>JARPSG010000006.1:58318227-59045727 GCA_029955605.1 Quercus engelmannii | reverse complement strand
TGTGTGTTCGGTGATTAGAATAGAGCTGGGAAGCTTGCTTCAATTGTAACTCAATGTAAAGTTCCCTCCTGTCTGGTGATGAAGATCGAACCAGGAAGTAGATTGCTATTAGATGAAATTTAAAATTAGGTTTCCACTTGCCTGGTGATTGAGATCGAACCGAGAAGCAGATTTCTGTCCTTAAATAAAATTTATGATTAGGTTTCCCCTTGTCCGATGATGAAAAACAACTCGAGGATAGGTTTTTGTCCTTGGAATAATTTTGATATAAAGTTTTCACCTGCCCGGTGATGAAAATCGACCCAGGGACAGGTTTCTATCCTTAGAATGCTTTAGTGCAAGGTTTCCACCTGTTCAATGATGACAATCGAACCGAGGATAGATTTCTATCCTTAGAATAGTTTAACGTAAGGTTTCCGCCTATCTGGTGATGACAATTGAACCAGAGATAGGTTTTTGTTCTTAGGATATTTTAGTGTAAAGTTTCCACATGTTCGGTGATGAAAATCGAACCGAGGACAGGTTTCTATCCTTAGAATAGTTTAACGTAAGGTTTCCGCCTGTTCGATGATGACAATCGAACTGGAGACAGGTTTCTATCCTTAAGATATTTTAGTGCAAGGTTTCCACCTGCTCGGTGATGAAAATCGAACCGAGAACAAGTTTTTGTCCTTAGAATAGTTTGCCTTAACCCTCTTTGCATATATTGATCGGGGCTAATGAGTTAGCAACGATGGAATTATAAGTACAAATATACTTGCATGAATAAACATCACTTTTGTATTAATTAACAATACGCACACATAACATTATACTCAATATGTACCCCCGTGTACTGATAATCAGTGGTAGAATTTCTTCATATTGAGGGCATTCCATGGCCGAGGAAGAGGTCTCTCATCCAAATCCTCCAAATAATATGCCCCTATGCTTGCAATGGCGGTAACTGTGTATGGTCCCCCCCAAGTTAGTGCTAACTTCCCTGCGTTGACGACCCGTGTATTCCCCACTACCTTTCGAAGTACCAAATCTCTCGCTCCAAACTCCCTTTTCCTCACGTCCCTATTGTATCTCTGGGTAAGTTTTTGTTGATATTTTACCAGCCATATAGTCGCTGATTCTTGGCGTTCTTCCAACAGGTTCAACTGTCTCAGCATTAACTCTAAATTCTTGGTGGGGCTAAATCCTGAAACTCAAGCACTGCACAAGTTCACCTCTACCAATATGATTGCTTCCGCTCCATATGTTAGGGAGAACGGGGTTTCTCCCATGGACCTTCTCAAGGTAGTTCGGTATGCCTATAGAACACTAGGAAACTCCTTTGCCCACCTGCCCTTAGCACCTTCTAACCTCCTTTTCAACCCGTTCACAGTGGCCTTATTGGTGGCCTCGGCTTGGTCGTTGCTCTGTGGATATGCCGGGGTGGAATACTGATTTGTGATGCCAAGGCTGCCACAAAACTCGCGGAAAGTTTTACTGTCAAACTGCAACCCATTTTCTGACACTCGGGATTCCGGTACCCTGAATATCGTCACTATATTCCTTCATACAAACTTCTTAACATCCACTTCCCGGATGTTCGCCAATGCCTCTGCCTCCGCCCATTTGGTGAAGTAATCCACGGCTACTAGGACAAACCTCCGATTTCCTATTGCCCGAAGGAACAGACCAATGATATCTAGCCCCCACTGTGCAAAGGACCAGGGGCTACTAATGGGATTCAAGTTCCCTGCTAGTTGGTGGATCATAGGGGCGTGCTTCTGACATTGCTTACATTTCCGTGCATACTCATTAGTATCTTTTTGCATTCGCAGCCACCAAAATCCCTAGGTCATTGCCCGGTGAGCTAATGAACGTCCCCCTACGTGACTGGCACACACCCCGTCATGTAGCTCGGTTAGGAGTTCCTCAATCTTGCTAGGGTGCAAGCACTGCAAGTAAGGCTCATCGAAAGATCTTTGATATAGCTTATGATCGGCAAATAACCAATACCGAGCAGCTGTCCGACATACTTTTTTGCTTCCTTCTCATCAACGGGCACTCGATCCTTGGGTAAGAAGCTGATGATCAGGTCCATCCAACACGGCTCAACCGTTGCCACCAGTGAGACCCCTACTTCTACTTTGATACTTGGTTCCACTACCAGCTCCACTTTTATCAATTGAGGAATTCCCTCGGTTGATGACAACGCCAATATGACTAAAGAGTCAGCGTGCCGGTTCTGCCCCCTTGCCACCTAAACCACTTTGATGCTTAAGAAGCGGTATATAGTTTGCTTCACCAACCTTAAGTACTTCATCATCCGGGGATCCTTGGCTTCAAAACTTCCCTATACCTGATTGACCACCAACCGAGAATCTGAATAGACCTCTACCTCTTTAGCACCCAGATTTAATATAACTCTCAACCCGACCAGCAAGGCCTCATACTCGGCTTCGTTATTGGAGGCCTTAAAGCCTAACCTAAAGGAATGTTCCAATTTTATTCCTTCTGGGGTGATGACTACAATCCCAGCCTTGGTTCCTAGTGCACTGGATGCATGGTCAACAAATACGTTCCACGAGATTACCTCTACAGGGTAGACCATCTCCTTCCCCCCTTTCGGGGAAAACTCTTCAACGAAATCAGCGATGACCTGACCCTTCACTAAGCTTTTTGGCCTATACCTAATGTCAAAGGAGCCCAGCCGAGTTCCCCACTTAGCTATTCTTCCCGTGAAGTTAGATCTCTTTAACAACGACTGTAGGGGATACTCGTTTAACACATAAATGGTGTGGGCTTGAAAGTAGTGGGGTAACTTCCGTGTAGCATGCATTAGTGCTAACATTAATTTCTCTAAAGGCAAATACCTTGTCTCGGCATCAACCAGGGTCTTATTAATGTAGTATACTGATTGTTGCACCCCTCGGTCCCTTAGAAGCACAGCACTCACGGCATGTTCTGACACCGAAAGATACATGAATAAATCTTCACCTAGTTCTGGACCTGTCAGTATAGGCGCTCGCACCAAATATTCTTTCAACTCCTAGAAAGCCCTTTCACACTTCTCACTCCACTGGAATCCCTTCCACTTCTTCAAAAGCTGGTAAAATAGACGGCAGCGGTCGACAGACTTGGAAATAAACAAGTTAAAGGCAGCTAACATGCCAGTCAGTACTTGGACTTCCTTTGGATTGCTTGGTGGTTTGAGACGTTTCACTGCTTCAATCTGATCGGGGTTGACTTCAATTCCTCGGTTAGTGATCAAATACCATAAGAACCTATTAATCCCCACTCTGAAGGCACATTTATCGGCATTGAGGTGCAACTTGTGACGTTAAAGTACTTCGAACACCTCCTTAAGATCGTCAATATGCTGTATCTCCTATTTGCTTTTTACCACCATATCATCAATGTAAACCTTGACCATGTGCTCGATCTTATCCCTGAACATTCTCGTTATCATCCGTTGGTACGTGGCTCCAACATTCTTCAACCCAAATGGCATCACAGTATAATGATAGTTAGCGTCAGGTGAAATAAATGTTGTCTTCTCTTGATCCTTGGCATCCAAAACGATCTGATGATAACCTTGAAAAGTGTCCAGAAAGCTCATCCTTGGGTGTCTATTGGTGGTGTCTACCAGCTAATCAATCTTTGGCATAGGAAATGGATCCATCGAACATGCTGGGTTTAGGTCGGTGAAGTCAACACAAACCCTCCATTTGCCATTCTTCTTTTTTACCACCATGGTATTCGCCAGCCACTTCGGAAAAAATATTTCTTTTATATCGTCGGCTTCCTTTAGTTTCTTAACCTCTTGCCTGACAGCATTGACATGCTCCTTTGCCGATCTCCTCAGCTTCTACTTTTTGGGAGGGTACAAGGGATCCACGTTGAGCTTGTGAACTATGAACCCGGAGTCCACCCCGGGCACCCTATATGGACTCCAAGCGAATACGTCCACATTTTGCACAAGAAACAGCAGCATTTCTATCCTCTCCTTGTCCTTCACACTCACTCCAATTGAAAAACACCTGTCATCATCAGGCAATATCTTTACTCTCACCAAATCCTCAACACAACTAGCCCTCGCTCCCTCTTGGGGTCCCTGTAATTGCTACCAAACACTACCTGGCCATTTGCTGATTACCCTTTACCACATCAATTCTCTGCTCAATGCGAAACTTGACCTTTACATACAAGGTGGACGATACATCCCCCATTGCATGAATCCATGGCCTTCCAAGGATTGTTGTGTATGGAGAGAAAGAGGCGACCACTATGAATGTTACCATCACCTCCTTACCTTTCATATTCATGGGAAGCGAGATCTGCCCTTCTGGGATCACCATGCGGCCATCAAACCCCATCAGGGGAGTATCGTACTTGGTGAGATTTTCATTCTTTAGGCCGAGCCTTTTGAACAAGTCGGGATACATCACCTCGACACTGCTCCCTTAATCTATCAACACTCTCTTGACTACAAAACCATTTATTCGGCCTGTAACCACCAAGGCATCTTCATGTGGTTGAATTGTACCCTCCCGATCGTTATCATCGAAGGTGATGGGCTCCTAAGTGTACTTCAACTTCTTGTTGAAGGATTGCTCATCTGTGCTGCCTTCTGTCGACACCATAGTCAGTACCCCCCTCCTCTTGGACATTTGAAAGCCTCTTGGGGCCGTGTGAATGACTTCAATTACTCCCAATGGGGGTGGGAAAGGATTCCCGTAGGGCCGAGCACCCTGCCTGGCTTCCTAATTCTTGGGATCAACCACAAACTCGTTCAAATACCCCACCTTTACCAACTGGTCCAGATGATCTTTCAACACTTTATACTGTTCGGTGGTGTGCCCCTTATCCCTATGGTAAGTACAGTACAGATTCTAATTCCTTCTTGAAGGGTCACCCCCTATCTTGTTCGGCCACCGGAAGTATGGCTCATTCTTGATTCGAACCACAATCTTGTGCACCGGCTCCTTGAGGGCTACATTCACTTCCCCCACCTCTGGCCCTGGCTCTTGAATCCTCAAATCCTTCCGAGGCCTGAACTGTAAACCGATATACCGAAGGATGATTTATGATTGGGGCCTTGCCTTTGCTCTGTAACTGGTCATCCTCTAACCGCTTGTATTCTTCAATACGCCTCATTAATTGTCTCATATCCTCGGGAGGCCTTCTTGTCAATAAGTCCTGTAATTCAAAATCCTCGGGCAACCCCATTTGGAAAGTGCTTGTCGTAATTTTTTCATTACCTCCATCGATCTCATTGTACAGCTCCCAGTACTGGCTAGCGTAACTATGGAGGGTTTCCTCGACCCCATTTTCATTGATAGCAACGCGTCTACGGGCAGCGGAACTCGGTTGCAGGTCATGAATCGAACACCAAAATCTTGAATCAATTCAAAAAAACTGTGAATTGAGCATTTCCTTAGCCCATTGAACCATCTCAAAGCAGTGGGACTAGGGCTTGAGGGAAACCCTTTACACATCAATGCAGCATTATAAGTGTGCAAAGACATCATTTGAATAAAATGGCTTACAAGCTCCACCGGGTCTGTCTTACCAACATAAGAATTAAACAACAGCCGTGTAAATCTGCTCGGCATAAGTGCCCTTTCAATGTCCCTTGAGAATGAAGATCTAGCAACTTGGCGTAATGTGCGGCTCATAGCGTCCATGGTCGCATTCTGGGGTTGTCTCTCCTCCAGGGAAATCGAATCTTGGTCTGCATATTCCCGTGAGTGATCCCAGTGTCGATGAGACCCGGATTGATAGGACCCTACTCCACGGTGATCCTTCACACTAATCAACCTTTCTCCTCAAATCTTGTGGTCCCTTCTTTGACACCTACCTCTTGGTTGCAACTCCAAATCCCTCACCAACTTACGAAGATGTTCAAGTTCCTCACCCCTTTGTTCAAGCTCTTCATCCCTTTTCTTGAAGCGATTGCGCCCCAAGGCCCCGGACATTGTCCAGTACATTTGAAACGATCCTTTGCCAAGGCTAGATTGCCCTTCCTCATCCTCCCTATCTTCGCATCTCTTCTGCCTTCTTTCCGGCCAAGTGGATCCCTAAGAAGGCCTCCCAGAGCCACTTTCAGCATAACTCCTTGATTGACCTCCGGACATTTTCCCATTCATGCCTTAGTAGAACCATAGCTTTGTTGGAGATTCACACAGACGGCGCCAATTGTGCGTACCCAAAATATGGCTATTGGGCTTAACCTCTAATTGGGTTCACAATCTATTTGTATTATAAGCTTTGGGTTTCCTACTGTGGGTGATCCTTTACTCGGCAACCTAAATACACCCCTGTTTACTCAAACCCTTCTCTTTACCTCACAGAGTCACTCCCTTTCTCTCTCAGAGTTACTGCTCTTTTCTCTCAGTGTTCTCTCCAGAATTGCCCAAAAAAAAACCCCCCACCTTCCTCATTCTCATCTCTTATTTATAGCTCAAGATTAATGGAGGGGTTATGATTACTCTAGGTTATTAGTGGACATGGAGGTCCAATTCCATTGCTTTTAAGTGGGTGTTTAGTTGGGAGTGGGAGTAGTGGCTTTGGAACTGGTTCCCACCTTAAGAAGGACATTCAGTAGCGATATTTCCCAGGGCAATACCGGGCAGCTGAGACATAGTATCCCTGAGCAATCACGTTCCAAGCTAAGATGTGTTGGCTGGGCAGGTCTCTGGCTATGAACCATGAAGTGTACAGTTCAAGATTGCATGCCCAATGGGCCTTAGGTCAAGCATAGTGGCATGGATCCTAGGCCAGCTTCAGACAAAGGGGTTGGAACCATGGGCCGCACTGTAAGGTTAAAGTTCATGGCCCAAGTGGGCTTGGGGACCCTAGTGCCATAAAATTACATATCTAAATAAATTGAAACAAAGAAAGATGATTGTCGTTATACTTATAGGTTTATAACCTTTTAAAGTGCATTGATTAGTTTACCTGAATGGTACAATTTAAAGTGACAATTGAGAAAGAAGATGATTAGCCCTAAAGAAGTATATATTCTCAAAAAGTATCCTATTTAGTTTTTTTTAAGTAACAATTATCCTATTTAGTTGGAGTATATTAAAGCATTAGCTTGATAACAGATAATGAGAGTAGTTTCAATGCAATCTATGGTAAATGTTAAGTAAAATAAAAACAAAAGGAAGATGGATGAAAAATGCATATGTACATGAAAGCATGTTCATAATGGACTGCCCCCCCCCCCCCCCCCATTTTTTTTAAAAAAAGTGATTATCTAATGTTTGTTATAAGTTTCTAAAATCTGTAGGCAATGTCAAAATTTCTTCAAAAGATTGTTCAAATGATCATGAGGGATGAAAATCTGTTTTTGAATGTCAGTTATATTGGGTCTAGAAAACTATGACTAAAGGTAGAAGCTTAGGGTCCGTTTTGTAAGAGATTTGTAGAAATACGTGCGGATGAAAAAGTATGTGAAAATATAAGTTATGGTGTTTAAACAACAGTTTTCGTTATTTAAACACCGTTACCAAATGGGGCCTTAGAGGATTTGTTTAACTTACCAGCAATGGAATAAGTTAGGTTGCATACATTAATTTTAAGTTAAACCCTCGATTATTTGTACATTAACAAAAATTTAAAAAAATAATATCAATAAACCAGTCATCCAATCATCATGTCAGCCAGGAAGAAAGTAATAGCAATACTTATAATTTGTAGTAATAAAAATAAATATTAAAAAAAAGGAAAAGAAATTTTCATTAGCAGGCCATGGCTCAAGCGATCTCAATTCAAAATATAGCTGCTTCTCTGTCACCTTGGTCGGAGTCATTCAACATCTCTGCAAATTATGATAAAGAAAGAGTTTATTTCTAGAAAAAATCAATCTTTATTTTTCAAACCACCATAAAGACTGTTGAGAAAAGAATTACTCACGCTGAATAGGAAGTTCTCGAAGGATGTGAAAAGAGCAAGTGCAGAGGAAGTAATGGTATGGGCAAAACTCTTTCTGAAATCCTCTAGTTTTGGTGGTTCCGATGGTAAGAGCAGACTCTTTCCATGAATGATGACGATGGTTGGAGAAGCGACTGCAAGAGAGAGAGCAAGAAGGGCGACCCAAAAGCCCTTACTTGAAATAAAGAAAAAGAAGAAATGAATTTGTGTTATATTTTCAGAGAAAACAATCTGTGTTGTGGGACAATAATAACATATATATATATATATATATATATATATTAATGTTGACAAGCATGAAATTGTAAATGTAATTCTCATGGTAGATCGAAGTGGGGGAGAGCCGAACTGTGTAGATTGGAGGGGAGAGGGAGTCGATTAGAGTTTACACGGGGCACTGTGATGCAGCTGCTGCTTTGTCATTCATCACAGACATCATTGAGGTTTGCCAATTGGTGGTGGTTTGATGACTACATTACCCCTGTGCAAGCCATAAGAAGCCACCGCTAACTTGGTCAAATAAATATTAAAATAGATAATATACCTAAGAGCATCCATAGCAGATGTTCTATAAAAAATGTCATTTTGACACACTAAAAGCCTACTTTATTATTTTACCACATCATTTTACAACATCCCATTTATCATATGTTTTATCATTCAATTCTATACATTAAAATAATATTTACGACACATTAAAATAATATATTATCTCCTCCCTATCATCACCATCAATGACAACAATGGCACATCCACCACTGCCACAACAATGGCCACCAATAGCAACAACACCAACCAACCACCATTGGCACAAACCCACATCCACCAATGCCACCTTGAAAAAAAAAAAAACCAACAACAACAACAACCAGAGAGATCGGCACAACCACAAATCTCAAACCCATCAACACCATCCCAAATCTCAAATCCACAACACCATCCCAAAATCAACCAACCACAGCTCAAATTAGCCAACCATGACTCAAATTAAGAAAACACAACCCACTACAACCATCCAAAAACACAAAACCGCCAAACACAACCCACAACAACCACCCTAAAAAACACCGCCACAACCACTGCAAGAGAAAGGAGAGAGATCTGGCAGTGTGCGAGATGATGGAGGGCAAGATCGGAGAGACCTAGACAACCTGGACAACGAGATGGTGGCGAGCGAGATCAAAGAGACTTGGATGGCGAGACAGCAGCAGGCGAGATCGAGCAGAGTTTGACAGAGGCGACATCGAGATCGGCAACCAACTCCACCACCTAAACCCAAAACTCAACCAACAACTTGCCGAAAACCCCAACCCAATTGACCCATCTACTATCTCAACCAATCATGACCCAGTCCATAGCTCTGCCGCTCAATAAAGAGAGAAGAAAGAAGATTTTTGGGTTTGATTTAAGGTGCAAAGAGAGAGAAAGACGTTTGAGATTGAGGGAGGAGCTGGCAATCTGATCTGAAGAGGAAAGAACATTGGTTGGGAGAGAGAGACAGATTGTGAGGAGAGAGAAAAAATCAATTAAAGAAGTGAAAGGAGAGAGAAAAGTCGAATAAAAAAAAATAAACACAAATGCCATTCTCGTCTGTACCGTGTCAAAATTGCAACGGTACTGTTCAATGTTGCAAAAGTTTGACGCATTTAACACATCTGATAAAGCTCTGTTTTGGTGTTTGGTGTGCCAAATGTTTCATATTATAGCATTTGGCACATTTAAGAGCTCTGCTGTGGATGCTCTAATAGTTGGATAGATAAGATGAGAGTGCTAATTAAAGTAATCTAGCCAATAACAAAAAAGTACTAAAAGAGAATATTAACATAAAATATGCTAAAACAAAACTGAATTAGATTCCTGTGCCCCAGAAGGACTGGTAAGGCCAAAGGATGTCCAATATATCAAGCAAAAATGGAGCTCAATCCTCACCTACGAAGTATTGCAGGTTACTAATGGTTGTGGTCTATTTAATTTAGGTAGTTAATTAGGATATTAAAGGGAATTTTATGGTTTGTTTGTGTATGTATGTTTCTTTTGGCTCAGATTTAGGAGCTTGGGTTTGGTTTTAGTTGTTGGGGATCGGCTAATATGGGCTGCTTGTGGTGGTGGTGGTGTTATGCCATGTGGGGAAGGGGGCTAGCCTGTTAGGTATGAGTTTGTTAATGAGGTTGAGTGTGCTGGAGCTTGATAGCTTGATATATAGAGCCAATCTCCGTGTTTGCTGGCTGTGTTGACCGTTGGCTACTTACCTTTTATTGTAGTTAGCTTCCTTAATTTGTTGATGCTGTTTTTTGTGCCTGATTGTTTTGTATATGTTGTTGGGTGAAAGAATAGGGACTATGTTCATTGATGAGAAGAGAATGTGCTTCCAAGTGAATGGTCAATTGGGGAAGTTTTTACTGAATCCCTAGAAAGGTAAGGGTGAAGATCGAGGGAAAGAATTGATATAGAGTCCTAGTGAGGTGATAATGGGGAGAGAAAGAGCTAGCTTGGCTGAAATCCTGTGAATGTGATGATGAGAGAATGAGGTGAATGTGAGTGGCTGTAGTTGATTTTCATAGTTCTGATTTTTTACTTCGAGAAAATAATTGAAAGGAGGGGAAAAAGGACAAGGACAATGTGGGGGAGCCGTGGGCACAAGGGGAGGAAAAATTATACCGAAATATGGCATCTCTCTCACAGGAGGCAAGTCCTAGTGTCCAATTGATGTGCGGGACACTACATATACCTGTTGCAGTGTTTACTTTCTCGGAAGAGAAACAAGACTA
The DNA here is from genome assembly GCA_029955605.1 of Quercus engelmannii. Lineage (NCBI taxonomy): Eukaryota > Viridiplantae > Streptophyta > Magnoliopsida > Fagales > Fagaceae > Quercus > Quercus engelmannii. The sequence goes on along the minus strand of JARPSG010000006.1, from coordinate 59,035,045 downwards.
GTAGAGAAGTCCCAGTGTCCAATTAATGTGCGGGAAACTACATATACTTGCTGCAGTGTTTACTTTCTCGGAAGAGAAACAAGACAAGTAAAAGAAGAAAGTTACACAAATGCATGAGCACTAGCATCGGAAATGTAAAAACGTGTTCATTTTACATTCTTAAAATCTATTTTATTTATTTTATCGTTTTATTTTATAATTCACCCAATATCTTAAGCTCTATTTTTACATATAACTCATTAAAATATTATAAAATATGTCACTAAATAATATAAAAAATTTAGATTCCCTCTCCTCTCTTACCTATATATATATATATATATATATATATATATATCAAGGTGGTCCTTTGACCACTGTAAGATACAAATAGAGCCTCCCCTGGCAGGTAGACCCACTACAAAAAAAGGGGTCTATAGCCATGTTTCAAAAACGCAGTTATAGACCCCAAAAACGCGGCTATAGGATATAGCCACGTTTACAAACCCAACCTAAACAGCGCAGCAATAGGCCTATAGTTGCGTTTTTGTAACCACGGCTATAGGTCAGATCTATTGCTGTGTTTTTAACTGTGGCTATAGGATTCGGACCAATAGCTGCGTTTATAACCGTGGTTATAGCTTCAGACCTATAGTCGCCTTTTAAAAAAATGGGGCTATAGGTTTTTAAAAAATAAAAAAATTTCTGGGTTTTTTTTTTTTTTTCCCGAGAAAATTCAAAATTCAAATAAAAAAATTGAAAATTATAGCTAAAGGTTACCTATAGCCGTGTTTTTAAAAAACGCAGCTATAGGTTATCCTTAAAAAAATTTTATTCGGCTGGACCTATAGCCGTGTTTTAAAAATGCCGCTATAGGTCCCCCTTAAAAAATTATTCGGCTGGACCTATAGCCTCATTTTTTTAAAACGCGGCTATAGCAAACCTTTATCTGCATTTTAAGGTTAGCTATAGCTGTGTTTTTATAGGTCACCCTTAAAAAAATTTGTTCGACTGGACCTATAGCCGCGTTTTAAAAATGCAGCTATAGGTTAGTTATAGCTGCGTTTTTAAAAAATGTGGCTATAGCTTGAGGCTTTAGCCGCGGCTATAGTCTACTTTTTTTGTAGTGACCCCACCTGATATGCGGGACTCTGTGAGAGGTGCTATTTATAGCTGTAGCAAACATGTGGTGTATACTTTCTCAAAAGAGGGATTGGGGAAAGAGGAAAGTTAAACAAATGAGAAACAAGTGGGGAACTGAAATCCGTGTCAATATGTTATGAAGTAGTTATATGCTTATCTTCCAAGTCAATGCAGAGAGTCATATTTGCCAAAAACTTCTAACTTTTTAGATCTTTCTTTTTATCACAGTTTTCTTATTTTAAATTTAACAAAATTATTATTATCAATACTATTATTTTTTAACCAAATCATATTTTTTTTCATAAACATTATGCAAATTAACTAGTGAAAACTACAAGATACCCAAATATACACCTAAGACCTAACATCTAATCTAATATAATTTAGGTCTTATTAATAGGTGTTTTTAGGACAATTATTAAATAAACAATTTTTTATTTTTTAGGACAATTATTAATAGGTGTTTTTAGGACAATTATTAAATAAACAACTTTCAAGAGAAATATAAAAATTCATTAAAATTTTAATTTTTTTTCTTTTATCATTAAAATTTTCTAAAAATATTTTCTAAACCAATTAATATCAGTAAAGCATTCATTAACTTTTCCCTATAATCTAATATCATTTTTTTTTTTTAGAAGTGCTACATTCACAAAAATTTTATAACACTTTGTGGGTGCAATGGGAGGAGCACGCCTTGGCTGAGTGGACCAGGGCAGAGAATAAATTATGAAAAATTTTCCATATATATATATATATATATATATACAGGTATATATTAAATTTTACTGTGTTATGCCATATATTATTTCTGAATTATTCCAAATTCTTGAAACATACTTTAAAAGAGGCCGAATTATACATGTCCTGTATTAAGTGTAACTTGTGCTCATCATATTCCACTAACTATTAATTATTGTAGGAAAAAATGTCACACAAGTATCTATCTCTATCTCTAGCTCCAGTTCTACTTCTATATGGGTGTTTATTTCTACTAGATGCATTCTCTATTTTTTGCAAAACTTTCCATAGTAGTCCATACTAGTTTCTCGTGTAAGGTAAGGAAGAAAATATGTCTGAAATTTTCCAGAGTTGTCATGGACTCATGGTGGGACTACAAAGGCAGCTACTAAACATATTGGTTCTGGTTGGGGTGTCAAGGAGCTAATTAAACTTCTTGTCTCTCCTTGACCAAGAGTTGTGTTGTATTACAGGATGCAAATAAGTAATGAATTTGTGAGGATCTGGTTAGTGGAGATCCTGTGGCCAAAGGTAAAGACTTGAAACCTAATGAAGGAAAAGGTATGAAACTTCTTTCCACTCTCCAATCCCGTTGTATACTCTTGCAATGGCAAACATAATTAAGACCATTGGTCAATCATTGGATAGAACTAAGGACGATATAGTTGGCTTTGGACTAATGGAGTTTGTGAAATTGATCTTTAAGATTAGTCTAGAGAGGGAAATTGATCTTCAAAACATCATCTTCCTTTCATACAACTTCCGATCCATGATTCGGAAGTTGAATGAAAGGAAGATGATGTTTTAAAACAGTAAATTTGCTGATTAGTGTAAGCAGTCAACAAGCTATCTTGTTTTTCATGCAGTGGGTTTTGTGGTCTTGGAAAGACTTTTAACAAAACTATTGTTTAATCATAGACTAGTAAAGAATCATTTTCTTGTACACGTCTACATGGCATAACAAAATTCTCTCCCCTTGTAAAGAATCATTAACTAGCAAAGAATTGTTTCTCTCCTTGTAATTATCATGGTTCTAATGTTCTATCGTACTGCTTTTTATATGGTATAAAAAATATATGATGTTTGTTACATGGTTTTGAAATCCAGATCGGATTGTACGGTCCGACTTGGTTAACTATGAATCATTCTTTGTAAAAAAATCAGTGAACCGTGCGAACCACAGTTGAACTCTCCAGGTTTGAAAATGGTGGACGGTTCTTGTAGTTCGGTACAGAGTTGAAAATAAAATTAAAAAGAAAGAAAGAAATAAGATGAAAGAAGAAGGTATTTACACAATGATAACTTTAGGAATTTTTTCAAGGGTGGTCCTTAAGAAGCATAAGTTACACAATCTAATAATAAGATAAATTTATATATTGATAACAATAACAACCAAATATACAAGTAAATATATAAAGTTTTATAATTTCTTTCTACAAGTTTTCATATTTTAAAATCTTTGTATGATAATCTCATTATCGAAAACAGGTTGACAGGAGCCTTTTTGTAGATAAAATCTTCTTATTTCATCATGATTATCAGGATGATAAGATGATATCTTTTCTCGTAGCCTAGGATCTAAACGAAGATTTTCTAAGTTAAAGTCAACACGAATTTGCTTAGAAGATGAATCTTGCACAAAAAATGAATCTTGCTAGGGAGATGAATCCTGGGTATGTGGTTTTCTTATCAAATATTTGTCCATAATGCTTTTGAAAGAATAAACAATAAACTATAAGTTCATTTGAAATATTAATAAAATTATTAATCATTGTTGTTTAGTATTTTCATTATTTTTCTCTGCCTAACATGATTTAATTAATTAATTAATTTTTTTTTGTGTATTTTATAATGTCTTATTCACTAGCTTTTAATGCCTCCACTACCTTAATCCAAATATCCAATGCCACAACTGGCCCCATCCACCCCCACTCAAGAGACAAGAGACAGCACTAGCTAATCAACATAATTTAACAATTACATTACATAGAGACTATATAGTCATACACTTACACAAAACATTAAAGAAATATAAAACATGCACAAAATGACAAACTCACAAACCAATAAAGTCAAATAAAGGCAATTAGGCAAAGCTATTCAATTGAATCAATTCCAAGGAGATTCAAAGAAGTAGGGTTTTTTTTTTTTTTTTTTTTTTTTTAGTTTCAAAGAGAGAGAGAGAGCGCTACTTTCAGAGCAAAGATGACATAGAGAAAAAGAGAGTTTTTATTTTATTTTATTATAGAATACTAAGTATTTTAACACACACACACGAGAAGGCGAGAGAAGGTCTTAAAGAAAAAAGAGAGAACTGAAATACCTTGAGCACTGGCATCGCAATAGCATGTTGAGGCTAGGTCTCACCAAGGCACTCTCAGATAAGGGGCGGCTTTAGGTAGCACATTGAGGCCAATGATTGCTAAGGATTGAGGTTCTTGTTTCCCTTTAGGTTAGGAATTATCTTGGTTTAAAATTTGATTCAATCGGCGGTGAGGATTGATGGGGTATTTAGTTTATAAAAATTTAATTATTATTATTTTTTGTTGATTTAAAAATCTGTCTAAGTTACTGAGTAGTGAGGGAGGATTGATTTTGGGCTTTTTTCCTTGAGGTTTTTATTGGGCATTTGGGCTTGCTATTGTTATAATTTTTTTTTTTTTTTTTTTTTACAGATTTTAGTTCAAAATTTTTTTTTTGGCTTTTTCTTTCTACTTGAAAGGCCCAATATATTGTTAAGTGCACTAAATTATGGACCAAAGTTTACTTTTATGGAGCATAAAAAAACTCAGGGTGGTCAAAAATATTTTTTTAAGGTAGACAAATATAAAGTTTTAAATTATTATATATAAATTTTTTTTTTCAGGTCGGGGTGGCCCTGTGACTATCCTGGTCTCAACGTGCGGCCACCCCTGCATGGGGCTTAGTTTAACTATCCGCATGTTCTGGTTCAACCCAAACACATGGACCATATTAACTGACTTTGGTGGACAACTTTTTTCATTTTTGATTTGTGATGTCATAAGCAATATCCTCCCGGTTGTTTTAGCATTGAATCAAACAAATTAATGGTAATACTGCTTGGTTATAGGCCATTGGCCATATGATCTAATGGCATTCTTCTCCGTTCAATCTATGAGGTTAAATCTAGGGTTGAATTCTTCAACTTACATTTAGAGTGGGAAAATGGAAAATATGGATGCAAGTGCAAACAATGTTTTGAATAATGCTAGGGATACAAACTATTTTAGAAAAAATTTTACAAACTGCTGATATGGTGAATGATTATTGGTAAATGAAAAAGTGATATAAATGGTGGGTATAGATGAAAACTAATAAAAGGTTGGTCACATCAGCATTTTGTAAAAATGTTGTAAAATACTTTGTGCCTGTAGTATTACTCAAATGTTTTTATCTATTTATATACATAATTAAATTCAAAAGTAACTAGACATAACTGATGAAATATCAAATTACTTGGGATCCCCTTTAAAATCAAACTTCCACAATATGGCAGTTCATGTGTAACACTAGGATTAATTTGTGCATTTGGCATTTTCATCACACTTAATCACTGACATTTTTAAAATTATGCATTTGACGATTTGAAATTCATTTACACTTGTACTAAAAATTAATGGTAATACTGCTTGGTCATAGACATTCTTCTTCATTCTATCTGTGAGGTTAAATGCAGGGTTGAATTCCTTTAACTCAAGTTTGAGGGGGGAAATAAAGAAATTTTTGGACCTCATAACACTTTATTTGGGGTTTCATACCTATGTTAGACACATGACATGTTTAAGACTGCACACGTGTCTAGATTTCTAGTCATTTCCTTTTTTATTTTTTGTTTTTGAAAAATTGTGGGACATAGCTGGTACATTTTATTTGGATTTTATTCTTGGTTTATATTTCAATTTATAAACTTTATTTATTAGTCATGGATTCACTTTATTATCCATTATTGCTATTAAATTGATATATTTTTAACATTATATGAAATAAAATGTTTAACAATCTTTAAAAATATAACTAAAAAGAATGTTTAATAATTAATTAATATGCGTATCCCCGCCATGTCCTAATTTTTCAAAAATTGTTATGTCATTATACCTGTAGCTGTGTCCATATTTATGCTTCGTAGGTCTTGACCAAGGAACTTGAGCACCAAATTCTTTACTCTTCCTTGCATCTGCACCACCGATACCATCAAAGCTTCAACTACCACTACTAAAAACGCGAGTTTAAGCCGCGTTTTTGAGCAGCGTTTCTTCAAAACGCAGCTCCAGGATAGTATTTTCAGCCGTGTTTTTGCAAAATGCGGCTCCACCCTATTTCTATAGCCGCGTTTAGAAAACACGGCTATAGAGCAGGGGTGGAGCCGCGTTTTTTTCGCCTAAGGCTGCATTTAGGCTGAAGGATTAGAGGGGAATTTTATTTTTTTTAATATTTCCCTAAGCTGCGTTTAAAAAACGCAGCTCCATCTGATATAGAGCTGCGTTTTATTGAACGCAGCTCAAATACGTTTGGAGCTGCGTTTAATAAACGCAGCTCGATTTGATATGGATCTGCATTTAATAAAACGCAGCTCCAAACGTATTTGAGCTGCGTTCAATAAAACGCAGCTCCATATCTGCTATAATTGAAACAAATTAACCCTAATTAAATTTCAACACTTGAAATTTCCCAATCCCCAATCTCAGCTCTCACTATCTTGGCTCAACCTCCCGATCCAATCTCGCCACCGTGCTCTCAAGAGCTCTCGCCACCGTGCTCTCAACCCACTACCCACAAAACTCACGCCTCCTCCCTCATCAAAACCCGAAAATTTTGCTGACCGAAGAGACCCAAGCTCTTCACTGGTGAGGCTCGCTCTGTCATCGGCAAGCTGTCACTCCAGTTGATCAAGTTTCTAGATCTTCTCACAGGTGACCACTATCTCTCTCTCTCCCTCTCCATTTTCCATGTCCATTGTCACGTTTGTTCTTTTTCACATTTTTTTTTTTTGCTGTTAAATTTTTTTCCTGTAGAGCGCTGACATTGTTGAGTCTTATTCTCTCCCTTCTACGCCTTGTGATTTCTAAAGGAGTTCTGTTTCAGGTTTTTCCTTCACCAAGAACCAACTAAGCCCTAAATTACGAATTAGTACCATCCATCAAACAATGGCTTCCGGTGAGTTCGTTTTCATATTCCACTACTCTGTTTCGTTTTCAGAAAATTGAAAAAAATTATATTTCATGTATTATAGACATGTAGTTTCAACTTTCAATCACATGTTATGATATAGTTTTTGCTTTATCAAAATTTTTTAAAGCTATCAGAAGCATGCTTGATTTTGTGTTTGTGCCAAAATGTGAAAATTCTTTGACAGATTATATATTGGGCTGTTTTGGGCCTCGTCTTGTTTTTACTTAGGTGCACACCCCAATCTTACTATCTTTGTTGATCAATTTTGCTACAACCATCTTCTTGATGGCAATCATTTTGTCATTACTTTGTGGTAGGTCAGCCTTGTATACTTCTCCACACCCACCTCTTCCTATTAGTTCAAATGAAGCTAGGTTATCTTCTTTTTCCAAGAAGGCTGAGTCCTTTGCCTTTTTTTTATCAAAGGACTAAAGATTGTTGGGCTACTTGAGTCTTTTACTCTACCTCTTATAAAACCCATTATGGATCCAGCCAAAATCTAGGTATACTTCCGACCAATGTTCCAACTAGGATTCCAAGTATCCATCTATCTAGCTTCCTAATTAGATTGTTTTTATGTTTGTGAAGTGGTGTTACTGAAAGAGTTGGAGCACTTGAAGTGGAAGCTTTATGACTTGTAGGTGGAGAGAGAGGGAAAATCACAAACAGTGAGTGTGTTATCATGGAAATTATATTGGTAAATCAATGTCAAGAACTCCAATTTCTCTCACATACTTTGCTCCGGGTTGTCATACTTCTTAATCAAGCCTCTTGGGTCAAATAGGTGCATATTAGTTGTGCTAATTGTAGTGGTTAGTTTAAATTTCTTCAGTAAGCCCTCTTGAGTGACCCTAATCAAGTTCTCAGGGGTCAAGAAAATGTCAAATTCTACGGTTACGTCATCACAATTCATATCAAAATCCTGCAGGCAACATTATTTTTCATGAGAAACAGGGTACAATCTAATTCACATTGTGGTGGATAACATAATTCTCAAGGACTTGAGCAAATTTACCTCAATGAAGGGATGTTTGCATTCTTTATTACTAGAAGAAATAGATTCCAGGAATTCCTTCTAATCTTGTGTCCATCTACGGATTGGTAGCTCTGTTATCCTTAGTGTCGTCTCCTTGACTTCCTCTAGAGTTCCACAAATAGTGTAGCTATTCCCTCCTTCCATTGCAGCAGTTTTCTCAATAGTTCCTTTAAACCATTTATACCATGGATCCATAGGCTCCGCCGCATCACCATTCAACAAGCGCCTAATATTTGCTATTATGTCTCTTGGGTTGTAATTAGGAACGTAAGAGCTCCAACCAGTCACAATTCCTTCACCACCATTGACAAGAACCGTTGGTATAATTGGCATGTACCTAAAATAACCAAAAAATTATATATAGGAGTTCTTCATACAAATTGCTAAAATCCCTTCTACCAAATAGATAGAGGAATGGGGAAACAGATACCAAGTTGGTTCAATTGGTTGTTGTAGTGGACGACAACCAACACAATGTGTTCTTACCATTCATCAAGCAGTGGGGAGCAAAACAATAGGGCTTTTCTTTTAGCACTTAATCAAAAAATTTGAAATAGAAAAGGGCTCTTGTAACTCCATCTGTTTTACTTTCAAGGGTGAAATGAAAGAGAACAAGGTTTTTCCTCTTTGGCGTCTTCACAATAACACCTTTAACTTAAGATAATTAGAAACCACAGAAATTTTCTGGTTTAATTGTTTACAAGTTTATCTTAAAGGGATATATATATGCCAAAAGCCTTGTAGTTGAATTGGCACCTCCCCATGTACAAAGTGCTTGGGGATTTAGAGGGGAAAGGGTTCGAAATGCAGGGTTAGCAGCATGTTATCTGTAAAGGGATATATATATATATATATATCGGTCATTCTACTGTACCCCCATTTTTTGAGGGAAGTACAGTACCCACTTAAATTTTAGCCATTGAGTCGTGAAGAATGGTTAGATATTTTTTCTTTTACTTAATCATTTTAATTTAATTTTTGGGTTTGTTTTTTACTCTTCCCTGATCTGTTATTGTTAAGTGGCACAATATGGTTTATATTAATTGTCAAACAAACTTGGTTTTTGTGGGTCATATTACTCATAATGGAAGATTTGGATTTCTGGAAAACGTCAATCTTTTTCTTTTCTTTCTTATTTTCGGTCCAAACGTTACAATACAAACTTTTTTTCTTTTTGGGTAAAATTGGAAGTTTTAGAGACCAAAACTGTGAAAATTTCTACCAATTTCTAAGAAAAATCTGCATTGTTTTACATGTATATAAAGAAGATCTGCTTTCTTTCATATAGGCGATCACCCAAATTGTAATTAGTCCCTCAATTATTAGCAAAATGGCAACCAACTTTCAATTTAATAAAGCTTGGTGATTATGTGGCTTCTTCCACAAGACTTAATTTTAATTTTAATATTGCAGGAGGAAGTTTTTTTGGAGCAACTTAAGAAGTCCAAAATATAGGTAAACTAAATATTCTCTTTAATTTTTTTTTCCTGTCTTTTGGTTGCTTTTATGAATGAGCATCTTGATTAGGATCAATTAAAAAAAAAGGGTCTCAACAATTAGAAAGAATTTCTTTCTACAAAAGGTTGTTTATGATTGACCCTTTGAGTTATAGAACACAAAGTTTTCACCTATTAACTTGGTAGGTCACTAACATGGTCCAACCAGCAAAGGCCCAAAAAGAGGGTGCCTTTGAATGTTTCCCTTTGGCATGAAAAAGTAAAATAAATTTATAACCTTTTTAGTAAGATCTGTTTTTGGGTTATGTCATATATCAATCTGGAGATTTATTTTTAAAAATCATTCTTTTGGTGTTTGAGAACTCAATTGGGATTGGGGAATAGTAATTAGTATAGCTTTTGTATTGGTTCCACCTAAGCACACTTAAAGTTTGCTCCCATGTGGTGATGGTGAACATATAGGCTCAACTGAAATCACATAAAAGAAAATATGGAATTCCGGTTTAAAATAATTTGACCAAAGTTGGAAAGATGAAATTTTTTTAAAGAATTCATACGTTTTTCTTGGGGGTGGGGGGGCAATTTGGCATAGCATTTACTAGGGAATTAGTAAGTAAATGATATTTTCTTCTGAAGTGTCCATGGTTGTATTATCATAGAAAGCAAGAAACAGACTCAGGCTAATGAAAATAGTAGTGTAGAACCCAATGAGCATGCTTCATTGGATTACCATTCCATTTTTAAATAAATAACTTTGGTATGTCTTTTAGCTTCTTTTTGGCTTTATTTACCTTCAGGAACAAAAGGCCCTACTAGAGAATAAGGCTCTGAGCAAATAGGTGAGATCAAAACCATTTCTTCTATACAATAAGTTTTGCATACAACAAAATCTATTGCCTTCATTTTTCATGTTCAAATCATAAAAAGCTTGATGAAATACGGTGAACCTACAAGTCACCTTTCCTTGAATTCAACCCTTTGGAGAGGAATTTTTTACTCTCAGGCTCAAAATTTATTTCTACCTCTGCATCTGAGGAAAATGAACATTCAGACACTTCTTTGCATTTGGAGTATGCATCAATTTTGCATGAGTTCAGTTATTCCTAGCATTCTTAGATGTCTCTTTTCAATTTTTTGTCTAATGTTTTCCTACTTTCTTAGATATGAAGTAAGGATTTATGTAAGTTTATCCTAATATAAAAACTGTCAAGAAAATCGGAAAAGTTTCATATATCCGCATTGTTCTCAACTTGTTGGTAATGACACTTCCATCTGACTCATTTTAGTGAGCTATGTAGAAAAAGAGTTCATCCTGAGGCCGAGGTACGTAGTGACGTCTGCAATGTTACTTGATCGAGAAATGAATGTTTCTGCAAGTTAGCTAGACCTTGCAGCAACAACCAAATGTAGAAGCATAGCATTTGTTTTCTTTGTCATGAGCTGTGCTTGACAATTGGACTTGTTTGAGGATGTCAATTCTAATATATATTAACAGCTTTAATCAAATCTAGAAATATTTTTAATCAAAATTCAATGTAAAATTGGTTCTGACTCTTAATTTGATCTTTTCTTATTTTTCTTTGACATTTGTTTCTCAAATTGTCCACAAATGTTTGTCGCAAGAGAAAATCACATAAGATCGCAATGACTCAGCGAGTCAAGCGGCTCTGGAGTGATATATTTGTTAAGAAGTTATTGTCTTGCAGTTAGAAGCTTTATCTAGTTAGTTTCAACTATAAAATAGTTAATTTTCTTCTTTTGACAAATAGGGGTAGATGACTTGAACTAAGCTAAGGTGTTTTTAGATTTCTGTAAATGCTAAGGCTAATAAGGCATTTCAACAAAATTTTGAGTTCATTTGATGCGATTGGGTGGTAATGCAAAACGCAAATTACCTTGATATAATGTGGAGAACTGAAAGATTAATAAAAAAGAAAAAGAAATTGCATTGAATTTTGATATGAAAAATGACTAATTATAAAGCTCTTTTCACCTTTGTGCTGCAACAATACTTTTGTAAAAGATGCCCTTAGCATCAGCATTAGTGATGCCAAAAATTTAGTAATTTAATACCACAAAAAGCTACGTTATCTATTTTATTATCTCATTTTACAAAGCACCTAACATTAGTTGTTTTATTTTAGTATTCAACACAATAAAATAATATAAATAATACAAGCTGTGACAATGGATTGAAGGAGAGGCAGCTCCACAGGGAAGAGAGAGAGAAAAAAAATTTTGAGTTTATGAAAAGTTAGGGCTGAAACTGAAATAGTGGGCGGGTGAAATTTTTTAAGGGCAAAATAGTCTTTTTGTTATTTGGTGAGGTGTCAAATATTTAAGCCATTAGATTAAATCTATGGCTGAGATTTTAGGTAATGCACAGGATATGAATCCCCTGAGATAAAAAAAATTTGAGTTTATAAAAAGTTAGGGCTGATTCGGCTGAAATTGAAACAGTGGGCGGGTGAAATTTTTTAAGGGCAAAATAGTCTTTTTGTTATTTGGTGAGGTGTCAAATATTTAAGCCATTAGATTAAATCTATGGCTGAGATTTTAGGTATTGCACAAGATATGGATCCCCTTTCAATCTGGGTCGACTCGCTCCCCATTTTCTCCTAAGTGAAGTGGGTTTTTCTCTTACTCTCATTTTGTTACTCGCACTTTCCTACTAAAAACGAAAAACAAAAATCTGGGTTCCTTGTCATTTGTCGATTCAGTACCCATTTCACTGTTTTTAAAGCTTGAAGGAAAGCAATGCAGACAATTTATCTATGTTGGACTCTCTACCTCATGAAATTCTGACCAATGTTTTCGTTCGCCTACCTATAAAATCCATAGTAACATGCACAGCAGTCTGCAAAACATGGAAATCTCTCATCCAAAACCCAACCTTCATTTCCAACCATCTCCACCACTCCAACAACAACAACAAACACCCCCTACTCCTCTTCAGACTCTGCTCTTGGGAGCTCGCCGAAGCAGTTAGTGAGATAACAATTGAAGAAAATGAAAAATAACAATACGTTTTGCATTTTGACAACCAAGATATCAATGAGTACACCAGGTTTGATGACTTCCCTCTTCATGGTCAAAGCTATGGCGGAATATTTCATGTAGAGGGTACTTGTAATGGCCTCATCTTCCTTGCTGACTATTTATTTGGGGACCATAGTTTTTTCTTTCTCTGGAACCCTTGTGTTAGAAAGTTTGTCAAACTTCCTCAACCCAATATTACCTGCTGTTCACGTAACGCGTCTGTTGGGCTTGGATTTGATTCCAAAACCAATGACTATAACATGGTGAGGTTTGTGACTCTTGAAGAAAAAGGCCAAAAGGGTAAGTCTCCACCGGAGGTGGAGGTTTACTCGCTCTCCACTGGAAAATGGAGAATGGTTACTGCTTTGCCTCCTATAGGTGCTGCACGTGGTCATGACCAGGAGGCTTTTGTCAATGGGGCTCTGCATTGGGTTGCTTTGAGGAAGACTGGGAACAAATTTCTTAATTTTGTTATGGTGTTTGATTTGGGGGACGAGGTCTTCCGTGAGATAGCGCTGCCGGAACTTTCAGATCAAAATGGAGATGAGTATTCGGTGAGCGTATCTATTGCAGCGTATGGGAATTCCCTTGCCCTGCTTCAAGAGGGGTTTCCTATTGATTGTCTCAGTATATGGGTGATGAAAGACTATGCGGATGCGTCATCATGGACCAAAATTATAAGTTTCTCTAATGCAGTTCTACTAGAGGGCATACATGACTCACATTGTATACCTATGTGTTTTAGGTGAGGTTATTCTGGAAATTTTTGGAGGATACCTCATCTCACGAGACCTTGAGACCAGAGAGATTAAAGATCTTAGAATTTGTGGATATGCAGATACTTTTGTTGATTCTTATGTTGAGAGCCTAGTTTTACTTGACAAACCCAACCAACCCAACCAACTAAGGAAAAGACAGAAAGGAAAGAGGAACAACAACAGGCAAGATAAATTTTATTGTCAAGCTTGTTTTTATGGTTTTCCATTTTGTTCTTCATATATACCTGGCTTTGATTATAAGTACGATATGAATGTAATTCTATAAATTCTTATTGTTGATTGATTACCTTAATTGAGTGGCTTTATATTTAGAATAGATAGCTGATCAAAGTTGTGGTTGTTTTCGGTTATATTGAGAAAACAAAGTGGTTTGTGTTGGTTATGAACTTTTAGCATGCTTATTTATCAGTTGGTTGAAGATATATGGACTGTGTGAGTATCATGTTTCCTGCCACTTATAACATTATGAAGATAGATGTACTCAACTTATTCTTTCTTGATAATGTTACAGTGGCCTCTTTTAACTTCATGTTTTCACACTCGTACTAAATGTTCTTTGTGTTCTCCTGGGATTATTAAAAAATTTCTTAATTTATCAATTATGATCTGTATAAGCTAAAGATATTGCTTGTACATTTTAAATCTTCTACTACCTTAGATGCCTATCTTCTTACCGCAAACATTCCCATAGAGCCATGTTCATTGAGAAGGCAGCTCACCAATTGTCATTGATAGCTTTGGTGTTAGGATCTTGGATATTGGGTAGTTAAGAGTATGAAAATTAAGGCGACGGCTAGATTCGTGGGTAGCGTTGCCTCCTAAGATGTGAGAGAGAGAGTGAAAGACTGAAAGGTAAAATTTGTTTATTCATCAATTGATCATTATACAGCAATACAAATGAGCAGATCAATTGTTAACTACTTAATCAGCTGTAACAACTAACTGATTACCTCAAACACTTCTAACAACAACCAGCTGACATCGCTGTTTCTACTAGTAACAGCCTATCACTTGACTTCTTTAACACTTGTACATTTGCACATATACCTGTAAGACATGCATCCCAACATAGCACAGGAAGTACATATCATAATACTACCAACTTCTAACTTTTAATTTCAGCTTAGTGTTACCTCTGCACAATCACCCCAATGCATCAACTTCTTAACGTTTAGTTACACATTAGGTTCCTAACCTTTGGGTGGTTAAGAATTGAAAATGACTTTTTTATAATCTTCCTCCTCTTCTTCTTTTTTTCCCTCCCTTCCCCCGGATAAGTAAATATAAATTAAAAATAAAAATCTAATTGCAAAAAACAGATTTGTGGACCAATGTTATATAAGATGCATAGGTTCTGGTTCTTCTCGAGATGCAAAACACAGAATCGCTCTTGGTCCAAACACTCCAAACACAGGTACAATCCTTTTCTTGAACTAATATTTTTTATCTTTCATTCCTTGGCTTAATTTGAGTATTTTTATCCCAGTAAAGTAAAAATGCTTAGATGTATTGTTTTGTTGACTCCATTTCCTTCCGTTGTTTTTCTTTTCCCTCTCTTCATCTTTTGTAAATGAGTTAGTATTTTCTATTACACAATTGTATGAAGTAGATGCAAAACAGTGTCCGCCATGCTTGCATTGTGTGTGTGTGTGTGTGTGTTAAATTTATGCTTTCTCAGTGAACTAGATAGCAGTTATGTCTATGTAATGGGTGTAAAGGTATTTATGGAAACTACTTATAAATCTGTTCATTAATCTTAGGATATTTACAATGATAGGGTGGGATTCCATATTACATTTCACCATCTAATAAGGGCTTTGCTGGATACATTCAAACCACAACATATATCACTGTTACTAGAAGAACCAAGGTTTAAATTCCCCCCTCCCCCTCTATAACAGTATAACTATCAAATTGTCAACAAAAAAAAAAAAAAAAAATGGCAACATAAGTTTAATTTTATTTTTCTAGTCATTTATATTGCACATAAAATTAGAGTTTTATGTTAATATCCTGCAATGATAGCAAGTTTAAGAGACAAAACCAAATGGACTTGTTGATCAGATGGCCTCACTTGAAACATTAAATTGAAGGCCTTATTTCTATCTACAGGAAAGGCAGCAACCTTGGAGGTAGGAATTCATAAGGCTTTCTCTGGGATGGCGTTGATACTTTTCCTTAGAAATGGAGTGGCCTAACTTGGTGAGTTCAAACATAGGATTTCCAGTGTTTAGGAAAATAATAATAATAACTCTTTTTGAGACATGTTTGCCATGCTTGCATTGGGATGAAGATGCTTGCCAGTGCTCTGTGTGTATTGTCTTCATCTTACAACATTTGGTCACTAATGTTTCTTTAAATGTGTATAAGCACTATATTTGTGTGATAATTCTTCTTCTATGCAAACATACAAGATTTTTTGCCTCATGCTCACTGAATATATTCCCTTACTTGGAAGGGATCATTCTGGAAGTTCATGGTACTTAGCATCTTTTAGCCTTTAATTTTTCTTTAAATGAAAACATGTTGATGGAAAAATCAATCTTTGGTTCCTAGGAGTGATTTTTTTACTGTTGCAATAAGATCTACGATAGCAATGCTTAGTGAAAATTGAAAAAGGCAATGATATCTGTGATAATTTGTTAGTGTTGCTTGGCGAGAGATGTCAGTCGTGGTTTTTGGTTATATTTTTTCTTCTTATGAAGATTGCTAACTTTTGCAGCTAGTTTCTTTCACTTTTCCCCCATTTGGGTGATTGTTTCTCTGCTTTGTAACTTTTCCTTATTTGGAGGCAGCAAGAGGCTGTAGGCAGTGGAAGCCTTTCCTTATAGACATTCCTCTCATCCCTTGTGAAGGTGAAACTCAATCCAAAATCCTAACACCACTCCCAAAAAAGAAAAAAATCTACCAAGAAGCTAAGTTGGCAACTTTTCTTATGTGATTTATAAGCTGAAAATCTATTCATCATATACTGTGATAATGTTCTTACTTGGTTCTTTAGATCAAAGTTATCCCTCAAAGAATGGTTAAAATATTTCTCTTAGAGAAAGAGGACATTGATGTTATGAATGAAGAGAACACAAGTGATCAATTATTGTTGAGCAAGGGACAACACCTTGCACATAAGACGTTTGAACACTTAAGGATGTACTATTAAAAAGGGGTGGAAAAAAAAAACCCTTAACTAGCATCCAGAGATGTATTACCAAGAGTCTTAGAGCATGTTGATGGATTATACAAACTTTGTCTCGTAGTCGTAAAAGTGATTTGTGGTTATCTAGTTGGCTTTAGCTTTAGCTTGAAATTATTTGTTTTGGTTGGAATTAACAGTTGATTTCATATCGTATTTGTGTTCTTTCTACTATGAACTTTGCAATATTTGTACTCCTGTATTTTCTTTTGGAACACAGGCTTCTCTTTACAATTGTCCGTAGTTAAGTAGCAAGAAATCTTCTTATTATATAATTGTTGTCATGGGAACCTTCATAGATCATTTGCCCCAGTCCCCCATCCCCGTTGTTGCTAATGTTCATGTGGTAAAGGCTTGGAGTATCTCTTAATTTGTATATCTCGAAACCACAAATCTTAGTGTTTATTTTTCTATATGATTATTAAACTGATTAGTATTATTTTACCTTCTTTTGTTAAATCATGAACAAGAATGCTCTTACAGTTTTTAAATTCTTGTAGGACCTTTTGAAATCATGCTTGATGATGAGTTGTGCACAAGTAACAAACTTTAACTTAGGGAAAGAAAAGATTCAACAAAGCGTTTTGATGGTGTTTTGTTTCTTAATATTGGCATTAGTTTTTATGTCAAAATGGATTGTAGTAGCTATTACGTGAATTTACTTTGTTAAACTAATTTGGGCTACACCACTCTTATGTTTGTAATTCCGGATGATATGTAGTTTGGTTTCAGTTTGCTTATAAAAATGATTAAGCGCTAAATTGTCTGCCATGCTTGCATTGTGTGTGTTTGCGAACATGTATTTGTGTGTCAAATTTCTTCTTTATAGTCTGCCATGCTTGCATTGTATATGTTTGCGAACGTGTATTTGTGTATCAAATTTCTTCTATCTTAGTGCGTTAAATTTCTTCTTTATAGTGAATGAACTAGATAAAGGTTATATCTATGTAATGGGGCTATAGGTTTCTATGGAAACTATCTTTAAATTTGTTTTTTTTTTATAATCTTAGGATATTTACATTTAAGATGATAGGAAGGAGGGGGTGTATTTTTACCATCTAGTAAGGATGTTATTTTTAAAGGAGGGCGACTCTAATACGAAATTTTTTCATAGAATGGCTAATTCTAATAGAAGAAATAATTGTATTGAAACCCTTATGATTGATGGGGCTGTCTACCAACCAGGATAGGATTGTTGACCATGTTGAACAATTCTTTATAAACCTTTACTCTGAGCAGCAAGTGCAGCACCCTTTTCCGGATGTATTGGATTTCCCATGTATTTCTGGGGACAATGCGAATTGGTTAGAAAAACCTTTCGAGGAATCTGAGGTTTTAGAAGTCATCAAGGAGTTCAATGGGGATAAATCTCCTGGGCCTGACGGTTTTTCGATGGCTTTCTTTCAAGCTTGCTGGGGGATTCTCAAAACAGACATCATGGCGGTGTTCCACCACTTCCATGTCACTGGCCAGTTTGAAAAAAGCTTGAATGCAACCTTCATTGCTCTCATTCCTAAAAAAGCCGCAGCTGTGGAAATAAAAGACTTTCGGCCTATTAGCCTTGTTGGGGGAGTTTATAAAATTCTTGCTAAAGTTTTGGCTTCTCGTCTTCGCTTGGTTTTAGGCAAGATCATCTCAGCTCCTCAGAATGCCTTTATTCTTAATAGGCAAATTCTTGACTCTGTTCTTATTGCTAATGAGTGTCTTGATAGTAGACTGAAGTCTGGTCAAACAGGGTTGTTATGTAAACTGGACATTGAGAAAGCCTTCGATCATGTGAACTGGAGTTTTCTTACTCTCTTGCTTGAGCGTTGTGGTTTTCCTGATAAGTGGAGGCGATGGATCTCTTTTTGTCTATCTACTGTTCGTTTTTCTGTCCTTATTAATGGTACTCTCCATGGGTTCTTTGGAAGTTCTAGGGGGTTACGGCAAGGTGATCCTTTGTCCCCCTTATTATTTGTTCTGGTTATGGAGGCTGTCAGTAGAATGTTGGATAAGGCGGTCCATGAAGGTCGCTTGTCAGGTTTTAATGCAGGTGCTTCTACTGGTAGATCTTTGATAGTTTCTCATCTCCTTTTCGCTGATGATACTCTAATTTTCTGTGATGCTAATATTGATCAACTGCTGATTCTCCGTATGGTGCTCATTTGGTTTGAGGCTGTGTCTGGTCTGAAGGTCAATTTGGGTAAGTCTGAGCTGGTGGCTGTGGGGGCTGTTCATAACATGGATCTTTTGGTGGCTATCTTAGGCTGCAAACAAGGGTCTCTCCCAATGAAATATTTGGGTCTTCCTTTGGGGGAAAAATTCAAAGACAAGTCTATTTGGAATCCAATTCTTGAGAAGATGGAAAGAAAATTAGCAGGCTAGAAAAAATTATATTTAATTAAAAGCACGCTCTCTAACCTTCCTACTTATTTTCTCTCTTTATTCCCTATCCCTGCCTCTGTGGCCAACCGTATTGCTAGACTTCAGCGGGACTTTCTGTGGGGTGGCCTAGGAGATGAGCCCAAATTTCATTTGGTTGATTGGTCTACGGTGTGTACCCCACTTTCTTCGGGTGGTTTAGGGATTAGGAACCTGAGAACTTTCAACATAGCTCTTTTAGGGAAATGGCTTTGGAGATTCGGGCAAGAAAGGGATGCTCTCTGGCGTCAAGTGATAGAGGTAAAGTATGGTTGTGATTGGGGTGGTTGGTGGTCTACCTCTTCCTCTAGTCCTTATGGTGTCAGTTTGTGGAAAAATATTAGCAGGGGGTGGCACTCTTTATCTCGGTTTATTATGTATGATATTGGAGATGGTTCTAAAGTGCAGTTTTGGCTAGATCATTGGTGTGGGACTTCCTCTCTCGCTGTCCGCTATCCCGATTTATATAGGATTAGCTGTAGCAAAGAGGCAAGTGTGGCGGATCTTATGCGATTCTCCAATGGAGTCCTCCATTGGGAGATTCAGTTTTGTAGGGAGGTGCATAATCGTGAATTGGAAGCTTTCAGGAGCTTCATCAACTCCATTTATAGCACTCCTGTAAGGGGAATCAAGGAGGATAAGAGATTTTGGCTGCCTTGTAAGAGGAAGGGGTTCACGGTTAGTACTTACTACCATATTCTTGTTGGCCATAGTGAGCATTTTTTCCCTTGGAAAAGTATTTGGAAGTAGAAGATCCCCTCTAGAGTGGCTTTTTTTGCCTGGACCGCAGCCTTGGGGAAATGTTTGACTATTGACAATCTAAGGAAAAGAAAGGTTTACATTTTGGATTGGTGTTATATGTGCAAGCGTAGTAGTGAAAGTGTTGACCATCTTTTCCTTCATTGCCCGGTTGCTTCGGAGTTATGGGATATGGTTTTTGGTTTATTTGGACTGTGTTGGATCATGCCCTCATCTGTTGTTGGTCTCTTTGCTTGTTGGCAAGGTCACTTTGGTTGCCTCCGCAATGGAGTTATTTGGAAGGTCGTTCCTCTTTGTTTGATGTGATGTATTTGGAAGGAGAGGAATAGTAGATGCTTTGACGACTCTGAGCGTGCTATGCCTGACCTCAAGCTTCTTTTCATCCGAACCTTACTTGAATGGTTCTCTGTGTGGAGAAACCATCCTTTTTCTATTTTGGATTTACTTGACTTTTGTAATTTTCGTTCTTGACTTGCTCCCCCATGTATACTCCCTGTGTGCTTGGGTGTATCTTTTTTACTATCAATGAATTCTTATTACTTATCAAAAAAAAAAAGGTATCTATGGAATGACTTTACCATAGCTTTAAGGATTTAGAAAGGACTTTAGTGGAACTGAAATTGTTTTTCTTTAGAGCTTCATTGGATTGGATGTTAGCTGTAGGAAGTCACTCTTAATTTTTGGTTTGTGATTCGGTAGATGTTTGTTATTTGAGCGTTTGATTGTTTTCGGTCCTAAGTTGTATACATCCCGGAGACTTGGGTGATCATTTTTTTAGTTCAATAAATTTCGTTATATGTGTGTGTGTGTGTATAAAGATAAGTTTTCTTATATTAGTTCTCTTAATGAACCTATAACTGGTGAATTGGATTCCAAATTAGTGGCACTTCCAATGTGGATTGTTGAGTATCATGATTGTTTATTTGGTGAGGAGAACTTAGGTCTAATGTAGAAGAAGGGTTTAAGAAGAAATTTTAGTAACAATCAAGATTAAATCAAAGAAAATGATAACAAAATTAAAGATAACATAGGCTTTTTTATAATAGACTTTAGTAACCATAGAATCCTAATCCTTTATCTTACATATAACAATTAGATTCTAACCATCCAACTTCATTTAGGCTACACCACTCCTATGTTTGTAATGCTGGATGATATGTAGTTTGGTTTCAGTGTGTTTATAAAAATGATTAAGCGCTAAACTGTCTGCCATGCTTGTATTGTGTGTTTGCGTACATGTAATTTCTTCCATCTTAGTTTGTTAAATTTCTTCTTTATAGTGAATGAACTAGATAACAGTTATATCTATGTAATGGGGTTACTGGTTTCTATGGAAACTATCTTTAAATTGTTTTTTTAATCTTAGGATATTTACATTTAAGATGATAGGAAGGAGGGGGTGTATTTTTACCATCTAATAAGGATTCTATCTATGTAATGGGTTTAAAGGTATCTATGGAATGAACACAACCATTGAATTTGTGCCATGTATTTTTAAATTTGTTTTCATCAATTGCTCGATAATGTGTGGCAAATTCTCAATGATGGATTATTGGGTTAAAATTCTAATCAATGCAAAAAGACAACTCAATATTAAGCGAGAACAAGTCTCAAACGGGCAGACCTCCTTTTTGCAACAATAATGTACTGTGATGTGTTGTAGTTATATCTCCAGATATGAGCAAAGCTTACACTTCTTACATTTTCTCTTGGGAATTAATCAACAGGCCTCAAATGAAGAGACTTTGACTTCTACTCCTCCCCATGCTTAAAAAATCAGTTCTCAACTCCTGATGCTTAAAAAATTATTAGCATACTTTGCTTAAAATAAAACTATAATACTAAAATTTTAAGAAATTTCGAAATACCACACTAATAAAACTAAATACCAAAATTTTAAGAAATTTAAACGACTTCCATTATTTATTGTGATATACTATTTATAGTTTTTAGTTTTCATAAAAGTTTGGTTTTACGCAATTTGTTTCACTATGTAAATTGAAGTAATTTATTTTAGGAAAAAAAATAAATGGTTGGTTCCTAAACTTTAGTCCATAATCAACTTCACTCTCTGAAATTTAATGAATTCAAAGTGGAAATTTGTTAGATAGTACTGATTGTGTTTTCAACCAATTGAATATCAAGAAACATTTGACATTTTTTTTAATGAATTAGTTTATATAACATGCCTCATTAAATAGATCAATCTTCAAATATTTAGAAACAAATTATAATTAGCATGTAACTTTGCAACATGAACTAAACATTAGACTTGCATATCTCTTTTCCAACTACAAAATGTACAAATACTGAGAAACACTATTTGAAAGGAGACTTAATTGGAAAATAATTGTGCTTGCCGAAGGAGTAAAGATTCATAAATTTACTTTTGCAAGTCTGGAATGAAGTATTTTTAAAGATTATGATTATGGATTCATCAAACTTGCAACATTTAACCATTTAAACTTGCTGTTTAAGTACATGAATATTAGGAATTTATCTTATAGCTTTCATCAATCTAGAGGAAGATGAATTAAAAAAAAATGAACTTCTTGAACATTTTTCTAAATTTTCCCGTGCATTGCACAGGTTAACGACTAGTGAGTATCTAAATTCAATCATTAAATATAATTTTTTTTTAGCAATATATAGAAGAATTTTAACAGCTAGATAAAGTGCATTAGCTATTTTTGTTCATTCACCCATAACTTGTTTTGTTCACCAGTATTTATATGACCGCACAATGATTTCTACTTTGTTTTTCCTTTTGTAATATGCACAAAGAGAAATGAAACCTTATGGATTATATATGTGTGTGTGTGTTTGACATATTCCAATTATACTTTGATGATTTGATCACGGGGAAGGCGAGCTATTGACTCCGTCGAACGGTTAAAGTTTAACTAGTCAAAAGGAAATTTAAAATTAACAAAGTTCATACATTAGGTATTTTCCTTTTCTTTTCTGATGTAACTTCCTTCTTATGTTTGACTAGTCCAAAATTCGTAGAGGGAAAAAATAAAAAATAAAAAGTTCCAAAACCTTCCCTCTATATAAGTAGCTTGTTATTCTTCTAAAACCATCCATTTTCATCCTCACTCTACTCCTAATAAGCTTGAGCTTCTGCTCCCTTCTTCTTATAATATCAGCATAGAAAACACGCCCTCCACCGCCTTCAAAAGTGTTGGCAATGACTATTATTTTAGCATTGGTGTTGCTCGTGTCCTCTGGTGCAATAATTCATGATGCAACCACCAAATTACAAACTCGGTTTGTAGAAACCTTACTAGTATTGTTTTAATTAATTTTATGTTGTGCTGAACAGCCCGAACTGTACATATTTTGCTATCTAAGAGTTTAATCACTTTGAATATTCCTTCTTTTTTGCTTTCATTAAAGTTTATAAGAAAATCTTATTTTCCCAAACTCTTTTACCTTCTCATAATAGGAGTGCTTGATTTAAGTCATGAACTCTTGGCACACATACGCAGATGATTACTAAGAATTAAGCTTGATCCTTCAGCCAAAAAAAGAAAAAAAAAATAAGTTTATTCAAAAGCATTGTAATTATCTTCGAGCAGATCATAGATGCATGGTTTGCATGTTGCAGGACCAAGACTTCTTGCCCATAATGATGTGCCTCCCCGTACCTGTGGATCTTATGGAGGTGGAGGCTACGTGCCACCGACATACCCATAATTACTGAGTGAGGATAGAAGACTGATCAGCTCTAGTTCCTAAACAAACTAGCTTTTAACCCGCACTATGTGCGAACCTTTTTATTTACATTAATTAGAAATTTTTTTTTTTTTAATAATATGTAAATAAACTTTTACCACATACTAAACACCCAACACATATCTTCATTTACAAATCTAATTGCAAATACCATAGGCAGATACCAAAAACTAATTTAACCCAATTATTTAAAACAAAACCAAATCTAATACAAATACCCAATACAGAATTTATTTTAAACCCAATACCATAATTAAAACCAAATCTAACTCAAATATCTAAATCTAAAACAATCTGACCAAGTGCACTTGAAGATGTTGATTCAACGTCAGCTAATTTTTTTTTTTCTTCTGAATTCCATTGTGTCTCTACATTGCTTTTTGTGTAGTTATGTGCTCATTTCATATCTCAATTGTTCTTTTAAGGTAGATGAATAAATATCCCCCTTTTGAGACGAAGTGAGAGACAAAGAGAAACGAAGAATTTGAATGATGTGCGATTTGTTCCTACTACCTTCCAATCAGCCAAATTTTTTTCCCCTTCTTATTTTTTGCCTATTATGTCCCTTTCATGAGGAATGAATATGGACCTTTGTAGATTTCGTTCAACCACAACATTAATATTATATTGCACAAAGTAAATGTATCTTAGAAGCTTGATAAGAAACTATTAAAAAAACAAAAAAAAATTCATAAATGCATATAGACCACAAAGTTTGATAAGAAACTATGTTTTGATTAAGCTACCTTAGAACAAAAATTTTCTCCATTCAATAGATGGTTAATTCAACTTCACCAACTCCTACTAAACCATACTAACTAAAAAGAAAAAAAAAAATCCTATTGAAGTCTAAACATATATGCATTTTTTTTAACACGACATACATACCAACCAAAAAACTACACAAAACATATTCTTTATAAACCAAATTATTAGCTGTATGTTAAAGGACAAAGAAAATGTTAATTTTGAGATTTTGCTGGGATATTATATATGAACACTTTTAGTTTCTATTCAACTACATTATAAATGCTTACTTATAAATGAATGCCCTAAGAGAGGAAAGACCATGGCTCATTAACCTTAGAAGATTTTACAGAAGAAAAAGCTATTAATATTGGATTAGAAATATATATTTTTTGATATGTTTGCATGACCAACATGAAGATTTATTGAGTTTTTCTGATGCGTCTTAGAAGTGTTAAATATCCACTCTTAATATCAGTGCTTCTCCACCAAAACTCTACACATATGCATATCCTAATAAATTCCTTAATGTATACCTGCACCAACTTGCCCAAGTTTAAAATTCACAGAAATATAGAGGACAAAACAGGGGTATGTTAAAGTTGTTGGTGATGGATAATGTCTATATTCTCATGTATTTTTTAAAAAAGTTCCTTTGACACTTAAATATGAAGAGAAAACAATTGAAGAGCAGCAATTGTCGTTGAACATTCCACTTGACAAAAGACAATTAATCCTATCCATGAAGAATAGATGATCATTGTACAAATACATATTATCGTTCCTTAAAAGTATGAAATTTGGATGGCTGTAGGTAATATGTTGAATTTCAGTGATCAATAAATTGTGAATTTCTCAAAAACTCTTCTCATAAAATAAAAAGGAAAAAGTTACTTTCCCACCAAAAATGAAAAAACAACAGGAACTCAATATGCCACCCCCAAAAAAGAAAAAAAAAAAAAAAAAAAAAAAGAAAGAAAGAATCTTTATAGCTATCAATGATGAAACAGAATAATAACAAAGCAAAACCACAACAGCATTAAACATTTTGTATTGCTTCCCTAATACAGTAGGCATTCAGAATAGTCAGCTTCATTTGCATCCTTCTTGGTATGCAGAAGTGGGCAAATATGGGGGCAAATATATTTTAAATGGTGTGTAGCATTGTCAAACAACATAATTTATCGCTTTTTAACTCATAAGTGGCAGAATTTTAAGGGTCATTTTTCAATTACATTACATGTTTTTGAAAATAGAGTAAATATAATTTGTTAAGGTTAATATACAAAAGAATATGAACCTAATGATCATATTTTAAATTGTTAGGTTTACTCAAACTAAAATGATAGTTGTGAAGGCTAAATAAAGAGAATGTCGTTCTTTCAAAATAGAAAGATACATGACACAGATATTCTTGGCAACATAGGCTCCTACTTCATTGATCTTATACACGATTAAGAATTTAAGATAAGTAAAAAGCTAATTTGAAACGATGAAGTCCCATATCTGCTTATTTTTAATATCCTCTAGGGAAAAATATATATAACTGAAGTTGCAACAAATTTTGATAGAATCAGTAATTTTTAAAAATAAATTTATTCAACTATTAAGTTTTTGTTGACATTTTTCCCTAAGAATAACTTTTCTTTGATAAAGAGGTTGCAAACATGATCAATGTAGAAAATCCAAATGAAAACATGCACTCCAAAAATTAATATCAAAAATTGAAAGCATACCTTGCTCGGAAACTTCAAACATCAAAGAGTCTCAAGTGTATAGAGTCCCTAAAACAATAGGGGTAAAAAACTATTATTGAGAGCATAATATATTCTTAGATCCTTTCATAAATTAAAATAATGATCAAAATAAAATAAAAATCACAATAACAGACTACAAAATTTGGACTAAAATTATAAACTTTAACACTTTCAATAACATAAATAATAAATTATAAACTTACTATACATGGCTTATAAATCTATGGACATCAAAGGGACATGAAAAGTCACAATCCTCTGATTCATCCCAAAAACTACCCTAAATCATCTTTCTGTCTCTTCTCTTTTAACCTATGAAACGCATAATAATTGGTCTAAATTAATATTAAATTTCAAGAGTGGGATGTACAAATACTGCCTAGAATCATGATTGGAACAAACAACCTAGAAACGCTCCTACAGATACTAATGTAGGTTTAATGATTGCGTTGGTCAAGGAGGTTTGTATGCGAGAAAGCTGAGTCGCTGTAAAGGAAGAAGCAAATAAAAAAAAAAAAAAAGGAGGAACAATCCAAACGGAGATAGATATAGTCAAGAAACCATGCAATAATTTATTAGTTGTGACATTAAGCAAACATGGCTTAAAATTTCAATCTGCATAAAGCAATAATTTTTTCCAAAAAGATCTTCACCACGTATCTTAAGCAATAATTTACTATGGAGTGGTGTTTATGGGTTTCCTACCTGTCCTTGTGTTGACTGTTAATGCAATGTGTTTCTGCTGGGTAAAAAAATAAAAACAAAAAATACCTCTCAAATTATCCCTACATCCTCAACACAACCAAACCCATGAAATTTATTCTATAATTTGACATCTAATTCTCTTTCAATAGCATCCAATGATTCATTGTATATTAATAATTGATGAAATTTTTTAAATAATAATTATTTATATCAATACCTATAAGCTCCTTCAACAAAATCACTGAGCAAGTCCAATTGCCTCCACTAACAGTTCTGAATAGAGCCTACAAAACTGTATAGAAACACATAAAAGAACTGAATAGAATTTATAAGCCAACAAATAACCAAAAAAACAGAAAATGACTATCTCTACCTTTCAACAACAACCATCATATAAGGATTGAAGAAAAAAGAATTAAAAGTAAACTACAACAGTGGGTAGTCAGTTGAATGAATTAAAACCTAAAATAAGGTGTGTACGCAATATGTATTCCTCCTACTCCTCATTCATAAATGGATTTCTTTTATGTTCACGTTCAATTAATTACATGACCCAGCCAGCAGCAAGAATTATTTCTAACAGTACTGAATAGACAATCACTTTTAAGTTGCATTAACACTGCTCACAATTTTACATGAAATTTATATCAATACCTATAAGCTCACCGAGCAAGTCCAATTGCTTCCATTAACAGTATTGAATAGAGCGTACATAAAAGAAATTAATACAATTTATAAACCAACAAATAACCAAAAAAAATAAGGGTTTCTAAACCTAAGTAAATTAGGATTTCTAAGTGTGATGCACTACACCCAAAAATACAAATTGAAATTGTATTCAATTTTAAATGAATTTGTCATAGTTGTATTTAAGCTATAGCCCAAGCAATAAGAGGCAGCAAATGTTACTCCATAAAAAACTATTCTCTTCTTTTCTAATAATTTTTAGGAGGGTTGTCGCCTTGAATTCAACTAGATTCTCTGAATTCCATTGGTCACAGCACAGACCACGAGGGCATGAAAAGTAACAAAAAATAATCCAAACAACGATAAAAGACTTTCACAGAACAGACATTAATTTTTTACCAAGCCTTTGATCTTCATTGATTTTAATTTCATTAATTTAAACTAAAGTTAAACCAAAAGGCACTGATAATCAATTTAAAAATAGCATCACCCTTTTTGCAAAATGTTATTATTCTCATTTGCTAAAACCTCAAATGCAAAAAACATTCATAAAACCCCAAAAATTACTTAAAATTAGAGACATGGTTAGGTAGTTTCTTTGTTATTAAATAGGGGATGGCAGAAACATTTTCTCATGGCAAAATAGATACATCCAGAAGGGGACTTGGTCCAAGTTTATGAAAGTAGAGTGTCAATTTGATCTCCATTAAAAAAAAAATTGAAAACCCGAAAAATGATTAGACCCTTAGCTACAGTATTACCCAAAAGCTGCACCAAAATTTTGGGTGCAAGCAAACAAAAAGGCAGACAAAAAGAAAAGCTGCTGAGTGAGTTAAGCCAGCAATAAGAAACCCCGAAAAAGACCACGGCCACCCACTATATACTTTCCATTTCTTCCCACCACTTCTCTTTCTATTATTTATATCATCTTTTATTTTTCTCTCACAACCATAAAATACTGGACAAAAACTACCAAACAATCAGCGCCTTTTTTCTTCTCAAATTCCTGGTGGGGTTGTTGAGGAAAATAGCAGGCTTCTTAGGGTTCGCTAAAGACGACAATCACGAATCCAAAGACAAAAACGACGGCACAGAAAATTTTCAGAGTTATACCTCTCCAGTATGAGCAAAGCAGCTGTGGAGGTAATTCTCTTCCACAAAGTGTATGGACTGAACATTTTTCTCTCTACTTCTGATTGCTTCCTTCTTTCTCATCAGCCTATTGTTGGAACTTTCTCTCACGCATGAATTATCCTCATCAAATACCTTGTCTGCATATTGATAAAAAGAAAGGAGAGAAAAGAGATTAAAGCCCTCTAATATGTGATTAGTTTTAGCCTTTGTGTGTGTTAGAGTTTGAGAGAGGAGCAGAGGAGATATAGATGAGAGAAAAATTTCCGCCATAGTTTCTAAGTCCATGAAACAGAGAAACTATCCTCATCAATTACATTGCATATTGAATTGCTGGGTTGAAAGCTAATGAAACAATCTATGCTTGATCTGCAAAAAAAGAGAAGAGAGAAAATTAAAGGAGCAATGAAGTGTGACTGGAGATATAGATGAGAGAAGCGGATGATAGATGGGTGAGGAGATACCATTTGATGTGAATGTCATAGGCAACAGAGAAGATTATAATTTTTATATATGTGTGAAAAAAATGTAAACTTTCTTTAATTGCTAAGATTAGCATTAATTTTTTTTTTTTTTTTTTTTTTTTTTTGATGAGAACATTCCTATGTATTTGAATTTTAAAAAAAAAAAAAAAAAAGTCGCATCAAATACCCAGCATAAAATTTAAAATAAGAACAATAGTAAAAACCCTAATATTGTTCACATTTATTTCTTTTCCAGTACAATTCCAACAACAAATGAAGCATCAAATTAATAACCTTTCACACATTTTTTACTGTTTAGTTTCTAACAAAACCAAAAACTCAAACTTTGCTCATTCAATCAATCCCCAATTGAACCACAAACAAATTCCAATTTCCCTCATCATTCCCTCACTTAATCCTCCATTTTCTCAACAACCAATCAAAAACCTCATTGTTTCTACTTATGCAAACTGAATAATCCCCTGCGTTATACTCTTTAAAGAAAAATAACAAATAACAAAGCATATATAATCACAACTTTCTTGGGAAAGAAACAGAGATGGACAGCAAGAGAGAAAAAGGGAGTTAGGGCAAGAAGGAAAGAACCAAACAAACAACATCAAAATCTGAAATCTACAAACCGTAACAGAAAATCCCAAAACATCAAAGCAAATATCTAAATCTAAACCTATTCAAAATACCCAAAAACTAAGTCATATTAATTACCCAAATATAAGAAAGGGGAAAAAAATAACCGATGGCAGTTTTGGCGATCTGATGATGGCAAGAAAATGGCTTGAACCGGGTTTTTTTAAATTTTTTTTCTCTTAAGAACAATTCAACAAAACATAGATCTGCACAAAGCATAAATTAATTCAAATTTTGGGGTGAACCAAAAAAAACACAAACATAACAAAAAACTGCCAAACAAAATACAACAATCGAACAAACAGAACTCAAGGAATTGTAAAAATAGATTGGAAATTAAGGAAAAAGGTAGTCTTTTCAAAGCCCTATAAATGGTAATTGAATAGAAAACCAAAAGAGGGGAAAAAACATGCGTACCTTCTGTGTGTCTATGGAGTTGCAACGAAGAGGAGGAAGTCAGAGTGAGTGTGAACTTTCGATTGGGAAATATGGAGTTTGCATTTGAGGGTTTGCGTTTTTTTTTTTTTTTTTTTTTTTGGATAGGCAGCTTAATGTTTTTATAGATACACATTTGATGAAAGTGAGCCTCTCCAAATGCAACGTACGGTATTTTTGAAAACCCTAGAAACGGTAATTGAATAGAAAACCTTTATCAAACAAGTATGATGTACATAGTACAAATCCTTTTTTTGTTGTTGTGATGATTGCAAATTCTCCAACATAAGCACTAACTTACTGGATATCTAAAACCATATTATATTAAAACCGGTATTATAGTATTATACTATAGAAGGCATTGTTAATGGAAGCCTAACACAAATAACAAAATCTAAACCAATCCAACCAAGAAATTCAAACCTAAATCATATTCAATCCCCAGATTTATAAAATGAAGGCTAAAAAAAAGAAGAAACTTTATCAGTTACGGGTATATGGCCTGTCTCTCTGTGCCTGCAGTTCCGATAAACCTTAACCGAACAATAAACCTAAATAAATAAGATTGAAAAAGAAAAAACAAATATCAGCACAACACTCAATCCTGCACTTATCTGATCCCAAGGATTTCGTTAAAATTAGTTACAGGAAACTGTTTTTAATTTCGTTTCTTTATGGTGAAAAACCAAAACTAAAATCAAAATTTTTTTTTTGTAATTTTAGTATGTTATAAAAAAATTAAAAAAAAAAAAAAACCCCTATCCTATCAAAGAATTTAAAACAAAAAATCAAATATCATACATAAATCTTATAAAATAAATAAAAAAATAAAAAAATTCATACCTAGATCTAGAAAGGGGTAAAGAATGTACCGGCGACAGTTCTGATAATCTGATAGTGGTGCGTATATCGCCTTACGGTGTTGATGGTCCATAGATTTTTCTTCTATGGCGAGGCTACTGATGGTGGTAGGAAGCCAGATTGATGCTGGTGGTAGCGACATTCACGAACACTATCTCTGTATCCCTCTCAATCATTCTGTGTTTTAAAAACCCAAAACAAAAACAAATCTAATCTAAACCTACCCAACAGGAAAACTCAATTAAAAGTAAAATTTCATACCCAAATCTAAAAAAATTTACCAATGTTGATGGGCTATAGATTTTTCTTTCTATGTGCTTGTGGTTCCGGTGGTCTGATTCTTCCTTTTTCTCTGTTTCTTTCTCCGTGTCTCTCTCAGGCCTCATCACCTTTCTCTATTTCTCTCTTGGCACTGTACAAACTCTGTCTCTCTCTGTGACTATATCTTTCTCAAGCCTTTCGTTTGTATTTTTACCACTCTGTTCTCTTCCTCTTTCTCCGTACAGCAAGCAAGCCTGTTTTTTAAATTGATTTATGCGGTTAATTCCTCTAAATCGGCTGTTGTTGCAGAGGACGCACAAAGATTTTCAGTTTTCACCATTGCAAAGAACAAACAGAGGTTTTCGCTATTGCAGAAGTTTTTTTTTTTCGTCTGTTTGATGGGTTGGAACACGCTAGTCCGATCTGTGTGTATATGAAGGTGCAGCGAAGAATCGCAAGTTTGAGTGAGTCCGAATTTTGATCGGGAAATATGGTTTGGGTTTTAGGGTTTGCGTTTGTTTATTTGTTTTTTTTTTTTTTTTTTTTTTGGGGGATAAGCGGCTAGTGTTTTTATAAAGGTTTACGTTTTCTCTTTTTCTTTTCTTTTTTTCCTTTTTTTGGATAAGTGGGTGGTTGTCTGAAAGTGAGTCATCCAGACGCACCGAGCGAAATTTTAAAAAATTAACTCTACACGGATGACCATAAGGCAAAAACTTAAGTTCAAAATCTGTTTTACTTGGCAATATTAAGCAATGACCATTCACCAATTTAAACTCAAGCATCAAGATTGATGCAATAAACTAAATATATAAAAATTGTGTAGAATGTTGTTAACTACCGCAATTAGTCATATGCAATAAAACTCAACATTTGCAAATCAGAGGGCATAGAACCAAAGTCTTATTAATCTGATTTATGGATTTAACAACACATAAAACCATTTAAAAAAAAATTAAAACAAAACTTAAACCTCAACATGAAAACATAACA
The DNA here is from genome assembly GCA_029955605.1 of Quercus engelmannii. Taxonomy (NCBI): domain Eukaryota; kingdom Viridiplantae; phylum Streptophyta; class Magnoliopsida; order Fagales; family Fagaceae; genus Quercus; species Quercus engelmannii. Next base: position 59,002,905 of record JARPSG010000006.1, on the reverse strand, counting down.
GAACTAACCAAAAAAAGCAAAAATTGAACATACATAACAGAATGAACAACACATTCATCACAGGAAAAACGACATCAAAAGGGCCTAAATATATACTACAAAAACCTTAACAACAATGATAGAGAAGAGACATGGGAAACGAAAATATAAAAAGGGGAAAATATTTCAACAAAAAATTTAAAACAACATAAATGAAATGACGGAACTTTATTTTTTTGGCAACACATAAATCTATGTTCTTCAGCACCAAATCGATTTCAGTTTGAGAGAAATCATCAATAAATCTACACTCTACAGTAATTTTCAAAACCCTAGAAACGGTAACTGAGTAAAAAACCAAAAAAGGGGAAAAATGCCTACCTTCTGAATTGTTTATTGTTGAAGAGCAGAGATGGAATAGCTTCTAAATCGTCTGTTGTTGCAGAGAACGAACAAAGATTTTTAGTCTTCACTATTGCAGAGAACGAACAGAGGTTTTCACTGTTGCAGAGGTTTTATTTTTCATCTATTTGATGGGTTGGAACACTCAAGTCCGACCTGTGTGTATATGGAGGTGCAACGAAGAATCGCTAGTCTGAGTGAGTCTGAATTTTGATCGGGAAATACAGTTTGGGTTTTAGGGTTTTTGGTTTTTTCTTTATTTCTTTTTTTTTGTTTTGGGGATAAGCGGCTGGTGTTTTTATAAGGTTTACGTTTTCTCTTTTTTTTTTTTTTTTTTTGGGATAAGCGGGTGGCTGTCTGAAAACGAACCTCTCCAAATGCACCAAGCGAAATTTTAAAGTTTAAACTCTATATGTGTTAGTTTTTTAGATAGGCTTTTCCCTTACGTGGCAGCACCTTCTTAAAGCTTCTGTTTATATATATAGCATTAGATTAGATTAGATTTTAGGCAAATTAAAAGATCTATGTTACCTACTTTTTTTTCTTTAATTTTTTTATAATTGATAATTCTATGTTATCTACTATTTGAAGACAAGTCTCAGATATTGTATATGCATGCTAATGCTGTTCTATGTTTGGTGCCTAAATAAGATATCATTTAAGGGCCTTTGATCACAGTATGCATAAAATATGTTTGAATAAAATCTACTCATACGTGAGAACTAGTGTGGCACTGTATTTAGTATTTACTTGAATATTAAAGTGAATCAATACGATTTACATAAATTGTGAAATTTTACGATTAACTATTGGAATAAATGAGGTTATCCAAAGGACTTCTTACAAAATTTTCCCTCCACATTTTCTTGTTTGGATTCGTCTTGATTGAGTACCTAAAATGCTTGTGCTTGTGCATCCTACAAATAAATGTTGAGAGCTTAGTGGAATAGGTTGATTATGAATTAAGACAAAGAAATGATAGTAACTAGTAGAGATTAGCGAGAATCATATATGGGTGCCCTACTCCTAAAGCGCTCAAATATATACACACATGTATATATACACATTTTATTGTATATTAGTGTGTAAATTGCAATTTAGTATGCTAACTTAAAAATGAATTGTACAGAATTACTTGCTAATAGTACTTTTGTAGGTTGCAACTCGTCCAAAATATGGAAAAGCAGGAGAAAATGGACTTTTGCCTTTTTTTTTTTTTTAATATCCAATAAAACGCCTCATATCTAAAACTATTTAGAGAAATGTCTATATTTTGAAACTCGATTTTCTAAAAATCGAGTTTCAATTTAAAACTAGATTTTTGGATAATCGAGTTATAACGAACTGAAAATTAAAAAAAAAAAAAAAATTCTAGAACTCAAGTTCCATGTGAAGTACTCAAGTCCACGTTCGCTATAACTCGATGTTTCAAAAATCAAGTTATACATTTGAAACTCGATGTTTAGAAAATTGAGTCTCAAAACAGAAACATTTCCCTAATTAGTTTCAAACATAAGGCATTTTGCTAGATATTTTAAAAAAAGAGAGGCAAAAGTCAATTTTCTCCATGGAAAGTGGTTTAGAAATTTTGTTACATTCCATCGTCCTCTTTTAGAAACAAATTTCTTAAAATTCTTGGTATTCCTTGTGTTTTCCATTGCTGACTTCCTAAATGAGTTCCGCTTCAAAAAAAAAAAAAAAAAAAAGGAAGAGGGAATGAGTTCAAGAGATGAAAAAAGATTTTCTATTATGTTTATGTATAAAGAAAAAGGTTAAGAGAAATGAAAAACAAGAGACTGAAGAGAGAGAGAGAGAGTTTCAGAGAGAGGATTTTGGGAGAAAAGTCTAGTATTGGGATTGACTATAATAGGACATCCATGATTCCATTCATTTGACACAACTGCCACGGGAGGCTTGAAAGCACCATAGTAGAAGAATCATATAAAAGGAAAGTTTTATTTATTTATTTATAGGAATAATAAAAAAGGAAAGTTCGTTACTGTATGTACATGTTTCAGCTGTCAGTTACTACAATGCAAATAGCATGGCCCAGGGGTGTGCGCGGTTCGACCAGCTCGATTTTTTTTCAAATTTGTTACCAAACTGATAGAGATCGGTTTTGTTATAATTAAAACTGATGCATACCGATAAGGGTCGGTTTTCCGACCTATAACGGTGCGGTTTGATCGGCTCGGTTTAATCGGTTTGGTCGGTTTACTAAGTTTATAGTTTATACTGTTACTATAAACTTACTAAAGTAACAACTAACAATGTAGGGTTAGGTTCTAATTACACCTGACATAACTCTAAAAACTATTATACCATCCAATAACTTATTATTGAATTCATATTTTGAAAATTCAACTGTTGGATTACATGTTCTATATGGTTTTAACATGCATGCCAATTTTCATGCCAATCAAATATAATTTACCATTTGATCTATAAACTTATCTGTTATGCATTATTTTAAACTACTAAAACTTGAATCTAGACAATTGATTGATGACATGGCTATTAATTTTTTATCACCTTGAAATTTTTTAAGCATGAAAATATATGAAGATAAACAGTAGATTTGTCAAAATTCATATCGAATTAAGAAATATAGGGTTGGGTTCAAGTTACAGTTGATGGTGTATTGAAAATGCACAAGTCTTACTTCGTCCATATGGGTCATCCGTGAGAAAAGACTAGAGAGATGGGACACGTGGACATGCTCGTCCCCAATAACCTCGTCCGTCCTTGATAAAGGACGGACGAGCATATTGAACCTTCGACGAGCATGGTCCTCACCAAAGCGTAAGGAACAAATTATACCATTACGATTTGAGGCCTCTACTAACCGTTATGAAACACCAGTCCAAATAAAGTAACTTTCATAGCAGTTATGGAAGTTACCTCCGAATCTTCTGAACTCCTTGACAATAGGAACGGTTATTGAGATAAATAATCGTTTCATGTACACTATATAAGAATTCTCTTACGAAGAGGTAATTCATGGAGTGACTTCCACAAAAAATAATACTTCCTTTTTACTTGGAATTACAAATCCACTGACTTTACCATCGAAGGACCTTTGGCCGGCCTCCACCGGTCTCCTTTGATTTTGTATCTGTTTTTTCAGGATCCGACCTTAAGATCATTAACGCCCGAGATTTTCAGCCTACTAATTTCCCAGGAACCATCAGTTAGCGCCATCTGTGGGAAGACAATTTCTTATGCTCAAACTTCATTGTTGAGTTTTGCAATTTCTTTCTCTGACAAAGGGTTGAAATGGTTCGGACAATATCTAGGGCTACTAGTCCAAGCCCTCAAGAAAGTAGAGACACTTCCAGTAACCCCCATAGTGACCATCAATCAGCACCTACGCCTGCCATGCAACCATCTTCAGTCCAACACTTGCAATCTATGGCCGTTGCCATGGTGGAGTTAACTCTCCAGAACCAGGAATTGAGAAGGGAGATTAATCTTTGAAGGCAACGGCATGAGGTCTATGGAGAAGAGCATGTCCAAAGCCAGAGGGATGGAAGAAGTGCAGAGCCGGAAAGCCAATCAAGGGGTACTATACCAAGAAGGATGCCACACTTAGAGAGGGAAATGGACCAAATGAAAAAAGTTATGGATGAGATGAGGGAGAACATGAGAAGAACGAATCCCGTAGAAGACCTAGTTCACCGAACAGATTCTCCCTTCACGGCTTCCATCAATGGCCACCCTTTGCCCCCAAAATTCAAGATGCCTTCATTGGATTCGTATGATGGAACGTGTGACCCGTTTGATCGCATTACCACTTTTAAGACTACAATGTACCTTCAAGGGGTCCCTAATGAAATTATGTGTAGAGCCTTCCCTACCACCCTTAAAGGTCCGGCACAAGTCTGGTTCAATAAAATACCCCCGAATTCGGTAAGTTCTTTCGAAGAGTTAAGCAAGTTGTTTGTTAATAACTTCATTGGGGGATAGAAACATGAGCGTTCCTCGTCCAGCTTGTTAACCATAGAACAGGGAGAGAATTAGAGCCTGCAGTCCTTCATCACTCGTTTCAATAAAGAAGCTTTGAGCGTGGATGAGGTAGACGACAAGATATTGTTGGTGGCCTTCCATAACGAGGTTAATTCTGACTTATTCATACACAAACTCTATGAAAAAGAGCCTTAGTCTATGGCCGAACTCGTCCATTCGGCCCAAAATTTTATGAATGCAGAAGACGCGATTATAGCTAAGAAAAGGAAGAGATCTGAGAGAATAGAAGCAAACCCCAGCCGTCATTCCAAGCAAGGTCCTCGTCCAAAGAAGGGACGGACGGAAGAAAAGAAAGACCGAGATAATAAGAAGCCTGGCCCTTCAGCGCAGAATCAACAATATACCCCACTGAACATGCCACTTGAGTAGGTTCTTATGCAAATCAAGGATGATCCATCCTTGAAGTGGCCGAAGAAAATGAAGGGAGATCCCAACAAGCGCAATAGGAATAAGTATTGTCGCTTCTATAGAGATCATGGACATGATACGATGATTTAAAGCAGCAGATTGAAAATCTCATAAGGTAAGGGAAATTGAGAAATTTCCTTGGACGAGACCACAAGGATGAGAAATTAAAGGGGAAGATGGAAGAATCATCACAACCACCGCTTGGAGAAATAAGAGTTATCATAGGGGGAAGTTCAACAGGCCAATCGTCCAAGTCAAAGAAAGCATACCTGAAGGTAGTGCAGAGCGTCCAACTTTCTGGACGATCACCAAGGGCAAGGTCCATGGACGAGCAAGCGATCACTTTCACGGACGAGGACGCCGAAAGAATTCACCACCCTCACGATGATGCTATCATCATCACCTTGCTTATTGCTGACTACACAACCAGAAAGGTGTTAGTGGACAATGGAAGCTCGGCGGATATTTTATATTATCCAGCCTTTCAACAGATGAGGTTTGGACAAGACCAGCTCCGTCCAGTAAACTCCCCCCTAGTAGGCTTTGGTGGAATGAGGGTGCAGTCTGTTGGCATAGTTACATTACCTGTGGTGGTGGGAGCATATCCGCAACAGGTAACCAAAGACGTGAATTTCCTTGTGGTAGATTGTTCGTCCTCCTACAATGCCATAATTGGAAGACCGACTTTAAATAGCTGCAAGGCTGTTACATCTACCTATCACCTATCTATCAAGTTTCCGACAGAGCACGGGGTAGGACAAGTACAGGGAGACCAACTAGCAGCAAGAGAATGTTAACTAGCCATGTTGGCCATGGACGAGCAAGTTCAGATGATGAATATTGAAGAAAAGAGAGTTGTGGCAGAGCCCACCGAAGCATTGGAAGATATTTCTTTAGATGAGAATAACCTTCAGAGGTACACTAGGATTGGAGCAGATCTAGAAGAGAAGATTAAGAAAGACCTCGTCCATTTTTGGAAAAAGAACATTGATGTGTTTACTTAGAGTCATGAGGATATGCCGGGTATAGATCCTAGTGTCATTACCCACTGTCTGAATGTAAATCCCTCCTCTAATCCTGTGCAACAGAAGAAAAGAGTATTCGCCCTTGAGAGAGACAATGCTATTAAGGATGAGGTCCAAAAGTTGATTGCAGCTAAGTTTATTCGAGAAGTCCATTATCCAGATTGGCTTGCTAATGTGGTAATGGTCAAGAAGGCAAATGGCAAGTGAAGGATATGTGTAGAGTTCATTGATCTAAACAAGGCTTGCCCCAAGGATAGCTATCCATTGCCACGTATTGATCAACTGGTGGATTCCACTGCAGGTCATAAATTACTTAGTTTTATGGATGCTTTTTCTGGATATAATCAAATAAGGATGGACGGAGCAGATCAAGAGAAGGATGACATCCTTTGTTACTAGTCAAGACTTGTTTTGTTATGAAGTAATGCCCTTCGGCCTAAAGAACACTGGGGCAACATGCCAACGACTTGTCAACCACATGTTACGCCCTCAGATCATATGGAATGTAAAAGTTTATGTGGATGACATGTTGGTAAAAAGTCTGGACGAGGAGGAGCATCTAGATGATCTACAATAAACTTTTGATACACTCAGACGATTCAGTATAAAGTTGAACTCCAGCAAGTGCGTTTTCGGAGTATCGTCAGGAAAATTCCTCAGATTCATGGTGTCACATAGAGGGATTGAGGCAAATCCTGAAAAGATTAAAGCGATTCTAGATATGAAGCCTCCGCAAAGCATCAAAGAAGTTCAATCTCTTACCGGACGAGTAGCTGCCCTCAACAGGTTTGTCTCTAAAGCTACTGACAAATGTTTGCCATTTTTTAAGGTTCTTAAGAAAGCATTTGAGTGGATGGACGAATGCCAAAAAGCCTTCCAAGACTTGAAGATGTACCTCGTTACAGCTCCATTGCTAAGTCCATCTGTGATGGGAGAGGAGTTGTATTTGTACCTAGCAGTGACCCCTCATGTTGTGAGTTCGGCATTAATACGGGAAGAATGAAGAGTGCAAAAGCCCATGTATTATACAAGCATAGCATTGAGGGGAGTGGAAAGGCGATATTCGTTAATAGAAAAGCTAGCCTTCGTGCTAATAACAGCTTCCAGGAAGCTACGACATTACTTCCAGGCTCATATAATCAATGTAATGATGGACCATCCACTCAAAAAATCCATGAATAAGTTAGAAGCCGCAGGACGATTGATTCAATGGGCTGTTGAACTCAGCGAGTTTGACATCAGGTATCAACCAAGGAACGTGATAAAGGCTCAAGCCCTGGCAGATTTCATTGTAGAGTTCACACCAAGCTATGATGATTTAGAAGAGATAAACGGTAAGAAATAGATCGTCTATGTGGATGGCTCGTCTACGCAGTATGTAGGAGGAATAGGTGTGGTCTTACAGTCCCCAGAAGGAGATAAACTGAGATACAAAGTCCGTTTGCAGTACCAAACAACTAATAATGAAGTTGAGTATGAAACCCTCCTTAAAGGGCTAGAGTTGGCCAAGTCTGTGGAAGCGAAGTCAATACTCATCTTAGGAGATTCTCAATTGATCATGGGACAGATAAACAGAACATATAAGGCCAAGGAAGAACGAATGAAAAAGTATCTTGAAAAGGTACTTCGGCTTGTGAAGAAATTCAAAAAAACTAACTTCGTTCAAATCCCGAGGGAGAAGAACATGGAAGCAGACACCTTAGCGAAGGAAACCTCAGCGAACGAAGCCGTGTACGAATTCGATGAAATTTAGTATATATCAAGTATAGACATCCCAGAAGTACAACAGGTAGAGAGCAAAGGAAATTGGATAACTCCAATTATATCATACTTGAAAAAAGGACGACGTCCAAAAGAAAAGGACAAGGCTAGAAAGCTTAGAGTCAGATCAGCTAGGTATGTCCTCATGGACGAAGTGTTATATAAAAGAGGCTTTTCTCAACCTTATCTTAGGTGTTTGGCTCCAAATGAGGCGAACTATGTGTTAAGGGAGGTTCATGAAGGAGCATGTGGCAATCACTCAGAAGCAAGGTCACTTGTCCACAAGGTTGTCCGTGTAGGATATTACTGGCCAAACATGCAGGCTGATGCCAAGGCATATGTCAAGGTCTGCGATCAATGCCAATGGTTTAGTAATATTCCCAGGCAGCCATCAGAGTACCTCACCCTGATGATGGCCCCGTGGCCCTTTGCACAATGGGGACTAGACATCTTGGGTCCCTTCTCGCTCGGTATAAGACAGATGAAGTTTTTAGTGGTTGGCATTCATTACTTCACCAAGTGGGTGGAAGCAGAACCCTTAGCATGTATCACATAACAAAACATCAAGAACTTCATTTAGAAGAACATTGTGTGCAGGTTTGGGGTACCCATAGTATTAGTGTCTGACAATAGACGACAATTTGATAATGCACTTTTCAGGGACTTTTGTGAACACTTTGGAATTCAAAATCATTATTCCTCATCTGCCCATCCCCAAGCAAACGGTCAGGTTGAAGTTGCAAACCAATCCTTGTTAAAGATCATCAAGACTCGGCTTGAGGGGGCAAAGGGAGTATGGCTTGACAAGCTACTAGGTGTTCTATGGGCATACAAGATGACGGTAAGAACCCCTACGGGGGAAACCCCCTTTAGGCTAGCATACAAAAGTGAAGCTGTCATACCTACAGAAGTGCATATGACCAACCATAGGGTGATGATGTATCAAGATAAGGATAATGAGGAACAACTCTGTTTGAACCTTGATCTAATTGACGAGGTAAGGACGGATGTGGAGCAAAGGACAGCAAAGTATAAGAACCTCATGGTTAGGCAACATGACGCAATGATAAAACCAAGGCGATTCAACATAGGAGATCTCGTCCTAAAGAGGGTTTCCTTAGCAACAAAGAACCTGGCTCATGGGAAACTAGGACCTAGTTGGGAAGGCCCCTACAGAGTTGTCAACTATAAAAGACAAGGATCCTACTATTCGGAGGCCCTAGACGAAGGAAATTAGAGCATCCTTGGAATTTTGAGCACCTGAGGAGGTACTATCAGTAAAAGTGCTAGCCTGGACGAGCATAGCTCTGGACTAGCATGGGGACCGTTTATCTACTTGTCTATATACATAAGGAGCTTGTTTATCTACATGTTTTTAGTATTTCTTTGTTATTATTATGTTGAAGTTATGGACGAAGCTATGGTTTGACTTGTATTTATTTTCCTAAAAGGCATTAGCTTTTAAAGCACATGCCTTGTCTATGAACAATATTTATGATATGTACATAATGTTGTGTTTGAATTCTTAGTTTCCACTATTTTCATTGAAATTAACACATGAAAGGGCTAAGAGCTTAAGACAAATAAATTCTCTGGATGCGGAGATATACTGTCTAAATTCTCATAAGGGTAGGCACGCTCTTCCAAGACATGGACGAGTTAAAGAATATACTCGTCCTAACCATGGACGAGCTGATGCCCTATACGAATGAAACTATGACCCGTCCAAGAAATGGACGAGTTAAAGTCTATTGCATTAGTTCAACCCATGGACAAGGAAATCCATAACCAAATGTTTATTCTATTGACTAGGACACCAACCAAACAATCCAACTTATGGACGAGTGAAGGGTTGGGCCTTATCTTTGTAAAATGTGAAAATCAGCTAAGTCTAAGGACGAATAAGGCTGATAATTACCTTTTCACATAAGACAAATCGTACTTATGAAATTCAAGCAACAAGAAAAAGTATGTATGTTCATGTTAAAAAGGGAGAAATTCCTTCTATGGACAAGCCAAAGTTCAAAACTTATCATGGGAACAGAAATTCTCGTCTATGTCATAATAGAAATCAATAATATTCATTCAGTTGATTAAGGGCGGACGACCAACGTCCAAACACCCTAGAGAAATAAAACTTGAATTGTTCTAACAACTCGTCCTAAAGCCACAGACGAGCTTAATGTACTCGAATTACATAAAAAAGGTCCTAAACAGTGGACTAGATAAAAACAAAGGTGAAAGGAACACAAACTTTAAAATATTTTCTAAGTAGGGGGGGCATCCACTTTGGGGTCATCCTTGGGAGGCAAGGTTGTAGCATCATCTTCAACATTGATGTCCTTAGAGCTGGTTTGAAGCAGAGAGCTAGTAGTAGCAGTCAGGTTAAGCTTAATGGAGCTAAAGTCCACTTCAGGAAAGTTTTCTATAGCCTCCATTCTAAAGTCCTCAAAGCTTGCTACATAATTGGCGTCCAGAAGGTTAGTACATTGTTTGGACGCCTTAAATTCAGTCACTGCATCTGCTTTTGCATTGGAAAGAAGAGTACTCAGCTCGTCGTTCTTTTTCTGTAAGTGATCAAGACGAGTATCTTTTTCCACCACATCAATTTTCAGCTCCTCAATCAAGTTTAGTAGCTCCTTTCCCTTCTCCTTAGCATTGGCAGCTACCTCAACCCATTTCTTAGATTCATCCTTCAACTCCTGAATCCTCGTCTCTAACAAGATTCTCGTCTTGTCCAATCCTGTAGCCTGTCTAGACGCAGCTATAAACTTTGACATACCCTATAAAATGGTAAAGAAAAAATGGTCAAAGTCAAAAAATAAAAAATAAAAAAATAAAATTGGCAAAGACGAGGCAAAGACTGTCATTCACCTTAAAAAGATCATGAACACCAGAATGTTCAAAATCCTTTAAAGACATGTCATAACAAATGTTTATGTCCTCGTCTGTAACAGCTTTTTGAAAACGCTCCCAAGCCAGGTCTTCATTTTCAATGATATTTGAAGGGACCTGTTGAGAAGGCTGGGATGTGGCAGGCACAGTCATCTTGGATGGAGGAGTCTTAAACGGCGTAGTCTCAATTGGAGTAGATGAGTCTACATCATATATCTTGATGGATGGCTAAGATGGAGGAAGGTTGAGCTTGGCCGTTTGGGACGACCCATGTTTAGCCTTTTTGCCTCGTCAGCTGGGAAGATTTCCTATATCTAGGTTTTTAAGCAAAGGCTTCCTTTTATCCCCAGCCGACGGACGAGCTTAGGACTGAGTCTCAAGATGACTCTCCTTACCTACAACTTCTTTCTCTTTGTTTTCTTTCATTGTTGACATTCCTAAGGCAAAAAACAATAAACAATAACTGATGAATTACAAGTAGATCAAGAAATATAACAGGATGTCCAAACAACCATTAAATGAAAACTTACTTCTTCACACTATAACCTCGTGAGCAATGGCCTTGTTTGATGGTTCAGGCCCAAGTCCCCACTTGGCAAGGCGTCGTAGGGTAACCAAAGAATGAAAATCCCTATCGACGTGAAGACGAGCCCTGTGGACGTGGTCATGATGAAATTTGCTTAAAGATGGTCGTTTGACACCTGTAAAGCAAATGATAAGCAAGAGTTAGAAACAAATAAAAAATAAGATAAAAGAAAATGGGGAGGGACGTACCTTTAGGACAAAGGTTCCCTAAGTCCCCAAAGTAAGGGGCGAAAGGTCCCTGCCAACGTCCACAGGGTTCCCTACCCAAAGATCGGAGACAAAAATAAACTCTGTCTTCCAATTCTTGTCAGACGAGGCCAGGGACTTGATTAAACTACAATCTTTACCCCTAGCTGTGAATTGGTAAAAGCCAAAGGATTGATTTATTTCTGAGGGCTTGTAACAAAAAAGGAACTCGTCCACAGTGAGAGGATGATCCCCCCCCCCCCACCCCCAGATACTTCCCTTCACAAAATTTACATAGAGATAATTAATCTCCATGCATTGGGGTTGAATTGACGTATGCCTAAACCTAACCTAACCAATAACTCTCTAGCAAATGCGTTCAAAGGCAACCTAAAACCCCCGAAGAAATAAGCCTTATAGATGCCTATTCCAAAACGAGGATTACAGCACCATTCTCCATGGACAGACAACCTAGGGTTAAGCTCGTCCAGGATCTGGTACCATGTCCTAAGATTGTTAAGCCTTTGTTTGCTCGTTTTGGAATGAATACTGACTGCGCAACTATAGACGGTCTCCTCTTCGTCCAAAGGACTAGACGGAGGGGCACTGGACGAGACACCAGCTTAAGAGCCAGAGGCTTTCCTAAGTTGTTCTTGGATGACTTCTAAAGGAAGCCTAAGGACACCAGAGGTATACCCCTTGTCCGAAGAACTCCCCTCACTACTATGACTACTGTTATCAGAACTACTATCGCTAGTTATATCATAATACTCGTCTATAGCTTTCTCTGTACTATTGCTAGACGAGGGAATAACAGTTTCAAACATTTCTGGAAACTAAAAACCTAAAGATGAGAAGGAAGAGAATACCTAGATTTAGACGAGAGGAGACTATGGATGTAGAGACTTCTAGATGAGGCTCTAGACAAGGAGTGTCAGGAAAGAAAATTTCAGAAATGTAAAGGGTAATGGAGGAATTCCACTATATATAAGCAGCTGACCTGGGCACATGAAACGACACAACAAATCAAGAAATTACATGTGGCATTCACCTCAAAAAAGCTAATCGACAGGACTAGCAACCAGTTAAATTGTGACACGTGACACCCTAAAAAAAAAAAAAAATTATTGACACCCAGTTACTCCTTCCCATGAACGGCCCTTATGGACAAAGGGGCAATTGATGGTGTATTAAAAATGCACAAATCTTACTTCGTCCATATGGGTCGTTCGTGAGAAAAGACTGGAGAGATGGGACGCATGGAACATGCTCGTCCCCAATAACCTCGTCTGTCCTTGATAAAGGACGGACGAGCATATTGAACCTTCGACGAGCATGGTCCTCACCAAAGCGTAAGGAACAAATTATACGATTACGATCCAAGGCCTCTACTAACCATTATGAAACACCGATCCAAATAAAGTAACTTCCATAGCAGTTATGGAAGTTACCTTCGAATCTTCTGAACTCCTTGACAATAGGAACGGTTATTAAGATAAATAACCGTTTCATGTACACTATATAAGCATTCTCTTACGAAGAGGTAATTCATGGAGTGACTTCCACAAAAAATAATACTTCCTTTTTACTTGGAATTACAAATCCACTGACTTTACCATCAGAGGACCTTTGGCTGGCCTCCACTAGTCTCCTTTGATTTTGTACTTGTTTTTTCAGGATCTGGCCCTAAGATCATCAACGCCCGAGATTTTCAGCCTATTGATTTCCCAGGAACCATCAACAGTAACTCTAAAAAATGTTACACCACCCAGTAACTTATTATTTAATTCATATTTTGGAAATCCAATCATTGGATTACATGTTATATATGTTCTTAACGTGCATGCCAATTTTCATGCCAATAGGATGTAATTTACCATTTGTTCTATAAACTCATATTTAATGCATTATTTTAAACAACTAAAACTTGAATCTAGACAATTGATTAATGACATGGCTATTAATCTTTGATCACCTTGAATTTTTGTAAGCATAAACAATATATGAAAATAATGTAATCTAACAGTAGATTTGTCAAAATTCACATCGAATTAAGAAATATAAGATTGGGTTTGAGTTACACTTGACGTAACTTTAAAAATGTTACACCACCTAATAACTTATTATTGAATTCATATTTTGAAAATCCAACCGTTGGATTACATGTTCTATATGTTGTTAACATGCATGCCAATATTCATGCCAATCGGATGTAATTTACCATTTGATCTTTAAACTCATCTTTTATGAGTTATTTTAAACTATTAAAACTTGAATTTAGACAATTGACTGATGACATGTCTATTGATCTTTGATCACCTTGAAATTTTGTAAGCATGAAAAATATATGAAGATAGTGTAATCTAACAGTAGATTTATTAAAATTCACATTGAATTAAGAAATATAGGGTTGGGTTTCAATTACACTTGATGTAACTCTAAAAAATGTTATACCATCCAGTAACTTATTATTGAATTCATATTTTGAAAATCCAACCATTGGATTACATGTTCCATATGGTCTTAACATGCATACCAATTTTCGTGCCAATTAAATGTAATTTACCATTTGATCTATAAACTCATCTTTTATGCATTATTTTAAACTATAAAAACTTGAATTTAAATAATTAATCGATGACATGGCTATTAATTTTTTATCACCTTGAAATTTTGTATGCATGAAAAATATATGAAAATAATGTAATCTAACGGTAGATTTGTCAAAATTCACATCGAATTAAGAAATATAGGGTAGGGTTCAAGTCACACCTGATGTAACTCTAAAAAATGTTAAACCACCCAATAACTTATTATTTAATTCATTTTTTGAAAATCCAACCGTTGGATTACATGTTCTATATGTTAAATAGCTAGCCTAACTTTGTGTGTGACATACATTTATATATATATATATATATATATATATATATATATATATATATATATATAGTTTCATACTTCTTCAAATAGAAATTTTATCTTAATTTTCTCACTCAAGAGGAGCAGGCGTCTTGCATGTGCCACCCTAACTAGTTGTTTCAAATAGTGCAAGAAATTGGCATCAAGAAAAGAAAATTGTATAACTACACAACTAACGTATAAACATACAAAGATAGCCCGAGCCTTCACTAAACACATGAACAAAATCACTATTAAAGCACACTTGAAGCAACCTCAATAAGTAGTATGGCAACAAGCCTAATTTAAGAATTCAAAAGGCAAATATATTACATACAACAAACCTAATTTGAGTACTAGTTAAAAGGAAAATATATTACATAAACAGTCCATAGGCAGCAGAGCCCTCTTTCATGCTCAAAATGTATGATATTCTAGATCACATCAAGGTATCACATCTTATATGAATCACAAGCTTGTGGTTTGGTGCTCTTGATTGATTTTGTTCTACGCCTTCCCCTTTTTGTTGGTGGAGTCAAACAGTCAGATCAGTAATTTCATGAACAACCCGGAAAATGCGAACATCCAGGACAAAAAGGCCGTCCATTCGATCAGCAGGCTTGAACAGGCAAACATCAAATTGCTCCAGGTTGTTGTCTAGAACAAAATGTTTCCACCCATTACTAGTAATCCTTCCGTTACCCCGATTTCGATTATAATAAAATTTGGCTCGCCATCTACCCTTGTTAAAACGTAGATAGATTTCTTGGTTTTCCGTTAAGGGATGATTCATCACCCATTCGGTAGGGATCCACTGATCAAGCAATAAAACAAGCACAATTATAAGGAGGGAAAATAATTAAAAGAAGGTTCATTTAAATCCAAGACAGGAATTCAATCACTAACAAGTACATCCATTTTAAGTGAGTCTGTTTATAAGCTGATAATGTAGAAGCAATATAAAAGGGAACAAAATTAAACATATAGAAAAGATTCAGTATACAATCAAAGCTGGTGATAGAGGACATTTACCAAAAAGGATTTCTTGTATACATATGTGGGTCGCATAACTACATGGAAAGTATCATCACTTGATGCTGCTTGGGCCAAAACCAAGGCACTCTTGATCTCATCTTCAGTTACTGGCCTTCTATTTGACGCATATTGCTGGACTTGTGCCCCATTCTTGTTGGTGGGTGAATCTGCAGCATCTGAATCATTCATAAATGAAATATTTCAATCAAACCAGTATATCCTTGGACTACATGATTCTGTGTTTCTAGTATGGCAACTGGCAAGGTACTATAATAGCCATACGCAGCTAAGAAAAATGGTACAACCTAGAGTAGTAATTCCTCCTTAAAAAAAAATAAAAAAATAAAAATAAAAATCAAGATTATGTGTTAAGAAGGTCACCATAACTTGGATTGGACTTCACTCCCTCTCCATTGGTAGCAGGTTTCTTGCTCCCAACATGCCTAGCACTCTGCCGGGTCCTTTTAGCAACCAGGGAGTTGATACATTGTTCAGAAAGCACTATGACACTGTCATCACCCATAGAGTTCACTGGTGAGGTGCATCCAGCATCAACATCCAATGGGGTGTGAACATCATCCATAGATCTGTTGTCATGTTCAGTTTGCCCACATCTTCTGACAAAATATGAAGCCCCCTTCTCACACAAGTTCTTCCCATCAAAGATTAAAACGTCAAACTGTGACCAACCATTGTACCTAAAGACCAACAAATCAGTCTCTTCCAAAGAATGATCCTTCACAAACTTTTGCCAACCATGGTTAAAGAACGTTGCATCATCATTAGTCGTCAATTCTACATCCCATGTTAAACCACTAGGACCTTTAAGAGTTGCAATTTGAGGCAGCTTCTTTTTCAAATTGTCAGAAAATGTTTTGGGGATGACCTGCAATGTCAACACAAACATGAGCAAACTAGACAATTGAGGACAAAGATGCAAGAGAGGAGTAAAGTGTTGCAAGAACAAGAAGCTAAAACTTATATTTGACCAAAATGACAAACATTCACAGCAAGATATAACCTCAACAAAATTCATCTATCAAAGCAAAGAATTGCATCGTCGCTCACCGTTCACTTAGATGTAAATCAATACTCCTTGACAACATGTTCACCATCAATGGGAACACACCCCGTAGTTTTGAATTAGGATTCTCTCTTTATGAAATAGACTAATAGAGAGTGACCAATTCACAAAATAACCTTTTTTTTCTTTCACAAATCCTATAATGCCACTGGCCATCATTTAAGGTATCATCCGGCTGATCCATTTTCTAAAAGATTTGCAAAAATCCTTTGTCCCACTTATTGTTATGCTCCACCAATCACAGAATGCCATGTATCTGATATATATATATATATATATATATTTTGCCATTTTAAACTTTGGTTTGTTTATAAAGAAAGTAAAAAGACTATGATAAGTTGTGATCCATGGAGTATAAAGTGATACACAAAAAGTGGGACTGAAGATTTGTATTCTAATGATAACTGATTTTAAATGATATACTGCCACATGCACCTTAATTTGTGAAAAGAAAATCTTCACCATGAATTGGCCTTTGTCCATTTCCTAAGCAAATGGAGTAGTTCTGTGACAGAAAATACTGATATAGTTCTAACTTCGAATGGGATCAACTTCAGTTGCCAGGAGTTACCAAAGTACATTTAAAAAGGGGGATGAAAACTAAAAGTCATAAGTTTTTTCTTTTCTTATGAAACTGTAATGTAAATTTCATGATTTTTTTTTTTAATTAAAAAAAAAGGTGCAACATCTTCCACTATTAGTTGCCTTGGTCTGAAATTCTTGGATTTCAAGCACCCCCTCCCCTTTTTTGCTTCTCAAAAATATAAATTTAAACAACACATCTAAACAAAGTGCTACCAATATAGTTTTCTCGTACTCCACAAGAACATGTAAGAAGAAGCAGAGGAACCCCAAAGCTTCCGCTTCTTCCATGTAAAAAGAAAGGACATTTTGCACTCTAATAAAAAAAAAAGTATCACATTTTAGCAAACCCCAAAACCACTTTATGTGTGGCCATACAAAGTTGTGTAAAAATACATGGTTTGTAAATTATACTAATCCTGTTCATTTTGCATTTAGTTTGAGGATGAAGGAAAAGAATGCATTACAGTATATATACGAAGAAAGATAAATAATTAAAAAAACAAAAAAAAATTGATATTTTAATGAAGTGTAGTGTAAAATAGATAATATGAGGTGAGTATATTGAAAAGTGAGAATGCAAAAAATAAAATTAAAAATAAAGAGATTCTTGTGTGCTAAAATAAACAGGAATTTTTTAGCTTTTAACTTACATTCAAAAAGGCATGTTCAAGAACATTTTTAACGACCGTGCAAAGCTACCACCTTTTAGTGTTTTCAAATTTTTCATAAACATGAAATTCAATAGATTCTAAAAGGAAAAAGATAGTCCTTAAACTTACAAGCTGGCTATCAAAACCACTGAGGAGAAACTGATAGAAGTGAAAGGTTTGGAAATGGGTCCAATAAATGTTCTCAGCCCATTTGCTCCCATCTTTGCATGCATCTCCCATTTCCACTGAACAACGGTTCTGAAGTCAAAAAATCAAAGAAAAGAAGACAGAGTAAGATTTAACAGTAAATAAACCAAAGACAACACTTCTAAACACAAAGTTGCGCTTGATATTGAAAGAAGATTAGACCCACTTAAGAACTAAAGCATTTTTTACTTAACAGAAGCAACAACTACCTTTAAAAAATTAAAAAAAAAAAAAAAAAAAAAAAAAAAAAAAAAACCCTTTTGCAACAAATGAAAGGAATAAGAGCATCATATAAGTAGATGTATAATATTATAGAATAGAAAAAAACATCAATTTTACACTTTTTTTCACAAAAATGCTCCACATTCTAAAAGTTTGCATATTTGCACATCAGTAGCTCTTGTATTTAATAAAAAACATTTTTTTCCCTCTGCTTCACCTCACTTTCTCAGCTTCTCACTCTCATCTCTCTCTCGTTTTATCTCTCCCTCAGTCCACCGATCTCACCTCAGGCCACCGATCAGTCCACCGATCTCACCGATCTCACTTCAGGCCACCGATCTCACCGATCTCACCTATCTCACTCTCACCGCCGATACGATCTCTCTGACCTTTAACCCTTTTTAATTTTTTCTGTTTGATCAGTTTTGGATTTTCTGTTTGATCAGTGGGTCTTGGAGTGATGGTGCTTGATGATGGTAGGGAGACAGAGAGAGATATCCGAGGCAGCAGGGAACCATGTACAGTGCAAGACTTGAATAGTGAAATGAAGGTAGAAAAGACAAAGAGTGAAACTGACACAAATCTCCATTATGGGAGCCTGCTCTGGTTTAATAGTACAATAGAAAAGAAAAGCAGAGATGCTTTGCCAAAAATGTGAAAGGTTTTAAGGAGATGCTTTGTTCAATGAAATGAAAACATTCCCAAAATAATGAAAATATTCTTTCACACAAACAAGTCTCTTTGTACTGCATATCGAGAAATCTCGACCTTGCAAATACATAAGAGACAGAATCAATCACGTGTCGAAAACACGCCACCTGCATGTTCTGCAAGGTCGAGATTTCTCTGCATTAAGTGCGTGAAAGCATATTTTCAATATTTTGGGTATGTTTTCATTTCATTGAACAAAGCATCTCCTAAAAACCTTTCACATTTTTGGCAAAGCATCTCTGTTTTTCTTCAAGACTTCAAGCAAATACAAACTGTTCAAGCCAGGATTCATATCCCGTGCAATACCCTGCAATAGCTCAAATCCTAACCTTTCATTCAATCTAATGGCTCTAAAATAACTTCACATCATCAATCCGCATCACTTAGAAAAAAAATCTAATTCACTCTCATTCAATCCTTCTTTCTCTCTCTTTTTTATTACCTGTTCATACCTTTCTCTCTCCAACTCTTCACTCCTCATAGTCCTCTCCTCTGTTCTCTCTAATTTTCAAAAAATCCCGATGTTGCTGTTGCCGCTTCCGCTCTTGCGCCAAACCACCGTCATCGTACGACCAAGTCTCGAACCAGCCACCATTGCGCCACCCACCGGCCAGCGTTTCTCTCCTCCAACGATCTATCAACCCTGCTACGCCTTTGCCAGCTCCAAACTGCACCGCCAGTCCAATCACTTCCCAGTAAGTTCTCTCTCTGACTTTTCATCGGGAACACGATAGAAAATAACTTGACATTGGAATTTTTTGAACTGTTTTTAGTTAGTTTTGAGATTAAGAATTGAAATTAGATGGTGGGTTTTTTTGGCTGTGGGATTTATGGGTTCTTTTAATTTGGGTTTTTTTTTTTCTTTTTCTTTTTTTTTTTCTTTTTTTTTTTTTGTAAAGTTGTGATTTAAAAAAAAAAAAAAAAAATTCATTCTCATGGTGGTGATTTGTACCAAGACCCAAGAAATTGTTGATGGGTATATTGTTTTGCTCGGTATTATGGGTTGGATTATTTATTTGTTTATTTTTAAACTTGAGCAGAATTTAATGCTTCTTCATTGTTGAACTTGAAAGGCACTATGAATACCTTTATCTAACTTAAGTTGGACATATAGGTGATATATATGGACAATTTAGAGATTTGCTTTATTATTATTTTTTAATAGGGTATTGCAAAGAAGATTAAGCATATCAAAATCTGTTAGTGATTCTTTCTCAAAAAAAAAAAAAAAAAAAAATCTGTTATTGATTAGAATAATTCATTATTACAAAATTTGCATCAATGTATAGTTCTAAATTTATACAGCACTTTAGTGTGTTCATTTGCAATTAGATGGCTCTAGTTTTGATGATGGAGAGTCTCCATTGGAGACCTCTCAAAGTTGAAAAGGTAGATTTTGCTATGCACAAGTAATGTAGCATTAGTGGAATGCTTATTTATTTTTATTTTTTGTTTTTTGTTGTGATCTTGCTAGTAGTAATCTAGATTCTAGGTTGGTTTTGATGTAGCTTGTTTGAAAGCTACAGTAAGAGCTAAAAACAATGGGTGTGATTTCTTGTTGCAGTGATAGTAAGTAGTTTGACATTGGTAGTTCGGTAGTAAACAATAGGTACTAAAGATAGATGCAGTTTGACATTGGTAGTAAACAATAGGTACTAAAGACAGATGTCTTTCAGTGTGATTAAATATTCATACTATGATTTGTCTGCATTTTTGTGGTAATGTGCTCTCAATTTGTAGTAGTAGTTGAAAGTGATAGCAATTAAACCTTGTAATGTAGGTTTGATAGTTCATGTACAGGCAAAATTGGTTGTTTCTTTGCTAAGTTCAGTGTATTTTTAAATCTCCAACACCCCCCCCCCCCGGCGCGGCACCCAAAGTCCGTCCATCATCTTAATAGTAATATTCATGTTTTTTTCTAGCATTGTTTCAGCCTTTCAATATTATCTTCTATGTAGTTTGAATTTGAAAATATTATTGCAGTGAGTCACAATATTAAAGGTTGCTACTTTTTGCTATCCACCATGCAGGTGATTTCTTGGATGCAATTAAGCGCTAAACCTGTTTTTTCTGAATTGGTGGCTCAATAATCTCAGCATGGTTATACGTAAGGGCTGGCACTAACAGGGTACCATAGTCAAGCCACTTGAGATCGAAAAAGCATATGATCTTGAAGCGCACACACTTATTTTCCTCTTTTCTTTGTGTGGAAATTATATACTAATGGGAAAAATTGGCCTTATAATCAAGGTCTATATTTCAATAGAACTCTTGTTATCTTGTTATTTGGCCTTGTGATCAAAGTACATATTTCAATGGAATTTGTTCTCTTTTGGAACAATTTTTTTATGTTCTTTTTATGTGTTTGTTTTAATATTGATTTGTCACTAAATTGGTTACTCAATTATCTACTGTCTATTGATTATGATGAAAAAAAAGTTCTAAGAGAAGTCTCTTACCATCCTTTTTGTGAAATCTAAACTACTATAATTGGTTAATGGCTTGGTAACATTTCAAAAGATATATCATAAAAATCATTACAAATATTGAAATATCAAGAAAATAATAATTGCACTTTATTACTTTATTAAATTCTCTTGGTTTGTACTATACATCATTGTAATGATTTTTGTATACATAAACGAGGACTCTCAAGTGTCAAAATTGGACGCTACAACATAATACTCAATCAAGTCTTTTTTGTCTCATTACATGTTTCAAAGTAAAAAGAAGTTCACTCATATCAAGTCTAGAACTTTAATAAAACTGAAAATTAGTCTTGCTAATGTCAAGATATCAATCCATAATGAATGCTTCAAAACCTTTTCTGGCAATATAGCTTGGCTGGAGCACTATGCTCTATCATCCTGCAACATTTAAAAACAAATTTCAATCAATACAGTAACATCTTAGAAGACCAATCCTCTATTTACTTGCAAAAATCTTATATGATTCATTGGTTTCAAGTGAAATAAACCAACAGTTTGACTGGAACTCGAAACATAATTGCTATATGTAAGTACTTTTCTAGTGCCCCACACAGCCCACAACTTTTGAAATCAGAACAACCCTTATTTCAAGCTTGGCTAAAAACAGACAGAAATTTCCATGACAAAGACAACCCAACAGAAGAAAAACTACATCTACCGTAATTCAAAATTTTATTTATAATTTACTGCAATTAGAGCAAAAGTTAGCCTAGTTGCTGTATACTTGAACAGATGCACCCCCATCATTTGTAATTGCAATTTGAACCAACCAAGTGATGTAAGAAAACTGCCAACTCATGCTCAAATTTGTAGTGGCACCCGAAGCAACTAAGACAATGCATATCTCTCCATTATTAACATCTAAAGAACTAAGCAGGCAAAATTAAGATGATAAATTCTAATATTTGGAAGAAAAATATCCTCTTTGCCAACAAATGGTTTTTCACAAACTTCACAATATCAGGTAGTTGAACAGAAATAATAGAATGTACAGCCTTGTCTATGAGCACATCCTTGGCAAAATCAAGATCAAGTGTGATGCTTGCACATATATGAAGCCTTCCTCATTAGATTGAATTTGAGTGTTATTAGGATTTAGTAAAAATGATAGAACTATTAACAAATTAATAGGTGAAATTAATAAGAAAACTCAGAAGACAAGTTGTTCAAAGGAAAACCAAGAACCCAAACACTCAAATTACAGTGATCTTCTCTTGAAGAAACTATGAAAGCAACATGTAGAAAATCAAAAAAAAATTTCTAATTGGTATTACCAGTGACATCAACTACAGACTAAATTCTTCTTTTTTTTTTTTCCATCCTAACCCACACCATCAAATAGAAAAACCAACAAGTGAAACTTAAACAAAAATAGATAAATAATCCAACCCATAATACCTAGCAAAACAATATACCCATCAACAATTTCTTGGGTCTTGGTACAAATCACCAAAATGAGAATGAAATTAAAAAAAAAAAAAAAAAAAATCACAACTTTACAAAAAAAAAAAAAACAAGACCCAGATTAAAAGAGCCCATAAATCCCACAGGCAAAAAAATCCACCATCTAATTTCAATCCTTAATCTCAAAACTAACTAAAAAAAATTCAAAAAAATTCCAATGTCAATTTATTTTCTTTCGCGTTCCCAATGAAAAGTCAGAGAGAGAGAACTTACTGGGAAGTGATTGGGCTGGCGATGCAGTTTAGAAATGCTAAGTAGTGGAGAAGGCATAGGCGTAGCAGGGGTTGATAGATCGTTGGAGGAGAGAAACGCTGGCCGGTGGGTGGCGCAATGGTGGCTGGTTCGAGACTTGGTCATACGATGACGGTTGTTTGGCGCAAGAGCGGAAGCGGCAACAGCTACATCGGCACTTTTTGAAAATTAGAGAGAACAGAGGAGAGGACTATGAGGAGTGAAGAGTTGGAGAGGGAAAGGTATGAACAGGAAATAAAAAAGAGAGAGAAAGAAGGATTGAATGAGAGTGAATTAGATTTTTTTTCTAAGCGACGCAGATTGATGATGTGGAGTTATTTTAGAGCTATTAGATTGAATGGAAGGTTAGGATTTGAGCTATTGCATCCCGTGCAATACATATTTTAGAGCTACTAGATTGATCTTAGAGCTATTAGATTGAATGGAAGGTTAGGATTTGAGCTATTGCATCCCGTGCAATACCATAGGTATTGCACCGTATATGAATCCCACTACACCTTCCTATTTGCAGGCTACTACAGTAAGTGCACCCTGACATGTCTTCCATGCTATTCAATTTTATTATTATTATTTTAAATTGGCTGAATATATATACAGTTTTACTAATCATTAATCATTTCAATTCATATATTATATCGGAAAAACAAATCAAATCTACTTATTCAAGTTATTTAAACTAGAAGATAAAATCCAAATCTTTATTATTATTATAAAATCCAAATCTTTATTATTATTTTTTTTGGGGTAAATTGCATATATCTGGTATATTCTTAATATATGCAACTAATATGTGGTTCATTTTTTATGATACGGACTTATCTCTTTTGCGATTTTTTTTTGGTTAAACGTCTCTCTTGCTATTTGTTTCATGAGATATACGGACCAATTTTTATCTAAGTCATGTTCAGTTGTTTTGATAGAAAGTCTTATGTAAAGTTAGTTTTTTTTTGTGTATTTTAGCACAAGAAAAAATAAGTCAAAGGAAAGTTATTTGTGGTTAACATAAAAAATATGACCTATTTTTAAAAATTGTTTTCTATTAAATGTTTTTAGAAAACAATTTTATCTCACAGCAAGCTAAATAGGGAAAATATGGATATTGTTTTTCAACTCATTTAACGTTGCTACTAACATTGAAAAATGAGATAGTTTCATAGAAAATATTTTTTCAAAAATAACTCATTTTCTAAAAAATATTATCGTCGAAACTCAAAACAAACAGAGCGAATTGAAATGAGAAAACCTTGAATCTAAACTTCCTTTTTAATATATCAACCTTGTTCAATCAAGAGCAACAATAGTGGTGAAGCCAAAGCGACTCTCATATGCATGTATATGATTACTTGAGTCTAATCTAAATAAATAAATAAAATTCATATAGTATTTATTTGTTTGAGGGTTTTATTTTAATGAATGTGTTACGCATGAATAATTCAATTTGTTTTTTTCTTTTAAAGAAAATTTCCACTTCTCTCATGAAAGGAATTTTAGGAACTTGATATATCTCATATAAAACTTGTGTCAATTCTGAAATTTTGGTTAATATACTCATAGAATGATCAAGTTGCAATAATTTAACAACTAAAGTGAATATATATACTTGAAACATTATAGTGAACTTCAAAAAAAATTAAAATTTTGACCACTCTTATAATTCTTATTTGTACACAAATTTATGTGAAAAAGAATAAATTATTACATGAATTTGTGAATCTTTTTTTTTTTTTTTTTAAGTTATTGCTCTCAAAAGTTAATAATAACGTTCTTTTTCTCTTCTTTAATATATATATATATATATATATATTATAACTTTTAGTTCTTTTTTTCAATATTTTTTTTTTTTTTTTTTTTTTGGGTTTGGTTTAAACCCTTAACAATCTTTGATAAAATAAAAAGGAATTCTTATTATTTTTCAAATGAAATTTGACATTTAAAGAAATAGTAATCTATTAATTATGATATAAATAAAAAAGAATTGCATAAATAATCCAAAAAAAATGAAGGAAAACTAATAATAATAAAAAAACTGCAAGATGGCAAAAGTAATAAAAACTCATTCCGGGTGATGATTGATGAGTTGGTTGGGGGAAAAACCAAGAATCTGCTCATTCCTTTAATAAAAAATTAAAAAAAAAAATGAAGAGAAGGGGGACCACAATTTAACTCCTTACAACCACTCTAAAAACAGGCCCGACGTGGTGTGATATCGAATACCATAAAGATTTGAGTGTGTCTTTCTTATCACCAATTGGTTTTGAGGTGGAATGGCACAGTTCAAGGTTTGACAAATGGTTTCAGAACCAAGGTCATAGGTTCGAGTCGTTGGAGCCACATTGTGAGAGAGGGATTGTGAGAGATTTCACAATTCGCTTCAATACCAATGGGCTTGGTCTTTGATTGAATGATATAAAAGATTTGTGCCCCCTCAAAAGGGCCTGTGATTAATGCTTCCACTGTTTTGACCCATAGAAGTAAACATTTGTTATATATGTTTGTGCTGTAAATCCTATTTTGGAAACAAAAGTCTTAATTCGCAGGCTGACATGTTAATTATTAGTTGGAACTCTTCTAAAATTTCCAACAACATAG
The DNA here is from genome assembly GCA_029955605.1 of Quercus engelmannii. Classification (NCBI taxonomy): domain Eukaryota; kingdom Viridiplantae; phylum Streptophyta; class Magnoliopsida; order Fagales; family Fagaceae; genus Quercus; species Quercus engelmannii. Next base: position 58,977,449 of record JARPSG010000006.1, on the reverse strand, counting down.
GAACCAAATTTACCTTAGAGCATTCACATCAGCTCTTGTATAATTGTGTATAAATGTGTAAAATACACATTTGGACCATTTTTACACATTTTGAAGCAAAAAATACACTACATCAGTCTTTGTAAAATCATCTAAACTCGTGTATAATTTTGGACGAGCTACAGTACCCATGTAAATTTACACGGGCACTGTAGCTCGTTTATACCATATTTTATTAATTTCTTGTTTTGCGTCCTTTTTCTCTCTCTCTTCTCTGTGCAAAAGAAACTAACTTCTCTCGTCATTCCTCAGATACACAATCACAAACAAACCCACACACAATCACAAACACAAACACACAGACGAATCATCACAGAGGGTGCCTCGTTCTGACTCAGTGGAGAACGAGGATGAGTTTGACTCGGTGGGTCAGGGCTCCGAGTATTCTAAGGGTGCTGTGGATTTTGGGTCCAAGTCTAAAGAGACATAAAGGAGGAGAGGTGTCCCGTCGACTGAAGAAGAGCACAGGTATAAGATTCTCATTGTTTTTTTTTTTTTTTTTTTTTTTGTTCTGGGGGTGATGTGGGTTTTGATCGGTGATCGGTGATGTGGGTTTTGATGGTTGATCGGTAATGTGGGTTTGATCGGTGATGTGGGTTTTGATCGGTGCTTCTAGATTGGAGAGGCATTGTGGTGCTTGTGATGGTTGATCGGTGATGTGGGTTTGATCGGTGATGTGGGTTTTGATCGGTGATCGGTGATGTGGGTTTTGATGGTTGATCGGTGATGTGGGTTTGAATGGTTGATCGGTGATGTGGGTTTGATCGGTGATATGGGTTTTGATCGGTGCTTCTAGATTGGAGAGGCATTGTGGTGCTTGTGATGGTTGTGGTGTTGATGGAGTGCTTGTGATGGACTGATGGTGCTTCTGGGTTTTGACCGTGAGAGAAAGAGGAAGAAAAGAAAGAGGAAACGGCAGAGAAGGAAAAAGAAAAAAGAAGAATAGGATAATGGATGTGTAAAATAATATTAAAAAAAAATATAAAAATATAATTTGTATAAAAGATAGTGTATAATAGATGAACTGATGTGGGTGTTTTGTAAAAATGATAGTGTAAAATAGAAAAAATAGGTTTTTGGTGTGAAATAGATGAAATCTTTTAAACGAGCTGATGTGAATGCTCTTACAATCCAAAACAGAAAGGCATGTACTGTAAAACATGTTAAGTTCAACGTCTATGGCATTTCTCTAAGTTGTCATGTACACATGGAATCCAAAATCATCTTCTTTGGGGAGTGATATAAAACACGTTATCTTGGCCAGTGCTTTACCCCTTCGTGGGCTCACCCGGCACGAACAGTGATTAGTCTCTGGTTAAAAGCCTTGAGGAAACACTGTGGGAAACCAAAAAAAAAAAAAAAAAAGATATAAAACACGTTATAATAAATTGCTATACGATTACTTTTTTTCTTCATTCTGTTTTTCTCAGACTTTGCGGCATCTACCTGTTTGTGAACTAATAGAGTAAGTGCACTCTGACATGTCTTTCATGCTATGCATTTTATATTTTCTTGGCTAAATATTATATATAGTTTATTAACACAGTAAACAAAATAAGATGAAAGGTTTGATGGAAGTGTTTCAAGGATTAGATTTATTGATCGTGATATTGCTATTTGTAGAAGGGTTCCTAAAAATACACGAATTCGAAGCTTATCTCGCCATTTGAGGGCTTAGCAAAAAATTACTTGAAGGTGATTTTGATAGGCATAAAATAATTATATAATATATTTTTAAAGAAATATAACAAGCTTATTTTTATTATTCTATAGATCTATATTATTTAAATTAATTTTATTACTCTACAGATCCATTTTTACAATCAATTTTTTTATATTCTAATATTAAACCCTTTATATATCTGTTGTAAGGGAAAAGAAATATGGTTCAAAAGAAAGATTGATTTTGGGAGGATGCTGAAAAACAAAATAATGGTCGTTTCAAATGTAAGTATTGTGAAAGTATTTTTGCTGGGGGTGCTACAAGGATTAAATATCACTTGGCTGGAGCTAAAGGTCACGACGCGATATTAATATTTGTACAAAAGTGCCTCAAGAGATCCAAGAGGAAGCTTCTCTAACAATTGGTGAACCTAACAAAAAACTTAAGGGTGCATCAACTTCAAACAAGGATAAGGAGAGGAAAATCAGCTCAACTTCAATATCAAATGATGACATGTTAAGCGGAGTGTTTGAAAATGTGAGTAAAGATGTCAATATTTTATATTTAGATTATGTTTCATCATAATCTTAGCAGTGAACTTGTGATAACAATTTTCAGTTATTGATTTTAATTGTTTGAATCAAGTAAAACATTCTAATAAATTTCTATATTATTAAGTGAATTTTTTTCCTTGCAACAAGTGGGGAAGGGGAGTTTGAAGTCATGTTCTCTTCCATTGGAGAAGTGTAATGTCAGTAAATTACAAAATTCTTAGCATTATTATTATTTTCTTAATTCATATAATTTGATAGTTATAACATAGGGAAGAGGGGATAAGTGTGTTTGTTTCTGAAATTTAAGGGTGGAAGAGGAGGGGTGGGGGGGGGGGGGGGGGGGGAGGGTGGGAAGAAGGTGGAGAATAATGTGGAACACAAAAAATGGGAAAAAAGATTTGTATTCAATACTAATCTATACAATAGCTAAAAGTTATAGTGTAGCATTTATTATTGTTACGTTTTTGTTGAACCACATCGGCGGCCAAGTCATCATTTTCTTTCCATCATTTTTTCAAAAAATATGTATATAAATAATAGTGCATGTAATAATACATTGTGCCTTTACTCAATCTCAAAACAATTTATAACTTATCAATCATGATATGACCATCACTTTATACGTTCTTGAATCTAAATGTAACTTATAATAGAAAATGCATGTAATACAAACATCTTGGGTGGAGACACCATTTATTTATTTTTAGTTTAAACTCAATTGAAAAAAAAATATCATTCCACCACTGTATACATTTGCATATGCTAATGTATTCAAGGTTAGGTTGAAGGGTCCACCGCTCCTACTTAGAGAACCATATGTCATTTTCATCAATGTCAAAAGATGGAGATAATAAAGTTTTTAACAAAGTCTCCCCCCCCCCCCCCCCAATTTGTTTTTCTTTTCGTATAAAATATTACATGTAAGTGGTTTTTCTAATTATTATTATTATTATTTTTTTATGGTGTACATGGTACCAAATTTAATTTGAATAAAAGTTTCAACAGGCACATAGAATCACAAGTACATGCATAATAATTTAGTTACAAAATATTAATGTGATAATAAATCTGATTGATATTACTTTTAAAACAAACCACTTCCATCACATTGGAATACATTACTTATCACAAATAATGGTTTTACATCACTTTATTATTATAATTATTATTAATTTTTTGAGTTATGTTTACTAATTACGATTCGGCATTTGGTCCATTGCAGTCCAATTTGATTTATTAGTCCAATTTGGTCCAATTCATTCCAGTTCAGTCCAAAATGGTCTATTTCAATCCATTTCGGTGTACTTACTTACAAATAGGAAAAAAAAAAAAAAACAAAACAAAAGGTTTGGGTTGGGGAGTACTATATTGCTATCAATTATTTGAGTAATATTCATTGTAACTATATGATCAGTTTGATTATTATGACAATCTTCTTAAGAGAATAAAAAATTTGAATAATATATTTGAAACTTACAAATTTTAGTTATATAAAAAGAAATTAGGAAAATATAATACATAAAAACAATAGTTAGAAAGATATGGACAACTTAAAAAAATAATATCAATAAAAAACAACATAAATGATAGAATTATATATTTGTAAAAATAAAGAAATATAAATTACTTTTAGAATTTGTTTAACTTAGGGAGAACAAATTATCTACAATAAAATTTAGATAATAAGTTATATATTATACCACATTTAAAAATAATTATATTTCCATGTATCGTGTATGTTTGCGACTAATTATTGTAAAACTCCAAAAGAAAAAAAAACTATTAATTATTGTATAAAAAGTAAGAAAGTAAAAATCGTAATACAAGCTTTTATATTTCCGATTTATAAATATATCTGGACCCACTTTGTTTATTTTTAATAGAATTGTACTCTACACTCCACAAACATTTTCATACTATTGCCTCTTATGCAGAGTAAGGCAGAATACATAGCTGAAATTTTACTTGGTTTTTTTGTGGAGGGACTTCTAGCCAAGTTGAGATCAATTTTTGTAGAGCAACATATTAGATTTGAGTTGGGTTTCAAGGAAGGGCTAACAGACCTTTTTAGCGGGCTAACCAAAATTCAACTTGTGTTAAATGGTGTTGAGAAAAGACAAGCAAGTGATGAGTTTCTGAGGAGTTGGTTAGCAAGGCTTAGACGTGTTGCTTATGACATTGATGATGTGCTAGACGAGTTTGGCTAAAACATTCTTTAGCAAGAGGTACTAAACTACTCTTCACCTTCTAATGACATTATCAATATGGCAAACGAAATTAAGATTATCTACAAATCATTAAATAGTCTTAAAGGTGACATTGCTAGTTATGAATTTCGAGCGGAGTTTGAGAATTCGATCCCTGAGATTAGCTTTAACATGGAGATAGACTCCTTCCTTGATGATTCAAAAGTTAATCAAAATGTTGGAAATAACATTGTTAAAGCAACCTATTGTGATAGAGTGATAGAAATCACAGACTTTTACTCAATATGAATTAGCAGAATATGAATGTTGGCTCATATTCAAGAAAAGAGCATTTGCAAATGAAAGACTTTTAGCTCGGATTTGGAGAAAATTGGAAAGGAGATTGTTAAAAAATGTAAAAGGGTTCCATGGGCTGCAGAATTTTAGGGAGAATAATGTACTTTATACATGATAAAGGTGAATGACTATCGATTCAAAATAATAAAAATTGGGATTTATTGGACGATAAAAATAATGGAGTGTTTCACATATTAAAGTTAGGCTATGATAATCTTCAAACACCATCCTTGAAAGGATGTTTCGCATATTGTGCAATTTTCCCTAAAGATTATGTCATGAAAAAGGATGAAGTAATTCAGCATTCGATGGCTGAAGGGTTCCTTGAACCATCTAAAGAAGGTAATACGGTGATGGAAGATATTGGTAGCACATATTTCAATATTTTGTTGGCTACTTCCTTTTACCAAAATGCTAGAGAGGATGCCTGTGGTGATATTATTAGTTGCAAAATGCATAATTTGGTGCATGATTTTGCCATTTCAATTTCAAAATATGAAATTCTAATTTTGGAGGGAGATTCTGTGGATAATGAATGATAATGTTAGTGAAGTACAACCTTTATTTGTCCGATCTGATGGCGAAACAATACCAAGAACTTCATTTAGTGGAGAGAGTTTCAAAAAAATGCGCTCATTAATTTTAGAAAATCTGGACTTTGATGACATGTTATCAAGTTTTAAATGCTTACGTGTTTTAAAATTATCCGGGCATAGTATAATAGGGTTGCCAAATTCAATTGAGCCATTGATTCATTTGAGGCTTCTTCACATCTTGGACATTGAAATTGAGGAATTACCAAAATCTACAATTTGCAAACTTTAAGAATTGAAGAATGCCCTAAACTCATGAAGCTTCCGGAAGACCTAAGCAATTTAATTAACTTGAGACATATTAGAGCATTCACATCAGTGGATGGAAACTCTTGTATAATAAAAAAAACTACCATTTTTACACATTCTGAAGCAAAATTGCTCTACATCAGTGCTTCCAAAGTCTTGTATAATCATGTATATTTTTCCATGAACTACAGTAACCGTGGATATATACACGGTTACTGTAGCTTGTGTATACAATATTTTAATAATTTCTGGTTCGCTCGTTTTTTTCTCTCTCTTCTCCATCTGCACAACAAACCATCCCTCATCATGTTCTTTCTTCCTCTGAGACACATTCCCACAACACAAAATCAAAAATCAACTACAAACATACAAAATCAACCACTAGAACAAAATCGTTTGATCAGTGATCGGTGATTGTGGATCGTGGATTGGAGAGGCGATTTGGATCGGTGATGTGAATCGGTGTTGATGGAGATCGGTGATGGGTTGACGGAGATCGGTGTTGATGGAGATCGGTTTTAATGGAGATCGGCGTTGATGGAGATCGGTGATGGGTTGACGGAGATCGGTGAGATCGGTTTTAATGGAGATCGGCGTTGATGGAGATCGGTGATGGGTTGACGGAGATCGGTGAGATCGGTGTTGATGGAGATCGGTGATGGGTTGACGGAGATCGGTGAGATCGGTGTTGATGGAGATCGGCGTTGATGGAGATCGGTTTTGACCGTGAAAGAAAGAAGAGGAAGAAAAGAAAGAGGAAACGGCAGAGATAAAAGAAAAAGAAAGAAAGAAGAAAGAAAAGCTCTGGTGCCTTTGGGTTTCTCTGGGTTTTGACCGTGAGAGAAAGAAGAAGAAAGAATAGGAAGAAAAGAAAGAGGAAGCGGCAGAGATAAAAGAAAAAGAAAGAAAGAAGAAAGAAAAGGATATATTGGAAAAAGAAACTGTAGGTAAAATAATATTAAAAAAAAGAATAAAAAAATATTATTTATATAAAATATAGTGTATAATAGATGAACTGATGTGGATGTTTTGTAAAATTAGATGTGTAAAATAGAAAAGATAGCTTTTTCGGTGTAAAATAGATGATAAATTTACACGAGCTGATGTGAATGCTCTTAGTATTAATATTGTTGCACAAGAAGAAGGATTTAATCTTGGTTGTTTGAAAGGTTAGGGTACAGAGATAATCTACTAAAAAATATGGGACAGTTGACTTGCCTTCAAACATTGAAATTTGTCGGTGTGGGTCTAGGAGAAATAAACATATATAATTTAGAAAATGTGAAAGATGAGGAAGAAGCCAAAAGTGCAAAATTAAAAGAAAAGGAAATATTCAAGTTAGGATTTGTTTTGGAGTCTTATTCGTAGAGAATTGGATAGGTTTGATAAAGACGAAAAAGTGTTGAAGGCCTTCATCCTCACCCAAATTTGAAAAGCTTAACAATCGAATGGTATGGAGGAAAGAAATTCCCATCTTGGGTTAATGATTTGTCGCTATTTCACAATCTGATTCATATCAAATTGAATTGGTGTATGGAATGTGAAGAAGTTCCAACTCTCCAGCATTTACCCTGTCTTAGGGTTCTTGAAATAAAAGGAATGGGGAAGGTAAGAAGTATAGGAAGTGAGTTTTACAGTTACAGTGATGGGAGTTACAGAAATACTACTACATTATTTCCGTCATTGAGAATGCTCAAATTGGAGCAGATGGAAACCCTAGAAGAGTGGAAGGATGCAAAGGAGTTGAGAAGGGCAGGTGAGGTGTTGACGGTGTTTCCTTCACTTGATGAACTACCCAGTGGGCTACAATTCTGTGCATCTCTTCAATATTTGAAGATTGAGGACTGTCCGAATCTGAAATCAATTCCAGATTTGGGAGAACTATTTCATTCTCTTATTAGTTTAAAACTTATCAACTCACCTTATCATCAAATATTGAAGCTTTCGCGGCGAGAGGGCAGCTTAAAGACTTTGGTAATTGAAGAGTTGGATGCTTTCCCGATTCTGCGTCATCCTTCCATTCGATACTCGCACGCGTCCCTCACAAAGCTAATATTGCATGGGAGTCCTACACTCAACTCTCTCCCGGACGAAATTCAACTCTTCACTGCCCTTGAAGAGCTGTTGATACAGGACTTTGACGGAATGGAAGCTTTGCCTAATTGGTTGGGCATTCCTTCTTCTCTTCAAAAGCTGTCTCTTTACTTCTGCAAAAAGCTGATATGTCTTCCCATTCTACATCTCACCAATTTAAAACATCTGCACATTGCTTTTTGCCCCAATTTAGAGAAAAGATGTGCAGATGTGAGCGGCACAGAGTGGTTTAAGATTGCCCATATTCCATACATCAAAATCAATGGAAAATACATCAAAGGGAAGGATTCTGAGGACTCTGGAGACTTTTACGACTCTAACCTTTATGATTAGTAAGTGTACTTATACATGGACTACAAGTATATTCCATTTCCAACTGGCCTCCAATTTATTTATGTAATTTTTTACTTTTAAAAGGGCTATTCTTAAATTTCACATCTTAACATTTTAGGTTAATGCTTCTTGAATTAATTAATAGAAATTTAACTCACCAACCACTCCGATTACTAGAATGTTGCAAAAAATCTTATCTCAGCCAATACTCATAAAATTTGTTAGATTAATCCATTAATGATGACATACATACTCATTCTGTTTCTCAGCATTTCTTTTAACCTTCACTTGTTGGTGTCAAATTGATTATGTCCATTGATGAAAGCATACTCATTCTTTTCAATTTCATGAGCTGGAATTCTAATAATACATGGAGCAGTTCTTGTTGTTAGGTCTTCGTAATAGTTGGAAATAGATTTTATTAATTTGGGGTGGGTGCTAATTCCTGTGTTTATTTGAGTGAATTTTTTTTGGAAAAAAAGTGGAGTTGGGTTGCATAAGAATGAGATTAGACATTGGGTGGGAGAAGGTCTTGCGGATTTTTGTTTTCATGTTATGTGATCCCCAGTTCTACTAGTGGAAGCAAAGCTTAACTTTCTTATGAAGTTATAGACAGCACTGAAGGAAGGTGTTGATGATTCTAATATATTTATATATCATTTTTGACTTTTGAAGGTTGCTAACACATTTAAATCTTTTCAGCTAACTCATGAAGCTTGCAAGAAGATTCCATCTTGGAAAATAACCAACTCGATGACAACTGATGCCAAGGTACTTCAGGTCTACTTTCTCTTTACCATTTCAGATACGTGTGTATAACTTACTTCTTAATTGGTTATTTGCGAGATCCAATTCAGTTTATATATATTTGTACAGCCACTGGGTTCTGTACCCATTGTGTGCATATCTACATAAACAAAATTGTTAGTCTATGTAAAGGTGTGCACGTCAACTCCATATATGTGTTCATGTCACCAAAACAATGTATAGAGTTAGATTGAGTAGTCAGATCACAGATTAATGGTTTGGCGGTACTTGTTGACTTGAAAGTCATTCTGTGCGTCTGGTATTATTATAGCTTAACCTGAACAGATGTCCTTTGCTTTTCACTCTTTTAATTGCTAACATGTATATATTAAACTAATTGGTAGAAGCATGGGATGTTAAAAAACTAACAAAACTAACAACACGTGGACAATAGGGACATCATATCTATTGTGTTCAGCCATCTCTTATGTTTGAATAAATAGAGTACTAATTCAATCTAATAAGTGTCTCATTCATGCCAATTATCCCCTCTTCCCTCTCACTTTCCTACAACATTTTATAACTTGTTACTTAGCATCTATTCATCTTGATATTCTGATATATATATATATATATATATATATATATAGTTTTCATGTGTTGATGCCATTGTATCAGTGTTGTAAGAGCCACCAGAAAATTTCTCATTTATCAGAGGATATTTTTTCCAATGTCAAGGATACTTCACATAGCACCCATTTCTGCCAGCTTTGACACCTATCTCTTTGTTAGGGAGGCATTAAATTTTGACGATGTTGGAGCCTTTGCAAAGGGTCTGTGGTAACTTTTCATTGTCTTAAGAACTGAAATTCTGGAACAAGAACTGCTACTACCTATTAGCATTGCAGGAGGTGTTCCCTTTCTATGGAAAGCTAGATGGAAGTATCCTGGAATGGTTGTCAAAGCTGGATGTTTTGTTGTTTTACTGTTCGCTTTGCAAGGGATATGGAATCAGCAAGAGTGGTCCATTGGTAGAAGATTGTTCGTAGTCCAAGAATCATAATGGAGGGAATTTAAAATTGGTTCCGATGAAATTGTTTCATCAAAATTTGTGAGTACTCTCATTCTCGTCTTCTTTTCTTTTAATTTCTCTCTTCTCAGAAAACCTATTAGGAATCCTTTCTTTCGGTTCTAACATTTAATTTTGCATAATATTTACTAAATTTGTTGTTTATATACTATTTATAGATTCTAGTAATTCTTCAATTAGTGGTCATGTACTTCAGCATAGAATGGTCCAAGATTCGACCTGTTCCAAATATCCAGATAAACTTTTGATTCCTATTCTATGCTCAAAATAATCTGAAAATTGGTATTTTTTTTTTTTTTTTTTCCCTCAAATGTCCTTTTCTCCAACATTTCAATTTTGTATTTCTTATTCACTTATTTTGTAGTGAAACCCCTTCAAATTTGTATTGCCATTTAGAGCAACATATTTTACTGCATAGCATATGTAGACCCTCAAATTTTTGACTTGTCAATTTTCTAGTGATTAGGGCTCTTTATTTGTACTAAGTTTAAAAGATAATATCTCCTTTACTGTTAGGTGTATCTGAATCTTAAGGGAAAAAATGTTGAATTTATGACTATGATTTCTGTAAGCTATTGTTAGCAGCACTTGACAATTCTTTTGATATTACTGCCACCGGTAATTTCTTTTTTATCAGCGGATACTTTTCCAATGTCAAGGATGCTTCACGATTGTTTGGTGCTGGGGTAATTTTTAATCTCTTCAAGAACTGAAGTTCAGGAATAGGAGTGCTACTACCTACCAGCAAAGCAGGTGCACTCCCTTTCCATGGAAAGCTAAATGAAGAACTGAAGCTTGAATTGGTTCCAAATTTCTAGTCTAATTGTTTCATTGAAATTTGTGAGTTGTTGCATTCTCTTCTTCTTTTCATTTGATGTCTCTCTTCCAGCGAAACCTAATATGATTCCTTTTGATTCTTTTTTCTTCTTTCAATTTCATATATTATTATTAAATTTTTTGTTCGTATACTATTTATAGATTTTGGCCACCCTTCTTATCCCTATTAGAAGTCATGCACTTCAGCACAGACTGGCCTTAGATTTGCCCTATTCCAAATATCCAAATAAATATATACTCTAAGCTCAAAATAATCTCAATTCATATTTCCTCTAAAAGGTCCTTTTTTCTAACATTTCATTTTGGAATAAGCTAGTTCTTTTCATAATTAATTTACCATCTTTCTTACTTATCAAAAAAAAAAAAAAAAAAATTACCATCTTTCTTATTCTCTTATTTTAAGGCTATTTCCCTTCAATTTTTGTGTCAAACTTGTATCTCTATGTACCACAACATATTTTTCTGCATAGCATATGTAAACCTCCGAATTTTTGTTTCAAACAATTCCCTCAAATTTTTGTATTTATTTTACATAGGAAATTCTGGTCTACTTGTTACTATTGCATTGTCTTCGCTATAATGTTTTGACTTGTCAGTTTTCTAATAATAATGGCTCTTATCGAATATTAAGCAACAGCATTTTGTATATGTTTTGGTCATAATCTGATTTCATTTTAAAAATGAAAAGCTAGAACCATATGCTTTCTTAGTCTCTCTATATATCCACAATCTAGCTATCACATCTGCTGCATCTGTTTATTTGAGTACTTAATATCCCTGCTAATTGCAGCCAGGAAACAGCTATGAAGTTCATATATATGCTTCTGTGCACAAATTCTTGTATTCTAGGACCATGCAAGATTCCATAAGCCAATGCTTGTGCATCATTCATCTCTCTTAAAGTTCTCTCTGTTATAAGAGATAAAAGAAGCAACAAAACCAACATATATTTGAAGGCATAAATACACTATAACAATGGCTCTACTTGACTATGCAAAGATATGGTGACAATACTAAAATTTCTACCTGCCCTCTTTGAAGCTTCTCCAAGGGAATTCCAACCATGCCATCTTGGTTTAAGCATCCTACATAAACTTGTGTCTTGGTCCTAGTGGTAGAGAGGCTTCTGGTACATACTCTGACCATCACTTTTAAACCATATATAGCATTTTCAGCTTGGTATATTTGTTAAAGGTTTCATTTAATCTTGAATGAAAATTCCATGACTTGGACACATTTTTAATAAGGTTCAAAGTGGTTGGCCTACGTCCTCATCTCCTTCATTTGGAAAGGATCATGATCAAGAAGAAGGAACATGTTCACCATTACAAGAAATGAGTTCCCACAAAATTGAAGGACAAGGTCAAGAATTTGAGACATACTCTCCGCATGAAGAAACATAATCAGGATGTTAGCACCACACCCATCTTGGGATGTCAGGTTGGATGATGATAAAGTTGAAGAAGATGCTGTTTTCTTTGGAGCCCCAAGTAACATCATTACAACCTTATTTTTCTTAATACATTTGTTCCCATGTTTTCTTTCATTATTCTTTTACTGCTTTTGTGAGTTAAAATGCAAACACTCCAACGTGGCTTCCTAATTCATAATGCCCCTTATCATTTGATTTTCAGCATTGAATCAAAGCTGGCTCCTGATGGGTTCAAGGAAAACCACCAGACATAATCCAAGAGCAATACATAAGAATTTCGGGAAGCATGTTTTGTCAATCACTATCATTCTTAGTGTTAAAAAGAAAAACAAATGCCTACAAGTCTTAGAGGACATTAACTGAAACTGCAACTGAAAAGTTGGCATCAGCTTTTGCTGTGGTATCAGAAATTCAGAGTGCTATTCACAAACTTATCATTTGCCAGAATCACTGCATACCGACGTTTTCCTTCAGAATTTGGTAGTAAAGGACTGTCCTGATCTGAGGTCTTTGCCAGGTGTCCTGTCCATAATAAGGTGTGGTATTGAAGAACCACCCAATGGGCTACAGTGTTATACCTATCTTCTTCAATATATGGAGAATGGGAATTGTGTGGGTTCTACTTCCATTCAACACTCCCACCCCTCCCTCCAAAAGCTCAAATTGTGTGGGTCGTCTATACAGGGTGCAGTCCACTCTCTCCTGGTCCTGGACCAAATTTGATACTTCATTGCCCTTAAAATTCTGTGGATGGAGAAATTTCATGAAATGGTAGCTTTGCCAGGGTGGTTGGGCAATCTTTCCTCTCTTCAAAAGCTGTATGTTGTGGATTGCGAGAAGCTGATGTATCTGCCCACCGAGCAAGCCATGCAACACCTCACCAAATTGGAAAAGCTGATGATTTATGATTGCCCCAAACTAAACAATGAGCAGTCCACGATTAACCACATTCCACTGGTTCAAATCAATACTCAGTAAGTCTACTCATACTACTATTCAATTTTATTCGTAATGGGTGAGAGTGTTCCTGGTATGAATACTTAATTTGACATGACTAAGAAAATTTATAAATGCTACAATTTGGGTTAATGATTCTTGAAATAAATAGTAGAAATTAATATCACCAACTACTCTGGAAATACTTGAAATATTCAATTTATGAAATTACTATTTCTAATCATTTGAAATAAGTCCCTAAAAGCAGAGCATAATTAAAATTTTGTGATTGATGCGATAGGTACTATTCAAATTTTTGTTTCTGCGAATCGTCACGAGACTTAAAAAGGTGCTAAAAGTGTTGTTTACTCGTACAATTTAGGTTGGCCACATTCCAGTGGTTGAAATAGCTGAATCTGTTACCAATTTGTCTTGCTTCTATTCAATTTCAGCTTGCTAAGCTAGTTTCTTTCTGTAATTTTTTCAAAATTGAAATTTTCTGGACATTGGGAAATTTGGAATATAGGATTCATCATTGGTGGAGCTTGTTTTATGTCCACAGCTCATTCTTTCTCTCGGCATTTCTGGTAAAACTTCACATTTTGATACTGTAATAGTTCATGGATCAGGTCTTTTTCTTAGGGCTGTCTAAAACTTGACAGTAGACTTTATTGATTTGGGTGGATCAAGATCTTGCTGATTTTTCTATTCATGTTTGGGTGGGTGAAGTTCAGTGTTACTGTTAACTGTCAATGAAATTATGTGATCCCCAGTTCTAGTTGTGCGTATGGTGTTATTATGCCTTATCCTGAATGGTGTGATTGTCCTTTGTTTTGAGTCTTTTAATTGCTGACAAGTATATAACAAACTAATTGCTAGGAGCATGGGATGTTAAAAAACTACCAAAACTAACAACACATGGATTCTTCATTATTCAAAGAACTAGAAGATTATTCAATCAGTTAAATATGTTGCCTCAATGTGCAGGCAATAGGGACAGCATATCTATTGTGTTTTGCCAGAAGAAAAATTAATTTGTAGAGTTTGAATTCGTTCCCAAGCCAATTAAGAGCTGCTAATTCGTCATTTCCCCAAATTAAAGGTAAAATGTGCGAAGTGGTCCAGGATTGCCCATATATCAAATAGCTGATCACTAAATGTCTTAAACAAAAAGCAGTTTGAAGATGACCGGTAAGTTTTCTCCTTCCTCATCCTCCTTTCTTCTGTTACCCTCTCCTTTAAAAAAACCTAGGAGTGATTTATTTATTTATTTAATAATTACTCCCAAATTCTTCCTTTCTTTCTTAAATTTCCCCCAATATTTTTGTTTTTGATTATTTCTTAAGAAGTTTTAATCTAACCACAAGCTAATGGAAGTTTATAAGAATTGGTAAGTTTTCTCAAATCTTCTCTAATTTTCTAATATGTAAAGCACTAACTCAATCCAGTAAGTATACTATTCATGCCAATTAACCCATATTCCCTCTCACTTTTCCTACAACATTTTCTAACTTGTTAATTAGCATCTATTTCATCTTGATATTCCAGTATATATATGTTGTTTCAAGTGTTGATGTCATTGTATTAATGTGGCGCTTTATAATTCTTCTAATGTAAGAGTCACCAGAAAATTTTCTTTTCCAATGTCAAGGATGCTTCACACACCACCCATTTTTGGAACCTAATCTTCTTTTGGTTATCTTAGCTGTTCAGCCAGCTTTGACCCCTATATGTCCTTAGCTGGAGCCTCTGCAGAGGTGCTGCAGTAGTTTTCATCTTTTTAAGAACTGAAGTTCTGGAACATGAACTGCTAGTACTTACCAGCAGTGTAGGAGGTGTGCTCCCTTTCTATAGAAAGCTAAATGGAAGTTTTCTGGAGTAGTTGTCAAAGCTGGGTGTTTTGTACCTTACTGTTGCTTTGAAAGGGATACTGCAGCAAGAGTGGTCTGTTGGTAGAAGATTCTTCATAGTCCAAGAATCACAGTGGAGGGAATTCTAAATTGGTTCCAATGAGATTGTTTCATTGAAATTTGTGAGTTCTCTCTTTCTCATAGTCTTCTCTTTTGATTTCTCTCTTCCAACAAAACCTATTATGAATCTGTTATTTTTGGTTCTTTTTCTACTTTCAGTTTTGTATATTGTTTCCTAAAGTTATTGTTAATATACTATTTACAGATTTGTTATCCTTCATTTTCTAATTATTGGTCATGTACTTCAGCACTAAGTGGTCCAAGATTCACCATGTTTCAAATATCCAGATAAACTTTTGAGTCCTATTCTTTGCTCAAAATAATCTAAAATTGGTTTTTTCTCTCAAATCTCCTTTTCTCAAAATAAAACTAGTTGTTTTGTATTTTTTCACATGCTAGATATCTTGTTCACTTATTTTATAGCGATATCACTTCAATATTTTTTAGAACTTGTATTCAATGTAGTCAACATATTTATCTGTGTAGTGAATGTAGATCTTCAATTTATTTTTTCTCAATCAATTCCCTTTATCTGTTTTTGGTTAGTTTTGTACATAAATTCCGGGTCTACTTGTTACTATTGCATTTACTTCACTATAAATTTTTGACTTGTCAATTTTTCTAAAAACTAGGGCTCTTTATTTGTACAAATTTTAAAATTCATTTTTATGGTATCACGGCCACCCTTACTTTGTCAATGCCATGAATTTTTATTTTATTTGTACAAATTTTAAAAATATAACATTGCCTTCACTGTTAGGTGTATCTGAATCTTAAGAGAAAAAATGTTGAATTTATGAGTATGATTTTTGTAAGCCATAGTTAGCAGCACTTGACAATTCTTTTGATGTAACTGTCACCAGTAATTTCTTTTTTATCAGCGAATACTTTTTCAATGTCAAGGATGCTTCACGATTGTTTGGGGCTGGGGTAACTTTTTATCTCTTCAAGAATATAAGTTCGGGAGCAAGAGTGCTACTACCTACCAGCAGAGCAGGTGGCACACTCACTTGCCATGGAAAGCTAAATGAAGAACTGAAGCTTGAATTCGTTCCAAATTTCCAATCTAATTGTTTCATTGTAATTTGTGAGTTGTCAAATTCTCTTCTTCATTTCATTTGATTTCTCTCTTCGATCAAAACCTAATATGATTCCTTTTGATTCTTTTTTCTACTTTCAATTTCATATATTATTATTATTATTAGGATTTTACTAATGTGTGCCCTAAGGGCATACATTAACAAATCCATTTTTGGAAAAGTTTTACTATTTATAGATTTTGGTCATCCTTCATATCCCGATTAGTTGTCATGCACTTCAGCATAGAGTGATCCTGGATTCGCCTTATTCCAAATATCCAGATAAATATATGATTTCTATTCTAAGCTCAAAATAATCTTAATTCATATTTCTTCTCAAATCGATTTTAAAGCAATTTCCCTTCAATTTTTGTGTCAAACTTGTATCTCTATGTACTGCAACATATTCAGTTGCATATGTAAACCTTCAACTTTTTGTTTCAAACATTTCCCTCAATTTTTTTGGATTTATTTTACCTAGGAAATTCTGGTCTTCTTGTTACTATTGCATTGTTACTACTTGTTACTATTTTACCTAGGAAATTCTGATCACTATAATGTTTTGACTTTTCAGTTTTCTAATAATAATGGCTCTTATCTAATATTAAGAAATACTAGCATTTTGTATATCCATCTAACTATCACATCTGCTGCATATGTTTATTTGAGGATTCAATATGCTTGCTAATTGCAGCCAGGAACAGCTATAAAGTTCATATATATGCTTATGTGCACAAATGCATGTATTCCAAAACCACACAAGAATCCCATAAGCCAATTCTTGAGCATCATTTATCTCTCTTAAATTTCTGTGTGTTCTAGGAGATAAAAGGAGCAACAAAACCAACATATATTTGATGGCGTAAATACATTATGAAAATGGCTCTACTTGACTGCATCCAAAGAAATGATGACAATACTAAAAGTCTTATGAGCACCTCTTTGAAGCTTCTCCAATGTAATTGCAACCATGCCATTGTGGTTTAAGCATCTTACATAAACTTGTGTCTTGGACTCGGTGGTAGAGAGGTTTCCGCTACATACTCAGACCATCATTTTTAAACCATATATAGCATTTTCAGCTTGGTATATTTGTTAGAAGGCTTTATTTAATCTTGAATGAAAATTCCATGATTTGAACACACTTTTTATAAGGTTCAAAGTGGTTGCCTACCTCCTCATCTCCTACATTTGGAAAGGATCATGACCTAGAAGAGTTCATCATTACAAGAAATGAGTTCCCACCAAATTGAAGAAGGCCAAGAATTTGAGACATACTCTCAGCCTGAAGAAACATAATCAGGATGTTAGCACCACACCTTCTTGGGATGTCAGGTTGGATGATGATGAAGGTGAAGAAGATGCTGAATTCTTTGGAGCCCCAGGTTATATTTTTTACACCCTTATTTTGCTCAACACATGTGTTCCCATGTTTTTTCTTTCTTTATTCTTTTACTGCTTTTGTGAGGTACAATGGAAACACTCCAACATGGTTCCTAATTCTTAATGCCCCTTATCATTTGATTTTCAGCATTTGAATCAAAGCTGGCTTCTGAGGGGTACAAGGAAATCACCAAACATAATCCAAGAGCAATACTTAAGAATTTCGGGAAGCATGTTTTGGAAAGCATTGTCAATCTTACTATTAAAAAGAAAAACAGATGCCTACAAGTCTTTAAAGGACATTAACTGAAACTGTAACTGAAAATTTGGCATTAGCTTTTGCTATGGTATCAGAAATTCAGAGTGCTTTCCACAAACTTATTCTGTCACTGTTGCTACTGAAAGGGGAAAGCAAGATAATAATGGTGAGCAAATATGGACAAGGTTGTTTCAGTGAAGGATTATCTAATGCATAAACTTGAGCCCAGGGAAGATGTGCTTTCTCCAGTGGTATCCAAGGCAATGAGTCCAAAGAGAGCTCCTGGTGATATGGGTGTGATATGAGGGATGCTGTGATTTGCTCCAACATGAGGAATTGTCCAAATACACAGCTATGAGTTCAGCTAGAAACCGAACATTGCCCATGCCAATTTCCACCAATATGCATTCAGCTAAAGACTCGCCATCACACACTCAGATCTCAGCCAATGCTCAGTTTTTTTATTTATTTGTTTTTTGTGTGTGTGTGTGAATTTTGATCCTGAATGTATGTGGAGACATCTTAACGAGCTTCAATTAGTTTTTCACTCCAATGTACCAATACTAAAAACCATCACCATCAGAAATACATGATCGGATGCTAATTATTCTTTTGAAGTTCCATTGTACAGTCTTTGGTAACCGTGGGATGCATTTGATAAATGGTATGAAATCACTTGGGCAAATTTATGTCGATATTTAGTTATCTGAACAAGGCCCTGACCATTTTATGGATTCCGTGTGCTATGTTATGGATTTCATGTATATTTCTCGCCTGCAGTTTGTGGGAAAGAAAATCATTACATAATCCTCCAAGCCAACCGAGAGGGGAACCCAACTGTTGATAAAGAAACAAATTTCTGAGCTGGTTTTGACTTCCATGTTTCGATAAGTAGTTTATTTATGTATATAAAGATTTCCTTCCTTTGTTTGAAGTAGATTTTTATGGTTACCAATAAAATGTTTTTGCAGCATGTAAGTTGAAAAAGTTCCAAACCGATGCAACGAATGTGAATATCTCCCTCTATAATATAGGTCAAAGACATGATTGAATGCATTGATAGTACTAAATTACCAAGTCAGTTACTGTTATCAATCTTAGTTGGTTTAGCTTGTAACTAGTGCGATGGCCTAAGAGTGGTAAGATGATGATGTTTGTATTATATTAGGGTAACAGGTTTATGAGGCATGCATTTCTTTACCCAAAAAAAAAAAACTAATCATGCAATTTGAGGAAAAGGAGTCCATTTTAAAGCTAGGCCTGATTTGTTCATAGCCAACCAATAGCTGGGCCTAGCACTAGGCCTGTAATGAACTATTTGGATTTCGAAGCTATCTTACTTATGATGAAATGATTATGTAGAATTGGCTATGTTGGTTGCTTTTCTTTTATGACATCTTTAATTAATTTTATTTATTCTCTTTTCTTATTTCCTTTTGCTTTTATCTTTAATTATTATTATAATATCATTTGTTAAGGTTCGACTAAGATTGACTAAAAAATCTACCTGAGCAACATGTTTTATAATATGCTCTTTTCATTTTTATTTTTTGTATGTGGATGCTATTTTTACTAATGATGGTTAAACTTTGGTAAAAAGAATTTGTTAAAAATTTGGAATATTCTGTTACTAATATTAATGGAAGGGAGTCAGTGTCATTTTTTTCAAACCTTAAGGTAGGGAAGTATTTTTTTTCCTTTCAAGTTTGGGGATGAGAGTCATTCCCCCAAACCTAGAGGGAAAAGAGTGTAATTTGTCCTTAGTTTTTTTGGCTAAACATGCTTGCTTGGTTTGAGTCTCTTAAAAAAGTATCAAATTTCATCCATGTAGTGAAATGTTAAAAAATTATCTATTTTTTGAACAGTACTCATGATTGTAGGATTAGCATATGAATGAAACCGCCTTTGGTAATTGTTAAATTTTAAATAAAATATGTAAGAAAAAGAGGATATGAGAATGAATGAACTAAAATAAACATTAGTTATTTTGTGACATACCATCAAATTTGATACAACACTAAATCTTTTTTTTTTTTTCCCCTAATGTGAAAAAAAGAAAAAAAAGAATAGAAAATTGATATAACACTTTATTTTTTAACTCTTAATATGATGTGAGATATGAGAAAATTACTGTTATGTATAACCTTATTGTTTTAGTATATGTTTTTTTTTTTTTTAATAATATATATTCAATTCAACTACTCTCTAAATCAAATTCAGCTGCACACATACAACTATGCTTTAATCAAGAGGATGAGGTAATGGTATTATTTTTATATCCTACCATAATCCAGGTTCAAAAGGTAGCAGATATGTATAAATACATATTTCATGAATACATGCCTTCTTTTCTGTTCATCAAAAAGCATGACTTTTTTCCTTTCATTTTATTATTATTTTTTAATTTTTTGGGGAGAGGGGGTGGGATTACTCTTTACCTTTTTATGCTATATTATATTGTTGTAAGATCTACCGCACATTTCTTTCGTTTTTCAAACAATTTAAATTGTGTAGAAGAGATTATAAAAAGTAAAAAAAAAAAAAAAATCTTACCCAATGTACTAAACTTCTACTTTTGCATCGTCTTGGAAAGATCATGGTAAACAACTTTATCTACTTTAAGCACACTTAACAATCTAACATTTCATTCTATAAAGAAAATATTTTTGTTAAGTTAGACTTTTCCACAGTATTGCTTTGATTTTAAATGCTTCATAATCACTAGTCTTGAACAAAAACAATGAATTAGAGATCCATACAAATGCATCCACAGTTCCACACATTTTCACCTTATCCAATTGATACAAGGAAAAGAGCTGGCTTTTTGTACCTTTGAAAAAAAAATTATATATAATAATTTAAAATTATATATTTGTCTACTCTTAAAAAAAATTTGTGACCACTCTAAATTTTTTTTATGACAAAAAAAAAAACTCTATATATTAGGGCCTTTCCAACAAAAAGAAAAAGCTAAAAAAAATAAAATTATGAACTAAAATTTGGAAAAAAAAAATTATAATAATAGCAAGCCCAAATGCCCAAAAAAAAAAAAAAAAAAAAAAAAAAAATCAATCCTCACTTTTTTTTTTTGGGGTTAAAAGAGAATATACATAACACTAAACAGCCAAGATGGCTAAGTTGGCAAAATGCCTACAAACTGTTTCCCCATTTTTGTCTGCACTCACTAAGAGGCAGCTATAACACTGGGGGATAATCAAAAAATACAAAATCTTCCTGCAAATTACAGCCCATTCTAGCAAGTGCATCAGCACTTCTATTTGCCTCCCTAAATACATGCTTCACTGTGTGGTGGGGAATGTTTTCCAGCAATAATCTGCAATCAAGAAGCAATGAAGAATAAGCAGCAGTAGTGGAGTTTCCAGAACTAATAACATTTAATACAACTTTAGCATGAAGTTCCACTTCCAAATATTGAACACCAAGCTGAATGGCCAATTGTAGACCATCTCTTAGAGTCCAAAACTCTGCTATTATACTCGTAGTTGACCCAATACTCCTTGCAAACCCCCTGACCCACTACTCACTCACTACTCAAGACAAATTTTTAAATCAACGAATATATTAATAATAATAATAATAATAATAATAAAATTTCTATAAACTATATTAGGGTTTTCAGCAGTCAACGACTCAGCAACAGCAAAACCAGAGCAGGCGACGGCGACGGCGAGATCGGGAAATAAGAACTTCAGCCTTCAACGTGCCGCCGCCCCTAACCTCAGCCGACAACATCAAGGTATATAAGTTCTCTCTCTTTTTTCTCTATCTCATCTCTGCTCTGACTGAGAGTGATGCTTTCTCTCTCTTTTTCTCTATCTAATACTCATAGTCTGGCTACCGACTTGTGTTGTGACTTTAGACTTAGGTAGGCTCTTATCTTTTGACAATATAAATTGGCTTTTCAGCTTTAGCCTATTTGTGCAAGTGTATGTAAAATATAAAACTATTGATTGGCTCTTGTCTCTTCTGTGGGGGGTAGATGGGGTCGTGGCATTGAATATTTGAATTGGGTTAGTAAGTGAACACTGAACATGACATTACAAAAAGATAAAAAAAATTAAACCATGTTGGGCAGTGGGTTTAACCATGATTTTTGGTTGTTGTTGTCGTGGTTAATATATGAATTTCTTAAGGGACCACCTTGGAAAAAAATTCTTGGAGGCATCTTCAATTTGTTTTCTACCTATCACAGTCAAACAATAAATTAAGGGCAACTTAATCAAATGTTGTATTAGCAATAAGAGTTTAAAAACATTTTGTTTACTTTTAACTCCAAAATGTTACAATGGGTTTACAAATTAACAATTCAAAAATACTAAATTTACCACCGTCGTTATTGGTTTTAATCTGGGTACATCATTAATATCACTTTTTTATCCAGTAATAACTTACTAGTTAGGATTTGTTGTTTAGTAGTTATGAAAGTGTTGTTGATATATAATTTTTCTACACAATATACGTACTTTACACGGAAAAACATTAAATTGAAATGAATGAGTATAAGGATATCAAAAAAGTCACAATTGCTACACTATTACTTCTCTTCTTCATCCTACCTCTTCTTCTCAGACGTTGTTACCTCTTTTCTTTCTCTTGGGGTCCACTCACTGCATCTACCTGTTTGTATACTAATCCAGTATGTTCACTCTTAACATGCCATTGATTTTATTTTTCTAGGCTAAATAAATAGTTTATTAAACACAACAATTAAAATAAGATGAGTATGGATCTATAATGTTTAAATCGTGCTCTTAATTTCTTTAAGTGAATAAAATAATTCTAAATTGTTTTAATATTTTATTTTATTTGAAGTTTGAACTCTCTCTCACTCTCTCCACACACACACACACACACACACACATATATATATATATATATATAATTGGGGGAGAGAGAGAGAGAAAAAAAATAATTATGTGATTCTCAAAAAGAAAAGAAAAGAAAAGCAATACTCCTTTATAGATCCTTTTTATTTTTTGCAAAAAAATTTGTATTTGATCTTGATATGATATATATATATATATATTTTTTTTTGAGAATCATATGATATTCTTTATGTATTTATTATAAGGGGAAATAAATATGGATAGAAAGAAAGATCAATTTTGGAAGCATGTTGAGAAATTAGATTGTTGTTTAAAATGTAAGTTTTGTGAACATAAGTTTGATGGAGGTGTTTCAAGGATTAAATCACATCTGGCAAAGTTGTTGATCATGATATTGTTATTTGTAAAAAAGCTACTAAAATTATTCAAGAAGAAGCTTATCTTTCCCTCAAAAAAAGAAAAGAAAAAAAAGAAAAGAAGAAGCTTATCTAGCCTTTAAAATTTAGAGGGAGTACAAAAAGTCAAGGTGATTTTGATTTAATTATATTTATAGTATATGTATGTGCTATAGAGTATAGAGAGAAAAAACATAACATAATTATATAATATTTTAAAAAAATTAGAAAAAAGCTTATTTTTATAATTCTATAGATCCATATCTTTTAAATTATTTTTTATTATTGTATAGATCCAATTTCACTATCAATTTTTGTATTCTAATATTATATTCTTTATCTATTTATTGTAAGGCAAAAGAAACATGGTCCAAAAGAAAGATCGATTTTGGGAGTATGTTGAAGAACTAAATGGTCGTTTCAAATGTAAGTTTTGTGAATGTAATTTTGCTGCGGGTGCTACAAGGATTAAAGCACACTTAGCTTGAGTTAAAGGCCACGATATTGATATTTGTAAAAAAGTACCTAAAAAAGTCCAAGAAGAAGCTTCTCTAAATATTGGACAGCCTAACAAAAAACTTAAAGGTGCATCAACTTCAAGCAAGGCTAAGGAGAGGAAAATCGGCTCAACTTCAATATTGAAGGATGACATAAGTGGACTCTTTAAAAAGGTGAGTGATGTTTGTAATCAATGATGTAAATATTTTATTGTTAGTTTATATTTTGCCACAATTTTGGTTGAGATAACTAATTCAATTATTGATTTTAAATGTTTGAATCAAGTAAAACATTATACTAAATTTCATTAATGAATTTTTTGTTATAAGAAGATTGGGGTGGGGGGGGATGTCAAAAAGTCACGATTGCACACACAATTTGACACAACTTAGATATGTGGCAAGCGGTGATTAGATTACTTTTCTCTAAGTTCCAATGGTGGACATATATGTAAGTGATATAAAGATTCTCAAAAAAAAAAAAAAAAAATGTAAGTGATATAATTTAATCACATTGACAAATGTGTAAGTTGTGTTAAAGTGTGTGAGCAATTGTTTGTGTCCCTAGAAGAACGTTAAGTAGTCTAGCAATTTTATTATCTCTGTACAACCAATTTTTTTGACTACTAATTTTTTACAATTTAATAGGTACAAAAGGGGAGAGGAGATTTGAACCTTGGATATTTCAATTAGAAACATAGTCGATGTCAACTGGTTGATCAACAGTCACTAACTACTAATTATTCTATGAAAAATTTAGAAGGGAAAATTTGTCATATTAGTTTTTATCGAGCCCCACTTATATACTTTTATATCTAGACCTACCCCTATATATGGTTGTTAATTTCTCCCTTCCCCCCCCCCCCCCTGCCTTTTTGGAGTCATATGGTTGTTTATTTATAATATAATTGCACTCTACAGTCTACAGTTTACAAATCTTTCTATTATATTTTCTCTTATGCAGAGTAAGGAAGAATACAGAGCTGAAATTATACTAAATGTTGTTGTGGAGGGACTTTTAGCCAAGTTGAGATCAACTGTTATAGAGCACCATACTAGTTTAGAGCGGGGTTTCAAGGAGGGGCTAATAGACTTTCTTATCTTGTTAACCCAGATTCAACTCGTGTTAAATGATGTCGAGAAAAGACAAGTAAGTGACGAGTTTTTGAGAAGCTGGTCAGCAAAGTTTAGAGATGTAGCTTATGACTTTGATGATGTGCTAGATGAGTTTGGCTATAAGATTCTTTAGCAGAAGGTACTAAGCTCCTATTTACTCTCCAATCACATTGTATCCCCCCTCAATATGGCAAAAAATATTAAGACCATCAATGAATCATTAAATATACTTAAAGATGACATTGCTAGTTATGATCTTCGAGCAGAGTTTGTGAATTTGATCCCTGAGATTAGCTTTAACATGGAGATAGACTCCTTCCTTGATGATTCAAAAGTTAATCAGAATGTTGGAAATAACATTGTTGAAGCAACCTATTGTGATACTGTGACAGAAATCACGAAGATTCTTACCCAATATGAATTAACAGAGTATGATTGTTGTTCCATATTCAAGAAAAGAGCATCTGCAAATGAGAGACTTTTAACTCTAGATTTGGAGAAAATTGGAAAGGAGATTGTTAAAAAATGTAAAAGGATTCCATGGGCTGCAAGATTTTTAGGGGGAATAATGTACTTTATACATGATAAAGGTGAATGGCTATCGATTCAAAATAATAAAAATTGGGATTTACTGGACGATGATAATAATGGAGTGTTTCACATATTAAAGTTAGGTTATGATCCTCTTCGAACATCATCTTTGAAACAATGTTTCTCATTCTATGCAATTTTCCCTAAGGATTATGACTTGAAAAAGGACGAAGTAATTCAGCATTGGATGGCTGAAGGGTTTTTTGAACCATCTAAAGAAGTTAATATGGCGATGGAGGATATTGTTAACATGTATTTTAATATTTTGTTGGCCACTTCCTTTTTCCAAAATGCTACAAAGGATGCCTATGGTGATATTATTAGTTGCAAAATGCATGATTTAGTGCATGATTTTGCCATCTCAATTTCAAAATCTGAAATTCTGATTTTGGAGGGAGATTCTATGGATAATGTTAGCAAAGTACAACCTTTATTTGTCCGATCTGATGGCGAAACAACTCTAGGAACTTCATTTGGTGGAGATGGTTTCATAAAAATGCGCACATTAATTTCAAAATATCTAAACTTTGATGACATGTTATCAAATTTTAAATGCTTACGTGTTTTAAAATTATCTAGGCATAGTCTAATTGAGTTGCCAAATTAAACTTTGATGACATGTTTAGTCTTTTTCTTGATTGTGGTGTGATATTTGCTTTTGAAATTTTTTCTGCTTACTGTTTTTCCCATTTTCATATTTCGAATGTTTTAGTGGATTGTTTGGACTAGTGATTTACCTTAGTAGAATGAATTCGCCAAATCATTTGGATATTAATACCTGGAAACTTGCATCTAAAATGATGAACTCCCGAGTCTTTTATGCTTGTCGGGTATGTGAGCTGCTGCATTGTTTTCATATGAGATGGTCATTCAGAATCATTATTGCATAGTATAACACTTTGTTTATTGTTGTTAAAATTACTTTATCTGTTACTGATTGCCCTAATCTTCTGCTCTTTATGAAGACTGACGATTTTCTTCAAAAACTGATACCGTACTTATGATTGCAGAAAGCTGATCCATCTGCTCCCACACATTGCCTCACCCATTTTGGAGGTTCAAGAGTGTCCATTACCAATCGATAGCTGGATCATTCAACTGTAGCAACTGAATTTTATGTGATGTCATAGAAAACCAATAGTATGTCCGTGTAATACAGACTTCCTACTTTTTCTGTTCTCCAAATCTTACTTTTTATAATATATATATATATATATATATTATAGCATCGTGCATTTGACGTGAAAGGAATGCTAGAAGTTTTGAGGGTTGTGAACGTTTTTTGCTGGAGATTAAGGGGCCGTTTGGATTGAGTTTTTTGATAACTCAATTCTCTGTTTCCATAACTCATAACTCAAAAATGGTGGGACCTATAGTAAAAAGGTTGTTTGGCCAAACGATAACTCTGTTTCCATAACTCCGTTTCCATCACTCAATTCTCTGATTTTTGAGTTATGAGTTATGGAAACTGAAAACAACAAAAAGCTGTTTTCAGTTTCCATAACTCATAACTCAATGGCATTTCCGTAAATAAACACACATGAGGGACTCACAGCCGCAACTTTTGACCACCTTTTGACTTTTTTTTTTTTTTTTTTTTTCTTTTTCTTTTCCTGGGTTGGCCGTTCAGTTTTTTTTTTTTTTTTTTTTTTTTTTTTTTTTTTTTTTTTTTTTTTTTTTTTCTGGGTTGGCGTTGTTCTTTTTTTTTTTTTTCTTTTTCTTTTCCTTTTCCTGGGTTGGCTTCTGGGTTGGCGTTGTTTTTTTTTTTTTTTTTTTTTTTTTTTTTTTTTCTGGGTTGGCGTTGTTCTTTTTTTTCTTTTTTTTTTCCTTTTTCTTTTTCTTTTCCTTGGCTGTTCGGTTTGGTTTTTTTTTTATTTTTTATTTTTATATTAGCTTCGGTGAGTTGGGTGCTAAAATAAAAAAAATAAAAAAATTACTGTACTGGCTGACAGGTGTGGGGTCCATGAATAGTGTGAAAAAATTGAGTGATGAAAATAAAAATGATGTTGCCAAATGAGTGTAAAAAAATGAGTGATGAGTGATGAGTGATGAGTGATGAGTTATGAGTGATGAGTGATGAGTGATGGAAATTGAGTGACGGAAATTGAGTGACGAAAATTCATCACCCAAACAGGCCCTAAGTCTTTCTTCTTACACACTCTCTTTGAATGGAGTGTAGTTTTTTCTCATTTTTCTTGTTCTTCCTTTTCTTTTTTTCTTGACCGTTGTTCTTTTGTTTCTTGATTTGTTCCCCATAGTACATCCCCAATGTACTCGGTCTGGCAATCTTTCTATTATTAATAATATTCTTACGTTATTTATAAAAAAAAAAAAAATATTATAGCATCAAATACCAATTCTTCAACTTATTCACAAAATTTGGGCACGATGTGTTTGTAGGGTTATTTGTTACTTGTTTCTTTTAATTGGGAGAATTTTGAAGTACTTCAACTAATGCACCAATAAGTTCAAGTACTTCAATTCTCTTGCTTGTGAAGGCTTATACCCCCTTCAACTGACATAACATAATACTTGAGAATTGTATTGTTTTCCATATTTAATTCCAATGCTTGCTTAAATGTGCTGGTAAAAGTTATAATATGCAAATGATTTATCCTTTAAAATTTGAAAATATTATATTATTCTAGGATGTCAACTAATAATCAGTTTTGTTTTTTTATTTTTATTTTGTTTGTGGGGGAAAAGGGGGGGGGGGTTTGTGAGGACCGTGGGGGGACAACTTATCCTATAATTCCTCAATTTACTAGAAATCTAACTTTTTAGTTGCATTTTAAAATCCTGGCATTATATTTATAGTTGTTAGCTCATTCTTAGAAGTTAACAAAACTTAAGCTAATATGAAATTAAAAATTAAGAATCATTAACTACCAAGAACTTAATTTGTCAGCCTTAATGCGCCTCTTTATCAATAACCACCATTACTTGCTCTTCTTGACCAATCCCAAGACAGGGGAAACAAAGAATATGATATTGCTGAAAATAAAGTATGGCTCAGAATTTTTTTTTCGTCCGATACTAATAACAAAGTCTAAGACCTGCACAATTATAAGGTGAGTTGGTAATTTTACTTATAAAAAAAAAGGGTGAGTTTGTAATCAGTTTAGACATCATTGCATCTTTTCTATCTTGATATTCTTATCTATGTATTTTTAAGTGTTGATGTCGTTGCATCATTGGACAATATATCAAAATTTCTAATCCACAGGTCACGCTTGGCAATTCTTAAGGTATAAGAGCTAGCCACTTCTGGTTTTTGAATCAGAGGAATTTGATGGAATGGAAGCTTTTCCTGAATGTTTAGGACCTTTCAACTGTTCAACTATAGAATCTTCACAATTGCAAGATCTAAATGTATCTTCCCACGACACACGAGCCATGCAATGCCTCACCTTATTAGAAGAACTTATTTGTCATTGCCCCTTGTTAAAGATATATTAGCCCATTAGTATAGGCCCAAGTCTAATTTTACTTTGTGTGCAAGTCAAGTCTCCTACTTGTACTAGAAGTCTATTAGTCTAGGGTTTAGTCTACTATATATACACATGTTATAATTCATTATGACACAGGATTTGTATTACACTATAATATATTATTGATGTAGTCCTTTAGGGTTTCCTCCGTGGATATAGGCCGTTAGGCTGAACCACGAGGGTTATTGTATTTTATACTTTATACTTTCGCTTCCGCATCTATACTAGCATATTCAACATGGTGTATCAATACTAATATTTAACACCCCTAATTAGAGGAAAAACGTGCAAAGGGGAGCAGTGCAGAGGGGTCCAAGATTTGCCATAATCCAAATTTCTGCATCAATGAATGCAATAAACAAGCAGTTTGAAGATCATATACATTGTTAAGACAGATGTCTAGTAAGTTTTCTCCTAGCTCATCCTCTCTTCTTCTCTTATAGCTTACTTTAATTTATAGTTTATATCAACCTAGGAATATTTTCGTAATTGCTCCCTTTTTTTCTCTCTCTCTTCAGTTTCCCTAAATCTTTTTCTTTTTGTTTTTGGTTATTTTCTATTTAATGAGTTCAATATGTTGTCTTAATGTGCAGATACTAGGGACGGTGTATCTATTGTGTTCACCTGGAGAAAAATTAATTACATTATGGATTTTTAATATACTCCCAAGCTAGAGGAAGTTAATAAGAGTTAGTAAGTTTACTCAGATCTTCTCCCCTTGTCTAATATATGAATTATAAATTCAATCCAATAACTATGTCATTCGTGGTAATTATCCTCTCTTCCCTCTCACTTCTCCAATTTTCCTACAAATCCTTTGAACCTGTTACTTAATATATTTACCACCTTGATATTCTGATAGATGTAGTTTTCAAGTGTTGATGTCATTGTATCAATATTTGTAACCCACAGGTAGCACTTGACAATTTGACATATAAGAGCCAAGAGTAATTTCTGATGTATCAGAGAATTCTTCTCAAATCCCAAGGATACCTCACATACCACCATTCTGGAGCCTAACCTTCTTTTGGTGATCTAAGTTGTTGGGCCAACTTTATCACCTATATGTCCTTTGTTGGAGGCATTAAATTTGTGATGATGTTGGAGCCTTTCCAGAGGTGTTGGGGAAACTTTTCATCTCTTCAAAAACTGAAGTTCAGTTACAAGAACTGCTACTACCTACCAACAAAGCAAGAAGTGAGATCCCTTTCCATGTAATGTTGAATGAAAGTTTGCTGGAATGATTGAGGTAAGAGATCTTATAGCGATGTGAATCCTAAGAGTTCTGTACAGCTAGATGTTTTGTTTCTTACTGTTTGCTTTGAAATGGATATGGAAGTAGTGGGAGTGGCCCATGGTTAAAATATTGTTAATGGTCCAAGAATCACAATAGAGGGAATTCTAAATTGATTCCATTGCAATTATGTCATCAAAATTTGTGAGTTCCCTCATTTCTCGTCTACTTCTCTTTTGATTTCTCTCTTCCAACAAAACCTATCAATGTTCCTTTGTTCTTCTTTTTTCTACTTCCAATTTCCCATACTATTTGCTAAATTTGTTAGGCATATACAATTTACAGACGTTGGTTATCCTTCATTTCCCAATTAGTGTTCATGTACTTCAGCACAGAGTGGTCCAAACTATGAAGCATGGGTGCGTTTCGGGACTTGGGTGCGGGTGTGGGACTCGGCAATTTTTGAAAAAGTAGGGTGCGGGTGCGGCGGGACTCGGCGATTAAAAAATTATTAAAAATATTTTTATTTATATTTTCTATATATTTTTACTATTAAAATATTCTTAAAAAACACATTAATATACTTGATTCACAAAAAAAAGAAAGAATAAGGCAAGAAACGCATCTGAGGTAAGAATTTCAGCCTCTCCGGCAATTTTCACGGCTAATTTCGGTCGTATCGGTCGCCGGTCGATATTGACCGATATGGCAGATACGGCCAATACGGACCGAGTCAGCCCGATTTGGGCCGCGTTGGCGCCGATTTCAGCCGTGTCGGCCCGATTCGGGAGCTGCCACGTGGCGGGACGCGGCACGGACGCGCGGTCTGCGGCGTCCCTCCCGCGTCGCCGCGTCCCGCCGCGTCGGACGCGGGTGCGCTGGGCTGGATGCCGCGTCCGTGCATCCCAGGGTCCAAGAATGCCCTTGTAAACAATAAATTGTTGTGTTCTCTCGCATGTCCTTTTTTCTTTTCTTTTCTTTTCTTTTTTCTCTAACAGCACTTTCTAATAAACTGCTATTTCCAAATATCTAGTTATATCATAGAGATATCCCTTCATTTTTGGTGGAAGCTTCTATTTCCATGTGGTGCATCATATTTTGCTGCTTAGCATTTGTAGACCTTCAAATTTTTATTTCAATCAATTCCATTAATGTTGTTTTGTTTTGTTTTGTATTTAAAATTCTGGTCTACTTCTTATTATTGCATTGTCTTCAGAATAAATTTTTGACTTGTTAGTTTTCTAATAATTAGGGCTCTTTCTTTGTACATATTTCAAAAGTCATTTTATTGTATCACGTTCACCCTTAGGTGTTTGTGTAACTTATGGGAAGAAATACCGAATGTATGACTGTGGCTTTTAACACTATCATTAAGTGAACCTGGAATTTTAAAGTCCATTATATTTTGTTAATATCATAAATTATTTTTAAGTTAATTTTCAATGTTGAGAAATAATCAATGACATTTATTTCTTTAGTTTGTCCTGATTAGAATTGTGCATGAACTTAAATTCCAATTTACTGTACCCCATAATCTTGAGATTCAACTCAAATTGAACTAGACCCTGATTGCATTTTTTACTGAGATCAAGTTATGACTTTAGATATGCCATATTACTTGTAATTAGATTTCTTGAAGATTGCACTAAAACCATGTTGATTTTGTTGTCTTGAGTTTTCTCTCTCTCCCCTCAGAAATATCTAGTGGTCGGTCAACTTGAACCATATTTTACATTATTTACATGTTTTGATCAGTATATTATACATGACAACACTTCCAGCAAAGCAATAGGTGAGGCCATGGATTTCCCTGTGCTTATGGAATAGTTGCTTCTATCAAATGACTTCAACAGCTTATTGGATCATGCAGTAGACATATATAGTTAAGTCTTTTTACTTGTTGGTTGTCCTCATAAGCATTTCACTAAAAATCTTTTGTACCTATCTCTATTAGGACATTTAAAAATACAATATTCTATTAAGGTTTTTGATATGAGCCAAGATAATTGAAAGATAACTTAGACTACTTAGTCAATTCGAGGAGATTAAGCTCCTGAACTTGAGAAAGGATTGTTGGGGTTAATTCTCTGCTTAAGTTCCATTCCTTTCTTCATAGTACATATATAATACTCATAGTGAGATAACTATCCTAACAAATTGGAACTAACTTCTATCAAATATAAATTTTAAACAATATCAACCTAATCTACTACTGTTTATTTATCCTCATTTGGTGCTACTTATAAAAAAAAAAAAAAAAAAATCCTCATTTGCTGCTGCATAATTATCTGCCATGTGGCCTTGGGGCACAATAATTTTCCATTTATTCTGGTGTTTTCTTCTTGTAAGCTTACTCTATTTTCATACCCAACAGGTGACCATTCTGATTGCACTAGATCATGCAATTGTTCGGAGATTAGATCCCACTCACTTACATATAAGGTGATTATTTGAAAAAAATTTGTACAATTTGGTTTTGTGCCTTAGAAATTGAAGTGAAAAGTTCTATAAGTTTATGATCAGTACTGATATAAGTGGTTTAAGCCACCACGGTGTTCATACATTCTGATGACTTCCATAATGATTTAGAAAAGGCTAGATGCGATGCATGCTTCTCTATCTTTGTTTCTTTTAACAGAGCAGATTAGTAGCAACTTGCCTTTGAAGTGCTTGGATGATATCTTTTTTGGGCAACACTAGACCATGGTTTTAAAAACCGGTACGGTGAAAGAACCGAAAAATGAACTAATTACCGGTTTTATGGTCGGACCGGGGTCCGACCGATGGTCGAACCGATGACGTCATAAATAATTTAATTAATATTTATTTAAATTATATAAATAATTAATAATTTTTTAATATACTAAAAACATAATTAGGCTCATGACTAGCATATTACAAAGAGTTCACTGCCACACATTTACAGATTTACAACATTTATCAACAAGTCATTGAAAGCCCATCAAAAAATCCTCCTCTAATTAGGCAATTACAGGGAAAAACAGTTAACAATTTGTACAAAATGGTGACTTGGATTATCATTCATATTCTATTCTATTCAAATTCTATTCAATAGATACACATTCATATTCTATTCAACAAACTCAACAATTTATACAAAATGGTAACTTGGCTTATCATTCTCCCTGCTTTGCTTCAAATCCACCCAAGTTACCATCCAACCCCAACCACAAAAAATGTAGGACTTTAGAGGGCGAGACCGAGAACCCGTAAGGACGAGAAAAGAAAATTATCAAAATCAAGTAATCAAAATCAATTAATCAAGTAATAAAATCAAAAGAAAAGAATGTTACCTTACCTGATGAAGCCGAGAAGCAGAGAGCAGAGCACTTTAGAGGGCGAGACCGAGAACCCGTAAGGATGAGAAGGAAAAAACCCAAAAAGAAAAAAAAAACCCAATACTTCAAACCCGTGAGCTTGAGTGAGGCGGAGGGGAAGAAAAATGTTTGAGGCGGAGAGGGCGAGGCAGAGAGGAAGAGACTAGAGAGTGTGAGCTTGAGTGAGGCGGGGTGGGCGAGTCAAAGGGCAGAGAGTGTGAGCGGCAGAGAAGGCGAGGTAGAGAGAGTGAGGCAGAGAGGTCGAGGCAGAGAAGGTGAGGCAGAGTGTGAGACGGAGAGGGCGAGGCAGAGAAGGCGAGGCAGAGTGTGAGGCGGAGAGGGCGAGGTACAGAGGCAGTGAGGCGGAGAGGGCGAGCGGCGACTGGCGAGGCAGTGAGGCGGAGAGAGTGAGGCGGAGAGGGCGAGGTCTGAGCGGCGAGGCAGAGAGGCTGTGAGCAGTGAGGAAGAGAGGCTGTGAGCTTGGGTGAGGCGGAGATGTTGAGATTTGAGAGTCTGAGTCTGAAAAATGAAAATGACAAACGCAAAATGAGAGTGGGGCAGTGAGCTTTAGGGTTAGGAATTAGGATTCCAGCCGCTAAAACAACAAAACTACGTCGTTTTAGGCTGGGAAAAGACAAAAAAAAAGTAACCAGTCAGGAACCGGTTTAACCGCGCCGGTTCCCGATTTTCCGGTTGAACCGGCCGGTTTTTATTGTTTCACGGTTTTTTCATTATTTTCTATTTTTTAATATAATCGGACCGGATTGGTGGCCGGTTCCCGGTTGAACCGGTCGAACCGGCCGGTTCGGTCTGGTTTTTAAAACTATGCACTAGACAGTTAATGACCAACCATGCCCTGTAATGACCTCTCACTGTCTTTGGTGCCATTAATCACGGATGAAAGGAGCTTTGGACATTGAGGACTCTATTTGGATCTTCTCAAGATTGTTTTGAGCATGCTTTTAAAACCGAATATCATACTTGTATACTCATATTTCATCATTCCTCTATTCTGTTTTCCCAATACTAACTTTTTCTCTTTTTTCCTTGCTTTGTCACATGATTATATTGTTATCATGTGTAGGAAAATGCAATTGAGACAATGTCTATTGTTTCCAGCTGGCGGAACAATTTATTATAATTGCTAGCAGACGTACAAGGAGGAAGCTGGAATGGGGGCAACTTTGAGTATGAATTTGATGAATTCAAGGCAATTGGCCCTAACTGGATAGAGCTATGCATAACAAAAAGGCAAACCCTATGTTTATCCAAGCTTTGTTAAAAAGTCTGCTTCCTTGTTCCCTTTACAGTAGGAATGATTTAGCTGGAGATGGGATATCAAGCTTGTGAGGGGCCACTAGTCTCTAACCATACCAGCATAAAACTTTGTTGAAGTAACAGTATCGGTAAAGTCATGGATGTATGGATAATCCTATAATAAAATTCGTTACCTTTTCTTAATTAAAAAAAAGTGCTAGTTGAGCTACTAGACTCTTGGTAGGTTGGTTAATTGTTTGTTTTAAGGTAGAAGTGGAATTAATTTATGACTGTGCTGATAATTTGGTTGATATAAACAAATTTGGGTGAAGAGTTGGTTGGGGAAAACCGAGAATCTCATGAGGACTAGACCAATTTGTAACTCTACTTTTCTTCCAACCTTTGGTCCATTGGTCATAATTTTTTAGATAATCTTATATACCAAATTGCACAGGCTCTTAGTCATGAAGAGGTCTACTTTACTTCTTTGATTTTATCAAATAAATTGAATTTGCAGAAAAACCCCGAAAATTCTTTTTGCACGCATTCTTGATTACTAAGGACCACTTTAATCTCCTTTTTTGGTACCTGAGATGATGGGATTATTGTCTGAAACTATTGCAGGGAGGTGCTTAACGTGGGCTTTACTAAACATTAGCCTCCTCCACTCACTATTAGTATTAAGTATTAACAATTACTCTTTATCAAAATTTTCCCGTAATGTTATTTTTTCATTTTCCCCAGCTAAAGTTTGACCACGTGAATCTGTTGCCACTAAATCATAGGTGTATTAGTCCTTCAAATTTTTCTCCTCGTCGTAGGAGTGTTTCTTCTCACCAAGGGTGAGCCTTCCTCCTCTTCTCCTCTGGCTAGGGTCTTACCTGCAGAGATTAAGAGCTGACGTTTTTGTACTTCTCCTCCCTCATATAGTGCCTCTCTCCTCTCCCTCTCTTCGTCCTAAATGGATTCAGACTTTATTGAACGGATCCAAAGCATCTCACTGACATCTGAAGAGGAGGAGCCTATCACTGTTCGTGCGATCCGTAGGGAAGAGATTCTTGAGGAATACTCCCTTAGCCTCATCGGAAAGTTCATGACCACTAGCCCCTTCAACGTGAGAGCTGCAAAAAACCTTCTACGGTCTCTGTGGAAATGAGTAACGACCTAAAAATTATAGATGTGTGGGTACCGACGACAGCCCCCCATGGCACAATCCAGCGCCGGCGACTCCGACGTCGCCTAAGGACCCACGGGTCGATGAAAACCCAGCTTTGACTCTAGTTGATGTGACTGGTAACACCGAGTTTTGAGGCGCAGAAAACGCAGACACCTGCGAAGGCGGCAAACCCGGGTTTCAAGGGACTGACAAAGAAGGTTTTTCTCCACAAATCACAGCAAAGTTGCCAACGGATCCTGACACTTTGAAACCCAGCTCCACGGAAATTGACTTTACACCAATACAGGTCTGCCAACCCCGTGACAGCCCACACCGATATTTCATGGCTTCAGATACACCAATAGGTGACCTCGTTATTGTGCCTATTTTGTATGGCATGGATAAGCATAAAATAAAAGGGGGTCACGTGACTGAAGCCTTGCCAAAAAACAACCCACGTCCACACGTGGTTGAAGCCTTGCCAAAAGACAACCAACATCCACACGTGATTGAAGTCTTACCCAAAGACAACCTACGTCCGCATGCATGGGAAAAGGGGCCTATTAGTAATTTTACACAAAATGATAGTACGTGGAAAACAACTACACAAACACAAAGCAATGGAAAAAAAGAGAAGCCCATTGACGAGTAGGGAAAAAGAGAGTAGACCGAGACCACCAATGCAAAACTGGTTCAAGCACAGAGATGGTAATGAGCAAGCGGCATAAGGGTTTGGCCGATGAAACTAACCCAACTACCCCAACGGTGATGGCTGCCTCTCAGCCAGTGGGGACTCCAGGAATTTTGTCCAGAGTGTTCCTATTCCACTTTGAAAAATTTCGGGTCATTTCGGCCTATTTCGGATGTTTTGGGACATTTCGATAAATACCGGCTGAAATTCAAAATTTGGCCGACATGAAGTTTGTGCTTAAAAAAAAAAGTTCTTAAAACCAAAACAAATTTGCATTTTGTACACCGAAAAACCTCAAAAGAAAAAAAAAAGAAATGAACAAAGGTTCCTATACAATAAACTATAAGTTCATTTGGCATATTAATAAAATTATTAATTATTATTGTTTAGTTGTTTCATTAATTTGTTTGTCTTTTATAAACTATAATTTGTTGTATTGTTATTTCATTAATTATTAAATTATTAATTGTTATTTAGTCTAACATAATTTAATTTGTTTGTCTTTTATAATGTATTGGTTAATTAAATTATTAATTATTGTTTATTAGTTGTTTTCCTCAATTAATTATTGGTTAATTAAATTATTGTTTATTAGTTGCACTAGCACACATCTATGTGCGCATTACACTAAAAGAGCCAACCATATGCACATTACACATCCCATGGCTGATGTGCACATCTCACCTACACACACACCAACACTAATAGCAACACCCACCAACACCAACGGATAAGATACTAAGATAAAGCCAAATTCAAAAAGTCAAAAAATCAGCCAAATATTAATAAAGATAAAGTTAAAGCTTAGCAATTCAGTGGCCCAATCACAGAATCAGATAAAGACAAAGTATTAAAATTAGTACTAAAGAATAAAGAGAGAGAGAGAGAGTCATAATTTTCATTTCAGACTTCAGTGATTCAAAGAGAGTGAGAGAGAAAAAGAGAGTCAGAGAGAAGTTAGTTTAGTAAAATGAAATACCTTGAGGGAGGGAGCACCGGAGCAGGGAGGCCTAAAGGCTGAGGCCGCTGAGACAGTGACGAGGTCACGAGGCGACGAGCGATCTCCAATGAGGGCAGTGGCAAGCAATGAGCGACGAGGACGAGGGTCGAGCGAGCCGAGCAACGATGACGATTTTGGTTGGACCGATCTCTGACGATGAGTGAGCTACGAGTGATGTGACCGATCCGATCTCTGTTACTCCAGCTGTTGGCAGTTGGCTTGAGCCTGAGCCCTGAGGCGTTGCTTGCTCCGTCTTTACTCTTTAGGTTTGCTTTAGGCCTTTAAGGATTTCTGATTTAGAAAATTAGAAGTGATTTTTGTCTTCTGATTTGATTTGCTCTGCAGCTCTGTATTGGGGTTTGGTTTGTTTTTTGTTCTTTTTTTTTTTTGAGAATCCGTGGGTTTGCCTCTATAATCTATTGGGCTTGCCGAGTTGCCGTGGACTTGCCTCTGTTACCAATTTTTTTTTTTTTGGGCTTTCTTCTTTTTTTATTTTATATATATATATATATATATAATTTGAGGGTGTTCCTAAAACAGAGCAAGTATAAAAAAATTTGTAAATTTCTTTTTTTCAGGTTTTTTTTAAGTCAAGGTGTTCTTGGGAACACCCTGACTTGCTCGTGGCATCGCCACTGCTCTTAGCCCCGCCAAACACCATGATCATTTTGAGCTAGAACTGTCGGGGGCTTGGGAACTCCCGAGCAGTTCAAGTACTTATTGATTTGGTAAGAAAAAAAGGACCCACAATTTTGTTTCTTATGGAAACGAAATTGAAAGTAAGCAAGATGCAGGCTGTCAAAGCAGAACTCGTGTTTCCTTCAATGCTTGTTGTACCTTGTTTGAGGCGCAGTGGTGGAATTGCTTTGCTTTGCTTTGGAAGAATGAGGTGGTGGTCTCTACTCAGACCTACTCCCTAAACCACATCGACGTCCATGTTTCTTCCCCACTGATTGCACCATGGAGACTAACGGGGGTTTATGGGCACCCTGAAGCAAGGCTAAAGAGTGAAACTTGGCACTTGATGTGGCATTTACAGGGCCGGGCATCACTCCCTTGGGTGTGTCTCGGTGACTTTAATGAAATTCTTTGCTTAGACGAAAGGAATAGCCGAATCCCCAAACCGCTACAGCCCATGTAGGACTTCCAGACCACTTTACTTTAGTGCGGGCTTGTAGACCTGGGTTTTCAAGGGTATAGATACACATGGAGAAACAGGAGACGTGGGGACAATTTTGTGGAACAAAGGCTTGATAGGGTGTGTGCATCGGAGGAATGGCGAGAGCTTTACCACCAGGCTAAGGTCATTTACATGTCAGCTGCCTATTCTGACCACGATCCTATTCTGTTAATCACTGAGCCCACTTGCTTACGCCATCACTGAAAAACAAAGATACAACGTTTTGAGGAAAAGTGGGTGGCTCACCCCGACTGTGAGGAGAGGATTAGAACTTCTTGGGCACAAAGTCAACCTGTTGGAAGCCTTATGTTCTGTCTGTTTGAAAAAATAAAAACATGTAGGATGGACTTCGTGGCTTGGAGTAGAAACACCTTTGGTAACACCCAGGACCATTTAAACTCCAAACAGGTGGAGATGGAGGAGCTAATGGCAGCAGGCTTTGGGGAAAACTTGGATAGAATATATGAGGTTCGAAGAGAGATTAATGATCTTCTGCATCATGAAGAAGTGTTTTGGCGGTAAAGGTCTTGGTCCATATGGCTT
Organism: Quercus engelmannii; assembly: GCA_029955605.1. Lineage (NCBI taxonomy): Eukaryota > Viridiplantae > Streptophyta > Magnoliopsida > Fagales > Fagaceae > Quercus > Quercus engelmannii. Next base: position 58,938,312 of record JARPSG010000006.1, on the reverse strand, counting down.
CCCGCTGGAGACAAGAACACTAAGTATTTTCACCAATGAGCTAGCCAATGGCGCAAGAAAAATACCATTGAAGGCCTGCATGATACAAATGGGGTATGGTGTACGAATACTGGGGAGATAGCAAACATTGCAGAAGCATATTACAAAGGTTTATTCACTGCCTCGATGGACCTCAACATGGAGAGTGTGCTGGCTTCTGTGGATAGTGTAGTTACTGAAGAGATGGCAAGGAGCTTGACACATTCCTACACAGAGGAGGAGGTACGAGTGACCCTCTTCTAGATGCACCCCTCAAAGTCACCGGGTCCTGATGGTATGTCTCCTTTCTTTTTTCAAAAATTTTGGCATATTATGGGGCATGACGTCACTGCAGCAATTTTGTCTGTGTTACACTCGGGGAGGTATTTGGAAAATTTGAATTATACATATATTGTGCTGATTCTTAAAAAGAAGGATCCACAGTATATCACGGAGTATCGTCCTATAAGTTTGTGAAATGTTGTCTCAAGGATTATCTCAAAGGTTTTTGCGAACCGGATGAAGCCTATTTTACCAAATATTATCTCTGACTTCCAAAGTGCTTTTGCGCCCGGTAGGCTTATCACAGACAACACTACTGCTGGTTTTGAAATATTACACAGGATGTGGAATAGAAGAAGAGGGAAGGTGGAACACATGGCTATTAAGCTTGATGTTAGTAAGGCTTACAATAGGGTGGAGCGGGAATTCTTAGAAAAAATCATGCTGAGAATCGGCTTTCCAGTGCAGTGGGTAAACCTCGCAATGTTGATAGTACGAATGGCTTCTTACTCTATCATTATTAACGGTGAACCTTTTGCTATGTCTCCCCCTCTAGGGATATCAAGCAAGGGGATCCGTTGTCCTCGTATCTCTTTCTTTTTTGTGCCGAAAGGCTCTCTTCCTTGCTGCGAAGGGTGACTGAAACTAGTCATTTGAGAGGACTTCTTTCTTGTCAAGGAGGGGTGCGCATTTCTCACCTTCTCTTTGCCGACGATAGTTTACTCTTTAGTGAAGTCAAAAACGGATGAATGTTCTCGTTTGCTGGAGGTGCTCACCCAGTACAAAAACACATCGGGGTAGGTTATTAATCGCCAAAAGACCACTCTATTTTTTAGCCAAAACACTTGTCGGGAGGTTCAGGATAGCATTGGGACCATGTTCGGTGCACAGGTAATGACAAATTGTGAGAAATATCTAGGGTTACCCATGGTGGGGGGAAGATCAAGAGTGAGTACCTTTAAGGAACTCCAGGAAAGGGTCACTAAAAGGGTGATGGGGTGGAAGGAAAAGGACATTTCTAAGGCTGGAAGGGAAATCCTTATCAAGACAGTGGCCCAAGCGATACCTACGTACTCAATGAGCATTTTCAAAATCCCAAAAACGGTTTGTGACGGAATGAACTCAATGCTGGCTAAGTATTGGTGGGGACAGACCCGAAATGAGCAGAAAATTCACTGGATCAACTGGGGTAAGCTGTGCAATCCTAAGAATCGTGGTGGGGTGGGCTTTCGCGATATTCATGCGTTTAACCTTGCGATGCTGGCCAAGCAGGCGTGGAGGCTCATCCATGGGACACATTCGTTGTTCTACCGAGTTTACAAAGTAAGGTACTTCCCCACATGTTCTTTCATGGAGGCCCATCTTGGGAGCAACCCCTCTTATGTGTGGCGTAGTCTCCTCAGTGCTAGGGAGCTGATTCGGGAGGGGTCCGTATGGAAAATCGGGGATGGTAGCTCGGTGGGTATTCAGACTCATAAGTGGCTACCTCACCCCCCGACGTTCCTTGCTGGTAGGGACCTAACTTTGAGAGTGGCTGACTTTATAAACCCACAAACCAAGCAATGGGACAGGGGGAAAGTTAACGCCTGGTTTCAACCACCGTCGAGAGAGATGGTAATGCGGGTTCGCCTGGGGAATTTGGAGAGTCGGGACACACTGGTATGGAATGAAAACAAGGCTCAAACATTTTCGGTGCGAACTGCTTATCAAGTAGCGCTCTGGATGAACCAGACGGGGAGCGCAGAACACTCCGGAGTGCATGAAGATAAGCGCGTTTGGAACAGGCTGTGGAAGCTGTCCATTCCTCCAAAAGTACGGAACTTCGTGTGGTGGGCTAGTTCGGACATCCTACCCACTCGGGCAAACTTGGCCCGTCGAAGAGTACCCATTGATCCTAAGTGTGCGGTGTGTGGTTCGAGTGATGAGACGGCCCTTCACATCCTTTGGCAGTGCCCGTTAGCGCGTAACGTGTGGGCACTTTTTCGGGGAAAACTGCAAAAATGCGACTCCTCGGCTAGGACTTTCTTTTGCTTAGTCCAAACGCTGAAGGATAAGTTGTCCGGGAAGGAGCTTGAGACGTGGGCCATGGTGGCATGGTACATATGGAACGCGCGAAACAGACTATACTTTGAAGCGTCCCAAACCTCACCGCATGCAATTCTCAAAAGCGTGGAAACGTTACTGGAAGATTACCAAAGGCTAACTCGTAGCATGCCTAGCAACTGAGCACCTGAGGGTACTGTCTCACTTTTTGAGACTTTTTGTATACTTTATAGTTTTTCTTATCCTTTTGGTTGTATTGCTTGAAGGGGTCTGGTCAGTGGGAGCCACCCCTAGTGCGTTCTGTGTACTCCTTCAGTTTTATTAATATACTTCTATCTATCTTGTCAAAAAAAAAAAAAAAAAAGTCCTTGTTCATATATAAATTTTCTACTGGCATCACTATTACTTCCACAAGGTCCACCAATTTGGAATCTTATGTAATTAATTTTTTGTGACAACTATTGTTTTGAATTCTTTATTTCGATCAGTTTGTAGAATGATTATGTATGTGTAATTATTTAACAATAGTACTTTAAATGTGACGGCAATTGTTTTGAATCCTTTCATTTTCAATCTAATATCAAAATCGACCGACATTGATATGCTCAATTGCTTGTTGCTGAAATGTCATGCTATGACAATTTGAGTGGCTAATTGATCATGATTCATGAACCTTAAATACCAGAAGATGGATGAAATGTTAGTTTTGAGCCGTTACTTCCATATCAATTTTATTTTCCAACTGAAGTTGAGACCACCTGATTTACCCATAGCAGGAATCAAAATATGCCAAACAAAATTAAAGTTTTCAATTATTGATTTCATTATATTAACATCTACTTTAGTTTCTTGAACAAAAATTAGTTTGATTAAAAAATTTTCATCATGCTAGATTCTCTTTCTATGCAATCCTTAATCTTTCTCTATGGACATGTACCCGAGTCCAGCCATGGGACAATCTCTTCAATTTCATTAATAATTGGACTAGCTTTGTTTGGTTGGGTTGAAAAGTGGGTGAATAAAAAATGAGGATGTTTTTCCTATAAAAAAAAAAAAAGGAAAAAAAAAAAATGAGGAAAAGAAAAAAAAAGGATGTTTTGGTTTCAAGAGAAATTGGGAGAGAAGTGTCACCAGGGCCCACCAAAAGCCAATAAAATTACTTCTCTATCCATCCTCCAACTTATTTCAGCAGCTCAATTGCATTGTCCTCTTCCTCTATCCAGCATTGTGCTTTTTTTTTTTTTTTTTTTTTTTTTTTTTTTTTTTTTTCTTTTTTTTTTAAAATTATTATTATTATTTGTTTTGACAAACTTATTCACCACTGTGCTGTTGTTGTTCTACAAATGCAAATTTCAGTTGACTATCTATTGAGAAAATGTTAGATTAAATTATGTTCTTTTCATTTCATACTTTAGATTTTGCTTGTATTTTCAATTGTCCTTCCAAAACGTTATAGGCCAATTCTGTTCTTTTCATGTACAATTGCACACAATTTTGTTTTCTTAACATGTACAATTCAAAATTGTTTTGAACTAAGTAAATGGGTTGAGCCCAGAAAAGGGGAAAAAACAAAGACTAAATGGGTTGAAAACCAAAAGTGATTGTTGAACCTAAGTCCAAATAAAGGACCTGAGTGTGGGCTATCAGAAAGTATTTGTATAGCATTCTGGGGTTTGGACTTAGTCCCACTACGGCGGAATGAGGCCATTCCATTACCACTACTTTTGGGTGCTTTAGGCTTTTAGGTCTTGAGCCCATTCTTGGGCCTTCTGCTCCTTGATTAAGGTTTCCGGACTGCACCCATTCTTAGGCTGTTGCCTCACTTTTTGGGGCTTTCCCTCTTTTCTTTATTGTTGGGCCCATAGCTCCTAGTTGTGGGCCATTTTGAATAACGGCTTCTTTTGTTGACTTACGGGTCCTTTGTGCTTGTTCTAGCCCAAATTCACTTGGCCTGCCAAGTCTATTTTCTTCAAATTTTGCGTACATACAAATATACTAATAATTATCATTATGATATGTTCACTTTTTTTAAGTTTTTGTTTTGACTAATTTAGTTACTTTTTTCTTTTTTTTTGAGATGAAAAAAATGGGTATATCAAATAAAGTAATATATTAAGTACAATACCTTAACTTTATAAAAGCCCATCTTTAGTATTTTTTTTAGAAGAAAAGCTAAAGACTTTATTGAGAAGAAATGACTTTATTAACTGAAGTATGTAATAAAAATATAGATGAAACATTCTCCATCTAAATAGTATAATTAGAGATATTAAGAAAATGTCTATCTAGACCATGGGCAAGTTTATTACATTCTCTCCTAGTATTAGAGCAAAGTAATTGATTGAATTTGATCTTTAACAAATTAAATTTGATAAATCATTTTTTTTAATTATGTAATATAAGAAAAAAAAATTAATTCTTATGTATCAACAATACCACCCATATTTGTGTTACCATGGATGGGTGTCACTCACAATTTGCACTCTAAGATATAGTGCATGTTTCCAAATGCTTTGGAAAATCATAGGTAGTATCAATCTAAGATTAGGTGAAAAACATAGTTTATAAGTTCATATATGTTACTAACTAGCATCCTAACCTTTTTACTAAGCCACTCAATCTCAAATTAACAAAGTGGGTGGTGTAGTTTAAGAGTTACCTTATTTCAACTATCCCAACGGATCCCTATTTTCTACCATTGACAAACCTTTTTATTTTTATATTTATTTATTGAATATACCTTTGACAAGTTAAATTATGTGTTTTGTGACATAAGATAATATCATGAATCTAGCAATAATTGTAATTATGATTTGCTACATTTTTCAATTACAAAAATACCTATTTAATTTAAGACAGAGACACAAGGAAGAATCAATCACCTATATGAAGACTAACTTGAATTTGCCACGTTATCCATGTAGTTATATAATGTGTTCAATTTGTAACAAACTAGTGATATTGCGTCATTCAGTTACTAATGTTGTCAAATAATCTAATTTATTGTGCATCTATTAATTTGTAGGATGGTGATGATGATTTGGTGCGGATGTCCATTCTCTCAATAATCAACGCTTATCATCCGACGATAGGCATTAGGCAATGATGACGTAGATTGCTTTATTTATTTATTTTGATAGGAGTGGGCCTTATTTTGGAGTAGCTAGTTTGACATTTTGATATTTATAATAAAGTTTCAAACTTTGATATATATATATATATGTGTGTGTGTGTGTGTGTGTGTGTGTGTGTGTGTGTGTGTGTGTGTGTGTCATAGTTGGAAACTTTATTATAACATTCTTGACAATTGGAATGTATTATTTTGTGCATAACATTCTACACAATTGAAATGTATTATTTTGTTCATAACATTCTAAACATTTGGGATGTATTATTCTTTGCATAAGATTCTAGACATTTGGGATGTATGATTTGGTATATATTTATTGATACGGTGTAATTAAATATATTTGTTTCGTTGGTTTAAAGTGGTATTGTATTTGGTATTGTAATTTTATTAAATTACAGGTGCTAGTAAAATATGTATTACAGGTTTATTATAGGTGCTTAAGCAAAAAAAAAAAAAAAAAAAAAAAAAATCCCATACTAGCATTTTTTAAATCGTTGGAATAGGGTATTGTCTATTTCGTTGGTTACCTTGTAGTGGCGGTTTTAAAATTGCTGGTATAGGTAGGACCTATTACAACGTTTTAAAAACGCTAGTATAGGGCTTATTTTTATAATACTGAAATGACCTATACTGGAGGTTTTGAAAGCGCTAGCATAGGTAGTACATATTATCGTGGTTTAAAACCATTGGTATATGATATATTTCTATTTCTCTAAATACCCTGTAGTGACGTTTCTCAAAGCATTGATATAGGCAGAGCCTATTACGGCTTTTCCAAAACGCTAGTATAGGACTTATTTCTATATCTGAAATGACCTATACTGGCAATTTTAAAAGCGTTGGCATAGGCAGTACGTATTACAGTGGTTAATATAAGTTGTATTTCTATTTCCCTAAATACCTTGCTCAATTGCATTGTCCCCTTCCTCTATTCAGCATTGTGCTTTTTTTTTTATTTTTATTTATTTATTTAAAATTATTATTATTATTATTATCTGTTTTGACAGACTTATTCACCACTATGCTTTTGTTGTTCTACAAATGCAAATTTCAGTTGACTACCTATTGAGAAAATGTTAGATTAGATTATGTTCTTTTCATTTCATACTTCAGATTTTGCTTGAATTTTCAATTGTCCTTCGAAAACATTATAGGCCAATTCTGTTCTTTTCATGTACAGTTGCACACAATTTTGTTTTCTTAACATGTACAATTCAAAATTGTTTTGAACTAAGTAAATGGGTTGAGTCCAGAAAAGGGGGAAAAAAAAAAGGACTAAATGGGTTGAATACCAAGAGTGATTGCTGAACCCAAGTCCAAATAAAGGACCTGAGTGTGGCCTATCAGAAAGTACTTGTATAGGATTCTGGAATCTGGACTTAGTCCCACTACGGTGGAATGAGGCCGTTCCATTACCAATTCTTTTGGGTGCTTTAGCCTTTTAGGTCTTGAGCCCATTCTTGGGCCTTCTGCTCCTTCATTAAGGTTTCCGGGCTGCACCCATTCTTAGGTTGTTGCCTTACTTTTTGGGGCTTTCTGTCTTTTCTTTATTGTTGGGCCTATAGCTCCTAGTTGTGGGCCATTTTGTCTAACGGCTACTTTGGTTGACCTGCAGGTCCTTTGTGCTTGTTCTAGCCCAAATTCACTTGGCCTGCCAAGTCTATTTTCTTCAAATTTTGTGTGTATAAAAATATACTAATAATTATCATTATGATATGTTCACTTTTATTAAGTTTTTGTTTTAAGTAATTTAGTTACTTTTTTTTCTTTTTTTTTTGAGATGAAAAAAAGGGTATATAAAATAAAGAAATATATTAAGTACGAAATATTAACTTTATAAAAGCCCATCTTTAGTATTTTTTTTAGAAGAAAAGCTAGACTTTATTGAGAAGAAATGACTTTATTAACTAAAGTATGTAATAAAAAAAATAGATGAAACATCCTCCATCTAAACAGTATAATTAGAGATATTAAGAAAATGTCTAGCTAGACCATGGGCAAGTTTGTTAGCAAAGTAATTAATTGAATTTGATCTTTAAGTAGTTAAATTTGATAAATCATTTTTTTTTTTTTGTAATTTTGTATTATAAGAAAAAAATTAATTCTTATGTATCAACAATACCACCCATATTTGTGTTACCATGGATGGGTGTCACTCACAATTTGCACTCTAAGATATAGTGCTTGTTTCCAAATGCTTTGGAAAATCATAGGTAGTATCAATCTAAGATTAGGTGAAAAGCATAGTTTATAAGTTCATATATGTTACTAACTAGCATCCTAACCTTTTTACTAAGCCACTCAATCTCAAATTAACAATGTGGGCGGCGTAGTTTAAGAGTTACCTTATTTCAACTATCCCAATGGATCCCTATTTTCTACCATTGACAAACCTTTTTATTTTTATATTTATTTATTGAATATACCTTTGACAAGTTAAATTATGTGTTTTGTGACATAAGATAATATCATGAATCTAGTAATAATTAGTAATTATGATATGCTACATTTTTCAATTACAAAAATACCTATTTAATTTAAGACAGAGACACAAGGAAGAACAAATCACCTATATGAAGACTAACTTGAATTTGCCACGTTATCCATGTAGTTATATAATGTGTTCAATTTGTAACAGACTAGTGATATTGCGTTATTCAATTACTAACATTGTTAAATAATCTAATTTATTGTGCATCTATTAATTTGTAGGATGGTGATGATGATTCGGCTGTGGATGTCCATTCTCTCAATAATCAACGCTTATCATCCGATGATAGGCATTAGGCAGTGATGACGTAGATTGCTTTATTTATTTATTTTGATAGGAGTAGGCCTTATTTTGGAGTAGCTAGTTTGACATTTTGATATTTATAATAAAGTTTCAAACTTTGATATATATATATATATATATATGTGTGTGTGTGTGTGTGTGTGTGTGTGTCATAGTTGGAAAATTTATTATAACATTCTTGACAATTGGAATGTATTCTTTTGTGCATAACATTCTACACAATTGAAATGTATTATTTTCATAACATTTTAAACATTTGGGATGTATTGTTCTCTGCATGACATTCTAGACATTCGGGATGTATGATTTGGTATATATTTATTGATATGGTATAATTAAATATATTTGGTTCGTTGGTTTAAAGTGGTATTGCATTTGGTATTGTAATTTTATTAAGTTACAGGTGCTTGGAAAATATGTATTACAGGTTTATTATAGGTGCTTAGGAAAAAAAAAAAAAAAAAAAAAACCTATACTAGCGTTTTTTAAATCGTTGGAATAGGGTATTGTCTATTTCGTTGGTTACCCTATAGTGGCAGTTTTGAAACTACTGGTATAGGTAGGACCTATTACAGCGTTTTAAAAATGCTAGTATAGGGTTTATTTTTATAATACAGAGATGACCTATACCGGAGGTTTTAAAAGCACTAGCATAGGCAGTACGTATTATAGTGGTTTAAAACCGCTGGTATATGATATATTTCTATTTCTCTAAATACCCTGTAGTGGCGTTTCTAAAAGCGTTGATATAGGATGGGCCTATTACGGTTTTCCAGAACGCTAGTATAGGGCTTATTTCTATATCTGTAATGACCTATACTGGCAGTTTTAAAAACGTTGGCATAGGCAGTACGTATACATCAGTTAATATAGGTTGTATTTCTATTTCCCTAAATACCTTGCTCAATTGCATTGTCCTCTTCCTCTATTTAGCATTGTGCTTTTTAAAAAAAAAAAAAAAATTAATATTATTAATATTATTATTATTATTATTATTTGTTTTGACAGACTTATTCACCACTGTGCTGTTGTTGTTCTACAAATGCAAATTTCAGTTGACTACCTATTGAGAAAATGTTAGATTATATTATGTTCTTTTCATTTAATACTTCAGATTTTGCTTGTATTTTCAATTGTCTTTCCAAAATGTTATAGACCAATTATGTTCTTTTCATGTACAATTGCACACAATTTTGTTTTCTTAACATGTACAATTCGAAATTGTTTTGAACTAAGTAAATGGGTTGAGCCCAGAAAAGGGGAAAAAAAAAGAAGACTAAATGGGTTGAAAACCAAAAGTGATTGCTGAACCCAAGTCCAAATAAAGGACCTGAGTGTGGGCTATCAGAAAGTATTTGTATAGGATTCTGGGATCTAGACTTAGTCCCACTGTGGCGGAATGAGGCCGTTCCATTACCACTTCTTTTGGGTGCTTTAGCCTTTTAGGTCTTGAGCCCATTTTAGATCTAGAATTAGTAATTATGATTTGATACATTTTTCAATTACAAAAATACCTATTTAATTTAAGACAGAGACACAAGGAAGAACCAATGACCTATATGAAGACTAACTTGAATTTGCCAAGTTATCCATGTAGTTATATAATGTGTTCAATTTGTAACAGACTAGTGATATTGCGTCATTCAGTTACTAACGTTGTTAAATAATCTAATTTATTGTGCGTTTATTAATTTGTAGGATGGTGATGATGATTCGGTTGTGGATGTCCATTCTCTCAATAATCAACGCTTATCATCCGACGATAGGCATTAGGCAATGATGACGTAGATTGCTTTATTTTTTTATTTTGATAGGAGTGGGCCTTATTTTGGAGTATCTAGTTTGACATTTTGATATTTATAATAAAGTTTCAAACTTTGATATATATATGTGTGTGTGTGTCATAGTTGGAAACTTTATTATAACATTCTTGACAATTGGAATGTATTCTTTTGTACATAACATTCTACACAATTGAAATGTATTATTTTGTTCATAACATTCTAAACATTTGGGATGTATTATTGTCTGCATAACATTCTAGACATTTGGGACGTATGATTTGGTATATATTTATTGATATGGTGTAATTAAATATATTTGGTTCGTTGGTTTAAAGTGGTATTGTATTTGGTATTGTAATTTTATTAAATTACAGGTGCTTGGAAAATATGTATTACAGGTTTATTATAGGTGCTTTTAAATTATTAAAAAAAAAAAAAAACCTATACTAGCGTTTTTTAAATACTTGGAATAGGGTATTGTTTATTTCGTTGGTTACCATGTAGTGGCGGTTTTGAAATTGATGGTATAGGTAGGACCTATTACAGCATTTTAAAAACGCTAGTATAGGGCTTCTTTTTATAATACTGAAATGACCTATACCAGAGGTTTTAAAAGCGCTAGCATAGGCAGTACGTATTATAGTGGTTTAAAACCGCTGGTATATGATATATTTCTATTTCTCTAAATACCCTGTAGTGGCGTTTCTAAAAGCGTTGATATAGGCAGGGCCTATTACGACTTTTCCAAAATGCTAGTATAGGGCTTATTTCTATATCTGAAATGACCTATACTGGCAGTTTTAAAAGCGTTGGCATAAGCAGTACGTATTACAACGGTTAATATAGGTTGTATTTCTATTTCCCTAAATACCTTGTAGGGGTAGTTTTAAAACCGCTATATTAATTGAAGTATGGAATAAAAAATGAATGGAAGATCCTCCATCTAAACGGCATAATCCATGATATTAGGAAAATGCCCAGCTAGACCATAGGCAAATTTATTACCTTCTCTCCTAGTATGAGAGCAAAGTAATTGGTTGAATTTGATCTTTAACTAATTAAATTTGATCAATTATTATTTTTAATTATGTAATATAAGAAAAAATAATAATTCTTATGTATCAGGGCAGGGAGGACTCTACATGTTAATCAAGGTGGTCATGACTTTATTTGTTTTTTATATACCTTAAAAATTTGAATTTTAAATTAATATGGGGTTGTTACCACCCTAAAAAAAAATCTTGAACATCCTAAATTAAAACTTGAGCCCATTAAAAATAAAATTTGATCCCTTCAAGATTTTGGTCCATTGAAGGTTAAACCAAAAAGTTGTGGGAAATACTATATTCACAACATTTTCGCAACACTTTCACAAATAAATCCTAAGTAACATGTTAATATTAGCTATTTCTAGTGGACAAAAAAGTATTATCAATGGTAGGTTTAAAATTAGAATAAGTAATAACTTACTATCTAGGATTTATTATGAAAATATTGTAGATATAGTACTTGATGGTGTCAGGAAATGAACCAACTCCAAGCTCATCCATTTGGGTCGTCAAGGGCAAGAATAGCAGAAATGGGCTATATATGTTACTCGTCCTTGACAAGCTCGTCCATAAAAGTTTTTTGGACAAGCTTGATACATCAACTATAGCTTTTGGGTGATCCCTCATCCATGCAAGCTTAGGACGAGCTCCGCACTTATAGCCCGGAATGCAAGAATCAAGGTTCTTTGTCATAGACCGTTCCCAATGACGGTTATGAAAAGTAAGAGCAAAGCACACAACTTCCATAGCAATTATGGAAGTTAACTCCAATCCTTCTGCATTTGTGGCCACCAAAATCCTTGGGTCATTGCCTAGTGAGTTAACGAACGACCCCCTAGGTGACTGCCGCACACCCCATCATGTAGCTCGTCCAATAGTTCCCCAACCTTGCTAGGGTGCAAGCACTGTAGGTAAGGCCCGCCAAAAGATCTTCGATATAGCTTATGATCGGCTGACAACCAATACCGAGCAACTGTTCAACATACTTTCTCTGCTTCCTTCTCGTCATCCGACAAATGATCCTCAGCTAGGAACTTGATGATTGGATCCATCCAACATGGCTCAACCGTTGCCACCTGTGAGACACCTGCTCCTACACTGATACTTGGTTCTGCTACCAACTCTACTTTTATTAACCGAGGAATTCCCTCGATTGACGAGGACACTAATGTGGCCAAAGAGTCGGCGTGCCGATTCTATCCCGTTGCCACCTGGACCATTTTAATGCTTGGAAAGAAGTTCATGGTTTTCTTCACCAACCGTAAGTACCTCATCATCCGAGGGTCCTTAGCCTCAAACCTTCCTTGTAATTGATCACTAACTGGGAATCTGAATAGACTTCTACCTCCTTAGCACCCAGGTCTAATACAACTCTTAACCCAGCCAGCAAAGCCTCATACTCAGCTTCATTGTTGGAGGTGAATGTTCAAAAAGTGTGTAAAACACCTTGAACGTTTTGACCCCTAAATTACAAATTACCAGTTCAAACTTATTATCAAATAATGTATGTGCGGAATATGAACATAAGCTAAAACAGAATTGATAAAACAATCTAAACAAAAAAAAAAAAAATCACAACCACAGCTGAAATTAAAGGGCAAAGATTAAGGGAAGAGAGATAGAAACACAAAGACAACACAACGATGTGTTATCAAAGAGGAAACCGAAGTCCTTGGCGTAAAACCTCTCCGCCGCCTTCCAAGCGATCAATAATCCACTAGAGAATGAAGTTGGGATACATGAACAACAGAAGACCCTTCAAGCCTAATCTACCCAGTGTACCTAAGCCCTCCAAGCTTCTTACTCCAACAAGGTTACGCCAAACCTTTGTCTTCTCTAGCTTACCGGATTTTGCTATAGCCCATAGCATCAACCAAGCCTCACCGGCTTCTTTTAGCAATTTCCCAAAGCTTCCCAAGCTCCAAAACACTTTCTACACTCTAAATAGGTGTGAGTTGTGTTTGGGTACAAATCTCCTCTCAAGGTATGACAATGGGAGAGGGATGGAGAAGAGGCTACAATGATTTCTCACTAAGGATAAGCAGCTCTCTCTCAAAAAGAAAGGTGTGTGTGTTGTAGAAAACCTATCTAGGGTTTTTTCTCTCTGAATGACCTCCTTTACATTTGTGGGTAATGAGGGTATATATAGTATGGGTGAAGGGTAAAAAAGTCACTCCTAAAAATCCTCTAGGCAGAATGTTTCACGACTACCTCGCGGAAGGCCTTACCCACGAGACACTCGCGATAACGACAGCCTGGCATGACTCTTTAGCTTCTAGTCATGTGCTCCTCACATGGCCTTTTCACAGGAACCTTTCTTGTGAACTTCTCGCGAGCTAGTCGCAAAATGCACTGATCTTCAATATTGCTTAAGTCTTTACCAACTTAATACTAAACCCAATACAATAAAATCCCATAAAATACAAGGAACAAGATTAAAGAAAATACAACACTTTTTGTCATCGAATAAAGCCAACATAAAACAAAGTTGTAAATCACAACTTTACAGGAGGCCTTAAAGCCTAACCTAAAGGAGTGTTCCAGCTTTATTCCTTCCGGGGTGATGACTACAATCTCGACACCGGCTCCTAATGCACTGGATGCACCGTCCACGAATACCCTCCACGGGATCATCTTTGTATTGCAAATCATCTCCTTTCCCTCCTTTAGGGAAAACTCTGCAACAAAATCACCTAGGACCTGGCCCTTTACCGAGCTCCTTGGCCTATACCTAATATCAAAAGACCCAACTGAGTTCCTCACTTAGCTATCCTTCCCGTGAAATCCGACCTCTTCAATAATGACTGTAGAGGATACTCGTCAATACATAAACGGTGTGAGCTTGAAAGTAATGGGGTAGCTTCCGCGTGGCGTACACCAGTGCTAACACGAACTTCTCCAAGGGCAAGTACCTCGTCTCAACATCAACTAGAGTTTTACTGATGTAATACACTATCTGTTGCATTCCTTGGTCCCTTAGAAGCAAGGCACTCACAACATGCTTTGATACCGAGAGATACATGAATAAATCCTCCCCGGGTTCTAGTGCTATCAGCATTGGCGCCCGTACCAAATATTCTTTCAATTCTTGAAAAGCCTTTTAACAATCCTCACTCCACTGGAACCCCTTCCACCTTTTCAAAATTTCAAAAGCTGGTAAAATGGTTGACAACAGTCAGCGAACTTTGAAATAAACCAATTAAGTGTGGCTACCATGCTGGTCAGCACTTGGACTTCCTTAGGATTGCTTGGCAATTTAAGGCGTTTCACCGCTTCAATCTGGTCGGGATTGACTTCCCCTAGGAACTTGCTAGCCCCACTCCGAAAGCACACTTTTTGGCATTGAGACGTAGCCTGTACTGCCAAAGTACTTCGAACACTCCTTTGAGATCCTCGATGTGTTGTGCTTCCTGTTTGCTTTTCACCACCATATCATCAATGTACACCTCAACTATACACCCTATCTTGTCCCGGAACATTCTCGTCATTATTCGTTGATACGTAGCCTCGGCATTCTTCAATTCAAACGGCATAACCGTATAATGGTAGTTAGCATCAGTGGTTATAAATGCTGTCTTCTCTTGGTCCTCGGCAACCAGGGAAATCTGGTGATGACCCTGAAAAGCGTCCAGAAAGCTCATCTTTGGATGCCCGTATGTGGCATCCACTAACTGATCAATCTTCGGCATAGGGAAAGAGTCTTTTGGACATGCTCGGTTAAGGTCAGTGAAGTCAACACAAACCCTCCACTTGCCATTTTTCTTTCTTACCACCATAGTATTTGCAAGCCACTCTGGAAAAATATCTTCTTTATTGCCCCGGCCTCCTTTAGTCTCTTGATCTCTTGCTTAACAACATTGGCGTGCTCCTTAGCCGATCTCTTCAGCTTCTGCTTCTTGGGAAGATGCAAAGGATTTACGCTGAGCTTGTGAACTATGAACTCGGGGTCCACACCAAGCACCTCATACGAGCTCTAAGCAAACACATCTATGTTCTGCACAAGAAATAGCAACATCTCTACCCTATCTTCGTCCTTCACACTTGCTTCAATCAGAAAGCTCCTGTTAACATCCGGCAATATCTTTACTCTTACCAGGTCCTCAGCATAGCTGGCTCCCACTTCCCCTTGGGGTCCCTGTAATTGCTATAAGGTAGTCTCCTTGGTTGACTCCTTTTGCTTGATTCCCCTATCAATTGCGACCACCAAACACTGCTTGGCCATTTGCTGATTGCCCCTTGCTACGTGCGATTCCTTGCTCAGTGCGGAACTTGACCTTTATATGTAGGGTTGATGGTACAGCCCCCATTGCATGAATCCATGGCCTTCCCAGGATCGCAGTGTACAGAGAGAAAGAAGTGACCACTATGAATGTCACCATTACCTCCATACCTTTCATATTCACGAGAAGCATGATTTGCCCTTCCGAGATCACCATACGGCTGTCAAATCCCATCAGGGGTGTATCATATCTGGAGAGATCTTCATTCTTTAGGCTGAGTCTTTTGAATAGATTGGGATACATCACCTCGGCGCCGCTCCTCTGATCAGTCAACACTCTCTTTACTATGAAACCATTTATTTGAGTCGCAACTACCAAGGCATCATCATGTGGTTGAATCGTGCCCTTTAGGTCATCATCATTGAAGGCAATGAGCTCCCGAGTGTACTTCAATTTCTTCTTGGGGGGTTGTTCACCCGCGCAGCTTTCCGTCGATGCCACAGCCAATACCTTCTTTTTGCTGAATATCTAAGTACCTCTTGGTGCCTCGTGGATAACTTCTATTACTCCTAGTGGTGGAGGGAGAGGATTTCCATGGGGCCAAGCGCCTTGCCCGGTTTCCTGATTCCTAGGATCCACCATGAACTCTTTTAGGTATCCCGCTTTTACCAACTGCTCTAGATGATCTTTTAACACCTAGCACTGTTCGGTGGTATGCCCCTTATCTTTATGGTAAGTACAATACAAGTTCTGATTCCTCCTGGACGAGTCTCCCTCGATCTTGTTTGGCTATCGAAAGCATGGCTCATTCTTAATTCGATCAATGATTCTATGCACCAGTTCTTTGAAGGCTACATTCACTTCTCCCATTTGTGGCTCTAGTTCTCGAAACCTTAAATCCTTCTGGGGCTTAGACGGTAAGCCGATATGCCGAGGATAATTTATGACCGGGGCCTTGCCCTTGTTCTATAGCAGATCATCTTCCAAATGTTTATATTCTTAGATACGCCTCATCAAACTGCCTCATGTCCTCGGGAGGCCTCTTCATCATGATTCCCATAGGCCGGAATCCTCGGGCAACCCCATTCCAAAAGTACTTGTAGTGATTTTTTAATTACCTCCTCCAATCTCGTTGTACAGCTCCCAATACCGGTTAGTGTAGCTGCGGAGGGTTTCCCCTGCCCCCATTTTCATTGATAGTAATGCGTCCATGGGCTGAGGGACTTGGCTGCAGGTCATGAACTGTACACCGAACTCTTGAATCAATTCAGAAAAACTGTGAATTGAGCCTTTCCTTAACCCATTAAACCATCTCAAAGCAGTGGGACCGAGGCTCAAGGGGAACACTTTACACATCAGTGCATCGTTGTGAGTGTGCAAAGACATCATTTGAATATAATGGCTTACATGTTCTACTGGGTCTATCTTTCCATCATAGGAATTGAATGGAGGCCTCGTAAATCTACTCAGCATAGGCGCCCTTTTAATGTCCCTTAAGAACGATGACCGGGTAGCTCGGCGCAATGCGCGACTCATAGTGTCCATGGCCGCATTCCGAGGTCGTCTCTCTGTAGGGGAAATCGAATCCCGATTTGCATATTCCCCGTGAACGATCTCGATGCCGATAAGAACCAGATTGATGGGATCCTGCTCCATGATGATCCCCTACACTAGCCAACGTTTCCCTTCGCTCCCCGTGGTCCCTTCTCTGATGCCTACCTCTTGCTTGCAATTCTAAATTCCTCACCAACCTACGAAGACGTTCGAGCTCCTCATCCCTTTGGTCGCGCTCTTTATCTCTTCTGTCAAAATGATTGCACCCTGAAGCGCCTGACATCGCCCGGTATGTTTAGAATTCCATTTTCCAAAAGAGAGAAACTAACTTTATCATTGGAGGATTTGTGGCCAGTCAACCCTGGTCTCCTCTGATCTTTTGCTTCTTCTTTTTCAGGCCCTCTGAATCATCAAAGCCTGCACCATCCGGCCTACTGATTTTCTGAGTATTATCAATTGGCATCGTTTGTAGGGAAGATTGTTTTGTCTCGCGATTCATCTTTCTACAACAAAAGGCTGAATGGTTTGGACCAAATCGAGGGCTACTAGCCCAGGCCACTAGGAGAGCAGAGATACTTCAAGTAATCCCCATCGCGATCATCAGTCAGCATTGGTCATACAGCCGTCCTCCATTCAACATGTGCATGGCAACCACCATGGCGGAGTTAACCTGTTAGAACCAAGAGTTGATAAGGGAGATCAATCTGAGGAGGCAACGGCATGAGGGGTATGAAGAAGGACAACCCTAGAGCCAGGAAGATAGAAGAAATGTTGAGCCTGAAAGCTAGTCAAGGGGTACCATGTCTGGAAGGATGACACACTTGGAGAGGGAAATAGACCAGATGAGGAAGGTTATGGATGAGATGAGGGAGAACATGAGAAGGACAAATCCCGTGAAATAGAATAAACTTACTTTTATCTCTTATAAATATATTTTACTTATATTAATTTATATTTGATTTTGAAATTTTATTCTTTATGTATTTATTGTCAGGAAAAAGGGAAACATGGGTCAAAAAAGAGATCAATTTTGGAATTATGCTGAGGAACAAGATAGTCATTTCAAATGTAAATTTTGTGAATGTGTTTTTCCTAGAGGTGGATAAGGATTAAAGCACACTTGGCTGGAGTTTCAGGCCATGACATTATGGCATGTCTAGAAGTGTCTGAAGATGTTCAAAAAGAAGTTCAGCAAACTCAAAAGTCTAACAAAAAGCTTGAAAGTGCATCCACCTCACATGGTGCTGTGGAGAGAAAAATCACCTTCACTTCAATATAAAAAATTCAAGACAAAATTGTCACACAGGTGTTTATTTAGTCCCAACTCTATACATAGTTGTTTATTTCTAACAAAGCCATACCTTTTAACACTTTGGAAACCTTTTCATACTAATTTCTCTTTTGTAGAGGAAGGACAAATATATAGTTGAAATTTTCCTCGATGATGTTGTAGCACTATAAAAAATTGGACCCATAGTGGCATTTGTGAAATGACACTATAGGTCCTTAAAACGCCACTATAGCCCCATTTGGGCTATAGTAGCGTTTTCTATAGCAACGGTTACAAACATCACTATTGTACCATGATTATAGGTCTAGGTCGGTCCATACCCATAATGATGTTTATAAAACGCTGCTATAGGCATTTTTTTTCTTTAAAAAATATGCCTTTTATTTTTTAACTGCCTTTTATTTTTTAACTAAGGGTCTATAGCAGTGTTTTAAAAACGTCACTATAGGGTACCTATATTGACGTTTAGATCTTCCTACAAGTGTTGGGTTTATTGTATGGGTTTTCAGATTTGGACCAAAGAGTTGGGGTTCAGTTTGGTTTAGTTTAAGTATATGTTTCATTTATTTATTATGGGTAGGGCTTTTTCATATAGGCCATTAATTAGTGGTTAGGACTTAGCGTTTCAGGATACCATGTTAAAAGGTGGGAGATCGCATGCTCTAACCTTCGCACTTGCACCTATTGAGTGCTCCATCCACAACCGAAACCCCTAGGTTCATACGTTTGCCTTTGTTTGTCTCTTAAAAGCCTATTGAGTGCTCCATCAATACATGCAACCACAAAAAACTAAAGAAAGCAAAGAAGCACAAGGCCTGAAAATTGGTTAAATTTGACATGTGGGTTTGGATTAGGCCCGTTAATCCATTGAATTGAATTATGAATTAATATCAACTAAACAAGCAAATGATGACGCTTAGGTAAAAATTCTCTCTCTACTTGGAGTCAAAAGGAACGTCTATGGCGCATGTGTACACACCATCTGTGATGTGAAGGCTCTAGGGATTCCAAGCTTCAAATAACCCTTAGAAGTTAGAACACAAAGGTAGTGATGGGTCATGGGTGTGAAGGAATTGATTTCCTCTCTAGAATTTGGCTACGGTGAGAGGGAGAAAGTAAATAGAGCGCAACACTTATTTTTATCTTCAAACTTTCATCATATCAGATGGTACATACTAACAGAAAAATGAAATAATTTACTTTAAATAGAAAATGCTTATCTTCAGAGTTTTGTCTTTTTGTTTGATTACGGCTTGTGAAAGAGTGGATGATGAAAAATTATTTTGCCGTGATGGATACGTAGTTGACATAATTTAAGATACAAGAGGGAGGACTAGGTTTTTAGCCCAAAATAAAAAATAAAAAATTAAGAGGGAGGTTAATTTGGTAATTTACAAATTTCTCACACTCAAGCTGGCAAATTTGACTAAAAAAAAAAAATTTAGTATTAGTGGTTCCAAATTCCAATGAGTTAAACTAATAAAATCTCTTGTCATAAAATAAGAGATTTGGTGCTTGAATCATGTCAATACCAAAAGCCAATTTGTGTGTTAACTTGATGATAAAAAACAAGGAAAATGTTGGCTTTAAAACATGTTTGGAGTCTTGGATTCCAACCACCAATAGGAAGAAAGCACGTGTCTTGTCATATGTAATGCACATGACTTATGGTTAATTGAACGGACCTATATTATTATTATTATTATTATTATTATTATAGTTTAGGTTGACTAAAGTTTTATTTTTTTTTAAAAAAAATTTTAGTTTTTTTTTTGTATATCTTCTCAAAAAAAAGTTTTTTTTTTTAAAATTTAAAATTTATATATATATATATATATATATATATAAGTTTTTTTGGGAGAAAGGTGGACTAAAACTCTCTCCACATTTTAGCTGATAATTATGAAATAGGTATAAAATATGAAATATGAAATATCTAACTTGTTAGCACGTATACCAATAGAAATGTACAAACTTCACCAAATTCAACGTCTATAAATATATAATATGTTATTAAATGCCCTCTCCAGAACAAGTCTATCACAATCCACGTTCATACAACTCATGTTGACTGTCAACCCTTAAAAAAATTTAAAAAAATTCATGTTGATTGTCAAAAACAGGTTAAACTTGAGAAATAAGAAAATATAGTAAATAAGTATAATCTCATAATTATTGACACTACTTTATCACCCAAAATTAAGTAGTAAGCACACATATTACAGAACCTAGTGGGTTGGTCGAGTGGTTGGGCACTCAATTTTAAAATGGCTGTCTCCGATTTTACTGGCTGCTCTCACTACAACAAAGTTTATTTTTAGTGACGAAAATTAGTGAGAAAATATTTGTCCTCACTAAAAATACAGATTTAGTGACGAAATATGGATTTCGTCACTAATAATGGAAAAAAAATATAACATTTAGCGACGAAAAGTAATTTTCAATTCAAGTTAGGGCCTCAACACTTTGGAAAAACACTCCTTGGGACAATGATTTACCCTATTATGGGCTCACCCGTCGTGAACAGTGATTAGTTTTTAGTTAAAAGTTTTGAAAAAACACGGTAGGAAATCAATAAAATAAATAAATACATAAAAATTCTCCCACATATGGTTCGATTCCAACGGATCCATGACTAATAATTTTTACACTCTCGCTTTTACTGACATTTTTTTTATGACCCAAAGAATCCATATAATAATCTTAGTTTTCTCGCTACAAGCAGAAACCAATTTGTCTTCTTATATAAGTAAGCTTCAAAAATTGATTCCTATTCAATTTCAAGTGATCATTTTAATTGTTTTTGGGTTGCGTGTAAATGTAAAATTGTGTAAATCAATTTGTTTGCAATAAATAGAACAAAGTTTGACTATAAATTCGGTTGTAATCAATGATTACAATTCCATTTAATAACTTTTTATTAGATGCAAATTTTGACAAATTCACCATTAGATCAAAAATCAACAGTTATATCATCAATCAAATGTTTAAATTTCAAGTTTTTATAATATAAAATTATGCATAAAAAATAAGTTTACGGAACGAATAGTAAAGAACATTTGATTGACAGAAAATTTGATATGTATATTAAGAATATAAAAAAAAAAATATAGTCTAACAATTATATTTTCAAAATATATAACTATATTAATTTTTTTTAGTGAGGGTGAATCTAATGTTTATTCCAACTTAAAATGAATAGAAAAAAAAAGTATTTATGGTAATTTGAATACCCTCTCCCCTTAAATTGAATTGATAAAGGGTATTTATGGAAATTTATCAAACCTTTATTATAGAAGTCACGTAGCACCAATAATTATTGTTATAAAAGAATAGGAATTTCTCCGGCCCATGAAAGAGTTTTCTGGCTGCCACGAACAAAAAGACAAATACAGTCCCCTAATTGTCAGAGAGAGATACCGTGCCGCTACATTCTCGTCGGCACAGGTAGGTTTTAGTGATAATTACATCCTTGTTCTTTTCCTTTGATGACTTCTTTTTCAATTTCGATTTAGAATTTTAGATAATGAGTGTTTAAAAAAAAAAAAAAAAATCATTTTTAGGTTTAGAATATTTTAGATCAACTTTGACATCCCCTGCTGTTATTGTTAATCCACCGAACGTACGTGGCCTATTTCTAGCTTCTTCAATCTTTTTTCTCTGACTCTAATTCCCAACGTCCATTGGCTGCATCTACGTACCTTTTTGTGAGCTATTATAGTTAGTGCTCCCTCTGTGATAATATAGTAAGTGCTCTCTAATGATGTGTTTCACGCTATTTTTCTTTTATTTTCCCTTGAATAAATAGTTTCTTAAACCTTTTTGACTTCCACGATTTAGGCAACTGACTCCTGTGTTATCATATTGTATGCTTCTAGAACTTGGTGAAAGGGTTTTGAAAGGATCTGTAATTCACTCAAATGTGCAAAGGACCTTAACTAATTGCAAAGAACAACAACAATAAACAAAGCATTAATCCCAATATTCTGGGGTCAGCTTAATTAATTGCAGTGATTAGACAATGTGAACCCAAGTGGAATAATCATCCAATCCAATTTCCCTCTGTATAAAGAGGCATAGTTTGCCTTCATTTTCGTTCCCTCATTCTCTATCTTCCCCTATTACTTATCACTAGCAGTAAAGAAATGTTGGGGCAAAACACATGTTACAGTACAGTACCATTCTTCCTAGTGAATATAGAACAACACAGAAGGGAGAAAAGTCTACAAAACCGAGTTCTTTATTGCCAAGTGCTAAATATGCAATGGGGCTATTATGTTCAATGTCACAAAGCTTATGGCAATCAAGGTAAAGAGGTTTAAACCCCTTGAGGACGAGAGTGCTTTTCATTATTATTTCTCAAGAGTCAAAAGCAAAAGAAAGTTTGATTAGAGTTATGTTGACTCTGCAAAAACGTTGATGCTTCATAGTTGTTTAGTAAAAAATAGTAGTTGTAGCACTCAATATGACACTTGAAACAAAGGTGTATAACGCCCTTGTTAATTAATGTAAACACTTAAATTTGAGAAATAGTAACAAATAGTCAAATAATTATTTTAGCAGTCACAATTTTTTTTTTGTTTATTTGTCAATTAGACCATTATCTTCTTAATGTTTACATATATGGACCAGCATTCCTTATTGAAACAGCCCATAATATATTAAACCCTGAGAATTTACTTACCAAGTTACCATGGCTGTCAAGCAGCAATGGCTTTCACCATGGTAATGGGGAGAAGCACTATATATGGTGCTCTATAAGCTATGAAACACGGGTGCGTTTCGGGACTCAGGTGCGGGTGCGGGTGTGGGTGCGGGACTTGGCAATTTTTGAAAAAGGTGGGTGTGGGTGCAGTGGGATTCGACGATTAAAAAATTATTAAAAATATTTTTATTTATATTTTTAATATATTACTAAACATACTTTTTTATATTATAATAATAATAATAATAATAATAATAATAATAATAATAATAATAATAATAATAATAATAATAAAGTTTTTGACACTTGAATTATTGGCAGATATATTAAAATAGATGAAGCTTCTCATAAATAATAAATAAATAAAAAGATGTGACTTAGCTCAAAAATAAAATAAATGATATATGTAGTAAGTATTAAAATAGGTGTAGCTTCCTATTAAAAAAGAAAAAAGAGGGGTAGATGTGGCTCTCACGTGTTTGGTCAGAGATGCGTGAGAGCCACAAAGAAAAAATAAAGCTTTTTTAATCTCCTGGGACAGTCATAAGAAAAAGAGCTCTTCGAAAAAGAAAAGAAAAAAAGAAACAGAATAGTGAGTTACGAAGCGAAGAAGAAGAAGAAGAAGAAGAAGAAAGGGGTTAAGGCCGGTGAAGAAGAAGACGAAGAACAATGAGTTACAGACAGTTTTAAAATTTTTTTTTTCTTCTTATCGGCCGAAACACACCGATATTCGGCCGATACGGCTTGAGTCGGCCCGATTTGAGCTGCATCGGCGTGAGTCGGGGAAGCCACGTGGCAGGACACGGCCCGACGCGGCACGGACGCGCAGTCAGCGGCGTCCCTCCCGCGTCGCCGCGTCCTGCTGAGTTGGACGCAGGTGCGACTCCTCTGGAGCCGCGTCCGTGCATTCCAGTGTATAAGTATTACATAGAAAAAAGAAGAAAAAAAAAGGTGTAAAATACATATGCTAAAGGAGGTAAAATGATCATTCCCGAGCAACTCTAACTACTTGCTTTCCGACATTTTGGCCACTAAAAATTCCTACAAGAGCTAGAGCGCCATTTTCGAGGCCTACGGCTATGTCTTCAACATATGCTATCTTTCCTTCTCTAATGTAAGGCAGCACAAGGTCTAAGAAGTTGGAAAAGAGGTGATAGTAATCATACACTGTAAATCCTTCTATATGAATTCTCTTATATACCAAAGATAATAAATTTCTTATGCCTTCAGGTTGATCAAGATTGTATTGTGAGATCATTCCAGCTACTGCAATGCGACCGTGGAATCTCATGTTAAGGAGAACTACATCAAGCATTTTGCCTCCGACATTATCAAAGTAAATGTCAATGCCTTCAGGAAAACACCTAACATCATTACCAAAAAAAAAAAGTCAGTGCCTCTCAGTTTTTTTTTATAAAAGTTGCTCTTGCAGTTGTAAGTAACAATTAAGCCTTGATATTGCTGTTGAGATATTTATCAAACGTTAGTTTCTGCCATCGTTTATTCTTTAATGTCATGCAATTTGCAGTTACCATGAATAAATTAGTTAATGCAGTGCAATTTTCCTCACAGCTAATAATGAGAAATTTTGCCTCATTAATTTCTTTTAGATTATTTATATGCAAAATTTCTACTGACCTTTTTAGAGCTGCATCCAAGTCATGCTCTTCCTTATAATTGAAGGCCTCATCGAATCCAAATTCGCTCTTTAGTATATCAACCTTATTCAGATAAAAGCAAGACAAGTGTTGAAATATCATTTTAAAAAAAGAGCTTGTTTTTATATCCCCTGCTTTAAAACAGAGATTCAAGCATGCATCGCAGCTTAAAATTTGGGTCCAAATAAGTTAAATCATACAACAGGGTGAGGACTAGGAGAATTTGAAATTTAATATTTCAGAATATAATGCAAATTTGTGTTAAAATACTTTAAATGTCTAACCAGAGGCAAAAATAACAACTCATTCAAGGAGGAAAATAAAAAGATCAAACCTGCAAAACCAGTTTGAATTAAGAACAAAATATATACTATTGCTTCAAATTCATTCAAAATGGATGTTAGTAAAAGGTGATGATATAATCAGAAGATCAAGTTATGTGTACTTTATTGTTGTCACAAATATCTAATTGAATTATTGAATAAAAACAACATTGTTGGTAGCACCTGTCAAAACAATGTATACCTAGTACTTTTCTTTTTCAAATATTTTACAGAAGATTCCAATTAAGGTTGATGCACCTTTTCTTTGCTTCCAGCATTTCCAACAACATAACAACCCATCAATTTCGCCAATTGCCCAACTAGTTGGCCAACTACACCAAATGCTGATGAGACAAAAACATATTCTCCTTTCTTTGGTGAGCAAAGTCCATAGAAACCGGCATAAGCAGTCATACCAGGCATACCTATGTGCAAAAGTAAATCCAACTATAAAGAGCATTTAACACATTGTAACAAAATAAAGTGACATAGGAAAGACAAACATACTATGTCAATGTTTGCTTTAAAAGAAAATATTTGTAGTTGCTAGTATGCAAAGGAGGAGATGGTGTATAGGACAGAAAAGAGTGACATGAACAAGATAGATTATGTAGTATAAATGAATAATTACACTGCAAAGTATCAAATTCATCTTTAATCAGAGTTCCATGAATTGTATATTCCAATCATAAGAAAAGATAATGAAGTAAAATCCTTTTTATTCTGTTTCTTTAATTTTCTTGAAAATCAAATCCATCTTACAAAGTTTTTTCCCAATTGATGAGGAAATTACTTACCAAGAAGTCCAGTATAGTAGGAAAGGGGCACATCAGTATGCTGGATTTTAAAGAAGCTTTCAGTCATTGTGATGAGGCTATATTCTTCCCATTTGATTACCCCCCAAACGAAATCTCCTTTCTTGAAGTCTGGGTGCCTGGATTCCAAAACTTTAGCCACTCCATACCCAATTATTGGCTACATGTTTCAACAAAAAAAGAAAAAAAAAAGGTTTATTTGTGAATGCAAGTTAAACTGTGATAAGAATTCTCTTTATTTCAAATTGAACCATTTCATAATTTAGATTAAATACAACAAATTTAAAGGTGTATCCATTGCCACGTCAAGCAAGAGAGTTATACAGTATATATGCAAGAGAAAGTGACTCAGTGAGCTATGAGCATGAGCTTACTGAATGTGGAGCAAAGGAATAAAAAAGACGATCTCGGATTTTGGCCTTAATGCCTCGCATGTAAGGATCACAGGACAAGTAAAGGTTCTTCACCAACACTTCTTTTGAACCCTCTGGCACCTTCAAGCTTATGCTACTAATGCTAAAGTATATGTCCGTTTCTTTGGGATTGCCATCTATGTAGTCTCTAGCTAGCACCTTTTTGTTTCTCACTTCTTCACCATCACCTGCCATTGCTAAAACCTTTCCCTCTCTTTTTCTATAGCCTGTTGCACTGCAAATAATAAAAGAGAGAAACAAATTTTTATAGGCAAGATAGTGATCGTTATTAGGTTTGTAATGATCTACAAATTTGACTACTATTCATCAAGAAAGAAACATAGATAGAGTGACAATCATATATAGTTTAATAAGAATATTTGATGTGTAAGTTCTAACTTCTACACATGACGGTTTGATTGTAAAACAAAATTTTCCAAGTGCTTTTGTGTCAAAGCAGGATGATAGAATTGTACGCAGTGTATGTAGAGATTCTAGGAACACAATAAGAGAAGGGAGGCGCTAGTTCAAGGCGTTGACCCAAAGCCCACATTTGTTAATGGTTTTTTTTTTTAAATGAAAATTTGAATGGCTTTACTCCTTTATATAAAGGCACAAAATTGTAGAATAATGCTAAAAATATTACAAATTTATGTATATAAAGCTCACAAATTAATGTGTCACCAAGTTAACTTTAGCATTTTTTTGAAATTGTACAATAATAAATAAGAATGGGTTGTGCTATTTTTTTCTCACCCCAAAGAGGTCTCCAAAATTTTAAAATAATAGAAGCAACACCCAATTTCAAACCATAACCCCTTTTTTTTTTTTTTTTGTGGGGTTGGGGAGGAATGTATTGAGACTATATTTTTGTAAAGTATTATCCTACCTAGTAGATTGTGAACATTAATTACCTGATTCTCCACTTGGGTAGATATCAACCAGTCTCTATCTCATTCTTAACACTAAAATCAATATCGCCTAATCTAAGATTAAGTAAACCTAATTTTTAAAAGAATAATAATTTTTTTAAAAAGTAAATTTAATGCTTAAACCATTATTTTTTATTCTCCATATGAAATTAACTTTAATTTGGTTAGTATTAATTCATAAAATTAACCTTCATTTGATTAATATGAATTAAATTTGTTTAATTTATATTTAAATATAAAATACCCCATTTATATGTATTGTGTTAGCCCCGAATTATATGGTGCCAACCTTGGGGGAACTTGAAATCACCCAGCAATTACAATTACAGGGCCATTGTTGTTGGACAAATAAGGGCCACACCCCCTTTCTGCCCCCCACCCCACCCCCAATTTATAAAATAAAGAAAAATTAATGGCATATAGATTTTTTTTTTTATATATACAATATTGAAATTCTACTCTTATCTAATTTAAGTGTATATGTGTGAAATTTCTTCTAGAGAGTTGAGTCCTTGCTTTGGCCCCTACACCCCACAAGTACTTAAACTTGTGGAGTGGCTATCGCACCAAGGGTGTTGGTTAGTATTTTAAGAGAAGTGAGACTGGTTCCTGGTGAGTCATTAATAAATTTTAATTTTTTTTTTGTCTTTTAATATAAAAAATAGCTTAAAACTTGAATTCTTTTCATCTACTTTTCTTATCTATTTCATTGAGTGATCCACTACTTTTTTTTTTTTTTTTTTTTTTTAATTTTTTTGGTTAGGTTTGTGATTTGTGTCTATGCATTGAGTACTATGACATTAGGCTTACTAAATAAACTTTCTGTGAGTATTGAAAATTAAGTAAATAGCTTAGATTTTTTGGGCAATATGTGGGGGGCGGGGGGGAATTATTAGGTACTCCCGGAGTATGGAGAAATGATGCTCTCCTCCTCTCACATTCATAATAAATCTCACCATAAATGTGAGATGTAGGGACGAACCTAGAATTTTAAACTAGCTTGCCATAGTATAAAGAAAAAAAAAAAACTCCAAGTAGGTGTCCATCTAGTTTTAAAAAATTATAAATACACAAAATCGTTGTTTCTAAATATATTAAGATGTAATCATTTACTAACAATGACAAAAACAAAGACAAATTTTATTTTTAATACTAGGCTGGCTAGAATTTTTTTTTTTTAATTTTTATTTGGTTGAAGTTAGAGCATTCACAATGGTATTGCTAAACATTTTTGCTTTTAATACCTTAAAAAACTATTTTATTTATTTTACCACCTCACTTTACAATTATACAACCAATATCAAATGTTCTTTTTTTTTTTTTTTTTTTATCACTTCATTAAAAATAATATAAACAACTCATTAAAATAATAAAAGAAGAGTTAGAATTTGAGTTATTTAATTGAAGGAAGAGATATAATTTTAATAAAATATTATATTTTATTTTTAACAACATGCTACAATCAACTGGTATTTATACTAGTTTATTGTAGTTGCAAAAAATTTAGCTTTAACTCCTTCAATAACATATGATTTTTTGGTTATTTGGTGGTAACATAGTCTTTTTTTTGTTGTTGTTGTTGCTGAAATAAAATCACTATTGTGAATATTTTTATTGTTTTTGTTAAGTTTTTAGGTTGGATAATTGCTATTTTGATGAGGTTAGCTAGGTTTATTAAGGAGAAGGGGAGTCTTAAGATTTTGTAAGGGAATCCAACTACAAAATAAAATATATGATAACTTAAACAAAAAAAAAATTTTGGACCCAGGGGGAACTCGGGCCCCCACCTGAGTCTATCCTTGGTGAGAAGAGAGAACACCATTCTTCATGTTTCGGAAGTACCTAAGAATTATTCATATGTGTGTGTGGGGGAGAGGATGGTGCACTTTATTTTTATTTACTTATTAATCTATCAAACCAATAAGGAAGATTTATTCAATGTTCAGTAGTGAGGTTGCACACTAGTCAACTTTAGCTGATTATAGATAACCACTAAAAATGGTCTAATGGTACCTCTGGGTTAAGGGGAAGGGGATAGGTTAGGGGATAGTTAGTGGAGGCAGCATTCTAAACACCCTAAAAAAAATAAAATAAAAAATTGATCATTATCTTTTTTTTGAAAAGAAGTTCATTATCTTACTGATAGTCTGATAAGGATCAGATGATATTTTCAATAACAAAACATTTACGAAAACGCCATTAGCTCATTATCTTTTTGCCGACCAATACCAGGAAATTATAATTAACATTGTTTTGAATATTGATTGTTTCAACCAACTTAGACGAAAAACGATTGGCACAGCCGCCAGTGCCGCTAATAATTTGTTTAAATCCGTCAGATCTTACCTCATCATATATGTAATCTTCAGGAAATTATTGAGTATATCCAGAAGATCAAAGTCAACAATGTTTAATACTCCTCCTTTCAATAAATGTGAGACTCATTTTCATATGTGGTTTTTATTTTTATGATTCCATGGTTAAGGCTTAGGAAAAAGTATTTTGTACTATTCTTATTAGATTTTGATATCGCTAACATGATATTATTTGAAATCAAATATTTTCTTTTAAGGTATGGAAATTTAAAGCATGGATGTATATATCGGAAATAGTTAGAGGTGTGAACTTGTTAGACTACAAAGTTATTTTTAGAATGTCTTTATTTTCATTACCCTACTATTTATTAACGCATATGTCAGAATTTGTGTTAATTGTATAATATATATTATATTAAAGTCGAAACACAATTAGAATTCACTATAAATTCTAATTGTTATCTGATTTTGCGCCACTTATCCAAATCATGATTCAAAACTTTTTTAAAATAACAAATACCTTAAGAGTATCAGTATTTAATATATTCCAATTCTACTAACATATTACTATTATTGGAACCCATCACATTTAATATATTATAATCATTTATTTACGGGTCATGTTAACGGATGCTTTTATAAAAATTGTTAATAAACTATAATAGAAAAATTTTGATATCACTTTCATGAGAAATATAAAAAACTGTCAACAACATTTATTATTTTATCATTTACCTAATAAAATGTTACCAAAAATAATTTCTAAACCAATGCCCTAGTTATGTTATGTAAAGAAATGTGATTGGTCAACTAAATACAATGACATTTTCCGCTTCAAAAAGTATAGTGCCAACCATCATCAATGACGTTATGGTCCAATCCTTTTAATTGGCCTTCCTTTCATGAATTCCACACTTTTTGTGAAGTACGATCCTTGGCTGAAATCCTGAATTCCTACTACAAATAGGACCTCTGTTCACAAATTTCAGTCTTTCACCACCATTACACAACCATTTCAGAGAAAAAAAATATCGAAACACAATCACACATAGAGATATAGAGGCAATGGCTGCTAGTGTTGGAAAGGAAGTGAGCTACAAGCAGCTGATATTGAGGGACTATGTCACCGGTTCTCCCAAAGAATCAGGCATGTACGTGAAAACTAGTACTATCAAATTGGAGATCCCAAATGGATCAAAAGCAGTTCTGTTGAAGAACCTCTACTTATCATGTGGTCCTGTTATGCGGATTCGCATGAATAAAGCTGAAGATTCGATCTTCATTCGCTGTACCCCTAGCTTGGTAAGTCTCTATTTTCACATACACATATACAGTAATACATACAACAATTTTTACAATATTTGAATTAGTAAATTTTAATTCGTTCTTACTTGGGCCTATCACAATTTGACTCATTGACGATTGTGAATTATTTTTTGTGAATTGTTCTGTGACTCTCTCTCTCTCTCTCTCTCTCTCTCTCTCTCTCTCTCTCTCTCTCTATATATATATATATATCTCTCTCTCTCTCTCTCTCTCTCTCTCTCTCTCTCTCTCTCATATATATATATATATATATATATTGTAGAGACTCAATTTGCAACGACCCCAAACGGGTATTAGGTTCGTACGTCAAAGGTCCAAACAATAAAATTTGTAGAGCATGGGTTTGAAATGTTAGGCCTTGGTCACCGGACAGCGGTTTGGGTGGCTCCGGTCACCAAACCTCGTCCGAGGAGTTTATGGAGCTTCGTGCTCTTATCATCCTCCTTTTTCTAGGACTCTATGGTTTGGGAGACGGGTCGTCCCCCCTCCCTGTGTTGTCTCTCTTTCCTTTTTATATTAGCATTTACCCTCTCTCCAGTGTCCACGTGTAAACTCAATTTTCTGAGACTTAAGACTTGTTCTGTCAGCCCATACCTAGAGTGGTTAGGGGTGGTTGTAAAAGCTAAAGAGTATGGTCCTGTCAGGTGCAGAGTACTTTATTGCAGTATTGGCAGTCTTTTACTTGGGACGCTCCTGCACTGTGCTCGCCCTTTCTTTTAGGGACACTATGGGATGTCGAGTACAAGATCGTCCTCGACCATATCCTTAGGCCATTCTAGACTTCCATTGTGCGTCCTCGGTAATATCTCTCATCGGCCCAGGCTTTGGGCCTTAATATAAAATGGGTCGGGGTCATAAACTCTTTGACCCCACATATATATATATATATATATATATATATATATATATATTATATTGATAATTTTGTATTATGATGTAGATATGACTATTAATTCAAATTGATTGCTAATAAGTTTTGAGTTTTGAGCTACCGATTGTGAATTGGTGCAAACATACACGCATTATCTGGGCACGGAGTGGCTAAGGTTTTGGATTCTAGGCATCCAGAGTACAAGGAAGGTGACTTTGTTTGGGGACCAACTGTGTGGGAAGAGTACAGCCTAGTTGAGGAACCTAACCTTACCAAAATTCACCATACAGATGTACCACTTTCCTATTACACTGGAATTCTTGGTCAGTTATTTGGTTAATTTGGTGGTCATTAATTTTGCTTCTCACTATATATATTTAACTTTTCCATTCAACTATGGCTATAAAATCTTCCACAATATTCCATAATTTGGTGACATAACAAATTGTAAATAGTTAGTAATTAATCATTTGATTTACATAGACTCACCACGGATATTATCTTTACATAGCAAATTGTGCAGAGGAAAATGTTATTGCCAAACTTATTTTTTAACTTATTCCCCACCAATAAGTTCTTGAAATAACATGGACTATGTTATGTGTGAAGTTAAAAATACTACAAATTTTTTTTTTTAGGAAACAAGTTTTATTACTTTTTAATTATTGAGAAGAGCAAATATTATTACTTAAACATTATAAATTTATATGTTGCTAATTAATGCAAATCAGCAACATATAAATCATGTTGATTTTTTTTTGGTTCCCCTCCATATTTTGAATGTGTTCATATATAGGTTATCCTGGTATATCAGCATATGCTGGTTTCTACGAAATTTGTTCTCCTAAGAAAGGAGAATATGTCTTCATTTCATCTGCTTCTGGCGCAGTTGGTCAGCTCGTTGGACAATTCGCAAAGTTGACGGGTTGCTATGTGGTTGGAAGTGCAGGAAGTCAACAAAAGGTCTACTAACTCTTTTTTTTTTTTCTGATTAAAAAAGATCTAGTAACTTATTATATTGTATAGATAACATATAAAAAACTATGCAATCTCATGTTTCAATTATATATTTTTTTCTATATTTCTTTTGTGTTTTTAGAGATTATTTATCTCATCCTTTTTGCTTTTATTTTTTATAACAATATTGGCATATATTATTTTAGTGATTAATTAATTTTAAAATCCTAATTCCTCAAAAAAGAAAAAGAAAAAAAAGAGAGAGTAAAATCAGGATAATTCCTTTAGTTATATAATTTCTAGGGAATATTTTTGTTGCGTAGCTTCCTGGAAATTAGTACTGATCGATTGCTTTCCCTTTGACCACTGTATGCTTTTAAATTGTTCATGACATAAACATGCGTAATAAATAACAAGTGATGTCAAGGTATTAGAATTTTATTATAAGAACATTATAAATTGATATATTAGTTTATAAATTCAAAGCAAACTTTAATTGAAAATTGACGAATTTTGTTATAAGAACATTATAAATTGATATATTAGTTTATAAAGTCAAAGCAAACGTTAATTGAAAATTGACGTGACAGTGACAATTTAACTACTAATGTATCACCATTTTAATTTGTCTTTTTTTTTTTTTTTAATAATTGTTTTTTGAGACCATTTACACTAGTCATCAAGTATTGAAACTTGTAATACTTTTATTATTTTTCATTTGTTAGAAATACAGAATGATTGTATTGTATTTCTTGAATAAAAGAATATACATTACTGCCTTTATATAGGAGGCATATGTGTGCAGTACAAGTAGAGTGTAGTACAAGTACAAGTGTGCTATACAAGTAACCTAATTGGCCTTAAAGCCCATAACATAATATACGTTAACAGCCCCCCTCAAACTCAAGGTGGATGTGAGACCAACTTGAGGTTGTCAACCAAATCACGAGTGCGTCCCTTAGGAAGTGACTTGGTGAAGATATCTGCAAGTTGATCTTTGGAGGAGACGGAGAAAAGCTTAAGAGCACCATGGACAAGATGATAACGGATAAAATGACAATCAATTTCGATGTGTTTAGTCCGTTCATGAAAGACATCATTATGAGCAATATGAATGGCACTCTGGTTGTCACAATAAAGGGGAGTAGCAGAGGAGGTGGACACACCCAAATCCTTAAGGAGCCATCGTAGCCAAAGGAGCTTAGATGTGGTATCAGCAAGAGCACGATATGCTGCTTCAGTACTGGAGCGGGCCACAAAATTTTGTTTCTTGCTTCGCCAAGAAATCAAAGAAGAACCAAGGAGAAAACAGTAACCTGTAGTAGACCTGCGATCAATAGGATCTCCTGCCCAATCAGCATCAGAGAATGCACGGAGTACAAGAGGAGACTGAGCTGAGTAGAAAAGGCCATGAAAAAGGGTGCCCTTCAAGTATCGAAGAATGCACAGAACAGCAGCATAGTGAGTTGATCGTGGAGCAGACAGATACTAGCTCACCTGATGAACAGCATAAGAGATGTCTGGACAAGTAACTGTAAGATAAACTAGGCTGCCAACCAATCGTCTGTAAAGAGAGGGATTAGACAATGGTTTCCCCCCTGAGGGAGTCAGATGCGCATTAAGCTCAACTAGAGTGTCAACGGTCTTGCTATCAGTGAGTCCAGCTCGAGACAAGAGTTCAGAAGCATACTTAGCTTGAGTAAGATAAAGTCCATCAGTAGAATAAGTGATTTCAAGACCCAAGAAGTAGCTGAGATGTCCAAGATCTTTCATCTCAAATTGCTGACTGAGAAAATCCTTGAGTTCTTGAATGCCACTGAGGTCATCACCAATTATGATCATATCATCCACATACAGGAGAAGTAAAATAGTGCCTTTGTCAGTGCGACGAAGGAATAAGGCAGAATCATAATGACTGGCCATGTAACCCAAATGAGAGATGGTAGAGCTGAATTTGGCAAAC
Source organism: Quercus engelmannii (assembly GCA_029955605.1). Classification (NCBI taxonomy): domain Eukaryota; kingdom Viridiplantae; phylum Streptophyta; class Magnoliopsida; order Fagales; family Fagaceae; genus Quercus; species Quercus engelmannii. Next base: position 58,903,869 of record JARPSG010000006.1, on the reverse strand, counting down.
CAAGCTCGTGGAGCTTGTTTAAGGCCATAAAGTGCACGTCGAAGGTAACAAACCTTGTTTGAGTCAACAGAGAGACCAGGAGGAGGTTGCATATAAACTTCTTCATGTAAATCCCCATTAAGGAATGCATTTTTGACATCCATCTGAAAAAGGTCCCATTTACGGGCAGCAGCAACAGCTAAGAAGGCACAGACAGATGAGATACGAGCAACTGGAGCAAAGGTCTCTTCATAATCAATCCTATACTCCTGTGTAAAACTTTTTGCAACAAGACGAGCTTTGTAGTGCTCAATGGACCCATCAGAGCGAGTCTTAATCTTGTAGATCCACTTACAACCAACCACAGATTTTCCGGGAGGGAGTGTCACCAAATCCCAAGTATGGTTTTTAGATAATGCATCAAGTTCCTCTTTCATTGCAATCTGCCATAAAGGGTCAGTGGAAGCCTCACGATAGGTGTGAGGCTCATGTAATGTAGCAAGAGCAGTGTAACAATGATAGTCAAGTAAATGTGTAGGAATAGATCTTACTCGAGTTGAGTGACGAGGTGGAATGTCTTGTGCAAGATCTTCAGGCGGAGCAGGAGCAGGGGACCCAAGCTCAGGGTTGGGGTTGGGTAGCTCATCTTCAACCTGTTCATCTTCCACCTGTTCATTAAAGGGTGAACTAGGAAAGGGATCAGTGATATCTGGTGGTTGGACAGAGAAATCTACAAGAGAATCAGGAGCAACTACAGGAGGATCAGGAGCAGCTACAGAAGGAATATGTGCCTCATCTGGAAAAAGATCTAAAACAGAGGAGGAAGATAGGGAGGCACGAAAGTGAGAGAGCTCGACAAAGAGGCGATGTTCCCAAAAGACAACATTGCGGGAAACACGAAGACGATGAGAGACAGGGTCATAACACCGATACCCCTTTTGAGTTTCGCCATAGCCAAGAAAACAACAAAGCCTTGACCGAGGCTCAAGTTTGTTATGCTCATGTGGCTGAAGAAGAACGAAACAAGCTGAACCAAAGGAGCGAAGGTGGTGATAGTCTAGAGATGACCCAAAAAGGCGTTCATATGGAGTTTGATTTTGGATAACCGGACTCGGAATGCGATTAATAGTATGAACAGCATGAATAGCAGCTTCGCCCCAAAAAGGAGCAGGAACTTTGGCAGAGAGAAGAAGAGCACGAACAGTGTCAAGAATATGACGAAGTTTCCGTTCGACTCTACCATTTTGCTGAGAGGTACCTGGACAAGTTAGTTGATGAACAGTGCCATAGGAATGCAAAATAGCTTGGAAAGCATATTGAGTATATTCAAGAGCATTATTAGATCGAAAAATTTTGATGCGTTTGGACTGAGTTTCAACCATTTTTGCAAAATTAGAATATACTTGCAATAATTCAGAACGATGTTTCATATTAAAAATCCAGCTATAGCGAGAGTAATCATCAATAAAGACAACAAAATATCGAGACCCACCAATACTAGAGACAGAAGAAGGGCCCCAAACATCAGAATGAATAAGGTCAAAGATATCAGTGGATATTGATTCACTAGTATTGAAAGGCAAAACTGGTTGTTTTCCTAATTGGCACGAAACACAATCAAAATTTTTTGTAGACACTGAACCTAACAAACCTCTAGAAGCTAATTATTGTACCCGAAAGGAAGATGCATGACCAAGTCGAGCATGCCAAAGTGCAAGGGAAGGAACTGAAGAAGCTGTAGTAGCTGCAGCAACAGAAACAGGAGCAACAAGTGGAAGACGAAGGTTGTCCACGGGAAACATGCGCCCAACTCTAGGACCGGTCCCAAGCTCCTGTCCCGTCCTTGGATCCTGCACAATACACCCAGAATAATCAAAGATAATGCGATAACCTAACTCAGCTAATTGGCCCACAGAAAATAAATTGTAAGAAAGGTCAGGAACATTAAAGACACTAAGAACCGAGAGATTGACGGTTGAAACAGAACCTATATTATGACCAGACATAGTGGAACCATTTGCTGTGTGAATATTAAGAGGGTGTGGTGCAGGTTTAAGTTCAGAAAATAAGGATGAGTGAGGAGTCATGTGATTGCAACAAGCAGAATCCATAAGCCAAGAGGAAGGAGACATACCAGATAAAGCTGAGAGAGAAGAGGAATAAGATGCATTACCAACCATACGAATGACATTGGCGATGATGTTTTTAAGGTCATCTGTGGACATGGTGAAAGTGCGTCCTGAAGACTTAGACTGTGCAGAGATGGGAGCCATTGGTTGGACACTCTCAGTGTTAGCAACAGTAGCAGCGGATACAGACACAGCTGGTTTGTTGCGACGATAGCAAGTCTCAATATTGTGGCCAAAACGTTTGCAAAAACTGCAAAGACGTTTACTGGATTGTTGGCGACGATTATTGCAAGAAGAAGACCTGTCCTTATTTCTCATTTAGAAGCAAAATATGCAAAAATGGAGCGCAAAAATGAAATCTCCGCGAAAAACTGAGTAAGGAGGACCCGGACTACAAAAGTCAACTCTGATCAAAAGTCAACGGTCAACGGTCAGCCTGGTCAAAGTCAACGGATGACGTCAGCAGATGATGTGGCGCTGACGTAAGCATATGACGTCAGCTAGGGCTGACGTAATCAAGTAGATGATGACGTCAGCGAAAAGTCTGGCGCGTGGTGGCGTGTGGCGACGCGTGGAGGCGCGTGACTGACACAGGAGGCGCGTGGCGACGCGTGACGCTTTTTGTTGGCGCGTGGCGGCGCGTGCAGGTGATGCCGAGAATTCTGGTGGCGCGTGGAGGGTCCGATGAAGACGAAATTTCACAGAACGGCATATCGGAGAGACTACTTTCCAATGATGCTATCTGTGGTCTGATCGGAGATGCGGAAGCGGTGGTGGCGGCAAGGCAGTGGTCTTTGATGTACTGGAGTTGCGGTGAAGGCAGCGGTGCTGCTCACAAAAACGGCTGCAGAGGACACCCAAGAAGACAAGATTGCTTAAGAGCGGCACACCAAAGGATTAGAGCAGTGGCTCTGATACCATGTTAGAAATACAAAATGATTGTATTGTATTTCTTGAATCAAAGAATATACATTATTGCCTTTATATAGGAGGCATATGTGTGCAGTACAAGTAGAGTGTAGTACAAGTACAAGTGTGCTATACAAGTAACCTAATTGGGCTTAAAGCCCATAACATAATATACGTTAACATCATTTATATATTGAACTAACATTATGAGAATTTAGAACTTTTTGAATTTTTGACTATTAATCGACTTTGTGTAGTCACCATCTAATTTTTCATATCTTTTTTTTTTTTTTTTTGAGAAAACTAATTTTTCATATCTAATTCTGGAAATAGCGTACATATGAAATAATTACTTTCCTGTTTTTTGTTTCTTGGTAAAGGAGAGATGGTTCTAATTGCATATATAACCTCTGTTAAATGAATACTTATTTGTTGTCTTCAATAAGGTTGATTTATTGAAGAATAAGTTTAGGTTCGATGAGGCTTTCAATTATAATAAAGAGGAGCATGATTTGAATGTTGTTTTGAAAAGGTCTGTATTTGCTACTGTGTCACGCATATGTAGTTCCAATCTAAAATGTCACCGTAAGCTTTTAAAGCTCACTTTTTTCTACATTATATATATTCTAATTTTTCTCTTTAATATTACAAAATAGGGTTAAACTATATAAAATCATAGTTGTTTGGTATAAAGCGATCCAATAATACTAAAAAAATTTATCTTCTCTAAAGAAATTTTATTTAAAAATTAAGTTATTTTTCGCAAGTTGTGTTATCTAACTTTTTAGTTATTAATACAATACACATTACTATTGGTTTCTCTTTTGGCATGGCAGGTATTTCCCGAATGAATGGTATTGACATTTACTTTGACAACGTCGGACGGAAAATGCTTGATGCAGTTCTTCTAAACATGAGAGACCACGGGCGCATAGCTGGATGTGGAATGACCTCAGCCCGCAATCTTGATGAGCCTGAAGGGATTACAAATTTGATGTTTATCATATACAAGCGAATTCGCATGGAAGGATTTTCAGCTATTGAATACTATCACCTCTATCCCAAGTTCCTAGACCACATATTGCCATACATTAGATTCAAAGATAGTTTATGTGGAAGACTTAGCTGAAGGCCTTGAGAATGGGGCAGCAGCTTTCCTAGGACTCTTTAGTGGCTGCAATGTTGGAAAACAAGTACTCGTAGTCACTCGTGAATAAGAGCACGTTTGATACAGTAAATGAATTGGAATAAAATTCTACACCTGTATTTGACAATTGGTTCATTTTGTATCCCAATTTCATATATATACATTTAGAGAAGATTTATAAATGAAATGTTATTTTTTAAGGATTTTTATTTTTATTTTTATAATTATTATATGCAAAGAGGGGTTTGTATTTATTGAGATATATTAATTCTTAATATTATTGTACATATATTAAGGAATAGTTATTGTTATTCTCTTGGAGAGATATAACTATTCATTGGTTTAATAGCATTCACACTAGCTCAAGGGAGTTTTATTAATTGGGAAATGCTAATGAATGCCCTTAGGGTATTGGTTAATAATCCATTTAAATAAAGTTTTTTTAGGAAAAGAGAAAAATGCAATTAATATTTTGATAGCTTTTTTTCATTTCCCATAAAAGTGGTTTCAAAACTTTCCTAAAATAGATTCTTAACCAATGCCCTAAGGGCACTAGTTAAGAATTAATTAAATTGAAACTCTACATTTTCTATTTTAACTAACTTATTATTCAAATGCAAGACTATTTTTTTTATTTCTTACATATATATATATAATATTTTTTTTTCTCTCTTCAAACATAAATAAATAAACATCTTAGTCTACTCTCCACCTTACCTTTCACAACAATAACACCTTCTTCCTCGCAATAACTCCTTTAACTTGAGCTAATTGGAAAGTGGAAACCATGAAAATGTTCTAATTTAATTGTTTACAAGTTTCTTTTAAAGGAAAATATTTTTTACAAAATAAACTAGCTAATTTTAATTAAAAAAAAAAAAAGAAAACAAAAAGGATAATAGAAAGACAAAGATGACTTGATTCAAATTGTTAGTGAGCCTAAAAAGGAAAGAAAAAAAAATAATTTTTTTTTAGAGAAAGTTTCAACCTATGACATCCGTTCCTGATAATAGCTCTCTATCATCAGGTCAAGATATCAATCAGTTTTTGGTGTAGGCGGGGATTAAACCGTAGATCTCTTACCAATTATCAGAGACTTTATCAATTAAGCTAACTAGGACCCACAGACACACATGATTTAAAGAAATTTAATTTGACATGTGGGCTCTTATTCTTGATTCGAAGAGAGGAAAAACCTAATTTAGCCCTTTACAATGCAAAGGGATGCAGTCTTATTTCATCACGTGAATACTTATTTGATATGTACAAAAATCTCTCTCTCTCTCACACACACACACCCACACACAAAAAATAAAAATTGGCTTAAAAGTTATGATTGCGTCAAGTGGCTTCACCAAATTGCATTAATATTTTGGATAAAAACAATTTTTTAGATAGAGATAATAAATTATTTGTTCTTATCAATTTCTTTAGATAAAACAACAATAAGAGTTTTAACAAAACATGCAACATATGCATTTTAGATAAAATAACAACGAGTGTTTTAACAAAACATGCATTTAAGTTTCAGTCGATAGAGACAACAAATTATTTGTTTTTATCAATTTTTTTAGATAAAATAACTATAATTGTTTGAACAAAACATCCAAAATGCATGTTTGGAGTTGTAAAATAATAGCAATGGAGTCTTTGGACCCTAAATCTCTGGTATCAAAAAAATAGGGTAAATTGCAAATTAAACCCCTAAAGTTTGAGGGTGTTTAGATTTTATATCCTGAAGTTTTAGAATTTGAAATTTAATCCCAGAAGTTTAGGGGTATTTGGATTTACACTGTGACATTCAGAATTTGGATTTTACTCCCTAAAGTTTGGGGGTGTTTAGATTTTACACCTTAACGTTTCAGAATTTGGATTTTACTCTCTTAGATTTGGATTTTACACTCTCAAATTCTAAAACATTTGGGTGTAAAATTCAAATACTTCCAAACTTTAGAGAGTAAAATTCAAATACACCTAAAAGTTAGAGGGTAAAATCTAAATTCTGAAATGTTAGGATGTAATATCCAAACACCCTCAAACTTTAGATGATAAATTCTAAATCCTGAAATTTTAGGGTGTAAAAATTAAAATCCAAACATCTCAAATTTTAGAGGTGTAATTTTTAATTTAAAAAAAAAAATCAATTGAACCGTATTCATGTATATAATCTGTATTTTAACGTTGTAATTAGAACCCATATCAATTTGTAAATGACGTAAATTGTAGTATACTACGTAGTGGAGAACTTCAAGTCGGTGGAGTACAAGTGTTTTTTTTTTTTTAGAACCCAGTCAACAATTTTATTCAAGTCAAAGCAAAACTATTGTCAAGTAATACAAGAGAGTTGACATCGTTAGGGATGTCCTTCCAAATTTTGGGTACAAAACAAAACTTGGCTAACTTAGCTAACTTGTCAGCCACAGTATTGCCTTTCAGTTGCACATGTGAGAAAGAGCAGTGACAGATGTACGAAGTCAAGTTGATGGCATCCTCAATAATATGCCCAAACGATGCCAGACAAATGTTGAGTCTGTTTACTATTCGTAGTTTTTTTTTTTTTTTTTTTGAGGGGATACTATTCGTAGTTTAGAGCAATTACAGCGTAAGCAATTACGTGCAGCTGTGAATATTATGTATTTGCCTTGCACCCCGGACACGTCAGCCGTGAAGTATGGAACTCTATTTGGAAACTATTTCACTTCTCCCTTCCAAATGTGCTCTACAAACAGAACTTTGTGGCCCGTAGAGAAGAACCATTAATTGCACATAAAAATATTGACACACAATGTTTTACATTGAATTCTTGGAGAAGATAAAGAGAGAGAGAGAGAGAGAGAGAGTAGCAGTGGTGAGAGTTGGAGATGAAGTGAGCAACAAACAGGTGATATTCAGAGACTATGTCATTGGTTCTCCTAAAGAATCAGACTTGTACCTGACCACTGGAACCATTAAGTTAAAGGTTCCTGAAGGTTCAAATGCAGTTTTGGTGAAGAAACTCTATTTGTCCTGTGATCCTCTCATGCAATTCTTTATGAGAAAAGCTGGTCCCAACGGATATCTTTACTACACCCCTGGCTCCGTAAGTCAATCTCAAGAATTGTCATTTAGTTTGGTTTTTTTTTTTTTTTTTTGTTATACTTGCTAGGGATCCTATAACTTTTACTTGAAGTATGACGAATACATTGTCACATCTATTAATAAATATTTTATACTAAAATTTGTACTAATTTTAGAATTTTCTTTCCTACTATGTGTATGCATGTGATAGTGAACTTGTAATTTTTTTTCTAATTTTAATGAGAACTATATATTTGCAGGCAATTTTCGGGTATGGTGTGGCTAAAGTGTTGGATTCCAGGCATCCAAAATTTAAGCCAAGAGACTTGGTTTGGGGGATCACAGGATGGAAAGAGTACAGTCTAATTACTAAAACAATTGAAACTCTCATTAAAATCTACCATACTGATGTAACTCTTTCTTATTATATTGGAATTCTCGGTAAGCTCTATTAATGAAGTTAAAATTGATGTAAGATTTGGAATAAATTGATTGTGTTACACATATGCTAATGTGCATGCCCATCTACATCATATATTGTTAATTGTTGTAGCTTTATGGCTTGAGAGAATCTTTATTTAAGAGACTTTTCTCCAATTTTACAGTGAATTTCAGAAAATCAAGTTGAAATCTGTATAGTTATTAAAAAATTGAAGCATAAGCTTAATTGTAGTATAAATTAATTTTATAATTGTTAAACTTTGTGGATCTTTGGTGGTTTACTTGCACTTGAGGATTTTCCAAATAAAATTAATTGATGGGTTGAAAATAAGAAACAGAGAAATAGCAGAAAATACAGATATTAAACATTAACCAAATTTGGGGTGTACCATTCTCATGTTACTTCAATTTATAATTAAATTCAATGATACATCTGAATGTGAGGATTTTTTTTTCTCCATATATAGGTATGCCTAGTATGACTGCGTATTCTGGTTTCTATGAGGTTGGAACTCCAAAGAAAGGAGAATATGTATTTGTTTTAGCAGCATCTGGTGCAGTTGGTCAGCTTATTGGACAATTCGCAAAGTTGGAGGGTTGTTATGTTGTTGGAAGTGCTGGAAGTAAAGAAAAGGTATAGCACTCAATGCTTGCAATTTGAAATGTCATATAATGTATAGTTTCTTTTTATATAGCATATGTTACAATAGTTCTGTTTCCTTTTCCATTAATTCATTGATTCTTTCTTTCTTTTTTATTACTTTGAGAATTGAAGAGTCAATCCTTCAAATGAACTCTTATTTTTTTCTTCTGCATCATATTGATCTATTGAAGAATAAGCTTGGGTTCGATGACGCTTTCAATTATAGAGAAGAGCAGGACTTGAACGCAGCTTTGCAAAGGTAAGTAACATGCAACATAATTTTGCAGAGGATTTTCTCAGTTGAGCTTCATTCATCAAAATGTGCCAAAATTGACCATGTCATTCAACATTCATTACTACCAATTCCCCTAAGAGATAGCACCTCTTTAGTTAATTATTTCCACATGATTAGCATTACTAGTCCAATTGCAACCTAAGCAATATTATCTGAGCTTGGTAGGTTTGATTATGTTCAGAGACTAGGTGGACATATTTCAAGCTCTGAAAACATGCATCACTAGCTTAGTTAATATGTTTGTCACCACTAGGTATTTCCAAGGAGGCATTGATGTTTACTTTGAGCATGTTGGGGCAAAATGCTTGATGCTGTGCTCCTTAACATGAGACACCATGGTCGCATTGCTGTGTGCGGAATGAACTCACAATACAATCTTGATGAGCCTGAAGGTATCAAAAATTTGTTGCATATCGGATTCAAGTGGATCCAAATGAAAGAATATACACACTGCAATTATTATCACCTATATTCCAAGTCCTTAGACCTTGTGCTGCCCTACATTAGAGAAAAGAAAATGGAGTGTGTAGAAGACAGTTGAAGGCCTTGAGAGTGGTCCAGCTGTGCCTTTGTTGGACTTTTTAGTGGTCGCAATTTTGGAAAACAAGTAGTTGTAGTTGCTCGCGAATGATTCAATCATACATTGTATGAATGTAGTATGTACCATTGTGTCAAATTACCATCCAAAGTCTTAGTTATGGAAGGCTTCTTTTAAGGATAAAGAGATCAGGGTAGTTTATTGGGTTTTGGCTAGTGCCTATGGAGAATAAATATGTATCGTATATGTATATGATAAAAATAAAGAGATTGTCCCGTGCTTAATAAATGCTATTATATGCGTGTGCATGTAATTTTTACATTTTGAATTGAAATTGATTTACAATTATTAGTGCTAGAGCTATAAATTATTTTACATACGGATAATGCGGCAATGTTTACCACATTGGCTATTAAAATACTAAAATACACATCAAATAAACTTAAATGAAATTTTTATCACAAGGACTTAAATTTTCAAAAGAACAAATAAATCGTATCTGAAAAATTAAAGCATAGATCATCCATCTTCATTCCACTCCATCCCTCTTTTTCTCTCTGGTGATTTTTTAGATTTGGGATGGTGTACTAGATCCTCTTGAGTTTTGAATTTACATTAAAAGGTCTTAAATTTTCATCTTAATCTTTCTTTTTCCCTCAACTAAACCCCTTTCTATTGCTCTTTCTCTTAATTAGTTCAATGTTCTAAGTTCACCCTCTAAGGAGAAATACTCGAAAAGAAGAAGCTAGCTTGGGTATAAATACGACATCAATCACCACTATTTTCACGAACAAAAGGCTCATTAAGATCCAAGACATTAATCAAAAACACAAACATCCAAAAGGAGTTCCATGGATTCAATCCCAGAATTAATGGAGAGTTCCAACTTAGAGAAGAAACGTCCAAAGAACCTGTAGTGGTGCTGGCACTAGGATGAAGTCAGCGTAGATCTGGGTGGCTATGTCGCCGAAGAGAGAGAAGGATGGAGCCTGTAGGGGTGAGATACACAATTTGCAAAGTGTAGTTTTTTATATTTTATTTTTTATCCTAGACCTAAAATTTTCTAATAGTCGATGATATTCAAGCATACTCCGCTGGTGGTGAAACCATGAAGGTAGAGACTTGAGAGAAGATCAAAGGTTCTAGCGTTGACTTGAATGGCCATATGATCTAATGACATTCTTCTCCATTCAATTTGTGAGGTTAAATGTAGAGTCAAATACAGTTAGAAAAATTGCATCAGTCTGTGCAAAATTTCTGTCTATTTTAGCATAAGAACCCATTTTTTCTATTTTACATAATCACTTATTCAAAACACCCACATCAGTTTGTTTATTCTATTATTTGTTTTATTTAAATAATCATTTTTCTCACTTTTTTTATTATTATTTCTCTCAGCTCCCTTTTAACCAATTTGAATACACACACTCTCTCTCCATTCTTGAACACATCACCTCCATGGATGAGAGCTCCAAGAGCCTCCTTTCCTCAGATCACCTCTCCTTGTCCCCTCTTGGTCAAATCGCCTCTCCCTCGCATCCCCCCGATCAGACGTCACTCCCTCTACTCAAACCCTTAAGCCACCACAAGCATCCTTCTCCACCACAAGCATGGATCCACAAGCATAGAGATTCATTCTAGTCGACCCACAAACTCCGATCTCTCCACAAGCACTGAGATTTGTTCTAGTTGACTTCCAAGCACCAACCCAAAGCCACAAGTTCACAACAATTCTCTCTCTATCTCTGTTGATGTGTTCGTGTGTGGGTGTGTTTGATTTTTGGTTAGTTTTGTGGTCAAATTGTTATGTATTGTAATGTTGTGGTGGTTGTGGTTGGCGGTGCTGGGTTGCGGTGGTGGGTGGATGGATTGATTAGTTGTAGAGATTCTGAGTCAGAGAGAGAGAGAGAGAGACAGGGGAAGAGAGTGTGATGGGAGAGAAAAAATATTTAAATAATGAAAGAGAAAGCTACAGTAACCATGTATATATACACGGTTACTAGAGAAATTTTGGATATTTTAAAAAGCTTTACAAGGGTTGATGCGTGTGTTTTTTATGCTATATTATGTAAATTTTTGCACTTTTTGTATTTTAGACCCGTTAATGCAATTGCTCTTAGAAGATGGAAAATGGAAAATATCAATTCCAAGTGCAAACAATGTTTCTATCTATTTATAGAACTAATTAAATTCAAAAGTAACTAGACATGACCACTGAAATATCAAATTACTTGAGATCCCCTCCAAGATGGCAAGATCAAACTTTCATAAGATGGCAGTTCATGTGTAACATTGGGATTAATTTGTGCATTTGGCGATTTGAATCATTTGCTTACACTAAGTCACTGACATTTTTTAAAATTATGCTATTGGCTATTTGAAATTCATTTACAATTGTACTAATGGTAATATTGCTTGGTCATAAGCGCCATTCTTCACCGTTCTATTTGTGAGGATAATTTCAGGGTCAAATTCCTTCAACTTACATTTAAAGGGTCAAATTCTTGGAAGTTCTTGACCTATGAAGCATCGACATTTATTTGGGATTTCATACCCATGTCAAACACAAGACATGATTGGGACATTTCTATACACGTGTCCAAGCTGTGTCCTTTTTAAATTCTTATTATTATTTTTGAAAAATTGTGTGACGCGACTCGAACACAGGAGGGACACAAATCTGTCATCGAGATATATATATATATATATATATATATATATATAGAGAGAGAGAGAGAGAGAGAGAGAGAGAGAGAGAGAGAGAGAGAGAGAGCATTATATTTGAATATTCTCTATGCTTGCAAAATTTCAAGGTAATCAAAGATTAATAATCACGTCATCAATCAATTGTTTAAATTCAAATTTTTGTAGTTTAAAATAATGAATAAAAAATAAGTTTATAAATCGAATGGTAAATAACATCTAATTGACATGAAAATTGGCATGAATATTAAGAACATATAGAACATATAATTTAATGGTGAGATTTTCAAAATATAAATTTCATAACAAGTAATTAGGTGGTGTAACATTACTTAAAGTTACACCATGTGTAATTTAAACCTAACTCATATATATATATATATATATATATATATAAAGAGAGAGAGAGAGAGAGAGATTATTTCTTCTAATTTTTGTAATTATTATATCCAAAGAGAGGTTTGAGTTGTTTTAAATATATTCATTCTCTATATTAGGACACATATTAAGGAATAACTATTATTGTTCTCTTGGAGGTGTATAATTATTCAATGGTTTGGTAGCATTCACACCAGCCTCAATGGAATTTAACTAAATTGAAACTTTACCTTTCCTATTTTAACTAACTTATTATTTAAATGCACAACTTCTCTTAAAAGTTACCATGATTTTTGAGTGAAATTGTAGTGTGCCTTTATGTTAGAACTAATTTTTCTCTCCTTTGTGTGGGTGTGTTTGTTTCTCAAAAACAAAAAAAAGCACAACATCAGACCCTTTATTATTATTATTATTATTATTATAATACAAACATAATTAACAAACATTGTTATCTTCTCTCCACCTTATCTTTAACAGCAATAATATCTCTTCTTCTTCCCAATAACACTTTTAACTTGAACTAATTGAAAACCACGGAAATGTTCTAATTTAATTGTTTACAAGTTTCTCCTAAAGAAAAATATCATAAAAAAAGAAAAAGCAAGAAATTAAAGACACTTATTGTTTAAAAAAAAAAAAAAAAAGCAAGAAATTAAAAAGATAATAGAAAGACAAAGGTGACTTGATTTAAAGTCTTGGCAAGCCTAAAAGGGAATGTAAGATAAATGAAAGTCACACATGATTAAAAGAAGTTTAATTTGATTTGTGGGCTCCCATTCTTGACTCCAAGAGAGTAATTAAAAACCTAATTTTGTTCTTTTAGTTTTACAATGCAAAGAGACAGTCTTATTCAATCACGCAAATACTTATTTGATATAAAATTAAATATAAGACTAATTTTCCAGCTACAATTTAACTAATGCTAAATTGTAACAAGTGCAATTATAAAAAATAATAGATATCATGGTCTGATGATAAAGAGTAATCATTGAAAGCAGACATTATAAATTTAAAACTTTCTTTAAAAAATAGAATAAAATAACTTGCAAAAAGTGATGTAGACTGATCCAAAAATTGATTAGAATCATAGCATTCTGGACCCAAAATCTGTGGTACCCCACAAAAAAAAAAGAAAAGAAACCATTTAGCGTTAGATAATGCCATATTCATGTATATAATCTACATTTTTAAAGTTGTAATTAGAACCCCTAAAACTGTAGTAGTGGTCAACTTCTCACTTCTCAGGCTTCAAGTCCCTGGTACAAGTGTTGACTATTCAAAGTTCAGAGCATTTATAGCGTAAGCAATTGCGTGCACCTAAGAATATTATGCATTTGCTTTGCATCCCGGAAACGTCAGCCGTCATGCATGGAACTCTATCTGAAACATATTTCATTTCTCTCTTCCAAATGTGCTCTATAAATAGAACTTCGTGGTCCATAGAGAAGAACCATAACACATAAAAAAACATTGACACAAAAAGTTCTACATTTGATTCTTGAAGAGGATAGAGTGTGAGAGTGACAGAAAGTAGCAATGGTGAAGGTTGGAGATGAAGTGAACAACAAACAAGTGATATTCAGAGACTATGTCATTGGTTCTCCTAAAGAATCAGAGACATGTACCTGACCATTGGGACCATTAAGTTAAAGGTTCCTGAAGGTTCAAATGCAGTTTTGGTGAAGAACGTCTATTTGTCCTGTGATCCTACCATGCAATTCGATATGAGGAAAGCTATGGGTCCCTCCAGATATCTTTACTACACCCCTGGCTCCGTAAGTCACTCTGAAGAATACTATAAATTTTTTTATTTTATTTTATGGAATACTATAAATTTTATTATATGACTGTATAAGATATGTCATGAATTAGTAAGACAATTATAATATGTTGACGTCTGAGTCTCTGACAAATTCATTGTCTCGTCTATTTGTAAACTTTTTATACTAAAATTTGTACTAGCTTTAGTATTTGTTTCATACCATGGTGTATACATGTGATATTGAACATGTGATACACATGCAGCCAGTTTTCGGGTATGGTGTGGCGAAAGTATTGGATTCTGGGCATCCAGAATTAAAGGCAGGGGACTTGGTTTGGGGGATCACAAGATGGAAAGAGTACAGTCTAATCACTAAAACAACTGATACTCATTAAAATCCAGCATACTAACGTACCTCTTTCTTATTATACTAGAATTCTCGGTAAGGTCTATTGTTAATGAAGCTAAAATTGATGTAAGAATTGGAATAAATTGATTGCGGTACACATATATATAGTAATGTGCATGCCCATATACATCATATATTTTTAATTGCTTTAGTTTTAGAGATGTAACCTCTTACTGATAATTTTCTCCAAAACTACTACAAATTTCAGCAAATCAAGTTGAAATCTGTGTGGTCAATTATAGATACTCGAACCATAAAGTTAATTAAAGGAGTATAAATCAATGTTTAATTTCTTTGGTTTAATTTTTTTTTCTTGGTCATGTTACTTCTCTTTTGAATGAATTTCAATGCTCCATCTGAATTGAGGATTTTTTTTTCTCCACAGGTATGCCTGGTATGACTGCATATGCTGGTTTCTATAAGGTTGGGACACCTAAGAAAGGAGAATATGTATTTGTTTCAGCAGCTTCTGGTGCAGTTGGCCAGCTTATTGGACAGTTTGCAAAGTTGGAGGGTTGTTATGTGGTTGGAAGTGCTGGAAGTAAAGAAAAGGTATAGCACACAATCATTGCTATTTGAGATGTGTCATATAGTATCTAGTTTCATTTTATGTACTATATGTTACAATAATTCTGATTCTTTTCTCATTCTTTGTTTCTTTCTTTCTTTTTTTGTTATTTTGTGAATTGAAGAGTCTATTTTTCAAATGAACTCTTACTTTTTCTTCTGCATCAGGTTGATCTATTGAAGAATAAGCTTGGGTTTGATGAAGCTTTCAATTACAAAGAAGGGCATGACTTGAATGCAGCTTTGAAAAGGTAACTAACATACAACATATTTTGCATAGGATTTTTCAAGTTGAGCCTGGTTCATCCACAGTAATTCATTATCCAGTTGATTGGTTCAGTGAATGAACCAAAATGTGCAACATTAGTTGAAAAATAAAAAAACTCAAAATTTGGCCATGCCATTCAACATTCATACTCCCAATTCCTCCAACAGATATTATCTCTTTAGTTAATCTCCAGAGACTGGGTGGACACATTTCAAACAGTGAAAAAATGCATCACTAACTTTATTATTTTGTTTGCCATCTCTAGGTATTTCCCTGAAGGCATTGATGTTTACTTTGAGCATGTTGGCGGCAAAATGCTTGATGCTGTGCTCCTCAACATGAGACACCATGGTCGAATTGCTGTGTGCGGAATGATCTCACAATACAATCTTGACGAGCCTGAAGGTATCAAAAATTTGATGCATATCGGATTCAAGTGGATCCAAATGAAAGGATTTACACATCGCAATTATTATCACCAATACCCCAAGTTCTTAGACCTTGTGCTGCCTTATATTACAATGTATGATTGAATCATTCACGAGCAATTACAACTACTTGTTTTCCGATGTTGCGACCACTAAAGAGTCCAACCAAGGCAGCTGGACCACTCTCAAGGCCTTCAGCTATGTCTTCTATGTATGCTATCTTCCCCTCTTTGATGTAAGGCAGCACAGTGTCTAAGAACATGGGATAAAGGTGATAGTAATCGCAAACTGTAAATCCTGTCATATGGATGCGTTTGTATATGAGACACATCAAATTTTTTATGCCTTCTGGTTGATCAAGATTATACTGTGAGATCATCCCACATACAGCAATGCGACCATGGACTCTCATGTTTAGGAGCACTGCATCAAGTGTTTCACCCCCAACATTCTCAAAGTAAATATCAATGCCCTCTGGGAAATACTTGAGGATGGACACAAACCAATAATGTGTTTCAAAGATCAAAATACTGATGTATGTTTCAAAGAATGAAGATAATATCACCAAGGCTCTAATGGATGGGTATAAATTACAGATTGATATTTTTTATTAGACAGATACTGGATAATTTTTTAAATGTTGGTCACTATATTTCATATTCACAAACTAAAATCAGGTTTGTGGGCAGCACAAAGAAAAACCATGTCAAATGAGCAAGATTATCTGTACCAAACATGTTAAAAAATAAGTCATCTAAATCACTAGATTCACTTCATTGCCTACATCACAAAGAATTGATAGTGATTCCATCATGATGAATAGCTATTAAAAAGATCGAGGACCAACTACCACAATTAATGTTACAAAATAAAATGACGTACTTGAAACCCTACCATCTTTCTTTATTTTCACTTGCTTGATACTTCTATATTTAAGCCTTAGACCATACACAAAGGATTAACCCAACCTTAAAGCTGCTACGGGCAAGGCCTAGAAGTTTCAATAAGCCAGTTGTTGATAATAAATGTGGTGTCCTATCAAGTAATGGCCCTTCCAGTTTGTTAAAATAATGCTAAAAAAGAACAACCTAATCTGCCAAGGAAACTGTATTTGCTTCAAGCTTCAGATTACAATTTTAAACTCCTATTATGCAGATGACATACTGACCTTTTCAAAGCAGTATCCAAGTCATGCTCTTCCTTATAATTGAAAGCATCATCAAATCCAAACTTATTTTTCAATAGATCAACCTAAGTCATCACAGAAGAAAGATGAGTTTTTCATACTTAAAAATAGTTTTTTTTTTTATGTGAATGGTACATTCATTCCACAGGCCACACTCCACAATCACAGAAGGAGAAAAGGAATGTTTCTAGGAAAGGTTTGTGGGGAAGGAAGATTCCATACTGTCCAAATTACTCACTGTGGAATTCAGATAAAGAGCAGCTTGTAGATAAGGAAGGGCCAGTGAGTACTAAAAAGTATATATCCAAATAGAATATACCTTTTCTTTACTTCCAGCACTTCCAACTACATAACAACCCAACAATTTTGCAAATTGTCCAACAAGCTGGCCAACAGCACCGGATGCTGCTGAAACGAAGACATATTCTCCTTTCTTAGGAGAACAAACTTCATGGAAACCAGCATAGGCGGTCATACCAGGGATACCTTTTTTTAAATGAAAAAGGCAAAGTTAGAAGATTAGTGCAAATTTACAGGGAAATTCAGTGGCGGCGCCACGTTGAGGTCAGGGTGTTCCCAGGAACACCCTGACCTGAATTTTTTTTTATATATATAATAATTAAATTTTAAAAAAAAATTAGGAACACCCTCAACCAAAATTAGGAACACCCAAAAATTAAAAAAAAAAATTATATATATATATATATATTTGTTCTACTTTCAAGCAAAAAAAAAGCCAAAAAAAAAAAAACAAAGCTCAACATCAATCCTAAACAACAGATTACAAACCCAATCTAACGGAAAAAAACAATGTAGCAAACCCAACATGGTAGCAAACCCACGGATTGTAAAAACAAAATAATAAAAAACCAAAAACGCAATTAGAAGTTGTCAAAACAAAAAAAAACCTCAAATCTCTAAAACTTTTACCTTTCTTTTTCTCATTCTTGCTCTGCTTTTTTCTCTCAACTCATGCTCTCCGCCTCTCCCATTCTCTCTCCACTCCCACTGTCAGGGCCGGCCCTAGACCAAGCTTCCTCCGATCTCATCCTCTTTTTTTTTTTTCCGCTGCTGCTGAGTGCTGCGTATGGGTTTTGATTCTGCAGAAGCAGAACTGAAGAATGGCTGGCTTTGAGTTTTGAGGTACTGCCTTTCTCTAGACTCTTCTAGTCTTCTTTAGATTTGTTAAAGATAAGTTTCCTCTGGGCAGTGGGCTGGACGTTTCACCACGTCTGGGCCTTTTTCCCTTTTTTTTGGTTGTTAAGCCTGCGTTTTTTTTTTTTTTTTTTTGCTTTGTTAAGCCCGGTTTTTTTTTTTTTTTTTTTTTTTTTTTGGGGTGTGTGTGTGTTATTGGTACAATAGGATTTGTTTTATTTTTTTTTTTGTGGGTGCCATCTTGGCAGGCATCCTCTTGGCTGGGCTAGGGCCCTAGGCTTGTACAGTATTGTGTTTATTTTTTTATTTTTGTTTAATTTTGTGTTTTTATATATATATTTTAGTTATTGGGAATATAATGAATAAATTTTTATCTATGCAGGTTGAGATTGCTAAAAAAATTTTATTGTTCGGTGAAACTACAATAATACTTTTTATATAAATCAGGTTTTATTTCTCATTTGCTTTACACTTGAAAGTTATTTTTTTTTTTATTTTAGTCTTTGTAAATATATAGTTTGATTAGAAATGTTTACTATTTGAATATGAAAAACTTTAAAAAAAGAAGAAAAAAAAAAAAAAACTAATTGAGTCTAAAAAAGGATCAATGAATATATTTGTTATTAGTAATAAACAAAATATAACACAAAATTTAGATGAAAATATCACAAATGAGCAAGAAATTCACCAAAAATAGATTTTAAATGAAATATATTATAATATAAAAATATTAACTAAATATTAATTTAATTAATACATAAGTATAAACAATAATTTAATTAACCAATAATTAATTGAGGGAAGCAATTAATAAACAATAGTTAATAATTTAATTAACCAATACATTATAAAAGACAAACAAATTAAATTATGTTAGGCTAAACAACGATTAATAATTTTATAATTAATGAAAGAATAATATAACAAATTATAGTTTATAAAAGACAAATAAATTAATGAACAACTAAACAACAATAATTAATAATTTTATTAATATTTTAAATGGACTTATAGTTTATTATTTATTCTTTTGCTAAAATTATAGACGAATATTTGATAAGAAAACCACATACAAAACAATTGTAAATTTTATGTCTTTACGTGTTTTTTAATTGTTGTTGTTGTCAATATATAAAATTTTCTTTTTATTAGATCATGTAATTTATTTTTATTGAAGAACACCTTGAAAAACATTTTTGGAGCTGCCACTGACAGGGATAATTGATCAAGATGTCCACAAAATCAAAGGAGATCTTAAATTAATGAAACTACTCTTTGAGACATGCATATCAAAAGGGTATGTAGCATAATCACCTTTGTCTAAATCTCAAGTCAATCCAAACTTTATAGAATAAGCAAACAACATGCCAAGAAGTCCTGTATAGTAGGAAAGGGGTACATCACTGTGAGTGATCTTTCTGAGGCCTTCGGTTGCTGTGACTAGGCTATACTCTTCCCATCTAGCAGACCCCCAAACTAAGTCACCTGCCTTGAAGTCTGGATGCCCAGAATCCAAAACTTGAGCTACTCCATACCCGTTTATCGGCTGCAAGTTTTCACAAAGAAAAGTTCACAACTGTAAGCTCAAACTCTTACACAACATAATTTTTAACAGGCAGTCACTCATGCATATATATATATACATATATGTATGTATGTATGTATGTATATCATTAATCTCTTTTAGTCGTACAAGGAGTTAGTTAATCTTTTAGTAGTTTCTAAAATGTTTAACAAGGTTATCCTTCTTCAAGCATTCTGCTTTCTTTCTTTTCTGTCATTTACCTCCACAAGTACCAAAAACATTCTCTGCATTCATCGTCAACTATATCTTATGATTTTATTTACCAATAAAAGATTCTTTATTGTGATTCCAACTTCACATATTCTAATACCATTAATTTCTAAATTAAATTTCCAAATTGAACAATTTTCCATAAATCACGATGAACAATATATATCTCTCATCATTTCATTTGCCAAAAAAAAAAAAAAAAAAAATTCTTAATTGAGATTCCGCTACACACATTCTATTGTATTTTCTAAACGCAATTGCAAATTGAACAATTACCTAATTTTTCAACCATGAATCACCATGGACAATATATAAATTCTTAAGTTGGAACCCAAGATTTCCAATTTCCAAATAGGAAAAGACAAAGAACTCAAAATACCATCTTGCTATACTATCATATTATGGGCAATCTCCAAATTTGAAAGAACCCCACTTCAAATTAGTCAAAAACAGTAAAAATTATCAGAACCCCATATCCCATATAGTAATTTTCTGGGGAACCAAACAGAAAAACTTACAGAACCAGGGGTGTAATTGGAGAATCCCTTAGGAACAACCCGTTGCATCAGGATACGCATGACAGGGTCATAGGACAAGTAGAGATTCTTCAAAAGAACACCATTGGAACCCTCTGGAACCTTCAATTTTATGGTACTTGTGGTCAAGTACATGCCTGATTCCTTGGGAAAACCAGTGAAATAGTCCTCGAATATCACTTGCTTGTTGCTCACTTCCTCTCCAACAACACTCGCCATTGCCACTATCACAAACTGCAATCACTCTCTCTTTTCGTTTGTGTGTGGGTGTGTGTGACATTCGTGTGGAACATATGAATTTGTACCTAGGACTACGTGTAATTGGTTACGTGGCAAGATGTTACTGTGTTTGTACCATTGTTAATTACGTCATTGATGATCGTTGGGTGCGAGAGTCAGCGGTGACGATTCACGTTGGGGGATTTTAGGAAAATGTCAGTGATAAAAAAAATTTCATAAGTAGAACATGTTGGATAGACTGTAATAGATGTTGTAATATAATGGTTATTTCTATAATTTAACTATTCTTTAAAATGAGGAATAATTATTTCTCTTTAAAAAGTTGTATTAGCTATTTCTTAGGAAGTGCAATAATTTGAAAATTTAATATATTTCCAAGTAAACAAATTTTTCATATACATCTAACAATTATAAAAATAAAAAATCATAAAAAATAACATATATCTCTCTTAAATTTAAAAATAAAATTTTTTAAAGAAATATAATTGTATGAGTAAGAACTTTTCTAAAATAAATGTTAAGTTTCACTCTAATGTTATAACTCACAACCAAACTAATGAATATGTTTAGTTATTACATGACAACACATTTTATTCCTAGTAATAAAGATTTCAATTCCTATCGTAATTCTCATTCAGTGTACAAAACGTACCCTTATTATCACAATTTTTCACATGGTAAACTATGAATGGTGAAAGTCAAATAGTAGGTCCATGCCTCCACTACTCATAACTCGCCATATGATAAATTGTGATAAAAAATTATAAAAATTTTTATGTCCCTAACATTACTCGGGACTTTACTATGTTGCAAACTGGACTTTCCTAGTCCTCCCAAGTCAGTGTTGTTTATGTAAGAATCTTTTCAGACCAGAAGTACAATATTTATTTATTTTTTTAATCTTAAACCCGTCATTTTTAAAGAAACAAGAAATTAAGGCTAGTTTGTTATCATTATTTAAATAACAATTTTTAGTATTTAAATAATATTATATTTATTTTTATATTTTTTTTTAATACATATTTTTAAAGAAAACAAATAAGGTTGTTAGAATAACATTACTAAATGGGCCCTAAATAATTTTTTTATTGTTAATTATACCACATCTAAAATTGTAAATGAAATTTTAAGGTATTAAAGTAATAAAAGTATCAATTTGATACTACTTAGATATGAAACTGATCAGAGACAGATCCACTATTTGAAAATTTGAAATAGTATATAGGTTGACTCATATTATAGAGTTTGAGTGTGAAATTGTTATAATCGGCCCTCTCAAATTTTTGGATTGGTCCAAATAGCGTAAAAGAAACTAATCACCTAAGCCTTTCTTTGGGCCCATGGACCCTCCCTAGTCCAAATACAACACAACAAAAAATCCCCAAATCACCAATATTATAATTCAATAATTCATAACAAAAAAATCTCATAGAAAAAAAAATTCCTTTACGGGGGGTTACAACAATTCATATGACTTTTTAAATTTATTTATAAATTATGGAAAAGTGAATTACAATATTTAAATTTGTTTTCAAAAGATAAAATGCAAGATTCTTTTAGAAGCCAATGTTGATGATATAGCATTGTCAACTCTTAATATTAATATCCTAATTTTTTAAAACCATCGAACAAAATTTTGAAAAACTTCATTAGTGTGATTTTCAGTTGCATCCAAAAGTATGAGATTATCATATCGATGAGTTAGTCAACGTGATAAAATCAACATATTAATTCCAATTACCCAAAATCAGAGATCCGAAGTTCTCTTCTTCTTTTTTCTTCTTCTTCTAAAAAGGTTAGAATATCATGTTGTAAATTTCAACTTTTTGGTTCATATTATTTCCTTCTTGACTTAAATATTTAGGTAATAAAGTGCTTCCCCCCCCAGGTTCAAATCCTCCGTCCCTAAAACTGATATATAATTAAATTAGTTTACACTACCCTGCTTAGATATGAAATTGATATACAATTAAATTAGGTGCGTTGAAATATTAAAATGGCAAATTAGGTTGGATAGCAAGTTGAGTGAAAAACTGCCAAAACTTGATCCAATCAATCTATATATATGTATATGTATATACAATATTTTAAAAATATTTTTCTCATATTAAATTTAATTATTTTTTAAAACTCTTCTATTTACAAATGTTAATATGAAAAATAAACGGTTTTTTTTTCAAAATATTTGTAAATATATATGGTTACATGGATGTTGTTCTTATAGCCCCTTTTTTTTTTTTTTCTTTTTTTCTTTTTTGTAGAAAAAGGTTAGAATTTGCTTATAGTTTGATACATATGTACTTATTTATTTTTTTTTTTTTTATACAAGATAGAATTTCTACTCTAATCTAATCTAAGTGTATATGTGTGTGAAGCTCCCTCCTGGAGACTTAAATCCTAGCCCTTACTCCTCACACCTTACAGGCATTTATACTTGTAAAGTAACCATTGCACCAAAGATGTGTGGTGAATTACATATATACTTTGACCTATGAGAAAATTGGTCAATTATTATGGTATTTTCAATGGTTTATAGGATTTGGAGGAAATAAAACTTTTTTAAATTTAAATGTAAGTTGTAAAATAGATTTAAAGTTTAATATACAACACATGCTAAAATTAAGCTGCTTAACCCACCTAATTTGCAGAATTGAAATAACCAAATTTTCAATGACTGCTCCATTTTTGGATGTTGGTGGGACAACGGTTTAGAAAGTTTTGCCTTGTAATTATGGCAACTATGGCATAGCAAATTAGTTGAAAATGACAACTAAGCGTGCGTTTGGATTGGGCATTTTGTCCAATTTGCACATTTTGCGTTTTTTTTTTAGTGAGTCTTATAGCTACTATTTACTTTTCTACCAAACTCAGCAAAACACAAATTTCTAGGTAAATTTAGATCCCACAGCATTATTCATATCTTTAAAAATTATTTTGCTACAATGTTTTTAACAATAAATTTTCAGTTTTCAACAAATAAGCGATATCCAAACACACTCCAAACTTTTCTTAATCTTATCCTTTTTAAAGGAAACTGAAAAAGTAAATAAATGTTTTATTGTTAATTATAATACACATCTAAAACTGTAAATGAAATTTTAAGGTTACCTTATCAATTTGATTTCACATTTATTAATGGTATTAATTTTTCTTAGCAGAATTAAGGTTATTAATTTAGTTTGCCAAAATTTTCAAAACTAGGCATTAACTGGCACTTTGTGAGGGTGCTTTATATATATATATATATATATATATATATATATATATATATATATATATATATATATATATTTTTTTTTTTTGGGTAAGGATTTAAAATTTAAATATTAATGATTTTATTCATACTATAGTTAATTTATATAGATAACTGAAACCGTAAATCATGGCTATATATTAAAATAATTTACTATAAAACATATATATTTCAATTTGTAAAATTTTAATAAATGGAATTTTAAATTTATTACCTCTTAGGGTAACAGAAATTTTGACTATTAAAAAAAAAACAATATAAATTACTGATAGCTTGATTTTTAAAGTGAGTATCAATGTAAAACTAATATTTAATTAAATTATAACTTATATTTCAATTTGTAAAATTTTAATAAATGGAATTTTAAATTTATTACCTCTTAGGGTAACAAAAATTTTGACTATTAAAAAAAAAAAATATAAATTACTGATAGCTTGATTTTTAAAGGGAGTATCAATGTAAAACTAATATTTAATTAAATTATAACTTATAAATAAAATAAACAAAAAATATATATTATTCTCTTTTTCAGAAAGCTTAAATGGTAATATTGTTGAAGTATTATACTACTATCAATTTTTTTCTATTATAATAATAATTATTATTATTATTTTGAGAAAGTTTTCTGTGCATAATTGAATCATAATAGCGAATTAGTCCATTAAATTATATATGATTACCATTTTTCTTAGAAGAAAATTATATATAATTACCTAGAAGGTAAAATAAAGCAAATTTACATGAAGAGACATTAAAAGTGGAAAAAGGAGGACAATGAAATGAAATTTTGTGCCACCCTACCTCTACTTTCCAAAACAAATAATAAAACCAAAATAAATGAAAGTTTGAGTAGAACTAAGTATTAGTATTGTCTAACATTTTTCTTTTATATAGATACAATAAAATTTCAATTTATAGTATTCACTCCATGATGATTCTTCATTATCATTGAGCTAAGATATCAACCAATATTTTATATAAGTGGGGTTAATTTGAACCTTGAATCTTTTATTTGATGACAATAGACTTTATCAGTTAAGTTAACAGAACTCACATCTACTTAGAGATATGGGACAACCTAAATGATGCTAATAATTTTTGCTTATTGACAACAGTAAGTCAATTTCAAGTGTCTTCTCCTCTTCACAACACTAAAACAAAAGACACAAGGGCAAATACCCCAAAGCATTTTCTGCAACGCCACAAAATCTCTTCCCTTCCATCTATTCCAAGGAGATTACACTCATCACAAATAGGAATTACAATCAATCATCAATATCTATATATAAAAGCAAAAATCTATTGTGGAAAAGTATGAAGTTCTGCCAAGTGGAACCTTCCTTTGGAATAGTCTTTCTATCTTCCACATTAAACTTTATCAATAAGTGCATTCAGTCAAAACAAAAAACAAAAAACTCTATCATTAAGTGAGACATTATCTGCCAAGTGGCACCTTCCTTTGGAATAGTCTCTCCATCTTCCACATTAAACTCTATCAATAAGTGCATTAAGCCAAAACAAAACACAAAAAACTCTATCATTAAGTGAGACATTACTAATCCACTTCTATTTTCCCTTCATGTTTGTAACACCCCAAAATCATAAATAATAAAAATCTATTTAATCAAAATAATCCATAAAAATATTAAATAAGTGCAAGCAACAACCAAAAATTTCATCACAATTGTCAGAGCTCTAATCCCACCAAAGATAAAATATCCTCAAAATAATTTTCCAATACAACATTCAATACCATAAAAATAATAATGAAATCCTTAGTTTCACAATATAATTTGTAATTGTTATCTTCCAAGAACCTCTACTCCAATGATCTCTCTAATGTATCTGTAAGGGAGAATAAAAAGGGGTGAGATAACTCAATAAGTGGAATTCACTAACATTGGAGTGTGGAAACAAACCTTTTAAATGAATATTCCATACAAAAAAGTTAAAAGTTGCAAATCTAATTGTACTTTAACATCAAATATTTCATATAAAAATATTATTATATTGTGAGCCATCATAATGGACCAATGCCATCATGTAAGCAATTTTCCTAGGCTTTTCTCGAGGTCAACATTTATGCCCCGTTGACAGGGTTGTGTTATCCCCCTTTAGGATTGGAACCTCCTTTTCATCTCTTTTCTTAAGGATGGCTCCTTTGGAACCTAAAGGTGCACTTCCTTGCTAAGGAGCTCCCTTTTCGGATTCTTAGTGGTACACTCTCTTGCTAAGGAGCTATCAAATGTGCACTGTCCCATTTTCTAAGACTGTCCCTTGCTAAGGACTAGTTACAGTATGCTTATCCCTTGCTAAGGACTAAATACAACACTGAGCTTTTAATCACGACTTACTATAGAATTCAAAACAAATTTCAAGATGCTCACAACAAATAATCCAGTCACAATACTCAAAAATACAAAGATTTCTTCACACATACAAATTTAAATAAGTTTAGGTTGTCCCACAAGTTTTTCATATAACAAATAGTTAATGTTTCCATACAATGTGCACATCAAACATTTATAGGATATCAATATATTTATAGAATATCAACATATTTCTTTGATATAAGGATAATTTAATAATCAAAATTGTTTTGGGAAAATCCCCAAAAGTTAGTAAACACCAGTTACCTCTTATTTGCAAAAATGAAATCAACCACCCTTGAGTCACAATAAATCAGTAGAAGTAAAACTTAGCAACACCAAAAATAGGTCCATCAATACACAAATTTCCCACTTAAATAGTTTTATCTATCAATATTAAAGCCTATGGAAATGTTAGATTCTTTGAGATACACTTCAGTTGTGTAAAATTTTTGGGCTTACAAATATTTCTACATAATTAGATTTTTGGTTCTGCCTAATCAGATTTTTGGCTTAAAAATATTGCTGCCCAATAAGATTTTTTCCCATTAATTTAATCATAGATATTCATGAAACTCCAATATAGTTGAATCATGAATGATGGATATCTGATCAATCTAATATATAGTTGAAGCTAATATTATATCTTAATTTTAATTTTTATCAATCCCATAGCTAGCCCTTTATTCCCCTAATGCTGCCAGATTAATGATAAAGCTAGACAAGTTTTTGAACATTGGCAGGTGCGTGAATGACAAATTGTGAACTTAGATAGATGGTGCAATAATATAGTAAGCCATAAGCAGCATTTTTTCATTAGCATGGTGACAAACTGATTTCCTAAGTCCACGCCTAACCACTTGTGATCTGTGCGGCACAAAGACTAATATACATAAACATTCTCTATCCTAGGTGTGTGAGATATCAATAGCCCTTAAACTATATAGACACTTGCTAGGTATCACATAAATAAAAGAACCCAAGAAATGAGGAGGGCTGACTTGATTCTCCCACACACGGCCGCAGAGAAGACTAAAAACAAAAAGATTGCTTAGTGCCACTAAAAGAGGGGAGATCTCCTATTTTTATATACACACACACACATAACTCAGATAAAAGGCTAGGATTTTTTTTTTTTTTTTTAAAGCTTATCAAGGCCGATATATTTACCTATGACATCTCACTTGGGCCTCTTATACCACAACAATTATTTGATTTAAATATCTTAAGCCCAAATCAATTAAATCCATTTAATTTTGGGCTTCCTTTTTAATTTATGTATAAGAAAGAAATAAGTAATAAAATAATAGGGTGTTACAATGTCTTTCAGCATACCTGGTGCAATTACACAATAACATAAACCCATGTCTCCTTTCACCTCTTGCTATTCTCTTACTTCTGTCTCTTCTCTTACCCATACATTTGGTCATGTCGTGCATATGGTTTTGTCTCAACCTTAAGGAATGAGTGCAGAAGATGAAAAGCCCTCAAATCCACCACGGACATGCTCTCCACGCTTACAAAACTTATCTTTCACTCTCAAGCTTTGTTAATTTCTTCTCTCTTTGGATACTGTAAGTGCTTCACTCGTGCCTATTTTTTCTTTAATTTTTAATGTATTTAATCTTATGGTATGCCAAATTGTGAGAAGCATAGATGGAGTTCTAGAATTATATAAATATTATATTATTGTTGTTAAAGTGTGTGTCTTTGCCTCCTTGGCTTCATTTGTGTTGTGATGTTTGTCTCTCCAATACTTATTGTTTTTATACTAAAGGTTTATTTTTGGTTTTATATGTTTTTGGGTGTGTCTAACAAAAATCCAAAAAAAATCACTATTTCAAATGTTTGACATGAAAACAAACTTCTTTTACAGATTAGAAGCCCCAATTTGGTCTTTAAATGCTTCTTTAGCAACTTGAGAAAAATGCTATGGCTATGGCTTAGTGAAATAGCTGATGAAAACCAACGTCAAGATCATTGAAGTTAGGTAGTTTTTTTTTTTTTTGCTCATATAATTCAAATTCTTCAATTTTTTAGACATAATTTTTTGGAGTTTTATTGTTTGGTCGTAACTTCATAAGGTTAAAGTATGTTTTTATGTGTAGCTTCAATTGTAATTGATTTTATGATTTGACTATAGAAGAAAAGAAATCCTTTGCTTGGCTGATGAGGAAGTTTGAGGAATAAGAATTGAAGCTTTTTCCTTTTTCTATTGTGTATTCCTTATGGTATTGATCAACCAAATTGGACATATAATTGTAAACAATTAAAATTTATTAGATTTTAAAACTATCTTTTCTTTCACATTCCCCTATATTTCTCTTATAGAATAATGAGAAACTTGTGAAATTTATATAAGAAGATACTAATTTTAATCATTCATTTGCCCAAATATTTACATAGAAAGTAACACCTTGGCCTTCTACCTCAATGATCTGTTAGATTCTACCAGCAAATGTTCTTAAACCAAAATGAAGGGCAGTATGTATCAAAAGCGTATGGCTTGGAAGCATATAAACAATAAAATGTTTGAGACACATACCCTATTTTGAAGAGTTCTTATCTCTAGTGTGGCACTTGAGGAAGTCTTAAAATTATGAACCTAACAAAATAAAGAGTTCTTATCTTTTAAATTTTAATTAGTTTTTATCTCTAATGTGACACTTGAGGAAGTCCAAAAACAAATGATAACAAGTCGTTCATTGCAGCATTGAGTTGTAAAGGGAGAGCAATTTGAATTTGGAGAAAGAAAAACTAACAATGATTGTCTATGCTATTAATTTTGAAATTGAGATATGCTCTAAGATATATCATCTTAGAGGGAGATTTAGGTTATGTTATTGACAAGTTTTGATCTAAGGAGGAAGATAATTCACGGCTAGGAGCAATGGTAGAGGCAACAATATTAAGAATAAATATTATGTATAGTCATAAAGATAATTTTATATAAAAAGATATAGTTTTTAATAAAATATTTTAAAGTAAATTTATGCTGTACCCGTGCATCGCATGAGACATCAGCTAGTTACCTACAATGCTTTTATTCCTTTCAACCCAATAAACCATTTGGATTGTGCCAACCCTCAAAACACATGCTTTGCAAGCAACACTAGGAAGACACTGCACATAAGTAGAGACTAAAGTAGAGGATGAGTTATTCTCAAGCTACTACAACTACTTGTTTCCCTATGTTGCGACCCTTAAAGAGTCCAACCAGGGACCACTTTCAAGGCCTTCAGCAATGTCTTCCACATACACTATCTTCCCCTCTTTGATATAAGGCATCATAGTTTCTAAGGACTTAGGATAGAGGTGATGGTAATCGTAAAATGAAAATCCTTTAACATGGATGCGCTTGAACATGATGTGCATCATATTTTTTATGCCTTCGGGTTTATCAAGATTATACTGTGAGATCATTCCACATACAGCTACACGACCATGGGTTCTCATATTCAGGAGCACTGCAAGTGTTTCACCCCCAAAATTATCAAAGTAGATATCGATTCCCTCTGGGAAATACCTGATGATGGACAAAAACCAAAATCAAGGAAATATTGCGTAAGGCTTGGATATGAAAATTTAATGTCTATATTATTTATTTATTTTATTTTTTTGGGGGGTGGAGCTAGGGGAGCTCTTTTTTAGATTAAGTAAAAAAATTCACACTGTCATACATAATTGAATCTGCGAGCTCCAAATTTCCTTTTCTTTATCAAATAAATTTCTTAATGTTGGTCACAATATATCATATCTCAGAGGCATTTGTATTCAAATTATGCAAATGACATACTATACTTGTATGGAATAAACCCGAAATCCCAACCTATGAAAAACAAAAAAATAGAGAAAAGACATGCCAAAGAAAACAATCACACGCATAAGACTATTTACATGGTTCGGTAATTTGCCTACGTCCACAGAGTTGCAGGGATTTCACTATTATTAGGAAAAAAAATATAAAGTGCGGCTACAGTGTTTTCAATCTCTCAAGAATGACAACAACCAAACCCTGATCACCAAAAATGGTTTCTATATCTTGCGCATAGGATTCACAACAATTTCTAAGCCTCAGTAAATCTCCTATTAAAAACCACACAATATTATTTGGGTCGGGTCATCAACCGGATCAAACACAACTAGACTCCACAAAGCCCAACAAATCTCCCACTTGTAGACTAGTTCAATCACCAACATCAACTGCAATCCTCCAAAAACAATCCCTTATCCTTATAACTCATCCTCCTGTCCTCAAGTTGGAAGGCCAGCTGAAGCTGTGCAGCTTCAGCTTCTCAATAGTGACACCCTTAGTCAACATGTCTACCGAGTTCTTAGATCCACAAATCTTCTCAAATATTACCAGCTTATCTTCATCAAGGTAACGGATAAAGTGGTATTTTGTCTATATATGCTTCGACTTTGAATGAAAAGCCGAATTTTTGGTAAGAAAGATTGCATTACTGTCACTATGTAGAATGCCCATCTATAGCTTCTTACCCAATTCATCTAAGAAACCATGTAGCCAAATCATCTCTTTTCCAGCTTTAGTTGTTGTAACATCCAAGACTGAACCATCAGCTAAATACACCTTACCAAAATTACCTGCAACATAATTCTGTATGATTTCTCGGTGTGGAGTGATATGAAACGAAGCTCCTGAGTTCAAAACCCAATCATCAAGTGGATTGTCTACTGCAAGAAGTAATGCATCTTGTACCTCTTCTGTTATAGCATTTGCATAATCATCTTCATTTTTCTTCTTAGGACTTTTGTATTGCCTCCTAAAGTGAATTGTTTTTCCATAGTTTCAGCATTGTACTTGTTGGCCTGATCTAGATTTACTTTTGTTTAGATTAGAATTTCTAAATTTTGATCTGCCCCAATTTGAATTTCTGTCATTACCTCTGCCTCGTGTCTTAAGGTTTAGAGCAGAACCAGACCCTGAGGTTTTGCCTGCATCTCTTTCATAAATCTCCTCAGCCAGAATTAAATCTCGTATATCATTGTACTTGAGCTTTTCCTTTCTTGTAGAATTGCTTACTACCATCCTCATTGCCTCCCAGCTATTTGGCAAAGAAGCTAAAACGATCAGTGCACAGATCTCATCATCAAAATCAATTTCTACAGACGACAATTGATTTATGATAGTATTAAATTCGTTCAGATGTTGTTCTACTAATGCATTCTCTGCCATCTTGAAATTAAACTGTTTCTTCATCAGATGTGCCTTGTTGTTTGCTGACGGCTTTTCATACATATCGGACAAAGCCTTCATTGGATTTGCTATGGTCTTCTCCTTTACAACATTGTGTGCAACAGACCTAGACAGAGTTAACTTGATAACTCCCAGTACCTGTCTGTCAAGAAGAGCCCATTCCTCAACCTTCATAGTCTCAGGTTTTGTCCCCAAAAGAGGCAGATGCAATTTACTCCCATAGAGATAATCTTCAATCTGCATCCTCCAATATGCAAAGTCTGTGCCATCAAATTTTTATATTCCAGATGCCTTTCCTGCTTCCTTTGCCATTGCTTCCACTCAAACCTAACCCTAGGCTCTGATATTAATTTTAGGGGATAAACCCGAAATTCCCAACCTGTGAGAAACAAAAAAACAGAGAAAACACACGCCAAAGAAAACAATCACATGTACAAGACAATATTTATGTGGTTCAGCAATTTACCTATGTCCACGGAGTTGCAGGAATTTCACTATTATCAGAGAAAAAATATGAAGTACAGCTACAGTGTTTTCAATATCTCAAGAACAACAACAACCAAATCCTAATCACCAAAAACGGTTTCTATATCCACAATAGAAGAAACATAGGTTTTTCATACTTAAAAAAAGAAAAAAAAATTCATGTGAATTTTAAGTCCATTCCACTAGGTGCCATTCGCAATCAATGAAGCAGCATTCAAATAAAGAAGTAGTGGTGAACTAAAAAGTACATATATCCTAATTGAATACACCTTTTCTTTACTTCCAGCACTTCCAACAACATAACAACCAAACAATTTTGCAAATTGTCCAACAAGCTGACCAATTGCACTAGATGCTGCTGAAACGAAGACATATTCTCCTTTCTTAGGAGAACAAACTTCATGGAAACCAGCATAAGCAGTCATACTAGGCATACCTATTTTTTAAACAAAAGAAAAAAGTCAGAAGATTCAAACTCATCTATAGGGAAATTTGACATGATGCGCCCCTATACACAATCACAAGAATCCTTAAATTAATTATGAAACTACTCTTGGAGACACGCATACATCAAAAGGGAATTAGTATAATATAATGATCTTCTGTTAAATGCAAATCTATTCAAAACTTATAGAATGAGTAAAGAACTTACCAAGAAGGCCTGTATAGTAGGAATACTACATCAAAATAAGTCTATTACATCAAGTGTTAATACAACAAAATTAGTATAGTGGTATTAGACATAATATCACATCTAAAAATTAAAAGTCGTTGCAATAGTAACTTAAAAAAAGTAAATTATTACATTAATAATAATTAGTTGTAATAATTTATAATTTTCAATTGCAATAGAGATTTTAATACTAAATTGAATTTAGAAACTTTTTTGCAATAGCTTAAATTGAAGAAATCAATTTTTTTTAATAACTTAAATTGAAGAAACCATTGTAATAACTTGATACCAATTATATATTCTGTGATATATTATAATAGATCAAAATTTCAAAGAGATGGCTTATTGCAACAAATTTAACATTGCAATAACTAAAATATCAATTATTTTACAATATATTGCAATGACAAATATGAAGCTGCAATGAATATATTATTACAATGATCTAATTCCAATTATTTTACAATCTATTGTAAGAAAAAATATGAAAAATATAACTATTACAATAAATATACAGTTGCAATAATTTGAACCCAAATTATTTTTGTCAATTCTTTACAATCTATTGTAATAAAATTTACGAAATAATAGTCTATTGCTACAAGATATTCGAAGTAATAAATTGTTTATTGCAATAGCAAATATATTATTACATCAAAATTTTCATTAAAATATTTAAGATTCATTGCAACAAAATTTTTTTGTAACACAAGCTTATTACCTCAAATTTTATTGCAATGACTTCAATGTTATTGCAATGACTTCAATGTTATTGCAATGATTTTTTTTGTTGTAATAAACATTTTTTGTTGTAGTGAAAGGGATACATTGCTATGCTTTATCTTTTTTAGGCTTTCAGTTTCTGTGGTTACACTATACTCTTCCCATCTTGTATTAGGTCCACAAACTAAGTCACTTACCTTGAAGTCTAGGTGCCTAGAATCCAAAACTTTAGCTACTCCATAACCGATTAGTGGCTGCAAGTTTTTACCAACAAAATTTTACAATTGCAAGGTCAATATAGTATACAACATCAATTTAAACAAGAAAGCACTCATGCATGCATGTGTATAAAATTCTGTCTCAGTAATCTCTTTTTATCTTACAAACAATTAGTTAATCTATTAGTAATCTCTTCAAGAATTTTGCTTTCTTTCTTTTCTGTCATTTAAGGATACTCAGCATTTCTCTTTCTCCTTCCTAAACAATTTTTTGCCAGTAAAAGATTCTATCATCTTTTTGAATTTCTAAAATCCCATTGTCAAATTGAACAATTTTCTTAACTTTTCAAACATAAATCACCATGAACAGCATAAAACTCTTAACTCGGAACCCAAGATTTCCAATTTCAATTATGAAGGAAAAAAAATTCAAAATGTCATCTTGCTATGCTATTATATTATGGGCACTCTCCAAATTTGAAACAACCCCACTTCAAATTAGTCTAAAACAATAATAATTATCAGAACCCCATATCCCATATAGTAATTTTCTGGGGAACTAAACACAAAAACTCACAGAGCCAGGTGTGTAATTGGAGAGCCCATTAGGAACAACTCGTTGCATTAGGATACGCATATAAGGGTCACAAGACAAGTACAGATTCTTCAAAAGAATAGCATTGGAGCCCTCTGGAACCTTCAATTTTATGGTACTTGTGGTCATGTACATGTCTGATTCCTTGGGAAAACCAATGAAATAGTCCTTGAATATCACTTGCTTGTTGCCCACTTCCTCTCCTAAGACACTCGCCATTGCCACTATTACAAACAACAATCTCTCTCTCTCTCTCTCTCTCTCTCTCTCCCTCTCTCTCTCTCTCTTCGTTTGTGTGGTTTACATTTGTGTAGAACATGTGAGGTTGTATTTGTACTTTGCTATACACTACACACCAATGACACTTTCCTAGTACTGACAATACCTCTGGCTCAAATTGTATTGCACACCAAACTAAGCAACTCTCAAGTTTTCATTGTACACTAGAATGAATAATACACATGCCTGCAAATTAGATTCTTTTTTTTTTTTTTTTGAGAAAAATCCCCTTTGGGGTAGAGATCATATTATTGCATTCATAATAAATCGAGTTGATACACCTCAAAAACGTCTGGTGGAACAGACTCCATCCAAACCAAAAAAGGAACATTGGCAGCTCGTCTAGCAAGCTTGTGAGCCACACAATTTCCTTCTCTATTAATATGCTGAATTGAAATATAAGAAAAACAAGAAAGTAAACTTTTGATAGCTAACAAAACATGACCCATAGCCGAATGATCCATGTGCCCTCCATTAATAGAGGTAATAGTGTTTGTCGAGTCACCTTCCACAATCACTCTGTCAAAACCGAGTTCCATAGCAAAAACCAAAGCCCGGCGAGCTGCTAGCACTTCCACCATCTCCACCGAAGCAGGTAGTGTAATTTGTTGTGAGAGAGCAGCCATAACTAATCCTTGTTCATTCCGAATTATAATGCCGATGCCAGCTAGTCCAACCTGTGAGAAAACCGCTCCGTCGAAATTTGCCTTGACACAGGTTTCAGGTGGTGGTCTCCAACGTACTGCACGAGCTGTCCGTGGTATTTTGGCATGTGTAGGACGCAGCTGTTGAAATTCCTGAAAAGCATCAAAAGCCGAGGTCGGAATCTATCCCAGTGGAAGTGCAAATCAGATTCTTAAAAATATCAATTCACATTCTTTAGAGATGGAGCCAGGTTTTTTTTTTTAATTATCTTACAGGTTTCAAAGCTTACTAAACATAGTTTCCTTAATAAGATATAACGTATCATTCATGACTAAGTTAAAGGCTGAAACTCATATAATGTGGTTTTGTAAATTGTCAAAGTTCCTTCTTGTAGATTTATTGTACTCAACACCAAACCATAAACCTTTCCCTGGCTGCAAACAGGGCTTTATTAAACTACCACAAAGTGGACCTCTAACATCGAAGAATTTGACATAAACTCAACATAATAGCAAATGGATACATAAATCATGGCCAAATCACTCCCGAGCAATCAAAACAACTTGTTTCCCAACATTATCTTCCCTTCTCTGATGTAAGGCAGCATTACATCCAAGAATTTGGGATAAATGTTATAGTAATCAAAGACAACAAATCCTTTCATGTGAATCCTTTTATAAATAAGACACATCAGATTCTGAACACCTTCAGGCTGATCAAGAATATTGTATTGTGAAACCTGTCCATATACAGAAATTCTGCCATGGTCTTTCATATTGAGAAGCATAGCATCAATCATTTTCACCCCTACGTTCTCAAAGTAGATATCGATGCCCTCAGGGAAGTACCTAGTGACACTCAGAAATAGTGAAGGCTGTATTCAGTGCCAGAGAGAACATTTCAATAGCTCATAATTGTTAAGAATATAAAGTGTGAGAAAGACTGAATAGTCTGTATATTGATGTGTATAATAATGTACAATAGAGAGCCTTATATAGGCTAGATATGTGTGCAGTACAAGTAAAAGGAGTAAACTACAAGTACAGTATACTGAGCTAAGCCCAATGGGCTAAACTAGTCTAAGCTATACATTAACATCCCCCCTCAAACTCGAGGTGGCAAGGAGGAAGCCAACTGGAGTTTGGATATAAGATCTCGAAGACGACTAGGCGGGTGAGTCTTGGTAAAGATATCAGTAGGCTGGTCAGCAGAGGAGATGGAGAATAACTTGAGATTTCCTTTCTTAAGATGCTGGCGAGTGATGTGGCAGTCGATCTCAATATGCTTAGTGCGTTCATGGAAGACATCATTATGAGCAATGTAGATAGCACTACGATTGTCACAATAAAGAGGAGTGGCAGTGGGCTGTGGAGCATCCATGTAAGCCAAGAGCCAACGAAGCCAAACAAGCTTACAAGTGGTGTCGGCAAGGGCACGATACTCAGCCTCAGTACTGGAACAGGAAATCACATCCTGCTTCTTGCTGCGCCACGAGACCAGAGAAGTACCTAACAGGAAACAAAAACCTGTGATAGAGCATCGATCAGTCGGATCACCTGCCCAGTCAGCATCTGAATAAACATGAAGCTCGAAAGAAGATCGAAAGGAGTAATGTAGACCATGATAAAGTGTGCCTTTGACATATCGGAGAATCCGAAGAACAGTAGCATAGTGGATAGAACGAGGTGCATCCATGAACTTACTAACCATACCTACGGCATGTGAAATATCCGGACGAGTAACAGTGAGATAGATCAAACTGCCAACTAACTGACGATAGCGAGTAGCATCGGATATAGGTTCACCGTCCAAGGGTGTGAGCCTTACATTGTATTCCAAAAGAGTGGAAACAGTCTTGTTATCAGTGACATCGGCTTTGGAGAGAAGATCAGAAGTATATTTAGCCTGGGAAAGATAGTATCCATCAGAGGATGAGGTAACCTCAAGCCCAAGAAAATAGCTAAGAGTGCCCAGATCTTTCATCTCAAAATGTCGACTAAGGAAGTTCTGAAGAGAGTGGATACCTGCAGAATCATCTCCAGTAATAATCATATCATCAACATAAAGAAGAATAAGATTGATACCAACAAAGGATCTTCGAACAAAGAGAGCAGTGTCATGAGGACTCGAAGTGAAACCCTGCTAAGCAACAACTGAACTAAACTTTTCAAACCAAGCTCGAGGAGCCTGCTTGAGGCCATAAAGAGCACGACGAAGGCGGCAAACTTGATTGCCTGAGTGTGGATAGCCAGGGGGTGGTTGCATGTACACTTCTTCATAGAGGTCTCCATTGAGGAAAGCATTCTTCACATCCATTTGATAAAGAGGCCAACGGCGAACAACAGCCACAGCAATGAGACATCTAACAGATGTAAGACGAGCAACAGGAGCAAATATTTCCTCATAGTCAATACCATACTCCTTAGTAAAGCGCTTGGCAACTAGGCGAGCCTTGTATCGTTCAACAGATCCATCAGCCTTGGTTTTGATCTTGTAAACCCACCTACAACCTACTGCAGACTGACTAGGAGGCAAATCAACCATATCCCAAGTGTGATTCTTATGAAGGGCATCTAGTTCTTCATTCATAGCTTGCTGCCAAAGAGGGTCAGTATGAGCCTCATGATAGGTGTGAGGTTCATAGAGAGTGGCAAGAGCAAAAGAGCAATGATAATCAGTGAGATAAGGGAGAGGAATGCTTACCTGAGTGGAACGACAAAGTTCAGGACCAATAGGAGACTTAGGAGAGGGTGGTGCCACAGGATCCAAGACAGGCGGGTCACATGCCGGAGACAGAGCCGGAGATGAGTCATCTGGAGAGACAGTCGATGCTGAAGAATCCTCCACAAGTTCAGGATAGAGAGGGAGGAAAAGATCAGTAAAAATGGGAGACTCTGAGGAAGAAGATGTAGGAAACTGCTGAAGACTCGTGAAAGGACGATGTTCCCAAAACTCAACATGACGGGAGACATGAAGGCGATGAGAAATGGGATCATAGCAGCGAAACCCTTTTTGAGATACACCATAACCAAGGAAACAACAGAGACGAGTACGAGGTTGGAGCTTTGTTCGTTCATGAGGAGGAAGAGAGACAAAGCAAGCACAACCAAAAACCCGAAAAGAGGAGTAGTCAGGAGTTTGACCATAGAGAAGCTCAAATGGTGATTTGTTGTGTGTAGTTGGTGAAGGAATACGATTAATAGTATGCACAGCAGTGAGTGTGGCCTCACCCCAAAAGCGCTCAGGAA
Organism: Quercus engelmannii; assembly: GCA_029955605.1. NCBI lineage: Eukaryota > Viridiplantae > Streptophyta > Magnoliopsida > Fagales > Fagaceae > Quercus > Quercus engelmannii. The sequence continues at coordinate 58,865,597 of JARPSG010000006.1, read as the reverse complement.
GAGAGGCAGAAATGAGAAGGGTGCGGACAACATCAAGAATGTGACGATGTTTTCGTTCTGCATGACCATTTTGTTGAGAGGTGTAAGGACAAGACCGCTGAGGAAGAGTACCATGTCTGTCTAAAAAGGATAGGAAAGATTTATCATTATATTCTTGAGCATTATTTGATCGAAAGACTTTAACGGTGCGATTAAACTGTGTTTCAATTATTTTATGAAATGTTTGGTAAATAGACACAAGTTCAGACCTATGGTGAAGCAGATAAATCCAAGTATACTAAGGAAAATCATCCACAAATATGACAAAATATTTAGATCCCCCCTTAGTAGGAACAGGTGCAGGACCCTAAATATCAGAATGTATAAGATCAAAAGGGGTAGAAGAAAAGGAGTCACTTTTATTAAAGGGCAATTTTGTTTGTTTGCCAAAATGACAGGAAGTACAATCAAATTTTTGAAACTGAACTGAACCTAAATGACCTTGAGAAGCTAATAATTGAAGACAAGATAAGGATGGATGACCAAGACGAGCATGCCATAGATCAGGTGAGGAGGTGGCAGTGGTAGCAGCTGCAGAAACAAATTGTGAAGGAATCTTCAAGTCATGAACCTCAAACATGCGACCAACCTTACGGCTTGTCCCAAGCACTTGACCCGTTCGGGGATCCTGCACATCCACACCATGATTAGTAAATAGAAGATCTACGCCTAATTCGCAAAGTTGACCAACAGAAAGCAAATTGAGGGATAACTTTGGAATATGAAAAGTGTCACTAAGGGATAAACAAGGAGAAGAGATTGTTCCTTTATGACTAATAGGCATAGGAGTTCCATCAGCAGTGTAAATGGTGATTGGATGTTCTAAGGGTGCCTTATCAGAAAATTGGGATTCATCAGGAGTCATATGGTTACAACATGCAGTATCAAAAAACCAAGGTTGTTTACCTGAGGTGACAGAAAGGGCAGTGGAAGTGCGGGATAAAACCTGTTGAACAATTACCTCAATATCAGCCGTAGTAAGTGAGGAAGCCAAAGATGGACCTATAGGAACCGATGGATCTGAAGGACATACAGCAGCTGCTTGAGGAAGAGAAGCTTTATTCTACTCTTGCACAAATTTGTAGCTTACGACAAACAGAGATGTCATGGCCTTTGGCACGGCAAAACTTGCAGTGAGTACCTTTAGAAGACTAAGAGGTGGGACGCTCGGAGTTTATTCGCGGAGGAGCAGTGAGTGCAACAATGGGAGGCTGTGGTGAGGGTGTAGCCAATACATGATCAGATGATGTCATGTGATAAGTAGGCCGACGATTCTCCTCAGAAATGAGCTCCTTTACTGCAGTATCAAGAGAAGGAGTAGGAGACCAGTTAAGTAGAGAAGCCCTAGTAGGCTCAAAATCCTCACGTAAACCCATCATGAAGTGCACGGCGATCCTGATATTTGACAAAGAGCTCAATGTCCTTAGAACACACCAGTGAAGATCTGCAGCAGAGAGTTGTTCCCACATAGTAGAAGTCTGAGAATAAAAATCAGAAATAGACTGACCTGTCTCTTGGCGCATTTGATAAAGTTTTGATTTAATGTGAAACTCCAAGCTTGAATCATTAGTGTAGTTATAACGATCGGCCAAAAATTTCCAAGCAACCTCAGCAGTTTCAAGACGAGGAAGAAGATTATGAATGGAGGGAATAGAGGTATTGATAAACCAAGATAAGATCTTACTCTGAATACTTTCCCATTCCTCTAGACATTCTTCATAATCATCTGTTGTAACAGCAGTCTTGGAAGACTCTTCAGCAGCTGTGGCTTTGGACTTAGGGTCTGGTACTGGCTTAGGAATTGAATCAGTCACATATCTCCACAGTTTACGACCCTTGAGAAAGACGGTCATATTCTGAGACCATGCATGATAGCTAGTAGGACCATCTAACATGATGGTGATAGGACGTATGATATCTCGTTCACTTTGTTGAGCCATAATGAAGAAAATGACCAAAAAGTGAGATTTAGATACCTCAAATGCAGAAACAAAGCCCAAAATCAGAATCTACGCAAAAAACTGAGCAAGACAGGTCTTGTTGAAAAATTTTGACTTGGTTAACGGTCAAGTCAAAGTCAACGGTCAACGGTCAGGTTTGGTCAAGTCAAAGAATGACGTGTGCTGACGTGGCAGTGTGACGTCACACTAGGGCTGACGTGGCAGTTCGTGAAACGAAGCTGGCGCGTGGGGCGCGTGTGAGCATGTGTGGCGCGTGGAGGACGTCTGGTCTGGCGCGTGACTGAGAGTGACGGCGCGTGGCGGCGTGTGAAGCGCGTGCTCGTGAGGCAGAAACTTCAGGCGGCGTGTGGAGGCACGTGTGAAGTGGTTTCTGGCCGTTCTTGGGTGGGTTTTGCTTGGGATTGTCAGTTCTGTCACTCAATGCCTTTGCTTTGACTGTTGGATGAGCAGAACAATGAGATCCGAGAGTTGCTAGGACTGTGGGCGTGATGGCGGTGACTCGCTTCTGACAGTGGCTACTGGATGAAGGAGAGGGCAGCGGAAGAACGCTGGAGATGTCCACAGGAACCAGAAAGTCAGAGGAATGGCTCTGATACCATGTTAAGAATATAAAGTGTGAGAAAGACTGAATAGTCTGTATATTGATGTGTATAATAATGTACAATAGAGAGCCTTATATAGACTAGATATGTGTGCAGTACAAGTAAAAGGAGTAAACTACAAGTACAGTATACTGGGCTAAGCCCAATGGGCTAAACTAGTCTAAGCTATACACTAACAATAATTAACAGCTGTGGGCTGAAACTTAAATTGGGAGAATATGCACCTTTGATTTAAAAAATAAATAAAAATTTCCTATCCTCCCCTTCACCTTATTCTGCCCTTTTTTTTTTTTTTTTTTTTTTTTTTCAATTCAATCTGACCGGCCTGGGCATGTTAGTGGATGCAGTATAACCATTATTTTAAAAAGGATTTGGAAATGCATAATCAATAATGTAATCTTACGAATTTCCGTTACCATCTTAATCGTTTTTTGTTAATAGGATTTTCCATTAATGTGCTATCACCATGCATCTACCTACATAGAAAAATCAAATATAAAATCTGCAATTGAAGAATGTACACTTTCATGTGCAAAGTCATTTACATGGCTTTGTCTATAAGACATGGTTTCATTGTGATGAATGGTTACATCAAGGATAAAGGAGGTAAAATTATCATACAAATTGATGAAATGGTGCATTCTTTATTCTAACAATCTCTTTTTTTGGATATTTTATAGAAAGGCCTCAACCCATTGGCCATGCTTCCAATGCAACGATTAAGCTGCTAGTAACGTAAACCATGGAACTCACCCGAAGCTAGTAATTTCTAATATCATTAGGATGATCAAGACCGTGTCATGTATGTTATCCTTAATAGTATAAAAATATAGACACACACATATATAGACGATAAGAAAGATAGAAGGAACAACTTTATATCCGTCTGATGTCTAATCAATCATCATCAATCAATCAATCAATCATCAATATATTACTAAAAGCTGAAACGTAATATTTAATGTTGCTACACTCATATTGAGCCACATCAGCAACCATGTCATTCCCATCTTCTTTTTTGAATTTTTAATTTAATTTTAAAATAAATTTTACAAATTTTAAAATACTAACAAAACTAAAATTATTTCCAACTTTATCACTACTTTAAAGTCCAATTTTCATATATTTAATTCCACTATAGAGCCCAGGCCCAGGCCCAGGCCCAAAACCTTTTCAACTACATCCCTTCGTCAAACCTGATGTTTTTTCACGGTTACTATTACATTTCCTTTTGTTACACGATTCAAATTCCTGTCCCCCACGTTTTGATTCATTGTTTCAGGCTTAGTCCCTCCCCCTTCCCCACCTTTTGATTCTCACAGTTTCAGCTTTTGTTCTACTGTTCCACTCACGGTTTCATCTTCCTGTTCTACGGTTTTAGCTTCTGTTTCACCTTCTAACGGCAGCCTCTCTTTCTTCCTTCCTTCCTTCCTCTCTTCACATCTATATAAATATTGACGTAAGCGGGTGGTTCAGTTGAGGTATCCCTACATCCCAATTTCTTTTGTGCCCATTTCTTTTGCTTGATGGTTTTTTTTCCCTTTCTACGTTTGTTTCTGGCTAGGGTGTTGAATTTGTTTTTGCTGGGTTATTTAATTGGAGCACTACTTCTTTTGGGTATGTTCATTATGATTTTCTAGCTATATTGAATCTATATATTAAATATGTCACCTTTTACTATTTCGTGTTGTGCTCTATTCTTTTGCTTGACGGTTTTTTTTTTTTTCCTTTCTACGTTTGTTTCTGCCTAAGGTGTTGAATTTGTTACTGCTGGGTTATTTAATTGGACCACTACTTCTTTTGGGTATGTTCATTCTGATTTTCTAGCTATATTGAATCTATATATTAAATTTGTCATCTTACTAGAATTGGCCAAACAATTGGCATGGGTTTTTTTGAAACCTCTTCAGTCACATCTAGGATTTTTAATTATGCGAGAGAATGTGCAGTCATATTATAGTATCAAGTGACTTGGAATGTCAAGATTTTAGTAGCTTTCCCTTGTGTGAGTTGTGACCCCTAAAAGAATCATGCTGTATATATCTATTTTAATATTCTTTAGTACTTGAAATACTTTTTTTGTGGATTCTTCAGTACATATAGAGTAGAAACCTGCATATGCTAATTTCAGAAATACATTTTTGTGGATTCTTCTCTGTCTCTCTCTTTTTCTTTACCACTCTCTGAATGATTCCTCCAACAAAATAAAACATGGTTCCCCCTATTATGAATGTCAATTCAACTCAACTTTCTTCTACATGGTGAGATGAACCTGGATGAGAGGATTACATTATCTTAACTGTTGTGTTTTATTATTTTTGTTGAAACTTTTGGCATTTAGTACAAGTATCATGTCAAAAAGTTGTTCACACTTGGTAATCAAAATTTGGAGTTTCAAATCACCATCATCTAATCATCTTTGATAGTTGTCCCATGAAAGAAAGATTGTTTCATAGCCTGACAGTACTGCAATTTCATAGCCTGACAATATTGCATCTCACATATTATCCATTTCATGTCTCACTTGCTATCTTACTGCACATCAATCTTCCTTAAGAAAAAAACTGTGATGGTTCTGCTTTGGCTAAATCCTCCACAGATGCTAATAACCCTCTTGCACCTTTTCCCAGAACAAACTGATCGTAGAAAATCATCACTTCTTTCAATAATCCTCATCATAAAGACTAATCCCGCTTCCTCCACCTTTACTTTGTAGGATTTCTTTTCAATATATATTATAGAACTCCCTTGACATCTTATTTCAAGAATGGTGAAGTACTTACTTTTTCTCCACTAAAAAGGTTCCAGAAAAAGTTTCTGACTAACCAAGCGGTGGCTTAAGAAAAGAGTGAGGACTTCATTGAAAATGAATTTTACACCAGTGCACTGGATTAACTATCAAACAATGCCTTATCTTTTGATACCCAAAATAAATAAATTGATTAAGAAATTGATTACAAATTTAATTGGGGTCAAGGAGGAAATTTTAATTTTAAAGAAATCATATTCTAGAATTCAAATGCCCCCACCCCAACTATCGATGTAAAAAAAGGTTTAAAATTTAATAAATCCTTTCTTTCTATTGATTTTATTGTTTAAAGAGAAAACTTACCCCAGGATTCAAATAATCCAATTTGAGGCGAAGAGTCTTTAGGATTCTAACTTGATTTTGGCCATGTGTGAATTGGACTAGACCTGCTTTTACATTTTCCTTGTGAGTTAGACCTTTTAAAAGGTTTGACATTTGCATGGACGGAGATAAAACCCTCTGGTATAACTCCATATGGTTTCTCAGTCCCCTTTTTAAATAGGCATAGAGTGTTGTGCAAGATGTTACAAGTGCCATTCAATTGTTTTTCAGGTCAGGTACTAATTATTAAGGGGCTAAACGCCACCATCTTCTCATGAATTACTAAGGTTCCCAAGCCATCTGAAATGGGAGATTGTAGACCTATCTATGTTGTAACATAATCTATAAATGCATTACTACAGTCTGGGCCAATAGGATTTAAGCCTTGGCTTAAGTGTATTGATTGGTCAGCACCAAACCACACTTGTCATGGGAAGGAATATCGAAGAGAATGTTCTCTGAATGAAAGACATGAGGGATGCTGTGTGCTTTTTGTAAATTGTACAGCTCATGGCTGTATGAAATGGTGGCCATTAAATTAGTATAGAGTTTGTGTTTTCTTTTTTATGAGATCCCTTGTGAATTTTTTCCACTAATTTGGATGGTTCTCCAATATTATAGTGCCGCCTTAAACAACTGATTGTTTAAACCCTTCAAATTCGTCCTTTTGTACTCCACTATAATAATTAGTTTAAGAGAAAAGAATCTGAATCCTATTTCTCTTTCCTATGAATCATAGGCTATGATTTTACTGAAGATGTTTCTGAAATCCTCTTAACTCTTCTTTATTTTTTTTTTGGCCACCATCTGCTCATATATTTTTCTTTTTCTATCTATGTTGAAATTTCAATAAAGAAAAAAATGTAAGATTCTTCACATTTACAATATGTTACAAAATATCTATGTGAGTGGGAAATATATTTTGCTCTCCAGCTAAGGAACTTAATCTAATATGGATGTTATTGTTCAGCCTGATGTATAGGTTATGTAATTGTAAAGCCATAGTCATATGGAACATGTTATTGTGTACGTGTGGGAGCAAATTTCATATTCGTACTGCAAAAAATACAAAGAATTCTCATATAAACCACTCCATAGATATTAGAGATTTGCATAATTGTTCATTGCTGGATCTTCTGAAAGGTATTCCAATGTCTTGGATTAAATCTCCTCCACCCAAAGGACAACTTTAAATCATGGACAATCAATATGACTATAGAATCTGGTATGTAGAAAATATGCCTCTTAATATGTAGTGATCCTACTATATGTAGAATTGATACCTTCATGGCCCCATCCTAAACACTTCTACCATTTGCCTATTTTTTTATTTATTCATTTTTCTTTTTCAGGCAGGTAATTCATTAAGATAAATCTAAGAAACATTAAGAACACAAAAGGTCTAACGAGGCATCCCGATAAATATGGGAATCACATATTACAATTTACAACCAATACATTTCACCTGTTCCATTTTGTTTTATTGGTAAGTTACAGACGTACCTAGCAAGTTTTAAACTCTTGACCTCACCTTTCAACTAATTATTATAGGAGAAAGAAGTGCCAATTGAGCTATATTTAAGCATGTATTTTGATGAAAAATGTACTGATTGCCATGTTGCTCTTTGCTTGAAATGTTCAGGTTTCTTTTTTTCCTATTGGATGTTTTTTTTATTATCTGCATTGAACAACTTGCTAAATACAGGTTTTGTTACAAAGCATGGTTTAATACATCAACTTTCGGATCATATTTGCATTTTGGAGAATTGTGTGAGTGTGGTTTCTATGATAGGTTACTTTCCCTATATCAGTATATTGTCTTTGAAGGAAATCGAGTACTTACCTTAAACTTACTTTAATTGAGTCCACTTCAGAGATGTATTCACGAAAATATACGCTTAAATGGCCATGAATATTTGGAGTCAAAATGTTTGCATCATTTTCCATATATGTGAAACTTAGCAAGATAATATCACAGGCCATCAAATTTGAGATTGTTAGTAGATCTATAAGATTACCCTAGATTGATGTAAAGTTAAATGAAATACATAGCACAATTGCTCAAAATTTTCAAGATTGTCTGAAGAAAATTTCCCAATACTGCATTTATACCTGTAAACTTTCATTCGTACCAGTGTATCTCGCCACAAGCTGTGATGTAGGAGAAACATCAGAGTCCTCCCATAGTATCCCATATGCCTTTTGGGATGTGATTTTACAAATTCTCTTTTGTAGCTCACAATAAATAATCGAAGTGCATCAGCCATGTATCATATGCCTTTTTAGAAATTCCATTGTTGCCCAAACAATTTATGTAACCAAAAGAAATAGGACATTGTTGAATGAGTTGCTTTGCTGGAAAATCCCATTGTAAATAGAGCTAGATTGTTTCTTTAAATGTGTCCAACTCTCAATTATAAATAAAATGAACATGCTATGCTAAGATTTTATTTATATTATCTTTTGGTTGTATAGGTTGTTCATATTTGCTACCAATTTAATATGGATTATCTATTAAATTGCAAGTTCAAAAGCTGGTATATATAGTCAGGTATCTCTAAATATTAGTTAGAAATTGATTTTTAGGTGGGTGTAATCAAATGACTTTCTATAATTTGACTGAAAAATGATAATTAAGCCAAAACATTCGATGAAGAGATGTTGCTACTTCTGGAATTGTTTCAAAGACACCAATTAGACTTGAATTTCTATGAGGTTGAATATATGTCATTGATTAGTGAAATGGATAGCTTAGGAGAGAGTAAAAGTTAAGGGGAATAAGGGTCCTCCAGTTGTCTTTGTTGGGTTCATAAATTATGAATGGTAAAAAAAAAAAATATATATATATATATATAATCAAAAGAAAAAGAAAAAAGAAGGCATATATAGCATGTAGGTGAGAATTCGGATAGTACTAAAATAGGCAGTGGAAGCTTTTAACACAAAGTGAAAGAGTAAAAATAGAGGGAGATAAAAAAATAAAAAAATGAGGTTGGTCTAAAAAATGAGGTTGGATTAAGCATTTGGGTTGGGTCTTACCCTGTGATGTTTTCATTATTAATGGAATTGCATAAAGGCAAGAATCTCCAAATAGTTTTAGAAAAATGCTCTTCATGTTACTTGTGTGAACTTACTATAATATTTTTTATATTATCTTTTGGTTGCATAGGTTGTTCATATTTTTTACAAATTGATTACGAACTATCTATTAAATTGCAAGTTCAAAAGCTAAATTGTTTCTTCAAGTATGTCAAACTCTCAATTATAAATAAAATGAAAAGGCTATGTTAAAATATTTTTATATTATCTTTTGGTTTCTACCAATTTATTATTCATTCAAACATAGCTTCAAGGGCTGCCTCATATCTCATTTATATGTTAGTTGGTTGAAATGGTTGATCTATGATTCTTTGATCAGAATATTGGTTTCTGGAAATGGGATTTGATTGTTTTTGTCATTGGTATCATAATTATTTTCCAAGTTTTGGTTTTTGCTACTACTGAGATTAATGGGTTCTTGATTTTTGGAAATGGGGTTTGTTTGTTTTTGACATAGCTATCATATATACCAAGTATATTTTTATTTTTATTTCTATTTTTAAATTACTGCTGAGATCAATCAGTTCTTCAATCTTGGCATTCATACAAAAGAATATAGAACCCAAACAAAGTTGAAAAAAATGGGGAAATTTAATAATAATAAAAAAAAATCCAAACTCTTTAGAACCATGTGATCAATTGTAAAATGCAAAAATAGAGGGAGATTTTTTTTTTTAAAAAAAGGTTGGTCTAAAAAATGAGGTAACAAAGTAATTTAATAATGTTGTGAAATTATTGAGACTTTTTTTTGTTCCTATGAGGACTCTTTATTATTAGACAAAACATTAGGCACTTATATATATATATATATATATATACATATATATTGCTGCCATCTCAAATATAAATTAAAAGGGGAAGGAAGGATCTCTTATGCCACATACCAAGATCATCAGTCATGTAGTAAACAAATGAGTGAAATGGCACCTTCTTTGGTTGTAAGAATAATGTGTGAGAGGATTTTACATATTCATCTATTTAAATTTTTTTTTGAAAAAGTTCATCTACTTAATTTAGATATTTATAACTAGACAATTAAATAATAATTTATGCAACAATAAAAAAAAGCAAAAATTGTCTATATATATTTATCATGGATGGTTATAAATTTATGTTTAACTTTGCATTTACGTATTTTTATGCTTTAATTTACATATTTATAACTAAACGATGAAAATTATGAATAAAATAATTAAAACAGTTAACTCATCATAAAGCTAGAAAAATACTATAAATTACAATCCTAAACAACTTCAAAAATACAAACCAAAAATATCAAAAATACTCTTTACACAATCACAAAAATGAGCATGTAACGTGAATTACCTACAGAATTATTAGTCAAAATATTATCCAGTTTGGGAAGACAATAGACAAAATTTTAAGGCAACGTCAACTTTCTACTTTTTCTCTACTAATCACAATCTACAACGTCCAAAATTGTGGAACAAAATATCGTAGTCTTATATTTTCTCTTTTTATTAACTTTATACAATGAAGTCAAGCACAGTTTTAGAGTCATTGTTATATTTTTGAAAAAAAAAAATTGACTTCATATATCCAATATTGCAATTGTGATGATAACAATGTTCATGTGTCATCCTTAGTATATGATAAATGAAATGTTTTGTCACCAGTTGATTTTTTTTTTAAGCACATCAGTTTCTTAATGTGTTTATGTTTTCAAAAAATAGCTGCAAGCTATTCAATTGGCTAACCCAAAAAAAAAGAAAAAGAAAAAAAGAAAGTTCTTCATGACATCAATCTAACTGGATTGCTCCAAAATTCTCTATTCCTTCGAAAGGAGGAAGGAAAACTCATTCATCAATGCTTTAGGGCTGGAAACAAGCAAGCACTATTTTGGGTTGAAGCTCACAAATATTTTGTATAAGATCAAACTAAAGCGGGAAAAGAAACCTTTTTCAAGCCAACATAGAAGGAGACAAAAATGCAAAATATGGATTGGCAATTGCGCTGTTATGCGAATCAAATGATGAGAGAATACAATTACTGTTATCAATTCTAAACCAACCAGATGGAAAACTATTGCTGCAAAACTATCAACAAATCCTTCGACATACAACTTTTGGAACAAACAAATTTTGCATCCCAAATAACCAAGCATGCAAGAAAAATGGAGTGGGTTATTGGGATCATGAATGCCCTTACCCTTATGGAAATGAAGAATTACATGTAACATGCAAAATGTGTTCAATTGACTTGGAAATGTACAAATTAGCCAACCGAGTATGGTAGAAATTATGTTTCAAAAATAAAATCTACAATAAAATTTCCTCATTCTATTCCGAATACTAATCTTTAATAATACAAAATTTTAATTCAAAGACCAAAACCTCCAATCACCATGAATCCTGCAATATATATATATATATATATATATATATATATATATATATATATCATTATCATAAAAAAATTTATCACGTGCAATGCGTGGGTCCGCGACTAGTGATTAATTAAAGCTACAGAGCAAGAAATGTGTTAGGAAATATTTATAGATACTGACCTCTTCAAAGCTCCGTCCAAGTCAGTTTCTTCCTTATAATTGAAAGCCTCATCAAACCCAAACTTGTTCCGTAGTAGATCAACCTGCATTACATCAAAGCACAGAAAGAAGATAGAAATTTTTTTGTTGAGTATTGACTGGCCTGCACCCTTCTAGAGCAGAGAAGGGAAGGAGAAAGAAAGATATTGCATGGCTAACAACTGTAGCAAGAAATCTATCCTTTCAAAACCATGCAATGATTACTTCCTATAAAGAATTATTTATATATATGATGTTTGTATTTCTAAAACAAGGCCTTCAATATACCTTTTGTTTCCAATCCAAAATTTTCAAGAAGAAAACCAGGTATACATTGTGGTCAGAAGATTGTAGTCCATTAACCGTAGAACCATTCCATGGGAAGAGAAAATTGGGAAGTATTTTGGTATTAATTAGTAAGAATTATGAGTTTATAAGTTTTCCTGTGGAAATTTCATTATGTCATAGAAAAAGAAGCGACTGTAAGAACAAAAGAAGCTTCATGTTAGAAAGAGAGAAATTCTAATGTTCTAAGAGTTCACATATTGGGTTAGGTTGACTACAAATTTTCGAAGAAATCCAATGACATGTGATGAGATCAGGTTAGCAATGCTTAATCATGATCATTGCATGTAATTGAATCATATTATGAAAAGATAACCAAAAACAAAAGTTCAATGCAGGCGCATGCACAAGCAGCATTCATTGTAATTTAATAGCTAATTCAATCTAGAATATTTCATTGAATGAGTAGACGACTAAGTTACCAAGAATTCCAGTATAGTAGGAAAGGGGTACATCAGTGAGCTCAATTTTAAAGAGTCCTTCCAGTTCTGTGATGAGGCTGTATTCTTCCCGTGAAGTTGTGCCCCAAATCAAGTCACCTTTCTTGAAGTTCGGCTGTCCTGAATTCAAAACTTTGGCCACCTCAAACCCAGTGAATGGCTGCTTCATGTTATCATCGGAAAAAAAAATTAGAATTGCACTCAATGAACAAGATACAAGCTGTCATTTTACAAAGCCCACTCAACATATATATATATTGCAAGAGGTGGAAATTTTTAAATTTATATAATGCTTACAACATACAATGAATTTGACCATTTAGTTAATTTCCTTTTAATTATGATTATCTTTCTAAAAATTTCAACAATATAATTTTCCAACCCTATATGTTACGTACTAATATATATTGTGATGATTTGAATTGGCAAATATCCATGACAATGTAATTTGTATTGAGTGTGAAATTGTTGGTCCCATAAATTCCCTAATGAGAGAAGCCCAACTAAGAACCTGCTCGAGCAAGTAGCTAACACTGCTCATACGAGCAACTTAAGGAAACAGGCAAGCACCGAACAATTGAGGACTTCAGTTTCCATGCTCCTTGAGCCAAAAAGAAGACATCAGAGTTGAGAATTGAGCTTTAGGGAGCCAGAGAGCCATAGAAAAATCTGTGAGGCTTTCATCGTTGGAGCTGTTAAATCTTTAGGATTAAACTCAAGATCTCTTGTTCTGATACCATGTCAAATTACAGATTTCTCTTAAAAGGAGATAGATAATTTATTCATTTAATTAAACAACAAAAATTATTATCCATATGCCTACAGTGGTTCCTAACATAGAGGAAGTAAAACCAAGAAAGCAGAGAGAGAGAGAGAGAGCTTACAGAGCCAGGAGTATAGGAGGTAAACACGTTAGGACCTTCAACTCTTGTCATCCGGCTCCGCATGTAAGGATCACAGGACAAGTAAAGGTTCTTCACTACCATTCCATGGGACCCCTCTTGAAGCTTCAGTTTCATGGTTCCATTGATCACTTGCATGCCCGACTCTTTAGGAAAACCAGACACGTAGTCCTTCAATATTACTTGCTTGTTCCTCACTTCTTCACCAACAACACCACTAGCCATTGTTAGTCTTTCTAAGAGCTTCTGGTGTTTCACTGTTTCTCTCCGTCAATCTATGCTGTGTGTTCAGTTTCAATTATTGTTGCTTTTATAATATCAAGTTTGTGGACTGAGGAGATGACACGTGTGTGAGCCATACACTTTGAGAAATCAGCTACTGCAATGCATGTTAGATACACACAATTTTTCATTACCGTTTTTAACTAATTTGTACTACTTTGTAGAAATTTTAATAATATATTTTTGGCGAAACATTATCTGAATTTAAATAAAATATGAGAATTTTAATGGGAGAGTTTCAAACTATTATATAGTGGCACCGACACAATACGAGGGGTACTGTCATTTTGATTTTTGGAGGTTACATTCCATGATTATAAATGCTTTTAATTTAGACAACCTTTAATATTAGGTCAATGTCATTTTTGTGAGTAGGAAATTATCGAAAGATAAATGTGACGTTAACTTAAGGAAATGGATCAAAGTAAAGCAAATGGAATGAAGTGGACCAAAATGGATTAAATGGACCCACTAGACCAAATTGGACTGCTGTGGACTGAAGTGTACCAAATAGACTGAAAGCATCGAATTAGGCTAAATGGACTGAAATGGGCTAAATGGACCGAGTGGACTAAATGGACCAAATGGACAAAAGAGGTAGTGGACCGAAATGGACAGAAGTGGACCAAAGGGACCGAAATATACTAAAGTAGAGCAAATGAATGAAGTGGACCGTATTGGACCAAGTCAAACTGAAGTTTAGTGAATGGTCCAAATAGACCAAAGTAGACCGAATATACTGAAGTAGACCGAAATGCAGAGAGAATGGGGTTCTAACCCAAAGACACACTACAATCTACATTCAAAAGCCATGATAATGAGTTAGCAAATCAAACTTTATCTAATAGTCCAAAAACCATATTAGTAATTTACCCCCTTAAAAAAAAAAAACCATTATATTTTTACTTTTATTTTTATTAAATAATAGTATTATTTTAAAAACCACAAAACTCATCTATAGTAAGAGAGAGATTAGTTTCCTTTAAATAATTATTATTATTTATTTTAAGTTTTACATTGACAATTTGAAAATTTTCATTTTCAAACAAAGTGGTAAATTTTAATTGGTATGCAAAGACAAGGCCGCTCATTACAATTTGAGGTATATAACGATAATTTTATATATAATTAGTATTTTTTTTCATTTTAATATGGTATTTAAGGGCTCGTTTAGTATGTGTGTTTAAACAATAGTTTTTTTTTTTTTTTTGAAAATATGTATGGGTGAAAAAATGGGTGAAAATACGTATAATATTGTTTAAAAAATGAAAACATGTATTTAAATACATGTACTAAACAAGCCCTAAATGCTTCTTGTTTCTTGATATGAAAGATTACTAATTATTTTATTATTATTTATATTTGTGTTTTTTTTGTTGTTGTGGGGGGGGGGGGGGGGGGGGGGCGGGGGCATCAGCTAATGCCTACGGCTACGTGGCTGCATGGCCGCATATGATTTAGGTCATCAATCACTCAACCTGAAACAGATATTTCTCAAAGCTACTTTTTTAATTCCAAGAAATGTTAATGGCTTATTTGACAATTCCTCTGTGGCTCAAATTGCATTGCACACTAAACTAAGCTACTCTCAAGTTTTCATTGTACACTAGAATGAATAATACACATGCCTGCAAATCAGATTCTTAAAAATATCAATTCACATTATTCAGAGATGGAGCCAGGTTTTTTTTTTTTTTTTTTTTTTTTGTCTTGCAGGTCTCAAAGCTTACTAAACATAGTTTCCTTAATAAGATATAACATACCATTCATGACTAAGTTAAAGGTTGAAACTCATATAATGTGGTTTTGTAAATTGTCAAAGTTCCTTCTTGTAGATTTATTGTACTCAACACCAAACCATAAACCTTTCCCTGGCTGCAGACAGGGCTTTATTAAACTACCACAAAGTGGACCTCTAACATCGAAGAATTTGACATAAACTCAACATAATAGCAAATGGATACATAAATCATGGCCAAATCACTCCCGAGCAATCAAAACAACTTGTTTCCCAACATTGCGGCCACTATAAAGTCCTACCAGAGCAGCAGGGCCACTCTCAAGGCCTTCAGCTATGTCCTCCACATACATTATCTTCCCTTCTCTGATGTAAGGCAGCATTATATCCAAGAACTTGGGATAAATGTTATAGTAATCAGAGACAACAAATCCTTTCATGTGAATTCTTTTATAAATAAGACACATCAAGTTCTGAACACCTTCAGGCTGATCAAGATTGTATTGTGAAACCAGTCCACATACAGAAATCCTGCCATGGTCTTTCATATTGAGAAGCACAGCATCAAGCATCTTTCCCCCTACGTTCTCAAAGTAGATATCAATGCCCTCAGGGAAGTACCTGGTGACACTCAGAAATAGTGAAGGCTGTATTTAGTGTCTGGCATAAAATTTCTTCATCTCATAATTAACATCTGTGGGCTGAATATTTTTATGCAAGAATATGCTCCACTTTGAATAGAAGAAATTTTATTTCATGTCCCCTCACTCTCACATATTCTGCCTCAATTCTTAGCATTTTTTTTTTTCTTTTTACATGTAATCTTAATCTTAACCTGTCAATAGGATTTTCCATGAATGTGCTATCACCATGTACCTACCTACTTAGAAAAACCAATTATAAAACTACAGTTGAAAGAATGTACATGTTTCATGAGCAAAGTCATCTAATCTGTCTGTATTGCTATTCATAAGAAGACAAAATTCCATCATGATTAATAGTTATATCAGAGATAAAGGAGCTAACATTAGAAGAGAATTAGTAAAATTATTGTACAAATTGATGAAATGGTGCATTTTACATTCCAATTTTCTCCAGTTTACAGATATTTTATAGCAAATCCTCAACTCATTGGCCATGATTCCAACTGAACAATTAAGCTGCTAGTAACACAAACCATGGAACTTACCCAAAAGCTAGTAATATTTAGTATCATTATGATAATCAAGACCATGTATGGTATCCTTAATAGTGATGAAAATATAGACACACACAAATGTAAATAATATGTAGCACAGATGCAACAACTTTATCTCCATCTGATATCCTATTGTTAACTAAAGCTTCAGAGCAAGAAATTTCGTTAAGCAATATGTATAGATACTGACCTTTTCAACGCAGCGTCCAAGTCAGTTTCTTCCTTATAATTGAAAGCATCATCAAACCCAAACTTCCTCTTTAGGAGATCAACCTGCATGATGTTAAAGCAAACAAGTGAACAAAAATATTCTAATTTCTTGTTGAGTATTGACCAGTCTGAATACTCCCTTCTAAAACAGAGAGGGGAAAGAAAAAGAAAGATATGCATTGCTAACAACTCTAGCAAGAACTCCATCCTTTCAAAAGCTTGCAAAGACTGCTTCCTATAAAGTAACTACTTATGCATATGAATGAGTTTATCTAAAACAAAGGCCTTCAATATACCTTTTGTTTCCCATCTGAACATTTCATGAAGAAAACCAGGTATGCATGGTGGTCAGAAGATTCTGGTCCATGAACTATAGAGCCACTCGATGGGAAGAGAAAAATGGGATTAATGAATTAGAAATAATTATTATGAATTCTATGAATTTTGAAATATTATTGTGGAAATTGTGGTATGTCATAGAAAAAGAAAGATGCTGTAAGTACAAAATTAGTAAGATTCATGTTAGAAACAAATATATTCTATTATTCTTAAGTCCACATATTGGCTTGGATTTACTATAAATTTTCAAAGAAACCAAATGATACATGGCAAGATCAGGTTAACCACGCTTAATCATGGTCATTGTGTAACCAAATCATTTTATAAAAAGAGGGGGAAAAAAAATCAAAGCATTCATTGGACAAAGAATAGATAGCGCTTAATTTTGAAGTATGCCAGATAGAAATTACTCACCTTTTCTTTACTTCCAGCACTTCCAACAACATAGCAACCCATCAACTTTGCAAATTGCCCAACAAGCTGACCAACTGCACCTGATGCCGCAGAAATAAACACATATTCTCCTTTCTTAGGAGAACAAACTTTGTAAAAACCGACATACGCTGACAAACCAGGCATACCTAGAATAAAATTCAAACACAGCCAATTATAGGGCAGACATTATATGATGGAAAGGGAAAGCAAATGAAAATCTCACCTAATTTTGTAAATTTTTCATTTCATAACATTGGCAGTTTCATAATTGCTAGATATCCATGACTAAATTTTCTCACATTGTTGGTATCAAATTTATTCAAACAGTATGCAGATAGAAAACTTACTTGAAACCAAGAAGTATCAAACCCACTAGACTACTCAACTCAACACATAATCCTAACTAAGAACACATTCTTTTTTATCAGAATCAACTCCATTGAAATAGTGTATATACCAATTATATCTGATCTAGAACCACAATTATAAACAGCTGTATTTACCAAATCTATTCCAGCAAACTACTGAACCAACTCACTGAATTGGTCATGGATCCAACTGTACGACACTATCTAGCTACAAATTTGAACAAGAGAAAAGAATCGAATTCATGCTAATCAGGATCAGAAAATGTAGGACATGGATTAATCATGCAAGTTTTGATTCAATCTTTTGAGGTTCTTAATGAAAGGGTCATCACAATGTATTAACTATTCGCCACCAAGTGTTTTTAGCCATGACGATTAAATAATAAGCGAAAATTCCACAAATGGCAGCAAGAAACTATGAATCTCACATATAGTTTTATGGTGCATTTGCATATACAGAGCATAGAGTAATCTCATTCGAATAAGAATTTCACAAGCTAACACATAGATATCCAAACCCCACACACACACACATAAGCAGCAAAATACCAAGAATTCCAGTATAGTAGGAAAAGGGGACATCAGTGTGCTGGATTTTAAAGAGTCCTTCCAGTTCTGTGATGACACTATATTCTTCCCATCCGGTTGTGCCCCAAATCAAGTCACCTTTCTTGAAGTTTGGGTGTCTTGAATCCAATACTTTAGCCACCCCAAAACCGGTTAATGGCTGCATTGTACAAGCTGAGTTATTTTACAAATCCCAATCTATATATATATTGCAAGAGGTTTACTATTTTTATTTTCCATATCTCATCAATAATAATAATTATTAAAAAAAAAAAAACATAAATAATCCATAAAAAGACAAGGACTAAAAAACCCAGAAATTGAAATTCCATATTCAAAATAAATCAAAAAACCCTGTATCTAAACGAATTTAGCTATGGGTTAATAACTTTCTTGCGCCCCCACAGACCATCTCTCTAAACTTATAACCGGGATGACAGTACTAGTCTATCACTACTTCTACTAGTAGTACTTTTACTAGTGCCACGCCATCCACAACGCCCACGCCATCCACAACGCCCACCAGATTGCTTAGCACCAAACAACAAACTCCACGAAATCAATGTATGTTTGCTTCGAAGATGAAGTGCAACCCCAGGTTGAAGTCACTCTCCGGTCCTGGCCTCATCCTTTTTCGTCAGATGGCCGTTAATAAGTTAGGTGGGGCCTTTGCATTTTCACAATATTTACGGAATTGCCACTATATTTGTTTTTTTATAAAAATGAAAATTTTGAAAATATGTTTTCATTTTTCGTATTCAAATTCATCTTTTGGGATGTTAAAAATGAAAATTAAGTAAGAGTTCTTAAACCAAACAAGTTTTTGTAATGGGTCCCACTAAAAATTGAAAATGAAAATAAAAATGCTACTATTTTTTGCTAACCAAACAACCTCTAGGTTTTTCTCTTAGTTTGAGAAAACGGGGGAAAAAAAAAAAATAGAAGCGTGTCATTTTTTTTTAAGAGTTTCAACCTATAGAGTACATTTTTGATGATTGTACACTTTATCATCATATTTAAATACAAATTGATTTTTTGTGTAAATGAGAATTAAACTTCAAATCTCTTATTCAATTCCCACCTACATAGAATGAAGCAAATTTTGTGAGACAGAAGATTTGAACTTGGAACTAGGTTATCTCTACATAGGTTTACAAAAGACTTGGACTCAGTAGCAGAGCCAAGATTTCAATTTAGGAGGGGCAAAATTATAGGGAACTTTGGAAACACAATCGTTCATCTATTGATCTTCTACTTAATTTTTTAATTAATTTTTAACACTTCATTGCTAAAAAGCCTCAAAGTTCATTACCAAAACATAGAATT
This sequence comes from Quercus engelmannii, assembly GCA_029955605.1. Lineage (NCBI taxonomy): Eukaryota > Viridiplantae > Streptophyta > Magnoliopsida > Fagales > Fagaceae > Quercus > Quercus engelmannii. The sequence continues at coordinate 58,846,071 of JARPSG010000006.1, read as the reverse complement.
TGAAACAATGAAAGAGTCAAAGAGATTGAGGGGAAAAAAAGATTAGTGGAAAGATGTAAGCATTAGAGATTTAGTGTCATGAAAAAATAAGACATAATTTGAAAGTATGGATCCACTACTTAGAGTTGGAGCCATGAAATATTTTAAACACAATTTAGTAGACGATTTTGATTTAAACTTAAAAAGTGTGATGAAAATTGAATTTCAATTGGTGTAAAAGATTAAGGTTGTGTATCTCCCATTTAAAAAAAAAAAAAAAAAATAGTAAGTGTAAATGTGTCCAATTTAGTATTATCTCTTTGTATCTTTTTCCTCTAGTATGATATTTAGTATAACTTTGTTGATAAAGGTACAAGTGTGTAGCACATCTCATGACAGCACAACAAGTTCTTGCATGTACTGCCAGAGAATAACAAGCCACCTCATAAGGCACTAACTCTCACAAACATTCATGATATTAGATCAATAAAATGTAAAATCTCAATTACTTGAACTTTAGATATTTGACAGAAGCATATTAAGCAGCTCTTTGTATCAGAACACTGAGGTAGCCAACTCTAATTTTGCAGGTGTCTCAAATGCTGTTAAACAGCTCCTTGTTTTTGTTTTAAGATATATAACATATTGTATACTCTTCTCTTTGTTGGGGGGAATTAATTTCGGCATCAAACTATCAAATTTGTATCATTTGCATAGTTAACTGAAATTATGGGTTAGAATTTGATGTTAATTGGGGGGCAATACCTAACATATTTAGCATGCACAACCCACAATATGTTTTAACAAAAGGAAACTTTTTTTTTGCAAGAGCAGATGAAAGTTGTAATTTTAAGTTTTAACCAAGTTTGTAGCTAAATTTTTGTATAAAAAAATAATTAAATTTTTTTGAAAACTTTTTATAATCTATTAAAAAATACTTTAATTTCGCAGGTGTTTCAGCATCAAGCTATCAAAGTAATCCAGAAATCCTATACTAAAGGGGTTTGGGAGGAAGGTTGTAATTTTAAGTTTTAATCAAGTTTGTAGCTAAATTTTGTATAAAAAAAAAACAATTAAATTTTTTTGAAAACTTTTTATAATCTATTAAAAAATACTTTAAAGATGCTCATAATTTTGAGAGGGATAACATCACTTTCAAAGGTATGAAAATTTTTGAATAGCTAAATTTATTATTTTCACAAACCGGGCAATCGAATTTTACCTATCATATTAGGATTAGAAGAAAAATCAAGAAAGCTGAGAGCTAGAAGAGAGAAACAAAGAGAGAGTGGTAGGCTTACAGAGCTAGGAGTGAAAGAAGTAAAAAGGTTAGGACCCTCAGCTCTTGTCATCCGGTTACGCATGTAAGGATCACAGGACAAGTAAAGGTTCTTCACTACTATTCCATTGGAGCCCTCTGGAAGCTTCAGTTTCAGGGTTCCATTGATCACTTGCATGTCTGACTCTTTGAGAAGAAAACCAGACACGTAGTCCTTGAATATTACTTGCTTGTTCCTCATCACTTCCTCACTGACAACAACAACACTAGTAGCCATTGTTAGTCTTTCTGAGAGCTTTGTGTGTTTCTCTCTCCGTCTGTGTGTTCAGTTTCAACTTTCAATTACTCGTACGTGGTTCTATGGGTCTCAATTATTTGTTGCTTTTATGTAGGGAATGAAGTTTGTGAACTAAGGAGATAACACGTGTGTTCGCTACACTATGAGAAATCAGCTACTGCAATGGGTAAACAGAAGGATTAACCATTTGATCTTTGTCTATCTTGATCCTCCTTAAAATATTGTCTACTTAAAAAATTCGGTACACACCAATTTTTCATAATTATTTTTAAGTAATTTGTACTTTATTTAAAAATGATGAATATACCATTTTGGTCTATATGTTTTGGAGTCATAGTTAATTTGATCTTTACATTTAAGTATGTAGTAATCAATTTAATCTACGTTATTTTCAGCTTACAATTAATTGGGTCCTTACCTTTAACTTACTAAATGAAAATGCAGAACAACCGGTTTTCTTTCTCCAATTGTTCCTCTCTTCAAAAAAATCAAAGATCAGATCAAAAGGAAAAAATTGATTCCAAACTGAAATTTCATTCAATTCAAAGATGAGAGTACGTCAATTAAAGAGTCAAAGAAGCTACAGATTGCGGAACACTAATTAGTCTTCACAATGTCTTAAAAATCTAATATATTTATATAAAAAATACACTGAAACACAAAGAGATTGTGCAGAACTGCAAGAGTATATGCATAATATTAGTATTTCATTTACAACATATACATGATATAAACATGATTCATGGTCAATCGGTTTTAATATAACTATTTTATGTATCAGATTGTGACTGACTGTCTTGTTATTTTCACATAAACCAACCATTTTTTTTCAATCACTCACGATGGCACAAATTTAACCATTTTAGAAATTTTCTTTCTCATCATCTACCTATTTATGTGTGTTTTGATTGTTTTTGGTTTCAATTTTCAACTACATGTGGTTTTAGGTATGAATTATTGCTCCAATAGTAGTTTGTGGACTGAGGAGATGACACGTGCGACTAATACTTTGGCATTTGCTTGTCCAAATTGGCCACATGTGGTGTGGACCTACTGAAATGCATGGGCAAAATCACCGTAAGGCTCTTGTTCATGAATCCTCTATATGTAAAAGAGGGATACATGCACCTGATGCATAATAAATTTTTTTTTTTTTTAAATTTGAATTTCTCTTTATTACCATAAAAAGTTTCGACACACGCAATTTTCATAACTATTTTTAACTATATAATTTGTACTTTATTGAAAATTCAATAATATTTTTTCACTTATATTATCTGAATTTAATTAAAAATGAGAATTTTAGAATGGAGAATTAATTTCTAGCTATGGTACATGAGTATCGACATGATTCGAGGTACAACATTATATGCACTATAATGACAGATCATTTTCTGAAAAATTAAGATATGAGACAATAGATATACGTAAATTAATAATTAATAATTAATTTTATGCATATATTATTTATTTTTAGGTATAATTTAGGTTTAAAAAATAAGTACCAACAGTCAATTTTTAAAAAATATATCCAAAATTAATATAAAAGTAATAATAGATTGCAAAAAAGTAATATTGATAACCCTTCAATGATGTTCAAATTACATAGGAATAGTTTAAATAATTCAATTTAATAAATAAATTGAAATAGTGTACGTAAATAACTTACACACCACACAAAAAAAAAAAAGAAGAAAAGTAATACACTAAAAATTAATTATATTAATATATTAATAAATAAATAAATACAAATACATAAATTAACAAGGAGAAAACCTAGTCACTACCTAGCAATAAAAAAACAAAACAAAAGAAATATTATGAGTTCACATGCATAGTACCATGTAAAGTGTAATATTGTGGGCAAAATGATTGTACACTTTCTCCCAATGTGGCAAATATTAGCCACATTTTTGCTCACAATATACAGTTTACATGGTACTATTCATGTAAACTAATCAATGCTTCAAAAAATTAGGGAGTACATTGCAAGTGAGAAAAGAAAAAAGCCAATTATTGGTCGCTTGTCTAGATGAGTTGACAAGGATCATTAGTTGCTAGTTTGCATGGGTAGCAATGGGCCGTCAATTGATTCAATGATTGCTCTAGGAATTTTTTTTAAGATAATCATTATGAAACTTAAATTATACAAAATATGATAAAAATATAACTTCATATATTGACAAAATACACACACACACAAATACATAAAGTCTTACAATTTTCTTTTACGAATTTTCTTGTATTGAAATTGTTGTATGATAGTCTCATTATCCATGCTGCAAGCTACATCTCTTTCAAAATTTTAGTTCAATAAAATTTTTCTAGGGTTTTTCCTTTTTGTTTGGAAGGGCCTAATATAGTTTTTAGGGGACCAAAGTTTTAGGACAAAATTTGGTTATGAACTTAGTAACAAATTAACATAACTACATATTTTGAAATTTTAATAATTGAATTGAAAGTTTTTTATGTTTTTAAAAAACATGTCAAATTTCATGTCAATTGGATGTTATTTACTATTTGATCCATGAACTTATTTTTTATGTATATTTTAGACTACAAAAACTCAAAATTTCAAATATTTGATTGATGAAGTAGCTATTGATCTTTGATTTTATTGAATTTCTGCAAGTATGGATGATATAAGAAGAAAATGTAATCCAATGACGGATTTGTCAAAATTTACATATAATAATAATAATAAAAAAACAAGGTGGTGTTGTAGTCTAAGTTTGTTGCCAAATTTTGTCCTAAATTTAATTATACTGGACCAAAAAAAATTTGTGAAAAAATTTAGGGTAGTCACAAATTTTTTTTAAAGATAAAAAGAAAATTTTAAATTTTTTTTAAATTTATATATAAAATTGTTAGTGATATATTAACCCATTAGCATAGGTCCAAGCCTAATACTACTTTGTGTCCAAGCTAAGTCTCTTACTTGTACTAGAAGTCTATTAGTATAGGATTTAGTCCACTATATACTCCTATTATGAGTCATTGTAAATTTGTAACACATATTTTGTACTACACTCTTATAGTTATATGATAAAGATGTAACCCTTAAGGGTTCCTTCGTGGATGTAGGCTGTAAGGCTGATCCACGTAACTTTTGTGTTCTTATGTTCCTATTTTATGCTTCCCTCTTCCGTATCTAGCCACCCTTGGATCAATGATCTAGCTAAGCTAGTAGCAACGAAAGAGAGTGAGAACTAGAGCTTGGAAAAGAGAAGGCTTAGGACTGTGCTCGATAGATGGTAGAGACATATAGGTGGAAGGAGATCTATCTTGTTCAAGATTTATCTAAATACACGAGATGTGTCAGTGTGGCACTAGTGTTGGTCACTTGCTGAGGAAGGGAACCTGGCCAAAAACTCTGTCCGTGCATCCTAGGTTTTAAGTTATACCTGCTTTAATTATAACTTTAATTTATATATATATATATATATATTAATAAAAAAAGGAAACAATATTTCTATCCATGTCACTCTACTTGATAATTTTTCAAGGAAATAAGTTTTAAACCTTAATGACATTAGGAACAGGGTTTTTTGGAAATCATTTAGTACTGTAAATGAGTACTGAGGTACGTACTAAAGAGTAAAGAACCTCCACATAAGAGCAATTTCCTATGCTTGATGGGATTCATCCTGAAAATTCATCATTACCTGAAAGGTCTAAGTTTACAAGTTCCTTGCAATCTTTAATGCCTCTGGGGAACTCTCCCATGAGCCCCATGTTCACAAGTACGATACCACATACCCTATTCTCAGCTAGGTTCCAACAAGTGACTCCTACATAGTTACAGATGGAACCTTCTGCGAGGTTGGTAAAGGTTCATGAAGTCTTTAAGAGATTAAGAGGGTCTTCAAAGGAATCTCTAATAGATTTCAGGCAATTGATATCACTCTGAGCACCATGGCTCAAAATAAATTTACCCATCAATGACCAAAAAAGAATGTGGACTAAAACTAGAGTTCTTGCATTAAGAGACATTTATGTTTGAGATTATAGTAGCATATTATTGACATGAAGCGTTGCATTTATATAGAGGATGCCAATCAATTTACCACATAGAGAGGAGAACGTGGAATATACCCAAAAATAAATTAAAATGTAGTCTCTTGATTTTAGAAGGTCAAAAGCATATAAAATCCTTGACTTGTTTGTAAGTAATTGTACAGAAGTGGTGTTCATTACACTCTCTAATCCACTGGGTTTTGTTGTTTTGGAGTGTGTGCAAAACTATGTAGATTAATTTATATGCAATAACATTTACCCATTATACAATTATCTAGGAGTACAATAATAACAACGCACTCATTTCCCTTAAATGAATAGTAAATCTTGATAATTATATGATTTACCATCATGTGGATGACGGTGGGAGTGGTGGAAGTCCACTTAATCTTGAGTACAAAAGAGAAAGAGAAAGAGGACCGATTAGGTATGATTCCAATATAATACCAACTAGAAGGTTGTCTTGAAACAGCAGATTTAAAGTGTGTTTGGCATAAGCTTATAAGCTCAACCTTTAGCTTTTAGTTTTTTTTTTTTTTAAATTTTTTTTATAACTTTTATGTATAGCTTTTTAAAAATATTATTGCTTTCCGCCTTTTCTCATTTTTTTCAAATTTTATCAAGATATAAGTATATTTTAGCATACTTATTATTGTTCCCAAATAGACTCATAATTAGAGTCCGTTTAAGAACAACTTATTTAATTGAATTTGAAAACTTTTTACTGAAAGTACGGTAGATAAAGGTAAAAATTAGCTGAAAAATACAACACTCATGAATATTACCAAAACATGTAGTGGAACCCATAAATAGTATTAAAAGTAAACTGAATAGTAACAAAAATAAACGTAAAACAAACTGACTTTAAACTCTAATCCCAAATGCAACCTTAATGCTCATCCAAAAAGAAACAGCAGAGTAATTGTTGATCAGAATCTTTAAAGGCCAACGACTACTTAAAATAAATAAATAAAAACGTTTATACAGCCTTTTATTATGCTCGATTTTGTTTTCACAAAAAAAAAAGAGGGGGAAGGGGTGGGGGGGGGGGGGGGTGTTTACGGCGAAAACGCAAATGAAGTTTTGGAGGCCTAGGAGGTCAGGCTCAGAGGGATGCATGAATCATGGGTCTCCCCATATGAACAGTAAACCTTTTTTTTTTTTTTTTTTTTCAGATGGACCGCTTTTAAAGTTGAAAGACTTTGGTTGATTTGATGGATAGTGGGAACAAACAACGGTACGAGATGATAATGGACGGTGAAGTTGTTTTTGTGGATGATGGAGTACTAGTTATTGAAGGAATCTATGAAATCATATGCAGGAAGGAAAACCTGGCCTATTCTGAATAATAAAGATGGATTGATTGAGTCTAGGATTCATTGTCAGCTCATTGGGTGTGATCAAATTTGAAGGGTGGTGTTAACGGTGTGGCTGTTAACAACTTTTTTTTTTTTTTTTTTTTTTTGTAGCTTTTTGCAACATTATTCCTTTTTGACCATTTTTTAGAGGCTTTTTTTAAAACCTTTTTGACAATCTTTTTAATAACTTTTTGTCATTTTTATTAAGTGAGACCCTTACAGGAAATCTTGACAAGCACCCGCACGGTACTTGTTAACATTTTCCAAATTTGAAAATGCTAAATTCTTTCTGCAATGTTTCATGTCAGCATTATGAAGATGGCAGAGCGCACATGCCATAGATGTTTCACTAGAACAATGATTCTTTCAACGAACAATGTAGACAAAGTCTTATATTGTACTAGGAAACGAAATATTACCATAAACTACATACTAATAGAATATTAGGAGAAAATTAAGTGCCTAATAAAGAAGTCCGGCAAGACTTGCCTATCAAAGTTCTAATTGGTTCAAGTTCCCCAATTAGAGTTTAGTAGTGGCCTCACAAACAATAATAACAATGCTCACAGAAACTCTAGCATATAAAAAATACGAAATATATCAAATAAATAAATACAAATACATAAATTAACAAGGAGAAAACCTTTTTCTCAAAAAAAAATAATAATAATAATAATAAACAACAAGGAAAAAACCTAGACACTACCTAGCGAGAAAAAAGCAAAACAAAAGAAATCTTATGAGTTCACACATGCATAGTAGTACCATTTAAAGCATATATTGCAGGCAAAATGATTGTACACTTTCTCCTAATGTGGTAAATATTAGCCACATTTTTGCCCACAATATATTGTTTACATGGTACTATACTTTTTTTTTTTTTAAAGAAAGTTTCAATCTAGGACGTTCACTACTGATAATAGCGATTTATCATCAGACCAAGACATTAATCAATTTTTTGTGTAAGCAAGGATTGAACCTCATATCTCTTATTTAGCCATAAAAAACTTTACGAGTTGAGCTAGCTGAAACCCACTACATAGTACTATCCATGTAAACTAATCAATGCTCCAAAATATTAAGGTGTACATTGCAAGTGAGAAAAGAAAAAAAGCCAATTACTGGTCACTTGTCTCGATGAGTTGTAAAGTATCATTAGTTACTAGTTTGGATGGGTAGCGATGGACCATCTATTGATGCAATGATTGCCCTAGGAATTATTTTTTTTAGAGAGTTTCAATCTATGGCATTGCTTCTGATGATAGTTCTTTATCTTTAAACCAAGACATTAATCGGTTTTTAGTATAGGTGGGGTTTGAACCCTAAATCTCTTATTCAACTATTAAAGATTTTATTAGTTGAGCTAACTAGAACTAACAGAAATTTTTTTAAGGTGATCATTATGAAACTTAAATTATACAAAATATGATAAAAAAAATAACTTCATATATTGACAAAAAAAAAAAAAAACACGCAAATACATAAAGTCTTACAATTTTCTTCTACTAGTTTTATTATTTTGAAATCGTTGTATGATAATCTCATTATCCATGATACAAGCTACATCTCTTTCAAAATTTTAGTTCAATAAAATTTTTCTTGGGTTTTCCTTTTTATTTGGAAGGGCCTAATATATTTTTTAGGAGACCAAAGTTTAAGGACAAAATTTGATTACAAACTTAGTAAACAAATTAACATGACTATATATTTTGAAATTTTAATAATTGAATTGCAAGTTCTTTTTGTTTTTAAAAAACATGTCAAATTTCATGTCAATCTGATGTTATTTATTATTCAATTCATAAACTTAAAATTTAGATATTCAATCAATCAGATGTTATTTTAGACTACACAAACTCAAAATTTAAATATTTGATTGATGAAATAGTTATTGATCTTTGATCTTATTGAGAATTTGCAAATATGGAAGATATAAGAAGAAAATATAATCCAATGGTAGATTTGTCAAAATTTACATCCAATAACAATAAAAAGTTGAGTTGTAGCATAAGTTTATTGCCAAATTTTGTCCAGAGTTTAATTATATTAGGCCAAAAAAAAATTTAGAGTAGCCACCAATTTTTTTTTTTTTTTTTAAATCTATAATTTTAAAAATTTATATATAAAATAATTATTTTTCCAAGTCAAGGCTTCAATGTGGAGCCACCCTTGGATCAATGAACTAGGCTAGTAGCAACGAAAGAGAGTGAGAACTAGAGCTTGGAAAAGAGAAGGCTTAGAGACGGACTGTGCTCGATAGATGGTGGAGATGTGTAGGTGGAAGGAGATCTATCTTGTTCGAGATTTATCTAAATACATGAGATGTGTCAGTGTGGGGTAGTGTTGGTCACTTGCCGAGGAAGGGTACTTGGCCAAAAACTCTATATCCGTGCATCCTAGGTTTCAAGTTATACCTGCTTTAATTATAACTTTAATTTTTATATATAAAAAATAAAAAAATAAATAAAAAAGAAAGAAAAAGGAAACAATATTTCTATCCATGTCACTGTACTTCATAATTTTTCCAGTAAATAAGTTATTAAACCTTAATGGCATTAGGAAAAGGGTTTTTTCGAAATCATCTAGTACTCAAAATGAGTATTGAGTTATGTATTAAAGAGTAAAGACCAATTTGTGCACAATAGAAGAGTGTGAGACGTTGGATTCACATTGCCACATTGATAATGGTTGTACGGTTCATCCATAAAAAATCAATAGCAAAGAAGTCTGAGCATTTTGATCCTTGTTCTGTTTCTAGAGCTTCCATTTCACTTGATTTTGTTCTCTCTTTGTATCCGCCTTTTATCAAAACGGCAAAAACTGACCATTTAGTCTTCGCAATGTCTTCAAAAATGTAAAAAATTTATATTAAAAAAAAAAAACTGAAATACAAAGAGATTGTGAAGAACTGAAAGAGTATATACATGATATTAGTATTTCATTTACAACATATACATGATATACACATGATTCATGGTCAGTCTGTGTGAACCGTAATGATTACATCGTCTTCAGTGATAGATGCAGCAATTTCAGGTTGCCTTACTAACTTAAAATCATCTTTAACAGTGAGGCAATTTCTCTCCCTGATAGCCCTTAATTTCTTGCACACTTCAAGCATTGTTGGCCTTTGATCGGTACAAGGCTGAACACAGGTACAAGCAATCCTAAGGAACCGAAATATTTCACCATCATATCCTTTCCTCAACAAAGATTTATCAATGACATCATACAGATCAAATTTTGATTCCTGAAAGTCAAGAAAATTAGTCATCTGACTTGGCTCCTTGCCTGTAATAAGCTCTAGAACCACAATTCCAAAGCTATATACATCCTTCTTAACAAGTTTGACCTCCCTAAATTCACTATTTATAGAGCAGCTCTTGTTCAAATCAATGTCATTTTGGTTCGTGAACATTGCCCCTCCAAATGTCGATATCTTGGGCTCAAAATTTTGATGAAGTAAGATACCTTTCGAGCTAATGTCGAGGTGAACTACTTGGAAATGACACGTATGGTGAATCCAGGTCAAGCCTCTAGCTATACCAACTATGATTTTAACCCTTATAGGCCACTCCAACATCTTGGCCCTATCTTCCACAACATGTAGCCAATCATGGAGACTTCCATTTGACATATATCCGTATACAAGAAGCCTTTCCTGCATTTCTAGGCAGAACCCCATGAGGGGCACCAAGTTTTTGTGTCTCAAACTAGCCAATGTGATTAGCTCCGATATAAATTGATTCTCATAATGTTGTGATGCATGTAACCTCTTAACCGCCATGAAAGTACCATAGGGAAGCATTGCCTTGTACACAGTCCCTGTTTTTCCAGACGTAATGACATTGTTTGCACTAAAATTGTTGGTTGCTTTTCTGAGCTTCATAAAGCTTATTTTTGTAGCCATCTTCTCTAATAATGAAATCTGTGGACCAAATCACTCCATTAGTACTTAATCATAATCGTAGAGCTTAAAATAAATTATGGAGAAGTCAAGATTTTGTCTAGACATTTCAACAATTAAAGCTAGTAATTTGGGAAGTTTTACCTGCAGATATGTGATGCCACATACAAAGATGTAGTATATAAAAATGCATTATGAAAAGTTAAGCAAGTCCAATTTTCTAATAAAAATTTAAAATTAAAAGAAGAAGAAGAAGAAGAAGAAGCTAATAAAACCTTGATTTTGATTTTGATTTTTTAATTTTCATCATTTAACTTTTATTCTGTGTTCAATATGGTCCTTCTGTCCACCAATTGGACTACTATTATTTCTAAGCATTGTAATTATGATTTTTTCACCATTTTATTCTTAATTTTTTCTTTACTCTTTTTTTTTTTTTGGCACTTTCATTGCCCCAAGAGAATGGAAACTTTAGATGCAAAATTAAGAATATCAAAACTTCAGATACCAAAATTGAAAAATCCTAACATGGAAGGTGTAATTAATAATTGAGTAATATATAAAAAAAATAAAAAAAGTTTGGAGTTACATCTGATTTTTTTGAATTGATAGCTGCTTTAAAGTTTAAACTTCAAAATATGGCTTGCAAACAGAGAGAGTACCTCTTTGCTTCGTTCAAATCGGGATTCTACATTTGGAAATTGACTCACATGATCAGGTTCTATTCTTTTGATGATCTTCCCTCTCTCCATTAGCCCAACCCCAAGATCAAAATAGTAAATAAAAAAAGCTGTATATAAAATAGCAAACGCCACAAACCCAACTTCATATCCACTTTGGAAAGAAATTTGAAACACCCATCTATGCTTTTTACAGTCTTCCTCCAATGGCCCTCCACAAAGTCCACTATTATTCACGTAGCTCTGAGCATAACTCTTACTAAATGTACAGACAATAAAGCAGAGCAAAAGCAGAGTTCCTGCATTAAAAGCCATTTGAGTTTGTGATTTTAGTAGCATGAAGAATGAAAGTGTAAAATCTTTTGATTCTAGAAGCACCTAAGAGTCTAAAGAAAAACCACTAAGTTGGATGACAACAAGGATCGAAGTCAAGTCAATCTGCACTCAGGTATAGGAGCAGATAAAAAGCCACCACTCCACTAAAACGAGAAGAAAAATGGACTTTCACCCCGATTTTTTAATAGTTTTTAGATCTATTTTCCAAGTCATGCCCCCTAGAGTACGCTAGTAAAAATTGGGTTAAACTTGTGTACAATGCATTACTCTAATGCTCGAGACACATACACAAGCCGTGTCCATAGAAATTCAATCGAGTTGTTAAAGGAACACAACTTTATGTCACGGGTTCTTTTATTACAATTCTAAGGTGACAAACTGTGAGTAGTTGTTTATATTTTCACATGAACTTATTACTTTTTCTCTATCATTCATAATTAACCATACCATAATTGTTGAAAATAGGGAGTATAAATTACATGTTTTTATTTTAATGTATAAATTACAATTTTTAAAGTTTATACATGACTCTAAACTTTGACAAGTAATGCTCTTCTCAAAAACAGAAATAAAAAATAAAAAGTAACCTCAGAAATAAGTTTGAAAAAAAAAAAAAAGACAGTTTTTTTTTTTTCTCTTACATTTTGCTAAATTTTTTTTAAAATTGTTTTAATAATTCAATAGTTACAACAAATACGAGGGGATTTGAGTCTTCAATGTCTCTTATGAAAATCTCAGAAAATAACAATTTACAAAGACCCTTAGCAAAAACTATAGTATAAATCTAAACAACAATATATAAAATATATTCATCCAAATTGACTCTTCATGTAGATTCCCCCCAAACCCCCCCCCCCCCCCAAAAAAAAACAAAAAAAGAAAAAGAAAAAAAAGAAGAAGAGAAACTCTCCGTTAACGCAATTGTCTAATGTAGTCCACACTTAAATTAGATTTAGTAAAATCATTTTATATGATTACGATGCTCATACCAAATGGAATTTGAATTTAAGAGAATATTCTAAAAGATTAAAAAAAAAAAAAAAAAAGACTTAAGGGCATTTCTTTTTTTGTCCTCTACCGAAACATACACCAACACAGATTAACAAAAGGAGCAGCAATCACAACCTACCTAAAGGCCCATTTCGGCCCATTTTGCAATCAGGTGGGCAGTTTTATGACTTTCATTACTAGCTTTAGGAACCCAATATAACTCACTTCAAAGGAATTAATAATTACAACAATACCAATTAAAACTATTACTTGAGTACCAAAAACATCTATTGAAGGATTCTCCAAATACTTGCTAGCTTTAAATCACCTAAAAGGAGAATTGTAATCTAAACATCCTTATGAGATTTCTTTTACCAAACACAACTTACAAATGGGGTTCATGTATTTGAGAATTTAAATCACACAAAATAATCTTCAAATTCTACTATTTAATGAGCCCTAAATTCTTCCTTTAGGCCACAAAAATCTAGTAACAGAGAAAATAGCCAATCAACTCATTCACACCCTATCCAATTCCAAAGGCCCATTTACCAATCAAGTGAGCAGTTTCATAACTTTCATTACCAACCCTAGGAAGCCAAGATAACTCACTGTAACTCAATCAAAGGAGTTATTAGATTTTTCATATCCTCAACCATAGGAGCAACTTCCCAACAAATTGACTTCTCCCCTATGGTTTAGTACATCACTTCCCAGCTAACTCCACAGCTCTTTGCAAGACTCAAACGTTTGTGACATCTACAGATATAGCTACCACCAAGTTAAGCACCCAAGCTTTCACCAAATTGCCCTTATGGTTTCTTACTACTATCTAACACAAGCTTTCTCCTATTTTCAAGTTGCATCCCTCCTAAACAATACTTAGTAATTAAACTTTAGTAAATCATCCATAGTTACCATGACATGTATTTAAAGCAATTCAGCTTGCTTAAGTTCAATCACCAGTTCATCACATGGCTTGAAAAGCAATTGTGTTAGGATATTTAGTGTTTTTTTTTCTTCATATAGGGTCTTTTTTATAGTGTAGAATAAATGTCACAAAACATATATAGTTGCTTGGACAGTAGGCTGGGCTATAAAATTTGCAAACTAATTTAATTTGTGATTTTCGATTGGTCGAATTTAAGTGCTTGATCGGTCAAAATTTTAATTTCGATCAATCCAACATGAATCGAAATTTCCAAATTTGCACTCTAAATTAGATAACTTTGTAGCATTTTTTTCTCCAAAAATAAACTTCTAAAGATACTTACAACATATGTTTACTTCGCGAATTGTCAACATAAATAAAACTTAAAAATGCCCATAAACAAATAATGTAAGACTAAATTAATTTTTAATTAATTTGGTGGCCCACATGATAAGGCACATGTGATAAGTTAGAGGTTTAATGGGATATAAAGACATATCCATCAGTGTCTTACCTGATTGATCAATTAGAAAATTGGTTTCCTAAGTTTGATGGTGAAGTGGAAATTAAAGTAAACTAGGAAATTAGTCCTCTCTCTACCCATTAAGATATTCAATTTTTCCTATCGTAGGCTAAATTTGAATGAACTGAGCATATACAACAAAAAGGGTGAAGAAAGAGAAACAAATCTTACAGAGAATTATTATTATTCACTGGATTTCAAGAGAATTGCAGCACTAGATCTAGGTAAGTCTCATGACTATTTTGTTGTATTTTATATCAATGTGAAATCCATGATAGTTTTAGATCCTGAAGTTAAAGTAGTTGTTGAATGCTTAACAACATAAAGTATTTTAAGTTCACAAATAATAGCTAAGAGACATTATCGTTTTCGGTATTTTGGTCCTTTCGCCTTTTTCTATAGCTTCATTTAGTTTGATTTTGTTATGTATGTTAATAAAAAGGCAAAGAATGACTATTTGATCTTAACAATGTCTTTGAAATGTAAATTTTAATATTCAAAAGAGAGATCAAATAACAAGGAGATGGTGCACAAGCACAACTACAAGATGATAAGGATTTATTTTTAGCATTGTAATATATATGTATGTTCTAGGTCAATGGGTCTCAACCTCAATGATTTCAAGGTCATCTTTAGTGTCAGAGGTGCCAATTTGAGGTGGCCTTAGTAACTGATAATCATCTTTGTCAGTGAGGCCATATCTCTCTCTGATAGCCCTCAATTTCTCCCACACTTCAAGCATCGTAGGCCTTTGATCGCTACAAGTTTGAACACAGCTACATGCAATTGTAAGGAACTGAAATATTTCACCATCATATCCTTTCCCCAACAAAGATTTATCAACAACATCATTCATACCACATGAGGAGGTATTTGAAATATGATTATTCCATTGGACCAAGGTTCCATCAAGACAATTAGGAAGATTAGTTATTTGGCTTGGCTTCTTACCTGTAATTAGCTCTAGAAGCATAATTCCAAAGCTATACACATCCTTCTTAACCAGTTCCACATCACCAAATTCACCATTGATAGCAACACTCCTGCTTTTTGCCCTTCCAAAATTTGATATCTTGGGCTCAAAATTCTTATCAAGTAAGATACATTTTGAGCTAATGTCAAGGTGAACTATTTTGAAGTCACACCAATGGTGAAGCCAAGCCAAGCCTCTTGCAATACCAACTGTAATTGTAACCCTTAAATGCCACTCCAAGATCTTACCCTTATCTTCCACAACATGTAGCCAATCATGAAGACTTCCATTTGACATATATTTGTATACAAGAAGCCCTTCTTGCATTTCTAGGCAGAATCCCATGAGAGGAACTAAGTTATTATGTCTTAACCTTCCTAGTGTCATTAGCTCAGACAGTAATTGATTCTCATGATGTTGAGATGCATGTAGCCTCTTAACTCCTAAGAAAGTACCATCCAGAAGAATCGCCTTGTACATGGTTCCCGTTTTACCAAATCCAATGACATTGCTTGCACTAAAATTGTTGGTTGCTTTACTAAGCCTCGTAAAACTTATTTTTGAAACCATCCACTCGACTATTAAAAACTGTAAAGCAAATCACTCTTCATTAGTACCCAAACAAAAATATAAAGCTTAAATGAATTCTGATCAAGAGTTCAAGATTTTATGTCACTACAAAAAAAAGGTTCTATGGCTGCGTTTTTAAAACGTGGCTATATGTCAAAAAAACGTGGCTATAGCCTATAGCCGCGTTTTTTTAGGCCACGCTTTCTAGTGTGGCCTAAAACCTGTGACTATAGGACTCACGGTCCTATGGCCACACTTTTTAACCGCGGCCCAAGACCAGGTCCTATAGCCGCGTTTAAAACGCGGCCTAAGGTTGTGGTCTTGGGTCGCATTTCAAACGCGGCCTAAGGTTTTGGTCTTGGGCTGCGTTTTAAACGCGGCCCAAGGTTTAACCTTAGGCCACGTTTAAAACGCGACTATATACCCTTAAATTTTTTTTAAAAAAAAAAAAAAAAAAACTTTGATTACCAAAAATTAATTTTCGGTAATCAAAAGTTTTTTTTTAAATTAAAATTAAAATTTTTAAAATTGATACTTTCAAACTTTAAAATTTCAATTTTAAATAAATAAAGAAATTCAAAACAAAAATACAAACCCATCAAATTCAAATTCAAACAAAAACCCAGAAAATTTCAAAATTAATCAACCACAACATGTTCTAAAATACAAGAAAACAGTACAAGAACACAAACAAAACATCTCCTTCAACGAAATCAACCCAAACTGAACACAAACTATTCAAGGAAAACAAAAGCACCAGCTCAAAAATACAAAAATCCCCATAACAAAAACACAACCAAAAAGAGTCCATATGCTCAAACAAAAAATTAATCAAAACACAATCAAACAAAAGAAAATAATTTTCGGCCATGGGTCAAAGAAAAATAAAGCAAAGAGAGATAATTTTTTGAGGCACTTTAGCTTCATTGATTCAAAATCTTCAAATCTAAAGCAAAGAGAGACTCAATCTTCAGATCTACTGCAAAGAGAGACAGAAAGTTAAAGGGAAAAACAATGAACAAAACTCAAACAACAATGAACAAAACTCCATATTTTCACAAACCCATTCATACAGCATCAGCAAGAAAGAGACAGATTGAGAGAGTTTTGAGAGAGACTGTGAGGGAGCTTCTTTTTTCCTTTTGCTAGGACCAAACGAGTGGTTAAGTCTGAGGTTTCAAATTTTGAAATCTCAGATTTTTTTTTTTTTTTTTTTTTATGGAATATTTTGGAATATGCCATAGAATATTCTATGGCATATTCCATATTCTCCATTCGGTGGGTGTTTTTTTTTAACTTTTTTACGTAAGTCTATAGCCACGTTTAAAACGCGGCTATAGACTTAACCTATAGCCGCGTTTAAAACGTGGCTATACGTCCTCCTTAAAAACAAAATTTTTTTACAAGTGCTGAACCCATTCGGTGGGTGTTTTTTTTTTTTTTTACGTAAGTCTATAGCCACGTTTAAAACGCGGCTATAGACTTAACCTATAGCCGCGTTTAAAACGTGGCTATAGGTCCTCCTTTAAAAATAAATAAATAAATAAATAAAAACACCCACCGAATGGGTTCAGCCCTTGAAAACAATTTTTTTTCTAAGGAGGACCTATAGCCACGTTTTAAACGCGGCTATAGGTTAAGCCAATAGCCGCGTTTAAAACGTGGCTATAGACTTACGTAAAAAAAAAAAAAAAACTCACCGAATGGGTTCAGCACTTGTAAACACAATTTTTTTTTTTTTTTTTTTTTTTTCAAAGGAGGACCTATAGCCACGTCTAAAACGTGGCTATAGATTTAACCTATAGCCACGTTTAAAACGTGGCTATAGGTCCTCCTTTAATAAAATTAAAAAAAAAAAATTGTGGCTCTTAGGCCGCGTTTTTAGCTCAAAAAAACGTGGCCTAAGAACCCGTCTATGGCCCCGTTTTCAAAATGCGGCCACAGTTAAGGAAAAGAAAAAAAAAAATTTTGCCAAAAATAAAATACGGAGGTCCTTAGGCCGCGTTTTTAGCTCAAAAAAACGTGGCCTAAGAAGCCGTCTATGGCCCCGTTTTTAAAATGCGGCCACAGTTAAGGAAAAGAAAAAAAAAAAAAGTTTGCCAAAAAATAAAATACGGAGGTCTTTAGGCCGCGTTTTTAGCTCAAAAAAACGCGGCCTAAGAACCTGTCTATGGCCCCGCTTAAAAAACGCGGCCTAAGAGCCTGTCTATGGCCCCGTTTTTATGAAACGCGGCTTCAGTCTATCTTGGGCCGCGTTTTTTATAGCCACGGCTTAAAAAACGCGGCCCAAGGCCCCCGCGTTTTGTAGTGTGTAGACAATCTAGGGTACCATTTCAACATTAATTCAAAACTAATAATCGGACAGTACTCTTTGATTTATAGTCACTTTTTACCCCCTGAATAACACTAGTAAATTAATTAACAGACTAATAGAAACAAATGAGGAAGAGAAATCAACTCCCTCAACCACAAGGTCATGAAGAATATCAATTCTTCTAGGACTATACACTTTGCTAAACTTTCATATATTTTAATTTGTGATTGGATTATATAACCTGTACATAAGATCACCATTAGTATTTGGTGAAAAATAATGAAATCACCACTTGATACATATGCAAGTTGTGACAAAATATATATTGTTAGAACTCAAGGAGATGCGCTTCAACCCCAAATGAGCCAAAAGAGAGCCATCTAGAAAGATTATGGGTCAAAGAGCTTGATTTCCTAGTAATGTGAATTAGGCCCACTTAGCAAGACTTTCTGCGTCACTTGCAAAAATCTAGGGCATTGTCAATGCATTATGAAAAGTTTGCTATGATTACGACGTATGTTTATTTTAAAAAATTTAGAAGATCAACGGAGATACAAATTCTTCTCATGGAAGATTTGACATTGTCAACTTTCTAATTTCAAAGTCAGTCAACTACCAATAATTCTTTTTTGTGTCTTTATGTATGTTTGATTTTTTGGGTGTTTTATCGAATTTTTATTCAGCCGAAAAAAAAAAAACTACCAATAAATTCTAATATCTTGCACTTTCACACACATGTTCACAATTGTGTAGAATGAAAATGATAAAAAAAGAATTGTGAATCCACATAATTGTGACAGTTGTAGCAAAAAAAAGTGTTTAATAATATGCAATACTAACATTATTAGTTGACTACCAAAGAAAAAAAAAATTTATATGAAAAATATGTTTTTACATTCACCATTCATGTATATTTTACATTATAAACTAAATAAATATATACAATATTATACACATTTGCATGAATAATATATAGTATAATATACTATTCATGCAAATGTGTACAATTATGTACAGTAAATGTTCATTTGATAAAAGTTATTTTTGTCAAATTATTTTACTATTTAGCTTATTTTTGCTACTATTTATGGAGAAATTATACGATTCTCATGGTGGACAAGTGACGCAATCTACCGTTCCATTAAAAGACTCCCACTTGTTTAAAATTGTTGCGTTAGAAAAAAATTTTAAACAGAAAGTGATTACTGATTCAGTAATTTTAAACAAGTGAGAGTTTTTTAGTGGAATAATGGACAAGTGACGTGGTCTATCATGAGAACCATATAATTTCTCTTATCTTAGCTAACTTTTACCTTTTTCTATAGTACTTTCAACAAAAAATATTCAGTAAAGTAAAGTAAGGAGTTCTCAAACGAACCTCAGTGAAATTGAAACTGAAACTAAAAGTATAGTGGGGCTTATGAGTAGTAGCAAATTTGAATTAATACTCTGAGAGAGAGAGAGAGAGAGAGAGAGAGAGAGAGAGAGAGAGAGAGAGAGAGAGAGAGAGAGAGAGAGAGAGAGAGAGAGAGAGAGAGAGAGAGAGAGAGAGAGAGAGAGAGAGAGAGAGAGAGAGAGAACCTCTTTGCTCAGTTCCTGTCGTGGTGCCTCAGTTGGGATTTGACTCACACAACAAGGTTGTGTTTTGTTCTTCCTCCTTGCCATTAACGCTGTCAACTTTGCTGTTGACATCGTCTTATTATGATTCTTCTTCTTCAAACCAACCCGACGATTAATATAGTACATGAATTCCTGTCGTGGTGCCTCAGTTGGGATTTGACTCACACAACAAGGTTGTGTTTTGTTCTTCCTCCTTGCCATTAACGCTGTCAACTTTGCTGTTGACATCGTCTTATTATGATTCTTCTTCTTCAAACCAACCCGACGATTAATATAGTACATGAAAAAAGGTGTATACAAAGTAGCAGAAAAAATGAAACCAACCACAAACCCGCTTCTGAAAGAAAATTCAAACTCCCATCTATGCTTCTTACAGTACTCTAAAGGTCCTCCACAAAGTCCACTATTATTTACATAGCCCTCACGCGTAATATTAATGTTGACAAACTCTGGCACTGGACCAGACAAGAGATTGTTAGCAACACTAAAGATTCTAAGATTCTTGAGCTGGTTGAGTTGCTGAGAAATTTGACCTGTTAGCTTGTTGTTGTCAAGTTTAAGAACCTCCAGATAAGAGCAATTTCCTATGCTTGATGGGATTGATCCTGAAATATCATTACCTGAAAGGTCTAAGTTTACAAGTTCCCTGCAGTCCTCAATGCCTTTGGGGAACTCTCCCTTAAGCCCCATGTTCGTAAGCACGATACCGCATACCCTATTCTCGGCTGGGTTCAAACACGTGACCCCAACATAGTTACAGATGGAACCTTCTGCGAGGTTGTTAAAGGTCCATGAAGTCTTTAAGAGATTGAGAGGGTCTTCAAAGGAATCTCTAATAGATTTCAAGCAATTGATATCACTCTGAGTGCCATGACTCAAAATAAATGTATCTAGAAATGACCAGAAAAGAATGTGGACTAAGACCAGGGCTCTTGAATTAAGAGGCATTTGTGTTTGAGATTATAGTAGCATGTTATTTACATGAAGCGTTGCATTTATATAGAGGATGCCAATCAATTTACCACATAGAAAGGTGGACTTGCAATATACCCAAAAATAAATTAAAATGTGGAGTCCTTTCATTCTAGAAGCTCAAAAACACTTTAACCATGACTTATTTGTGACTAATTGTATAAGAGTAGTATTTACTACACACACTTTAACCCACGAGTTATGTTGTTTTGGGGGTGTATATGCAAAACTGTATAAATTAGCTTATGTATAACAATATATACCAATTATACAATTATTGAAAAGTACAATAAAAATAGTACACTCTCTTCTTTTACATAAATAGCAAATCTCAAGTATTATATAATTTACCATTGTGTGGTTGAGTGGGAGTGTTGGACGTCCACTTAATCTTGAGTACAAAAGAGAGAGAAAGAGGGTGCTTAGTTCCAAATCACAATTCTCTTTTGTTGTTTCTTTGGCTTTTACATTATCCCCTTTTTCTTTTGGTTAGGTAAGATTCCAATATAATACCTACTACAACATTGTCTTGAAACAACAGAGTTATATAATTGTTCATCAAAAAAGAAACAACAGAGTTATTGTTGATCAGAATCTTTAAAGGTCAACGTCTACTTAAAAAAAAAAAACAAAAAAAACGTTATAGTGCCTTTTGTTATGCTTGATTTTGTTTTCACAAAAAGGGTTTTCTGCTGTGAAAAAGCAAGTGAAGTTTTGGAGGCCTAGGAGGTCAGAGGGATTCATGAATCATGAGCCCTATACAGTCAAGGCAAGTCCTCATATGAACAATAACCATACTTTTTCAAAAAAAAAAAGGGAAGCTAGTCTAACTTTGTTGTTCTTGTTCATCTGGACCGCGTAGAAAGTTGACAGACTTTGGTTGGTTTGATGGGAATTGGGAATATACAAGGTATGAGATTATATTGGACGGTGGAGTTTTGTTTTGTTTTTTTTTTTTTTGAAGATTGTGGATGGTGGAGCATTGGTCATTGAAGAAATCACGAAATCATGTGCAAATGCAAAGACTATTAAAGCTAGAAACTTGATGGTAAGAACACGTTCCAAAACCTATCCGAGCTGTTTGTGAAAGACTCAAAGCTCTTGGGCTTTGTTTTTGCTTCGGGCTAAATAAAGAAAGAGTGGGCTGAATTCAGAAAGACTAATTCAAGGCTTTTAACTCACAAAAGCAGCCCATTGGATACCTATGGCATTAAAAACTGAAAAAAAAAAGCTGTATATAAAATAGCAAACGCCACAAACCCAACTTCAAATCTACTTTTGAAAGAAATTTGAAACACCCATCTATGCTTTTTACAGTCTTCCTCCAATGGCCCTCCACATAGTCCACTATTATTCACGTAGCATGAATAATGAAAGTGTAAAATCTTTTGATTCTAGAAAAACAACTAAGTTGGATGACAGCAAGGATCAAAGTCAAGTCAATCTGCACTCAAACGTATAGGAGCAGATAAAAAGCCACCACTCCACTTCTAAAACGAGAAGAAAAATGGTATTTCACCCCGATTTTTTTAATAGTTTTTAGATCTATTTTCTAAGTCATGCCCCCTAGAGTACGCTAGTAAAAATTGGGTTAAACTTGTGTACAAGGCATTACTCTAATGCTCGGGACACATACACAAGCCGTGTCCATAGAAATTCAATTAAGTTGTTAAAGGAAAACAACTTTATGTCACGGATTCTTTTATTACAATTTTAAGGTGACAGATTGTGAGTAGTTTATATTTTCACATGAACTTATTACTTTTTCTCTATCATTCATAATCAACCATACCATAATTGTTGAAATTAAACTTCTAGAAGCTTGTCTAATAATTACAGATAGTAAACAACACAAACCAGTGTTTTTCTAACAGAGTTTCGAAAAGTCTTTACTAAAATTTTCTTAAAAAATTTTAGTGATCCAATAAGATGAATCTTAACCGTTAATTGATAAAATTATTATGAGACTTGCCATAATGTGTTAGTGAGAAGTCCGATGTACATTTAGACTTCTATAATTTGGAGAGAGATGAAAAGTTGGTTACTTATAATTAATTTTGTTGGTGAGAAAATTGCTTGGAGAGGCTCAGATTGAGTAAACAAAATATATAGAGACATCACTTGGCCAGAAAGTTTAAGCATGTGAGTTTGAGATAAGCTGTGTTATGCTAACGGCTAACCACTCACTTTTGTCATAGTTATTCAATTTGAAAATAGGGAGTATAAATTACATGTTTTTATTTTAATGTATAAATTACAATTTTTAAAGTTTATACATGACTCTAAACTTGGACGAGGAGTGCTCTTCTCAAAAAAGAAAAAAAAAAGTCAAAAGTAACCTCAAAAATAAGTTTAAAAAAAAAAAAAAAAAAAGACCGCAAAAAATCTAACTCATGAAAAACATAATTTTTTTTTTCTCTTACCTTTTGCTAAAATTTTTTTAAATTGTTTTAATAATTCAATAGTTACAGCAAATAAGAGAAGATTTGAGTCTTCAATGTCTCTCATGAAAACTCCAGAAAATAACAATTTACAAAGGCCCTGAGCAAAAAATATAGTATAAATCTAAACAACAGTATATAAAATATATCATCCAAAACGACTCTTCATGTAGTCCCCCCCACCCCCCCCCAAAAAAAAAAAAAAAAAAAAAGAAGAAAAGAAACTCTCTGTTAATGCAATTGTCTAATGTAGACCACACTTAAATTAGGTTTAGTAAAACCATTTTATACGGTTACGATGCTCATACCAAATGGAATCTGAATTTAAGAAAATAGAAATAAAAATAAAGGGTCGGGTAGGGAGATTGAGCTGAAAGCAAGAGAATATTCTAAAAGATTAAAAAAAGAAAAGAAAAAAAGACCTAAGGGCATTTCTTTTTTTGTCTGCTATCGAAACATACACTAACACAGATTAACAAAAGGAGCAGCAAAAGTAAGTAATCAAGAAGCTAAATCCTTCCTATTGGCCCAAAACAAAATCTCACAATAAAGACCATAGCCAGACCAACTCATTCACACCCTACCTAAAGGCCCATTTAGCAATCAGGTGGGCAATTTGACTTTCATTACTAGCTCTAGGAACCCAATATAACTCACTTCAAAGGAATTTATAATTACAACAATACCAATTAAAACTATTACTTGAGTACCAAAAACATCTATTGAAGGATTCTCCAAATACTTGCTAGCTTTAAATCACCTAAAATGAGAATTATTATCTAAACATCCTTATGAGATTTCTTTTACCAAACACGACTTACAAATGGGATTCACGTATTTGAGAATTTAAATCACACAAAAGGGATTCACGTATTTGAGAATTTAAATCACACAAAATAGGGCAAAACTTAGGTGGAGTATTTTAGATACCCCGCTTGAAATTTAAACACCTATCCACTTACTAAACAGTAAAACGGCCGTTTTCCTCTCCGTTTATTTCTTTTTCTCTTTTATTTTTCCCCTGTTTCAGACTCGAGAACTCCCACAAGAAAACCCCAAAACTCACCAGCTCCTAGATTTCCTATGACGTTCTCTTTTCTTCTCTTTCTCTCTCTCTTTCCTTCTCTCTCGCTTAGATTGTTTGAGTTATCGAATCCAGCTCTCTGAACTCTCTCTCTCTCACTCTATTTTCACATATTGGTTGGCTGGAACTAAAGTGATTCGTTGGTATGTATCAACTAAATCTCATTATAGGTTTTCAATTCTAGTTGCTGGGTTTGTGTTCTTTTGAGGCTGGTATAGTTTTTCTCTGACTTGGGTGTCAATTTTGGTTAATGGGTCTGTGTTATTATTGCTTTGGATAGTTTTAATATGGGTTTCCAATTCTAGTGCTGGGTTTGTGTTATTTTGAGGTTTGGTAGAGCTTTTCTTTGTTGATTCTGATTTGGGTGTCAATTTTGGTTAATGGGTCTGTGTTATTATTGCTTTGGTTAGTTTTGATTTGGGTTTTCAATTCTAGTTTCTGGGTTTGTGTTATTTTGTGGTTTGTTAGAATTTTCCTTTGTTGATTCTGATTTGGGCGTCAATTTTGGTTAATTGGTTTGATAAACCACAAAGCTGATAGACTCCTAAGAAACCATTTTGACATCGCATCAGTAGGAAAAGCAAGAAAAGAACAAACCCTTCACTATCTAAGTGTGTGGATCACTGTGTTGTAGTAACACTATGTCTTGATTTTATCAAATTTATTTATGTATAAAAAATAATTGCTAGTTATATAAGGCCACTTATAATTGTTGATCATATACGTAAGGAGGAACACTAGCATTATTTGTAATAATTTAGCTCTAGTGCTTTCTTTGTAATTATTGATAGTACGATTGCCTCTTAAGGATGATGGGATCCTTGTAGAGTAGCAGGTAGTTGGTGATAATGTAAATTGGTAACTATTGATAGTACCCTTTGAAGCTGGCTATCCAGTTTTGAAGAGAAAGTGAGAAGCATTTCTCTTCAAAACTGGAGGATCTCCTCAAAAATTTCTAGGACCATGTTTATAGGATATCAACAAATTTGTGCCACTGATCATTTTAGTTGGATCAACCAGAGAAGTGGTCACTAGTCTGCTTCTTGATTGAATACACACAAACCTTCCTTGATTGGATAGAATGCATGGTGTGGTTAACCTATTAGAATTATTAGAACTGTTTGCTTGACAAAAAGGATAAACTAGCATAGGGGTAATAATGACTCCATCCACAAGTGTCAAGTTCGTTGGTTTTTTGGAAAATCATGTTATCAATTGTTACAGCCTAACAGAAAGTTGTATAAGTAGCCATCCCTATGTAAATGTACCAAGTGAGAGGTAGCTCTGTATCAGACACATTGGTTGACTGTTTTGCATTGGTTATAAAATAAAAGACTCTTGCTGACAACAGCCATACAATTTGTCCACCAATAGAACATTAGGAGGTATGGGGTTCAAGGTTCAATTGATAGTCTAGTGGTAGCGGTATCTTTTGTGGTGCCTTATATGACTAGAATAATTGAGATGGATAAGCATGGATAATTTTTCTTTTGAATGGGCAATGCATTCACATAAACATTGAACTTTATGTTTTAGTCATTGGGAAAATGAGGGAAAAAAAGTGAATGACAAACAAATAATAGCAAGCAAACATAACCCAAAAGCAAATTTATCTACATATATTTCTCAGGGGAAAAGATACAACTTTGTATGTCATGCATCAATTGGACAACCTAATTTCTACCTAAACAATTTCATTTGAGGTACTTGCTGTTGCAATTTCCGATTGCCTATAGATCTCAAAGTCATTTCTAACACTGTATCTCTCCCCAAGAGTACTTATTGTATTGTACAATTCAAACATTGTTGGCCTTTTACTTGGAAAAGGGTTAAGACAGGTACATGCAATTCTAAGGAATTCAAAGATTTCACCATCAAATCCTCTAACAATCAGAGATTTATCAATGACATTGTAGAGATTAGACGAAGAAGTGAAAAGATGAGTAATCCAATCAACCAAACTCCCATTTGAATTGTTCGAATAATTGTTGATTTGAATGTGTTCCTTTCCTATAATTAGCTCCAAAAGTAGAATTCCAAAATCATACACATCCTTTTTAACAAAACCCAAATCCCAAACCCCAAAGTCTACAAAAGTGCTATTACTTGAGTGAGTGTCATTTGAATCAATAAACATTATTCCTTCAGAACTTGATATTTTTGCCCCTCCAAAAATTTGATATCTTAGGCACAAAATTATTATCAAGTAAAATAGAGTTTGAACTCAAGTTAAGATGTACTACTCGAAAATCCCACCTCTGGTGAAGCCATGCCAAGCCTCTTGCTACCCCAATTGCAATTTGAATCCTCAAAGACCATTCCAAGATCCTATTGTTGCCTTCCTTTGCATATAGCCAATCATAAAGATTGCCATTCGATATATATTGGTACACTAGGAGCTTTTCTTTCCTCTCTTTGCAGAATCCCAAGAGGGGAACTATGTTATTGTGCCTCCATCTGCCCAGAGCCAATAACTCACATATGAATTGTTTGTCAAATGATTGACAACCATGTAACCTCTTAACTGCAAGGGGTGAACCATTTGGAAGGATTGCCTTGTACATCACCCCGATCTTTCCAAACCCAATCACATTGTTTGTGGAGAAATTGTTAGTTGCCTGTTTGAGTTCTGTAAAGTTCATTCTAATAACCATTCCTTCCAATTAAGAATTCTGTGGATCAAATAATTTGCCACTATGAGTTAATACTAATTTGGAATTACAGCCAAATTTATCACATGGATGTTTCTTTTTAAGGGGCTATATGATTGCATTATTTTGATAATTATTTCACCTACCATTTTGTGTAACGTGCTATACATTCGTGAAAACAAACACTAAGTTCTACATATGATCACAACTTTCCATATTATTTTCTTATAAAACAGTAAAAATGAGGTGCTGGACTCAAAAACTATAGATAGTAGCGGTTCTAGGAATTTTTTTTTTTTCAAGGTGGTTATTAAAAATTTTAAATTATGCAAAATCTAATAAAAAGAAAACTTCATATATTGACACACACACACATGCAAAGTCCTACAATTTTCTTATTTTGAAATCATTGTATGATATTCTCATCATCAATGCTATAAGCTATATCACTTTCAAAATTTTAGTTCAATAAAATTTTTCCTAGACGTTTTCATTTTGTTTGTAAGGGCTTAATATTCTATTAAGAGGATTAAAATTTAAGGACAAAGTTTAGTTACAAACGTAATTGTAGTCTAAGACTACAACTCTCACTAAACAAATTAACATAACTACATATTTTAAAAATCTAATTGTTGAATTGCATGTTTTTTATGTTCTTGAAATACATGTCAAATTTCATATCAATCAGATGTAATTTACAATTCGATCCATAAACTTATTGTTTATGTATAATTTTAGACTACAAAAATTCAAAATTTAAACAGTTGATTAGTGACATAACTATTAATTTTTTATCTTCTTGAAATTTTGCAAGTATGAAGAATATAAGAAGAAAATATAATTTAATGATAAATTTGTCAGAATTTACATCCAATAAAAAAATAAAAAATTTTGTGGAGTTATATCCTTAGGCCCTTAAAGATTTGTGGTCAGCTTCAATTTTTTTTAGGGGGGTCACAAATTTTTTTATAGGGTAAAAAATCATAGAAGGGATTAAGGGTCTGTTTGGATAGAACTTATTTTGCTGAAACTAAAAACTGAAAACTGAAAACACTGTAGCAAAATAATTTTTAAATGTATAAATAGTGCTGTGGGACCCGTATTTAATGAAAAAATTGATAAAAAATGAAATTTGTGGGTCCGTAAACAGTGCACGGATGCACTGTTCACGCAAAACTGGTCAAAAGTTGCGGCTACTATTCATGTACCGTACATGAACAGTAACCGCGTTGGGGTAAAACGCGTGCTCCCAAAAAAAAAAAAAAAAAGAAGGCAAAACGCAGCAACTAAAACGCTGCAATCAAAACGCGTATCCAAACTAACACTAAGAGTGCGTTTGGATTGGGCGTTTTCTGCCCAATCCTGCGTTTGCGTTTTTTTTTTCACGCGTTTTGGAGCGTTTTGGGTGTTGCGGCTACTGTTCATGCACTGTTCAATGAACAGTAGCCGCAAACTTTGACTTTTCAAATTTTTTTGGACCAATCACAGCATATCGTGTACTGTTCACGGACCCACAAATTTCACTTTTCAGCAACTTTTTCATTAAAAATGGGTCCCACGATACTATTCACACATTTAAAAATTATTTCGCTACAGTGTTTTTCAGTTTTCAGTTTTTAGCTGTATCCAAACGGACCCTAAGAGAGCGTTTGGATTGCGCTGAAAACCAGTGCGTTTACGTTTTTTAGCTTTTTTTTTTTTTTTTTTTTTTTTTTTCACGCGTTTTTTAGCTTTTTGAGTGCTGCGGTTACTGTTCATGTACTGTTCAATGAACAGTAACTACAAATTTTGACTTTTTCAATTTGTTTCAGCCAATCACAGCACATCGTGTACTGTTTACGGACCCACAAATTTCACTTTTCAGCAACTTTTTCATTAAAAATGGGTCCCACAATACTATTCACACATTTAAAAATTATTTTACTACAGTATTTTTCAGTTTTCAGTTTCAGTTTTCAGTTTTCAGCTGTATCCAAACGGATCCTAAGTGATGCACCTTCCTATGTTTTAAGGAGAAACCAACTATATTTTTCCGAAAAAATTTAAAATCAAAGAATTGAAAGAAGTTAATTTATTAATTTTCTTAGTGGCTAGAGAGTACCTTTTTGCTCCCTTTTAGCAGGAGCCCTTTAGTTGGCAGCTGGTTAACTTGATCAGCTTCTTCATTCTCGTTCTTACTACTTTGCTTGTCGTTCATGCAAGCCACATAATGGGACCGGAACATAAAAATAGTTATTACTGAAACTGCAGAAACCGCGTAACCAACTTGAAACCCACCTTTGAATGAAAAATCGAACTTCCTTCTTTGCTTTGGAGTTGGACAGGGTTCCAAAGGCGCTCCACAGAGTTTCGTGTTGTTAGCAAAGCTATCGGCTGTACAAGAGACATTGCCAAAGTCAGGGACAACCCCTGACAACATATTGTTAGAAACACTGAAATTTTTCATACGAACGAGGTGGCCTAATTCCGGAGGGATTTCACCAGTGAGATGGTTGTGGTCAAGTGTAAGGACATTTAGATAGGTGCAATTGACAATGCTCTTTGGAATTTCGACAGAAAAATTGTTGCCGGAAAGGTTGAGGCCTGTGATAAACGGAACTATCTCAGCTATGTCAAATGGGAGAGGTCCTGAAAGTTCGTTACTGGAGAGGTCTAACCCTGTTAGACTTGTGCAGTTTTTAATGCCCCGTGGGAACTCGCCTCTGAACCCCATGTCGCTTAGTCTGAGATTTAAGACCTTATTCTCATCAGGGTGCCAGCATTCGACCCCAGTAAATTTGCAGATGAAACCTTCAGTATTGTGGCTGAAGTCCCATGAACTATTGAGGTAGAGGTAAGGGTCTTCAAGCGAATGTTTAATTGACTTCAAGCAGTCGATATCACTCAGTACGCCATTGCTTATTTCAAGAAAATCTAGAAATAAGCAAGCAAATATGTGAAAAAGAGCTGCGAATACTCTGGCATTAAGAGTCATTTGCTTGTGAGTGCTTAGCAAGAAAAGCCAGAACTAAAAGGCCATATATGTAACTACATAGAAATAGAAAGAAACAAACAAAATCTAGAGTTACAACATCTTTCATTAGTTCTTGAATCTTCAAATAACATATTAACTGTTTTGGAAGAGTTGCAACATATTAGTATATTGCACACGAAATTTCACAACCAATAAATAGGGTAAAAAGAATGGCCCTACAGTAAATTACAGGCTACTTTACTGAGTAAAATAGCCTGTAATTTTCTAAGTCATGTGTAGTCATACCCCGTGAAGAACGCTAGTAGAAAATTTAAAGCTTGAAAAGCGAAGTCAATGGGTTTAAGCCAAGACATAAAAAGGACGCGCAGTTGTTTCCTTGTAATTTCTGCGAACGATACATGTCAGGCAACCCTTTTTTTTATATATATATTTTTTTAAATTTGGACGGTTGTGATTTTGGCCCTAGAAGTATTAAATTTTAGATTTTAGTTCATAGCGTTTTCAAGAACTTTTAATATAGATGGTGATTCTCTCATATAATTTATTTCACATCTTTTTATATATTTTGAAATCCAGACCAGACCGTATAGTTTGACTTAATTTACCGGAAACCGGCCTTTCGAGCGGTTATTTTAACCATCAAACCCGTTCAACATAAAAAAATCAGTGAACCATATAAACCGAGATTGAACCACTCGGATTTAAGAACTGTGGGCGGGTCTTACGGTTCAGGCCAAGCTCTTTAACAAAAATAAAAAGCAAGCTAAAATGATTTATTTCCGCCGGTAATAAGACAAACAAACATAATATTTTACCTCAGTGCAGTAGTTCGCCACCTAACCCATCGCAGACGACGCAAGGTTGCCCCTTCTTCTTCTTCATTGTTCCTTCTCTGCTTCTTTTTTCGTTTTTCAGGGTCTTCCTTCAGTTTAAGTAAATGACTTGCTTCGACTTTATTTTTGCTTTCTACTTTGGTGAGCCAAGCACGTGCGACGTGACAAAGCCTTAGAAATGACAAAAATGAGTTTGAAATTTCCTGACTCATTTATTGAGTCTTGAGCACCTCTCTATATGAATTATAATACGGTCCATTGTTTTATAGTTTTGTCGGTTTTGGCTTTCGTTTATCATTTTTTTATTTTTTATTTTTACAATTGATGACGTTAAGTTGGTTTTTGAAACATTATGGATCCGTTTGGATTGAACTTATTGTTGATGAAATTGAAAATAGAAAATTGAAAATACAGTAGCAAGATAATTTTTAAATGTGTGAATGGTATCGTGGGACTCATTTTTAATATTTTTAAATACATGAACAGTGCATGCACAGTATATAAACAGTGCATGCACTGTTCATAAACAATGAATTTTGTCTCTAAAAGTCTATAACTACAACTTAAAAAAAAAAAAAAAAAAAAAAAAAAAAAAAGAGAAAACGTGCATTTGTAAACACAAATGCCCAATCCAAACTCCACCTATAATGAATGAAAGTAATGATATAAAAATATATTTAAAAAATAGTCCTTATATTTATTTAGATTATTTTAGTCAATTTTTTTTTACTAATTTAATATATTAATTTATATTTTAAATAATTATTAAATTAATTATAACGTTATCATAGTTAGAGGTCCAACCTTAAAAACCTTAAATCTCTTTTATTTACGGTTTTTTAAATGATCTAGGTTTCAAAACCATGTCATACACATGAATTTTAAATATGTATACTACATTCTTGTGTTTTTAAAATTTGTATATCACCACATGCAATTGTGAATATTGTGTACAAGTGTGTGAAAAATGGAGTATGAGATAATATTTATTGATAGAGAAGCAGAAAATAATCCATCTCCAGCTCGTCCAAACGGATCGTCCAGAGCCTACAATGCAGGTTGATCCAAGAGTTAACCCAGAAGAAGGAGAAACGTTCATGGACAATAGCACCACTCTATAATTTAAGTCTCCCATGGACGACATGCTCATTCATGAGGGTCGTCCATGAACAATCATCGGATATCCTTGGACGACCAAACCGTCCTACACCAGACAGACGAAAGCGCAACACTTAGAACTTTCGACTAAACCCGCAACTATCTCAACAAATCCTTCAAATAAGTTAACTTCCGTTAGCGGTTACAGTTTTATAGCCGTTGAGGAAGTTAACTCCAGACTTGTTGGCTTCCACAAATCCTGGGGAGGTTATTGGACAAATAACCGTCCCAGGCTCCCTATATAAAGGACCGATCTGAACCCGACAGCGGTAAGATTTTTCTGAGACAATTTTCCCAAATACTTGGAACATCCTTCTCTACGAGACTAACTTCTCCATCAGAGGGGGTTCAACTGGTCTTCTCTGGTCTCCTCTTTGATTGTGTTTTGTTCCTTGTAAGCCTTCAACTGTTTCGATAGCCCACCGAAGCCAGGCCATCCACCTTACTGATTCGGAGCGATATCAGTTGGCGCCGTCTGTGGGAAGAGGTTGTTTTGCGACTTTCTTTTCAGCGACAAAGGGTTAGGATGGTCAGGACCAGGTCGAGGGCTACTAGCCCTGGCCGACAGGGAAGCAGAGGCGCTTCAAGTGATCCCCAGCGTGATCGCCAATCTGCACCAGTCATACAGACGTCGTCCGTTCAGCATGTGCAATCCATGGCGGCTGCAATGGCGAAATTGACTCGCCAAAACCAGGAGTTAAGAATGGAGATCAATCAGAGAAGACAGACACGTAAGGAACACGAAGGAGGAGGACAGACACAAGGCCATGGTGACAGAGAGGAGATGGACCAAATGAAGAAAGTCATGGAGGAGATGAAGGAGAACATGAGGAGGACGAATCCTATAGAAGATTTGGTCCACAGAACTGACTCTCCTTTTACGGCTTTCATCAATGGCCACCCTCTACCATCAAAGTTCAAACTGCCTTCCCTAGACTCGTATGATGGGACGCGTGACCCATTTGATCACATTGCAACATTCAAGACAGCGATGCACCTTCAAGGGGTCCCTAATGAACTCATGTGTCGAGCCTTCCCTACTACCCTTAAAGGCCCAGCACGAGTTTGGTTCAGTAAAATACCCCCGAGTTCCGTAAGTTCTTTCGAAGAGTTGAGCAAATTGTTTGTTAACAATTTCATCGGGGGAACAGAGGCACAAGCGTTCTTCGTCCAGCTTGCTCACCATAGAATAAGGGGAAAACGAAAGCCTGCGATCATTCATCACTCGTTTCAACAGAGAAGCCCTTAGTATGGACGAGGTAGATGACAAACTTCTATTGGCGGCCTTCCATAACGGGATCAACTCTGACCTATTTATCCACAAGCTATATGAGAAGGAGCCTCAAACCATGGCCGAGCTCGTCCATTCGGCTCAGAACTTCATGAATGTAGAAGATGCAATCATAGCCAAGAAGAGGAAAAGAGCTGAAAGGATGGAAGCGCACCCAGCTCGACACTCAGAACAAGCCCCTCGTCCAAAGAGGGGATGGACGGAAGATAAGAAGGAACGAGATAACAGGAAGACAGGTCCCATGGGAAGAAGTCAGAATTATACGCCCCTGAACGCTCCACTTGATCAGGTGCTCATGCAAATCAAAGACGATCCTTCTTTAAAATGGCCAGAGAAGATGAAGGGGGATCCCAATAAGCGCAATAAGAACAAATATTGTCGCTTTCACAGGGACCATGGGCATGACACGGATGACTGTTATGACCTGAAACAGCAAATTGAGAACCTTATTAGACAAGGAAAGTTGAGGCTCTTCGTTGGAAGGGATCATAAAGATGAGAAGTTGAAAGGCAAAATGGAGGAATCATCCCGGCCCCTATTAGGAGAGATAAGGATTATCGTCAGAGGGAACTCGATAGGGCAATCTTCCAAGTCGAAGAAAACGTATCTCAAAGTGGTACAAAACATCCAACTCTCTGGACGATCATCGAGGACGAGATCAATGGACGAGCCAACCATTTCCTTCACCGACGAAGATGCTGAGAGGATCCATCACCCACATGACGATGCGATCGTCATTACACTGCTTATTGCAGATTATACAACCAGGAGAGTGTTAGTTGACAATGGAAGCTCAGCAGACATATTGTACTACCCTGCCTTCCAGCAGATGGGGCTTGGACGGGATCAACTTCGTCCAATTTGCTCACCACTGATTGGATTCGGAGGAATGAAGGTGCAGCCTGTGGGCACCATTACATTACCAATTGTGGTAGGGTCATACCCACAACAGATAACCAGGGAAGTCAATTTCCTCGTGGTAGAGTGTACCTCTTCATACAATGCCATTATTGGAAGACCAACTCTTAATAGTTGGAAGGCGATAACCTCTACCTACCATCTATCAGTCAAATTCCCTACGGAGTACGGGATAGGGCAAGCACAAGGAGATCAATTGGCAGCTAGAGAATGCTACTTAGCCATGATGGCTTTGGACGAGCAGGTGCAGACAATGAGCATCGAGGAAAGAAGAGTTGTTGTAGAGCCCACGGAAGTATTGGAAGATGTTCTTTTGCAAGAAGATGATCCCGAGAAATTTACCAGAATTGGAACAGGTATGAAGGAGAAGGCAAGAAAAGACCTCATCCAGTTCCTGAGAAAAAGTATCGACGTTTTTGCATGGAGTCATGACGACATGCCAGGAATCGACCCAAGTGTGATCACTCATCGATTGAATGTGTACCCCTTTTTTAAGCCTGTTCATCAGAAGAAGAGGGTATTCGCTCCCGAGAGGGATAAGGCGATCAAGGAAGAGGTTCAGAAACTGACCACGGCACAGTTCATTAAGGAAGTCTATTACCCGGATTGGTTAGCCAATGTGGTGATGGTGAAGAAAGCAAATGGAAAGTGGAGAATGTACGTAGACTTCACTGACTTGAACAAAACATGTCCCAAGGATAGTTATCCTCTGCCACGCATTGATCAATTGGTGGACTCTACTGCTGGCCATCAGTTGCTAAGCTTCATGGACGCCTTCTCAGGATATAATCAGATTAAGATGGATGAAGCTGATCAGAAAAAAACTTCCCTCATTACCAGCCAAGGCTTGTTTTGCTACAAAGTGATGCCCTTCGGTTTAAAGAACGCAGGGGCAACTTATCAAAGGTTGGTAAATCACATGTTTCGTCCACAGATAGGACGGAATGTGGAGGTTTATGTCGACGACATGCTTGTGAAGAGCATAGACGAGGGAAGCCATCTAGATGACCTACAAGAAACCTTTGAAACACTTCGGCGATATAAGATGAAGTTGAACCCAAGCAAGTGTGCATTCGGAGTATCGTTGGGAAAGTTTCTGGGGTTCATGGTCTCGCAAAGAGGAATCGAGGCGAATCCAGACAAGATCCAAGCTATATTGGACATGGAGCCACTGAAGAGTATCAAGGAAGTCCAATCCCTCACAGGACGAGTTGCCACTTTGAACAGGTTTGTTTCGAAAGCCACAGACAAATGTTTACCTTTCTTTAAAGTCCTCAGGAAGGCATTTGAATGGACAGACGAATGTCAAAAGGCCTTCCAAGACCTAAAGGACTATCTCACAACTGCCCCATTATTAAGTCCATCCGTGCAAGGAGAAGAACTGTACCTATACTTAGCGGTGTCCCCACACGTCGTAAGTTCAGCTTTAATCAGAGAAGAGGGGAAAGTACAAAAACCGGTGTATTACACTAGCCGGGCACTCAGAGGAGCAGAGAGAAGGTATCTGCTTATAGAGAAATTGGCTTTTGCATTGATAACGGCTTCTAGGAAGTTAAGACATTACTTCCAAGTTCATGTCATCAATGTCATGACGGACCATTCGCTTAAGAAGGCAATGAACAAGCTGGAAGCCGCAGGACAGCTGATTCAGTGGGCAGTGGAACTTAGTGAATTCGACATTCAGTACCAATCGAGAAATGCAATAAAGGCTCAAGCCCTAGTAGATTTCATCGCAGAGTTCACTCCGAGTTACGAGGATCTAGGGGAAGGAGAGTACAATAACAAATGGGTCGTCCATGTGGATGGATCGTCTACATTGTATGCTGGAGGAATAGGAGTTGTTTTGCAGTCGCCAGAAGGAGACAAATTAAAGTACAAGGCCCGTTTGCAATACTAGACTACTAACAATGAAGTGGAGTATGAAGCCCTTTTAAAGGGGTTGGAGTTGGCCAAGTCCGTAGAAGCAAACTCAATACTTGTCTTGGGAGACTCTCAATTGGTCATAGGCCAAGTAAATGGGACATGTGAAGCCAAGGAAGACAGAATGAAGAAATATCTAAGGAAGGTAGTACGCCTTGTAAAGAAATTCAAAAAAGCAGATTTTGTTCAAATCCCAAGGGAAGAGAATGTGGAAGCAGATACTCTGGCGAAGGAAGCGTCTGTGAAGGAAGCATTGGAAGAGATGGATGAAGTACAATACATGCCGAGTATAGACCTTCCAGAAATGATGCAGATAGAGGGTGACAGAAATTGGATGACCCCAATAGTGTCATACTTAAAGGACGGAAGGCTTCCAGAAGAGAAGGACGAAGCTAGGAAGCTCATGGTCAAGTTAGCTAGGTATGTACTTATGGACGAGGTGTTATACAAAAGAGGTTTTTCCCAGCCTCTCTTAAGATGTTTGGCTCCGGACGAGGCAAATTACATGTTGAGGGAGGTTCACGAAGGAGCATGCGGAAACCATTCGGGAGCCAGATCACTCATCCATAAAGTCATCCGTAGCGGATTCTATTGGCCAACCATCCAAACTGATGCTAAGGCATATGTCAAAGTATGTGATCAATGTCAACGCTTCAGTAACATTCCCAGACAGCCAGCAGAATATCTCACGCCAATGATGGCCCCTTGGCCTTTCGTGCAATGGGGACTAGACATTTTGGGGCCCTTTCTGATTGGAACTCGGCAAATGAAGTTTCTGGTGGTAGGAATAGATTACTTCACAAAATGGGTGGAAGCCGAACCCTTAGCTAAAATTACGCAGCAGAATGTCAAGAACTTCGTCTGGAAGAACATTGTATGTAGATTCGATGTACCTAAAGTACTAGTGTCTGACAATGGACGACAGTTTGACAACACACCTTTTAGGGAATTTTGTGAACAGCTTGGAATGAAGAACCATTACTCCTCACTCTCCCACCCACAGGCCAATGGCCAGGTAGAAGTAGCGAACTGATCCTTACTGAAGATCATCAAGACTCGGCTCGAAGGGGCAAAGGGAATATGGCCAGATGAATTACTAGGTGTCTTATTGGCTTATAGAACGACAGCGAGAACTCCAACAGGAGAAACTCCTTTTAAACTAGCCTATGGAAGTGAGGCAGTTATACTGGCAGAAGTACACATGACGAGCCGCAGGGTGAGGAAGTATCAAACTGAAGAAAACGAATAACAGCTCCGTCTTAACCTTGACCTTATGGACGAGGTCAGGATGGATGCAGAACAGAGGACAGCGAGGTACAAAAATCTCATGGCAAGACAATATGACGCCATGGTGAAGCCTAGGCGTTTCAACATCGGGGATCTCGTCCTGAAGAGGGTTACCTTGGCAACAAGAAACCCGGCCTACGGGAAACTTGGCCCAAATTGGGAAGGACCTTATAGGGTTATCAACTGCAAAAGACAAGGATCTTATTATTTGGAAGTTTTGGATGGGCGGAGGCTGGAACACCCTTGGAATGTTGAGCACCTCAGGAAATACCATCAATGAGTGCTGACTCTTCACCAGTGTCCTTGGACGAGATACCTGGACGAGCAGAAGTGTGTTTACTACTATCGTGTGTTTTAAGTATTTTAATAATCCCCTAGAAAGTACATTAGTGTTTTCACTTTTGTGCTATTCATGGACGAGTTGGTTTGTATTTTTAATTCAATACGGCACTAGCTCATGAGCATGTGCCATGCCTGTGGACGAATGTTTACATAAGTTTGGATTTTCAAATATATATATTGTGTTTTCAAGTATATTATTGGAATCCTTTGTATGTTCATTCAGATTGATCCACAAAAAAGAAAGATAGGCATGGACGAATGAAATCCTTGGACGCAAGGATATATCGTCCATAAGCTTTCCTCCAAAGGAAAAATGAAACAATGTACATCCGTCTAAAGCATGAGACGAGATGAAACCTAAACTAAAAATGAAGCTAAGGTCCATCCGTCCAAAGCATAAGACGAGATGAAACCTAAGCTAAAAATGAAGCTAAGGTCCATCTGTCCAGAGCATAAGACGAGATGAAACCTAAGTTAAGGGTATACCCGTCTAAAACTCAAGACGAGATGAATTCCTAGAAGTGTTCGTCTGAGACACGGACGAGCAAGGACTTCAAAACTAGCTTAACAATCCATTGCATTAGACAAGAAATCGCTGGAAAGTCTAATCATCAAGGATGACAAAATGATCGTCCATAATTTTGAATGATGAAAAAATCTAGCTAAAAGGAATCAATTTACTCTATCTTGGTGATGTAATAAAAATTCACCCCCATACTCAAGACGAGGCGAACTGAATTCCTGGGTGGACGAACCACACAGTCAAATGATATGAAAATAAAAATTTCATACATAAAGTTGGAAATGTATATATTCAAACACAATGGAAGATGAAAATAGAAGTATTCATTTTTTTCATGAAATTCAAAGAAGGGTGGATGACCCACGTCCAAAAACCCCTTAAGTTGTGAAAATGAAACTGTATATAAAACTCGTCCACAATCTTGGATGAGACAATTGTACTTGTATGAACTGGAATAAAAAAAAAGAAAAAAGAAACAAAGCCCAAAACAATGGGCACTTCTAGATAAAAGTAAAACAATTTTTCAAGGAAATTGCAAATCATTTAGGCAAACTAGCCTTGGGGTCATCCTGAGTGACTTCAGTATTAGCGTCGTCCATGATGTTGACGTCCTCGGAACTCGTCTGCAACAAGGAACTTTCTGTAGCAAGAGGAAGCTTGAAGGAGTTGAAGTCCAAATCAGGATATGCCTCTTTGGCATCAGCACGGAAGTCTTCATAGCTAGCTGCATAATGACTGTTTAGACGATTCTTATACTCGTCAGACTTCTTAAAGGCCGCAATAGCTTCTTCACGTGCCTTCTCCAAGGACAAGGTAAGCTCTGAAACTTGTCCTTCGAGATGGGTGATGCGGGTATCCTTCTCTAAGTTGTTAGCTTTGAGCTCTTCCACTTCGTTCTTCAGTTTCGTCTCGCTTCCCAACAGACAATTAAAATCCTCAGTCAACCTAATGACCTCCCCCTTCTTGAGCAAAACCTCATGGCTTAGCTCCTTAGCCTTATCCTTGGCCGTCTTAGCATCTGAAGCAAGCTCCTTGGCTTGACAAGTTGCTGTATAAAACTTTGACATAGCCTGCATTTGGACGAAAAAGAGTTAGACATTTCATTCAAGATAAAATGTTTATACACAAGGACGAGGAAGAAACTTACCTTGAAAAAGTCATGAATGCCAGAGCGTTCAAACTCTTTCACTGACATGTTGTAACATTCGTTAACTTCACGCTCAGTGACGATCCCTTTGAACGTCCTCCATGCGTAACCCTCGTCCAGAACCAAATTAGGTGGACGATTAGAGGACTCAGAAGGGCTAGGCTTATGAGAAGCTTTGGGAGGAGGGGGAGGATCAGACTGGACAGGATGAATTGTTTGGACGGGCTCCACGTCCACCAGAGGTTCGTCCAGGTTCACTGTTGGTGGTACGAACTTGGGAACCTTTGGAAGGGGAGTCTTACTTGACTTTTGCTTCTTGTGGCCACGACGACTAGGGAGGTCGTCCAAATCCACAGTACTTGAGATTGGCTTAGACTTCCTCTTCCCAGCCTGGACGGAAGCCACTTTGGCAGTAGGGGCAGCAACATCCTCGTCCCCGCTAGTCACTGTTTTCTCTTTATTTTCCCTCATCGTACTTATCCCTATAACAAGAAAAATTAAAAAAAAAAAAAAAAAAGAGAAAAAGAAAGGAGAGCTGGAGTAATAAAATATAATGGATGACACTTACTTTGACGAGTCAACTCATCGTGACTTAAGTTCTCAGCAGTAGGAACTGGACCAAGTCCCCAAGTTGCTAGACAACTAAGGGTAACTAAGTCGTGGAAAGTCCTTCTTGAAAAGGTGCGAACCACTTCTATCCAATCCAAGAAAAACTTATCCAAGTGTGGACGAACAACAGCTGCATCACCAAGAGAAAGGGTTAGACGATTGACAGATATAAAAAAAATTTTAAAGGACAAACAGGATAAAATGGAAAGAAAAACATACCCTCAGGACGAAGACGACCTAGAGGGCTGGTAAAAGGTGGGAAGAGGGGATTACCCACATCAGCTGGGTCTCCAGCCCAATTTCCAGAAATAATAAAAAATTCTTTTTTCCAAAGCCGGTCAGACGAACTACGACCCTTTATTAAACTGTAATATGAACCTCTAGATGAAAACTGGTAGAAACCAGCAGATTTTTTGATTTCTGAAGGCTTATAACAGTAAAGGAACTCGTCCACTGTAATTGGATGGTCCCCTTCCAATGCCTCACGCCATAATACTTGCATGGCAACTATCGTCCTCCAACCATTGGGGTTGAGCTGGTTAGGTCCAATACCCAACCTTTGGAAGAGGTCTCTGCAGAAAGAATTTAGGGGAAACCTAAGACCAGCTAAAAGGTAAGAAGCGTATACCCTAAGCCAAAGGAAGGAGAACAACACCATTCTCCGGCCTTGGGTAGATGAGGGTTAAGCTCTTTAGGGATTTGATATCTATCTACAAGAGTTTTTAACTTAGCATCGTCTAAGGTGGATGCTACCTCTGGGGCACAACTATAGATAACATCTTCTTCGTCCTCTTCCTCGTCTTGAGGGGGACTAGATGGTTGTCTGGATGAACTAGCCCCAGATCCAGAAGCCGCCCTACGTCGTTGTTCCTGAAATTTCTCTAAGGGAATGCTAGGAATCCCAGACGAGTAATGCTCGTCTGAGGAATCACTACAGGACGAGCTATCTACACTACCCTTACTCCCAGAAGAACCGTCCTGGTACTCGTCTATCTCTCTCTCTAAACTAGTAGACGAAGACATGGTTGAAATGTAGAGGACTTAAAATGAGAAGCCTAAAAAAGAAAGAGGAAATACCTGATGAAACTAGGACGAGAGCTAGACGAGGATCTTGGACGAGTTGGCAGAAGAGAGAATGAGGAAAAAAGTGAAGGGCATGAAAGAGAATGCACTATTTATAGGCCCTAGCAACAGGATTAACGAAACGACACTTGCCACTCAGAGATCGACACGTGGCGATTCCTTTGGGAAACGAGATCGACACAATTGGCCAACCAACAGTTTCGTAACACGTGACGTACGAAAAAGTGAAATTTTGTTAAAATCACAACAATGTCCTGGACGACCCTTTGAACAAAGGGGCAACTGATAGAGAAGCGGAAAATAATCCATCTCCAGCTCGTCCAAACGGATCGTCCAGAGCCTACAGTGCAGGTTGATCCAAGAGTTAACCCAGAAGAAGGAGAAACGTTCATGGACAATAGCACCACTCTATAATTAAAGTCTCCCATGGACGACATGCTCGTCCATGAGGGTCGTCCATGAACAATCATCGGATATCCTTGGACGACCAAACCGTCCTACACCAGACGGACAAAAGCGAAACACTTAGAACTTTCGACTAAACCCGCAACTATCTCAATAAATCTTTCAAATAAGTTAACTTCCGTTAGCGATTACAGTTTTATAGCCGTTGAGGAAGTTAACTCCAGACTTATTGGTTTCCACAAATCCTGGGGAGGTTATTGGACAAATAACCGTCCCAGGCTCCCTATATAAAGGACCGGTCTGAACCCGATAGCGGTAAGATTTTTCTGAGACAATTTTCCCAAATACTTGGAACATCCTTCTCTATGAGACTAACTTCTCCATCGGAGGGGGTTCGACCGGTCTTCTCTGGTCTCCTCTTTGATTGTGTTTTGTTCTTTGTAGGCCTTCAACCGTTTCAATAGCCCACCGAAGCCAGGCCATCCACCTTACTGATTCGGAGCGATATCATTTATCATTTAAATATGATTATTTCATTAACATCCATAAATAGAGTGGCTGTTAAATATCACATAAGCTCAAAGCATCGTAATTTTTCAATTAAAAAATATAAATTGTTTTGCAAGGTTTGTTGTCTTCTGCCCTGTATCATACATCAAGAAAAGAGTATTGGGCCTATGCACTCACACCGCTTGTACTGTTGTACTATACAATACACACATATAATGTGCCCATATGAAGGCATTCCCTAGTAGAGTTTTACATATAGTAATATACTAAGTCATTCAGTCTTTTATACTCGCAAATGGGAATTACATGTTCAACTCATTTTGTAATTTATGATGTCGAAAATTTTTATTTAGATCCGTAAGTGCTCTAAATGCCCTAAAACTGGCCGAAAAATTCTATTTTGACCCCAAATGATAATATAGCAGTTTGGTGAGGGTGATTTTGTCAGTTTAGGTGCAGTTTGAACAGTTTGGTGAACACCTCTTGAAAATGCGATAAATAATCTTGAGCATCATCAAGTATGATTTGTAGTGACTTATTGACTAAACAAACAAATGAGCTAAAAATTATGTAGAACCTATTTTCTTGAGCTTATTTTAATTTTAAAGGGACCAATAGCTTTTCAAAACATCACATTTTTAAGGAAAAATTTTACTTTTACACAATAGATAAAATAAATTGATAAAAATACGTTCATCTAACTACACTATAATAAGTAATGAAATGAACATAAGCCCTAAGCAATTTTCCATTATACTAGTAAATTATTAGAATATGAAGTTTCCATCAATCATGAGTCTTATAAAGCCAAAGCAAGTTCCCATTTGAACAACAAACCATATCTACTTTTTCAAAAGCACGAAGAAAAAAGGGGAAGCTAGTGTAACTTTGTTGTTCAGATGGACCGCGTTGAAAGTTGAAAGACTTCGGTTGGCTTCGTGGGAATTAGGAGATTGATGGAGCACTGGTCATTGAAGAAACTACGAAATCATATGAAAATCCATAGACTATTACAGGTAGAAACTTCCTAGTGAGATCACATTCCGATACCTATCCAAACCGTTTGTGAAATTCGAATCTTTTGGGCTTTGCTTTTATTTTGGGCCTAAATAATGAATGAGTAGGCTGAGTTAGGAAGGATTAATTCAAGGCTTTTGACCCAGAAAAGCAGCCCATTAGATATCTAGAAAATAATAGTAGTCAACTAATCATAATAAAAAGAGCGTGTGGTCTTGTAATGGATTATTGGACCCATCAAAATATTAAGGAAGAACTTTTTTTTTTTGAGAAACAAAATATTAAGGAAGAATAATCAGTCTAAAATGACCCTATAATTTAGTTAATGATATTTTTTTTGTTAAAGGCAAAAATAAAGTGAGAAGTCTTATAATTTAGTGGCATGATTTGATCTCATTTATAAGGAGAATTCAAGTTAAATCCTCCACCTCTCTTATTGTAACAATTTAATATAAAAAAAAATAAAAAAAAATTAAAAGAGTAATTTAATGTTTAACAAGATTAAGTGAAATACTTGCATTATCGAAATACACATTTCTCAATTTGAGAATTTAATATTACACTCAAAAGCATAATGCATTATAAGAAAACAATAATTTAAAACTCAAAATATTTATTAAAAAAAAAAAAACCACTGACACGTGTCAGCCACACTTTGTATGTGAGTTATCATCATTTTTTTGAACCCAAAAAAAAAAAAATATCACATTTCAAGTGAAAACAAAGGATTCTAACACTGAATGTCTATTAAAAATATTTAAGAAGTATTACATCTTTAGGGACATCTTGTCCCATTAAACTACTCTATTCCAAAGTAGCTATGGATCATTATATATTCATTGACTAAATCTAACGGCAATGACAATGTAATCTAGTAGGTGCAAAGGCAGTAATTTTTTTTGTAGTAACTTGTGCTGCATAGACTAGCTATGGATTTTTTTTTTTTTTTTTCCTTAGAATTCGATAGTTGAAGATGGATGATTTGAACTCTGAACGCCTACGTTATCAACAAAAGAGAGAAAAAAAAAATTTTTGTTTGTTTGAAAGTAATCTTCGAAAGGGATGCAAATTGTTAGCACATGATGTGCTTTGTTGAGCTTTCGATTGTTATTGAAATGGGCCTAAGTCCATTCCCAAACTCGGATATAATGTAGCTCGGCTCTGAAGTAGATGGACACCGACATAGGCCTACGTAAAGTTCCCCTCCCCACTATTAGCTTCTTCTTTTTTGTTTTTTGTTTTTTGTTTTGTTTTAATTTTATTTTATTTATTTATTTATTTTATATCAAGAAAGGTGATCGGAACCAATGAATTAATTATACCATCAATACTCTTTTATAAGACTCAGATAAATTACAGAGGTTGGTGTTATGCCATTGGTATTATATATAGTAGCTTGTATCCGGAGTGATGTACAAGATTTTTATTTATAACTAATTTCATAGCATTATAAATTTTAATTTTTAGTGTCTTTTTTTTTTCCCTAGAAATAAATGAGTAAAGTAGTTATTGTAAGTGAGCTTAAATAATTGTTTGTAGATAAAAAGCAAAAAAGTAAATAATAATGCATTAATTCTGTTCAAAGGGTTTTAAGATGCATGCCTGTAGCAAGTAATTTGTTTAAAAAAAAAATTAGTTAAATAGATTATA
This sequence comes from Quercus engelmannii, assembly GCA_029955605.1. Classification (NCBI taxonomy): domain Eukaryota; kingdom Viridiplantae; phylum Streptophyta; class Magnoliopsida; order Fagales; family Fagaceae; genus Quercus; species Quercus engelmannii. The sequence goes on along the minus strand of JARPSG010000006.1, from coordinate 58,801,481 downwards.
TTAAACAGGCATGTTACTATTGTAATCAAATTTATGAATTAAAACATTCTAAAAAAATTAACACTTAATAAAATTTCAAATTAATAATTTTCTGTAATGTCCAATTGTCCTTTACTAGTTTACAACAAACCAACTTGATAAATAAATCCGCTTCATATATTCAATCAAAAAAATAAAATAAAATAAATCCGCTTCATAATTGTTTAGGGGTAAAGATCAGGTTTTTTTTTTTTTTTAGTTATGAACTAAAAGACTAGCTGACAGCAGCCATACAAGTTATCCACCAATAGAAAGTCAAGATGAATGTACCTTATTTCCACAAGAAATTAATATCAATATTTTTGGCAATTTGAACAAATTTGCTAAGCACAGATATCCTCGTGAGTATAATTAATCGATGACCAAAAAAAAAAAAAATTGGAGGACAATTTTATTAGTGGACCGTGCATTCACAAAAGAATGAAACTTTGTGTTTTAGTCGTAATAAATAAATCTGATATAACATTCTTTTATTTCTGTTTCTCAGGGGCAATGATGACAAAAAGACAGAAAAAGATTATAGCAAGCAAACATAACCAAAAAGAAAATCTGTTTTCTGATTTTTCTCAACATAATTTTGCACTTTGTGTGCAATCTTTCAATTGGTCTATCTGATTTCTACCTCAATAATTTCATTTGAACGTACTTGCAGTACCAATTTCAGATTGACTCAAAATCTCGGCCATTTGTGATACCATGTCTCTCCCCCAAAAGACTTATTGTATTTATTGTACAATTCAAGCATTGTTGGCCTTTGAGCAGGAAAGGGCTTAAGAAAAGTATATGTAATTCTGAGGAACTGAAAGATTTTCACCATCAAATCCTTGGCCAATTAAAGGTTTATCAATGACACTGTAGACATCAGAAGAACTTGTCAAAAGATGAGTAATCCAATCAACCAAACTCTCGCAGAAATTGTTTGGATAATTATCGATTTGATTGAATTCCTTCCCTGTAATTAGCTCAAGAAGTAAAACTCCAAAGTCTTAGACATCCTTTTTGACAAAACCCAACTCCCAAACCCCATTGTCTACAAAGAGCTACTGCTTGAGTCAATCTCATTCGAATCCAAGAACATTGCCCCTTCAAAAGTTGATATTTTTGCCCCCTTCAAAATTTGATATCTTGGGCTCAAATTTTTTATCAAGTAAGATACAATTTGAACTCAAGTTAAGATGGACTACTCAAAAATTGCGCTTATGGTGAAGCCGTACTAAGCCTCTTGCTATCTTGAAGGCAATTTTGATCCTCAAAGGCCATTCTAAGATCTTATCATTGCCTTCCCTTGCTTGTAACCAATCATAAAGATTGCCATTCGATATATATTGGTACACTAGAAGCTTTTCCTTCCTCTCTCTGCAGAATCCCAAGAGAGGAACTATGTTTTTGTGTCTCAATCTACCCAAAGCTAGGAGCTCACTTATGAATTGTTTCTCAAATGATTGACAATCATGTAACCTCTTAACTGCAAGAAGTGAACCATTTGGAAGCATTGCTTTGTACATCACCCCAATCTTTCTCGGCCCAAAGGCATTGTCTATGCTGAAATTGTTAGATGCCTCACTGAGTTCTGTAAAGTTCACTCTAGTAACTTTTTCTGCCAATTGAGAATTCTGTGGATCAAACAATTTGCCACTCTGGATTAGTACTAAATTGAAATTCCAACCAAATTTATCACATGGATGTTTCTTTTTAAGGGGCTGTATGATTGCATTATTTTGATCATTGTTTCACTTACCATTTTGTTTAATGTGCTACACATTCATGAAAACAAACACCAAGTTCTGCATATGATCACAACTTTCCATATTATTTTCATATAAAACAGTACAAAATGAGGTGTTAGACTCAAAACTTGTAGATAGGGGTGGTTTTAGGGTTTCTTTTTTTCTAAGGTGGCCATTAAAAAACTTAAATTATACAAAATCTAATAAAAAAAGAACTTCATATATTGACAAAAAAAGAAAAAAGAAAAAAACCACACATGCATCTGTAAAGTCCTACAATTTTCTTATTTTGAAATCATTGTATGATATTCTCATTATCAATGGTATAAGTTATATCTATTTCAAAATTTTAGTTTAATAAAATTTTCCTAGACTTTTAAGGAACTACGAAATCATATGCAAATGCAAAGAATATTACAGCTAGAAACTTCATGGTAAGATCATGTTCCGATACTTATCCGAACCGTTTGTGAAATTCAAATCTTTCGGCCTTTGTTTTGTTTGGGCCTAAATAATGAATGAGTAGTCTGAATTATGAAAGGTTTAGTCAAGGCTTTTGACCTAGAAAAGCAGCCCATTAGATATCTTTGGCATAAAAAATAAAAAATAATAAAAAGAGCGTTTCATCTAGTAATGGATTGTCGGACCCATCAAAATATTAAGGAAGAATAATCAGTCTAAAATGACCCTATAATTTAGTTAATGATATTTTTTTTTTTGTTAAAGGCAAAAATAAAGTGAGAATACTTAAGAGCATTCCCATCAGCTCTCTCATAAAAAATATCATTTTAACACACCAAAAACTTATTTTATCATTTTACGATATCATTTTACAACATACCATTTATCAGATGTTCTATTCTTCAAGTCTATACATTAAAATAATATTTAGAACACATTAAAATAATATATTGATTCCTCCCATCATCAATAGCAACAACACCAGCAACAACGGCACAACCACCACCACCACTGCCGCAACAATGGCCACCAACAACCACTGCCACAACAACACCAACAGCCACCATTAGCACAAACCCACATCCTCCAATGCCACCTTAAAAAAAAAAAAAAAAAAAAAAAAAAAAAAAAAAAATCCATAACAACCAACCACATTCACAAACCTCAAAACACATCCCAAATCAAACAATCCAATCCCAAATCATTGTTACCCTCCAATCCAATTTCTCAAACTAGATCCAACCCCCAAAATCAACCATAAACAATCAAAACAAATAAGGGGAATCGGATCTTAGTGAGATCGGGCAGATTTCGAAGGAGGCAAGTTGCTCGGAGCGGCATCGGCAAAGGCGAAGCAAGCTGCTTAGCAAGTGGCATCAGCGGAGGCAAGCGGTGTCGGCAAAGGCGAGCGGCATTGGCGTCGGAGGAGAGGCAAGCTGCTTGGCGAGTGGAGGAGGTGAGCTACGGGTGGAGAGATCATTGTGGCGGAGAGAGAGAGAGAGAGAGAGAGAGAGAGAGAGAATAAAAAAAGGAGATAAAATGACAGAGAGGAGAGAGAAAATCATTAAAAAATTAATTTTGGCATATAGCATTTCTAGCCGTACCATTCTATTTTTAGAATGGAACTGTTCATATGTGCCAAATGTTTTGGCATTTGGCACACCTCATGAGAGAGGATTTTTGGTGTCTGGTGTGCCAAATGCCAAATATTTGGTATTTAGCACACCTGATGAGAATGCTCTAATTTAGTGGCATGATTTGATCTCATTTATTATAAGGAGAATTTGAGTTAAATCCTCTACCTCTCTTATTGTAACAATTGAATATAAAAAATAAAAATAAAATATTAAAAGAGTAATCTAATGTTTCCCAAGATTAATTAAAATACTTGCATTATCGAAATACACATTTCTCAATTTGAGAATTCAATATTAAAACACTCAAAAGCAGAATGCTTTATAAGTAAAAAATAATTTAAAACTCAAAATATTAAAAAAAAAAAAAAATCCACTAACACATGTCAGCCACACTTTGTATGTGAGTTATCATCATTTTTTTAAACCAAAAAAAAAAAATCAAGTGAAAACAGAGGATTCTAACACTGAATGTCTATTAAAAATATATAAGAAGTATTACATCGATGAAACCTTCTGTGGTGTTGCTGAAGTTCCATGAATCTTTTTTTTTTTTTTTGGTCAACAGAGGAATATCATTAAACTTAGGAGTTTATATGTCTATTACAACGTAAGCAAGCTTTATCAGCTGCTAAAATACTTTCCACCACAGGTGGTGGGTACAAAAATATAACAAAAGAGTCTAAGCTACTAGCACCAAGTTTGGCCAACGCATCAGCAGATTGGTTGGCTTCCCTATAGATGTGAACTATTTGCTTGTTGGGAATCTCTCTCACCAGGTTCCTGCAATCAGTAAGCAATGGCTCCTTTAACAAATTCGCGGTATTGTTATTCATCAGTACAACAATACTTAAAGCATCTAACTCAATGATGAGGTTATTTAACCCCATCTCCTTAGCTATTAGAAGGTCATCCCTTAAAGCCCACAGCTCTACCATGCAACTGTTGGTACACCCAAGAGGTCTTGCATAACCTTTCAACCAATGCCCATCATGGTCCCTAATAATGTCGCCACCACCTACATGCCCAGAGGAACCAATAGCAGACCCATCTGAGTTAAGCTTAGCCCATCCCATTGGAGCCTTCTCCCACCCTACTGCAATGAGAGCTTTAGCTTTAGGCATCTTAGCATTCAACCCAACAGAGAAATATTCAGCACCATCTTTAATGCTTTTCTTGAAGCATGACCGATCCACCTTGCCTGTCCTAAAGATAACATTATTTCTATGAAGCCATAAGTTCCACACTCCCATGGGAAACAAAATCTTCCACGGACTGCCCATCCACCTGGATTTGATATCAGATTTGTAGCTGCCTTCAAGCCACTCACTAACCGGCAAGTCAAAGGTTTCCCTCATACTAAACAGGAAATGAAGTTGCTGCCAAAAAAACCGAGCATACTCACAGCTCCTTAATAGATGATCAATTGTTTCAAAGCTTTTATTACATAAACTACAAATGGGATCAAGACTTAAACCCCTTGAACCCAAAACTTCCCCGGTAGGCACACTGTTGTGCAGACACAGCCAAAGGAAGAATTGAACCTTAGGAAAAGTTTCAACCTTCCACACCCAATCTACCGAAATAGAATCAGGTTCAAAGGGTTTAAACCCCTTGCCAAAAGATAGGCAGATTTCAAAGAGAAAAAAACCATTCTTGGAGAAAGCCCATTGGAGAGTATCCTCTGCCTCCTAATTGCAAGACATCGGTGTAGCTTTAATGGCATTGAGTTTATGGTCAGGCAGAACAAAGGATAGGCAATGACCTTGCCATTCATAGTTATGATCAAAACATTGCTTCACAGTAATAGAATCTTCATTACGGTTCAAAGGCCCTTCAATAAGAGATCTCAATACGCCCATTGGAAGCCAAAAATCAGCCCAAACCCTCACTGACTCTCCATTTTTCACCAACCATTTAAGCCCTTTAACATAAACCGGTCCTTCCTTCTTACATGCTACCCAACAGCTAGAGCAGGGGCATTTTTTCCCTTCTTCAGTCATTCTCCTGGGGGAAAGGTACTTGGCTGTGAGCATTTTTGCCCAAGGAGCTTCCTTCTCACACGCTAGCCTCCAACACAACTTAGCTAACAACGCATTGTTTCTGTCCTTCATTTTATGCAACCCCAATCCACCAAGTTCTTTAGGAAGCGTCACCTTGTCCCATCCAACTAAATGCAGCCTCCGTTTTTCTTCAGTTGAACCCCATAAAAAATCCCTTATTAGTTTATCCACTTGGTCACAAACCTTAGCAGAAAGAGATTGGCACTGCATATAGTATTCTGCCACAGGGGCCGCAGCAGCTTTAACAAGCACCAATCTGGCAGCCTTCGACAATAATTTTGATCTCCAACCAGCCAGCTTACTTTGTATTTTATTAATCACAAAGTTATACGCATTCCCCACTCTACCTTGTTGAATGATGGGAAAACCAAGGTACTTACCTAAGTTGTTGGTTTCGGTAATCCCCAACTTTCTACAAATGCCTCTCCTCTTCCCACCAGTTACATTAGGAGAAAACAGAATCTTCGATTTGGCAAGATTAACTTTCTGCCCAACAAGGTTGCAGAAATTATCCAAAACTTCGATAATAGCTTCACAATTTTTTCTGTCTGCCTTAGCAAAAAGCATCAAGTCATCTGCAAAAAACACATGGGAAAAGCTTGGCCCACTTCTAGATGCCCTAACCTTGTCCCATCTCCTATCTTCACACATACTAGTGATATGGGCTCCAAGGAATTCCATGCACAGAAGAAATAAATAAGGGGATATAGGATCTCCCTGTCTTATTCCTCTTGAGGGTTGGAAAGAATCCAGCTTACTTCCATTGAACAATAGGGCTGTGTTAGTGGTAGACACGCAGCTCATGATCAACTTTACCATACTCTCCGGAAACCCAAAATGCTCAAGCACCATTTTGATAAAAGACCACTCTAAGCGATCGTATGCCTTTTCAAGGTCAACTTTTATAACCATAACCCCTGTTCTCCCCTTCCTCTTCTTAAGGGAGTAAATAAGCTCTTGGGTGATTATGACATTATCTGTGCCCCTTCTCCCTTCAAGGAAAGTTGTCTGCATAGGGGAAATTAAAGAAGGCAGCAAATGACGAAGCCTCAAAACAATGATTGTTGAAATAATCTTGTAAATCGTGTTGCATAAACTTATGGGCCAATAATGACTGACAGTTTCAGGTTCGGGTTGTTTAGGGATAAGGGCAATAAGGGTTTGATTAAGGTACTCTGGAATTGTTTGTCTAAGAAACACCTCCTTGATCTCCCTCTTAACCGAATCACCCACCACTAGCCAAAATCTTTGGAAAAAACCAGCATGTAGCCCGTCAACACCTGGAGCTTTGTAGGGCTTCATAGATTTGAGGGCATTCCAAATTTCCCCATCAGATGGAATATTGATCATGCTACCAGCTTCCTCTAGACTAAGCTTAGCACACCAATCCGAACTCCATTGAGGGGTAACAGGGCAAAAGACTTGCTCTGTCTTATATAGCTTCTTGAAGCTTGAGTTAAAAATCTCCTTAACTTCCTCAACATTGTGACACCATTCGCCCTCATTATTTTGAACACATGTGATTCTATTCTTGCTTCTCCTTTTGAGGGCAGAGATATGAAAGAACGAAGTGTTTCTCTCCCCTACAATAATCCAATTAGTTCTGGATTTCATAGCCCACAGCTCTTTTTTAATTTGAAGAACTAAATTATACTCCTCAGACAATTACTTTTGGAGATTGATCAAAAAACTGTTTAGGCATACAGCTAACGCTCTTTGAGCACCCAACAACCTAGCCAAAATCTTCTTCTTTCTTAAGAAAACATTACCAAAGACTTCTCTATTCCATCTTTGAGCCTTGGTCTTGAAGTCAGAAATAGCCTTAGCTAGATTGCCCTCCCTTCCAACCCAAGCATCTCTCACCACAACTGGAAAATCACTATGACTCAGCCAAATAGTCTGAAATCTAAATGGCCTGTCAATATTAGAACCCAAAAAAGGATACAAGTTCAATAACAGGGGGCAATGGTCTGAGTTGATTCTAGCTAGATGGGTTACATTGACTTCCGGATACAATTGTTTCCACCCCGGATTAACCCAGCATCTGTCAAGTCTACATTGGATTAAATTACCCAGCTCCCTTTTATTAGTCCAAGTATATTTTGGACCTGTAAACCTAAGATCCATCATACTGCAATCATCCATACACTCTTTAATAGCTCTAACCCTTCTTTGGCAAATAGGATTCCCCCCATACTTCTCATCAGCAGATAGAACTTCATTAAAATCGCCCATGAGGGCCCAAGGCAGATCATGCATATTAGCTAGCATCCTAAGGTTATTCCACAACATGCATCGTTCCTCAAATCTAGAACTTGCATAAATAGCACTAATTAACCAGGTAAAAGACTGAGATCTTACCCGAATCATTGCATGAATCTCCTGCTCCGTAGCTGCTAGGACATCAACATGAACTAAATCTAATCTCCAGAGCATCCAGATTCCTCCTACAAACCCAATTGTATCTGCCATCGCATACCCATCAAACAGGAGAGCTTCAATAATTTCATTAGCTCTTGCACCACTCAATCTAGTCTCCGTAATCACCATAAGAATCGGAGAATGCCAATCGACCAAGTCCATAACCGTCTTTCTGAATTGGGGTTTCATAGCACCCCTGCAGTTCCAAATAATATATTCATAATTTTATACGAAGTAGAGAAAGCATCGAAACCAGACAGAGAAGAAGAATCTTCAGTGTCTCTCAACCTCCATGCCTCCAACAACTCCTTCCTTGACTCCCATCTCCCCTGGAATAGAGTCGTCGAATGCTTGGTTATCCCTAACTCTTCCTGTGTTGCCTTGATTAGAATCGTGCCATTCGTCTCTGGCTCGGCAAACTGAATCATCTTCACTCTGTGTAGATTGCCCATCAACGAGCATTCCACTAGCTTGGATTGCAAAACCTTCCTTACTGTGATCCTTGGTTCCGTCAACTTCGCTTCCGCCTCTAATAAGAATTTTTCCGAGTTCTGCATTACGGATTCTGTGGCTAATGGTCTTGAGCTTGTCTCCAGAGGCATCGGAACCAGCGGACGGTCCATCAAGAACCTCCACCACGGGTTCGAAGTCATGATCCAAGCGTCGTCTTTCATCGGCAAATAACCTAGTTGCTTGCTTCTCTCCATTAGCGGGAACAGATTTTTTCATGTCACCATTAGATCGGTCTCGAACCAGCCCCACACATCTGTTGGATCTTGTTTTATCCAACGTATTGTTTCTTTGCTCACCGGAATCACTTTTCCTTTGTAGCAAATTGCCCACTTTTCTCTGCCCTCCATCGTTGCTGCTAGAGTGCTCAGCTACAGAGCTATCTTTCTCCGTTGAGATGGGTGTCTCTTTTGGTTGTATTTTTGAACTAAATGAGCTTGAAAGGCAGAGTGGGCCTTACTGTGTTTCAGACCCAAAGAGAAAAAACCCATCCTTAAAGCTCGAGCCCACCTCATTAGATTGCAAACCAACTAAACTAGTTGTTTTTTGGTTCAATTTGGTGCGCACGCCCTTGTCCTTCGCACTCTTCCCAAGTTTTGGTTTGCTGAGACTTGACATAGCCATCACATTGGTCTCGCTCTGTGACACAACACTTTGCGTGTGTAGGGCTTTCCTTTTTCCACTCTTACTATTCTGTCCTGCCACATTAGGCTTAGCTGTGGAAGCTAGTGACGTCTGTGTCAGTGGTTCCTCTTCCGTTTCCTTCTTCTCCGGAGAGCGCTGAACAAGCTTTGTTTTGCTGTTCACTTTCTTCTTGCTAACAACCATCCATTCACCATAATCTTCCTGGGATTTTTCCTTTTCCTTCATCCCATCTTCCCCTTGAGTTCTTTGCGTCTCCGTTTGCCCCTCATTCCGCCCCGAACTCTGCTCCTTATGTTGCTCTCTAACTATAAACGGGCAAGCTTCTACTTTATGCCCGATCCTACCACACGAAAAACAGAGGGCATTTATACCTTCATACAGCACACACTGTTCAATCTTGCCAAGAAAAATTTTCCTTACCAATGGCTTATCCAAGTTAACTTGAATACATAGCCTAGCAAATCTTCCCCGTTCCTTATTAGCTGTATGATAGTCAATCCTAAGAACTGGGCCAATGGTTCTCCCAATTTTCTTAAGAGCATTAGGCTCATAAAACTCCATGGGTAACTCTGGTAATCTTATCCAAACAGCAACCGATGAGAGTGTTGCTGTGGAAGCTTTGAACCCTGGCTCCCATTGCCTGATGGCAAGAAAATGCTGACCAATGAACCAAGGACCACCTGTGAGTATAGAATCCACATCCTCCACTAATTCAAATTTTACAAGATAATAATCATAGCCCAAATCTATGCAATCCATGCCACCACTTGGGTTCCACATTTTTCGCACTCTCTCAACAAGAAAGGAAAAAGCCATTCTCCTCCCAAAAGTTTTGATGATAAGAGCTTTTTGCCATGGAGCTCTCATACGTACCTTTTCTTCCTTGGAAAAACCAATTCTAATGTTGCCATCCTGCTCATTTTCTTCTTCATTATCAGATTCGAAGTCCTCTTGCGTTGAACAATCAAAACCAAATGCTTCTGCAAAGGCTCCGGGAATTGCCCCCACCAATTTATCCTTATAACTCTCCACTTTGTTTCCTTTTCCAATCTCATTCGTTTCCTGGGCATGATGGCTATCTTTGAACTTCTTGGTACTACAAGCAAGGGTATCTTCTTCCTCGTCTGAACGGTTCAGTCTTTCTCTCTCCATTAACCTTAACGTGGAAAATTCTGTAGAGCCCATTTCCATGAATCTTTTAAGTTGTTGTAAGGGTCCTCCTTTTTTTTTTTTTTTTTTTGAATAGAAACTGAATGTTATAACCAAACTGAAGAAAGGTACACCAAAGAGAAAAGACATGGATATTGAGAGCCCATAAGGGACTTAACATTTTGAGCTATCAACTAGGAGCAGATTGTTATAAAAAAAAAAACTAGGAGCAAATTGTGGAGCCAAGGAGGATCAACCCCTGTCCAAGTCCTTGATGTCTCCGTGCTTCTTATGATCTGGGCTACCTCATGTGCTACCTTGTTATACTCCCTTTTCAAATGGTTCACTCTCCACCTGCTAAATGAAGTCAGCAAGGTAAAGGCCCCTTGAATAATGGTTCCTATCTCCCACATTGAAAGAGCTAGAATTCACTGCTTGGACAACAGTAATGGAATCTGACTCAATAATTATTTGTAGGAGGTGTAATTCGCGTGCCAGCATGATCCCTTCCTCCAAGGCCAGAGCTTCAGTGACTTCCACAGAATATTTAGCAGGCAGTAGCTGGCCTGGCAATTTATATATATATAATTTTAAAAAATAAATAAAAATTGTTTTGACTCCCCTAAAATAAATATTTGAACTCACCCTCACCTTAAATTTTGTTTAAATTCAGCTAAAATAAACTTGAATATAATCATTTTAATACTAATTTTACAATATTTTCACAATAATTAATTTCATAATAGAGGTTAAGTGACAAGTTGTAACTAGTTTTTACTTTGACCTACAATTGACATCACTTTTTTACCTTTCTTTTTTTGCTAATATATCACTTTTTTTTTACCTACCTTTAACAACTTGTTACCTATATTTTGTTGTGAAATTTTTGTTTAAGTGTTGTGTCAACAGCACTATTCTTAAAATATTTAATTTTATAATAAAAAAATGTTTCAAATTTTTGCCCATTTGTTAAAAAATAAATATATAAATAAATCTCCTATCTAGGACTTTGGCTTACTTTTCCATTGACAGCAAAATAAAGCTGTTTTTCCTTGCACTTTTCTTTCTCATCAGCAAAAAATTACACTATCGTTCCAACCATCATATCTATATTTATATCTGTGATTATTTCCTCATTTTCTCTATCTCTCTTTCTCTGCTCTATGTTTTCTTAGCTTTTATCTTTGTTTGATCATCTCTGTTTGCTCTAATTCCAAGAGAGTGACCACATGTATGGTTAAAAAGCCATACACTTCAAAAGCAAAAATTTATATCAGTTTTGTTTTCTTAGTTTCACATACTCCTAGTCCTACTCCTAGGTTTGTTATTATTCTTCTTTATCCACACGCATATATACTTATATTAAATTAGAGCAGTGTAGGGACACGATTTTAGTTGATCCGGTCCTGGACAGTCAGGCCTTGGCCCAAGAGGTCCCACACAATGAATTTTTGTAGAGTGTGGGTTGAAGAACTCGATCACAGTTGGATTCAACGGTTCATTGCATGGACTCAAGAGATATAGAAACACGAATCAAGAAAGTTGGATGTGAAGGGAGGAATTTTTTTCATGGGCACGTATGCGTATAATGAAACTTCGCTCCTCTGTTCACTCTCTCTCCCGTTTTTTCTTCCCGTCCCTTACTCTTAAGGGACTCTTACATATTATATAGGCCCTCTTTTATCATCTGGGCCTTACACTTGTTGATTATCCAAACCCCTACTTGAGCACCTGTCTCATCAGACGCCCTTACCAGTTCTTTGTGAGTTGCAGTGACCAAGGTAGCACTGTTCAGGGGTCTTCTCTTCATTAATGCAGCCAGGAGAGTAGTTGTGGTGCATTTAATGTGGTGGTGACAGCCTTTGCTGGGATATTTTGGGTCTCCTTTCTTTTTACGTGTTTGGAATGAGGGCTACAGTAGCTGGGATGCACCGTTGACTTGGACTTTGGAACGTCCGAGGAGGAATTACTCCTCGGATGTGTTCTCCTTGCTCCCGTGGACCTGAGCAAGGATTCTGGGCCGCGACGTCTCCTCGGACAGAATGGTCCTCGGACGGGCCAAGGCCTAGCCAACCTGTTATTCTGGGCCGGTCCCCACAATAGCCCCTCAAAACTCCGGTTTTGATCTCCTTCCGAGGAGAAAAGCGGGGTTTTGACATTTACAAAGGATGGAATTAATGAGGTCTTGGTCCGCGCGTGCGGGGGGTTACTTTTGACGCGCCACAATTTACGAGGCGTGGCCATTTACTCCAGGCAGCTTTATGTCTCCTTTATCCAACGGCGAGATGTAGACCTGACGGCCAGCATTGTTCCTTGAATTTTTGAGCGGGAGGGATTTTTTTTCTCTCCCCCCCGCTATATAAAGCGCCAGAGAGGCTCATTTTTCTTTTTTATCTGCACATCAGAAGTTCAAAGAACTCCAGCGCCCAGAAGTCCACGAGCACCTTCGTTCCTCAAATTTCCATAATCGTTTCCGTGAAGCGTCCTTCCTAGAAGAGATTTTCGATCATCTCACCAGTCATTTGTTAAGATACCCGTAAGTTCCGTTCGTTTCGTCGCTTCGAATTTCTCCTCGGATTTTACTTTTCTCCTCGGTCTTTATTTCCATCCCTCCAGTTCAGCTTAGATGGGTAGATTCAAAGACCTAGTAGACACTCCGGCTACCATGGAGGCCTTTAAGGCAAAATACCATATCTCGCAGGGAGTGGTTCTGCGGTACTGTTCCCCAGAAGGAGTACTGTTAGATAGAGACGTGGGTGAAGTGGTCATTCCTATGATTGTCTTTATACGAGGGGGAATGACACTTCCCATACATAGGATTACCCGGGACTACTTGTTCCACCATAGGTTGACACCACACCAGTGTGCTCCAAACATGTTCAGGGTATTAGGCTGCATAGATGTCTTGAACGAGCGAATGGGTCTAGGCCTGACCTGGCATGACGTGGTACACATGTACGAGTGCCACTACGTCGAGAAGGGAGGGTATTACCTTAAATCTCGATCCGAGGTGGTTAGGCTAATCTCCTGTCTCCCCATATCAAATAAGACTATGAAGGATGACTTCCTCATTGCCTCAGGAGAATGGAGCGATGGTTTTCATTGTCCAACTCGGGCAGGAAATCTAGGTGCGGCGCCTCTAGGCCCAATCCTTTAGGGAAGGGGCTTAGCTCCTCGGATTTACTCTTTTTTTTGCTTGAGTCATAAATTTTGTAGTTTAATTCTAATTTCCTTCTCGGCTGTATTGCAGATAGAGCTTTGGTTGCTCCCAGGCTAAGCCACGTGAATGTTCTGGCCTTGAACTATCTTCTAAGGTCAGAAATCTACGTTGCCGAGGATGGATAGCTACGCGCGTGTCATTTGGTTTTGGGCTATCGACCACTAACCCGTGCTTTCCAACCCATTGGCCACGCCATCAGAGCTGGTAGTCCTAGGTTGGCTAGGATTGACGTGTCCAAGCCTAAGTTTCTAGCCCGAGAAGATCTTAAGCCAGTCGTGCTACTTGGTGTTCGAGATCCTCCACCAGCCGTGCAACTGCCTCCACCAGACAACCTTGAAGCTGCTGCTCCAGCTGAAGGAGAGACCGAATCATCTCATCTTTCCCTTGAGGAGGAAATAGACAAGTTTTATTTTGAAGAGGAGGTTGATAAAGCCCCCTTAATTGAGCTCTCAGACCCTGAAGGAAAGCAGGATCGAAACTCCGTGGCTGGCGCTCCGATTATTATAGGCTGCTCGGACGACTTTTTGGACGAGGAAATAGATAACATGGCTGGCAAGGGAAAAACTTTACGAGAATTGATGTCCAACCGAGGAAAGGGTCAATCTCCGAAAGCGCCTGCTAAGCCGCAGGCCCAGGACCCTCCCCCAACCGCCCCTCAGGTTCCTTCCGATCCTGGCCTCAAGGTTAACCCGGACCTAAAAAAGAAAAAGCCGGTTGACATTCCTGAGGAAGGTGAAGTGGCCCCCTGCCCAGCCAAGCAGCAAAAAACCACTCGGGGGCAGATGAGTAAAAGGGCTAACTCCGTGGAGAGCCGAGATGAGGAGAATCGGGCTGAAATGCGCGTTAATCCACGCGTATGGAGTCCGAAGCTGGAGTTAGACGGGGTCGTTATCCCCTATACTGCCTCAGTTCGGGAATACAACAGGGGCAGGGCAGGTTACATAGCTGAGGCCCTGGAGCAGCCAGTGCTCCTTCCTCGGGACATGGAGGCCTACAGGCGATTTTCCTAGCCCAAGCTTTTTCTGTCCCTTAAGAGGGACCTTGCGATGGTAAGTCATTCTTCTACCCTTTCGTTAGGTCATCAAACATTGTTGCACTCTAACACAATTTTGGTTTCGTTTTGTTGGCAGATCACTTAGCAGGTGTTTGTGGCTGAGGAGTTCTGTCGCAGCAACTGCAGCTTGGCTGAAGCTGAAGTCCAGTCTTGGACAGAGGTGGAGAAGACCGTGGGGTCCCTCAAGCAAGAGAACCTTGAACTTGCGGAGAAGTTCAAAGAGTTGGAGAAACAGCGCCGGAGCGCGGAGGCTGGCCTGAAGAGTGCTGAAACCCAAGCAGAGGACCAGCGCTAGAAGTTGTTTGTAACCAAGACCAGTCTTGCTACTGAGAAGCAAAATGTTTAGGAACTTAAGGCCGCTCTGCAAAAAGCTGAGGATGAGATATGGCGGGTTAAAAAAGAGGCTCAGCTGATCCGGGAGGCCACAGAGGCTGAAAAGAAAGCTGCTCATCAGCTCGGGATTCAAGAAACGGAGGCCAGGCTCTTCGAGGAAATTCCCGAGGTGTGCAGGGACTATTGCAACATCTCATGGGCTCATGCCCTTGATGCTGCAAGAATTCCTGCAGATTCGCCGCTGAGATTGCCTGAGAAGGTCTTTTATCCTCAGGAGATCTGAGAGAATCCTGATGGCGCCCAAGCAGCTTCTGAGCAGGGCTTGGCTGTGCCTGATGCCATTCCTCTGCTTGATAAAGCCAAGGATCCTGCCAAGGACTCCATCTCTGAGGCTCTTCCTCCTCAGCCAGAGCAGAAAAAGGATCCTCCTGCTGAGGCTTAGCTTTTAGGTTTTTAATTTTTGTACTCTTTTTTATGAATGAGAGTTGTCTTGTTTTTGTTCTTTTGTAAAGACCTCTCTTTGTATTGACTATGGAATATTAATATAGAATGTTCTCTTTGTTTTCTATGGATGTTTACTAATACTATCCCTTTATTTTACATTCGTAATGATATAAATAAGTATAAACGAATGAGAAAGAAGGATGCCATGCAGCGAATTTGAATAATGGTTGCAATGATACTAGACTACGCACGCATCTTGAAATTGCACAAGAGTTCCAAGTAATAATTTCCCCTAAGTTTGCGGTCCGAGGAGCCATGCAGGACTTAGGTTCTGTTTAAAACTTAGATAAGTTGCATAAGTAATAATTTCCCCTAAGTCTGTGGTTCGAGGAGCCATGCAGGACTTAGGTTCTGTTTAAAACTTGGATTAGTTGAATAAGTAATAATTTCCCCTAAGTCTGTGGTCCGAGGAGCCATGCAGGACATAGGCTTTGTTTAAAACTTTGAATAGTTGCCATAAGTAATAATTTCTCCTAAGTCTGTGGTCCGAGGAGCCATGTAGGATTTAGGTTCTATTTAAAACTTGAATAGTTGCCATAAGTAATAATTTCTCCTAAGTCTGTGGTCCGAGGAGCCATGCAGGACTTAGGTTTTGTTTAAAACTTTGAATAGTTGCCATAAGTAATAATTTCCCCTAAGTCTGTGGTCTGAGGAGTCATGCAGGACTTAAGTTCTGTTTAAAACTTGGATAAGTTGCATAAGTAATAATTTCCCCTAAGTCTGTGGTCCGAGGAGCCATGCAGGACTTAGGTTCTGTTTAAAACTTTGAATAGTTGGGAATGGACCAGTGGGTACACGATGATCACGGAACAAAATGCGGGCAAAGCCGTTTTCATTAATAATAATATATTCTTAGGTTATTTACATTCCACGGGCGAGGTATAGTTTTTTCATCCAAATCTTCTAGATAATAAGCACCTATTCCGGCCACAGATGTGATGCGATACGGTCCTTCCCAATTGGACCCCAGCTTGCCCCAAGAGGGGTTTTTTGTGCTGCCGAGAATCTTTCTCATCACGAGATCACCTGGACCTAAAGGTCGCAGTTTAACATTAGCATCATATCCTTGTCTTAGCTTCTGATGGTAATAGGCCATATGGATCATTGCTTTTTCCCTTCTTTCCTCGGCTAAGTCTAGACTTCTCCCCAATAACTCGTCGTTGTTGTTTGCGGTAAAGGATTTAGACCTCAATGTGGGAAAGCTGTTCTCGATTGGGAGCACGGCCTCAGCCCCATAGGTCATCGAAAAGGGGGTTTCTCCGATTGACCGTCGCGGCGTTGTCCGATAGGTCCATAAGACGTGTGGGAGTTCTTCCACCCATCTCCCCTTTGCCTCATCCAGCCTCTTTTTCAGTCCATTCACTATGACCTTGTTCACGGCCTCGACTTGTCCATTTCCTTGGGGGTAGGCGGGAGTGGAGTATCGGTTAGTGATCCCAAACTCGCGGCAATACTCCCTGAAGTTCTTGCTATCAAATTGGAGACCGTTGTCCGAGATGAGTGTGTGGGGAGTTCCGAAGCGAGTAATAATGTTCTTCTAGATGAGTTTCTGGGCATCCACATCCCTAATGTTGGCCAAAGGTTCAGCCTCCACCCATTTGGTGAAGTAATCGGTTCCAACTATTATGTATCGCTTGTTCCCTGCAGCTTTGGGGAAAGGTCCGACAATATCAAGACCCCATTGAGCGAACGGCCAGGGGCTGGCGAGGGGGTTGAGGACCCCTCCGGGTTGGTGGATATTTGGGGCGAATCTCTGGCACTGATCACACTTCTTTGCGTATTCTTGGGCCTCCCTTTGCATGTTCGGCCATTAGTACCCTTGGGTGAGCGCCCTGTGTGCTAGCGACCTCTCTCCGGTGTGACTTCCACAAATCCCCTCGTGTAACTCTTCAAGTAAGGACTCAGATTCTTCTGGATGTATGCAAAGTAGGTACGGCCCAGAGTAGGAGCGCCGATATAGTTTGTGGTCCTCCGATAACCAGAACTGAGGAAAATTCCTCCGTATCTTCTCGGCCTCCAATTTTCCCTCTGGTAGGGTGTCGCCTTTGAGGAAGTTCTTTATAGGATCCATCCAGCTGGGATTCATTCTAATCTGATGGACCTGAGCCGGGTCTCTTCTAATGGGACTCGCTTGGACTAGATCTTCGACAAGGATCATTCGCGGCAGATCATGCGCTGAGGACGTGGCGAGAGTGGCCAGCGAGTTTGCATGGGTGTTCGCACTCCTGGAAACGTGCGTCAAATTGAAGGATTCAAAACTCGACTGTAGGCGTTTGAGTCGTCCAAGATACTCTTGCATTCTAGCATCTCTAGCTTCCAACTCACCCATCACTTGGCCAACGACCAATTTAGAGTCCGAGAATGCTTCCATTACCCTTCCGCCCAATCTTTGAACCATCGTCATCCCTTGAAGTAAGGCTTCGTACTCGGCCTCGTTGTTCGTAGCTAAGAACCCGAGTCTCAATGATTTCTCAACGGCAGCACCGTCCGGCGATATTAAAACTATCCCAACTCCAGATCCTCTCTGGTTGGCCGCGCCATCCACGTAGACCTTCCACCGCAAGGTGCCCCCTGCTGAAATTGTACCAACCGATTTTCCATCCATGTCTTTCTTCTCGGTCATTATTTCTACAGAGGGTTTAGCAAATTCCGCGACTAAGTCTGCGAGGACTTGACCTTTGATGGAGGATCTGGGCATATATTTAATATCAAAGGCCCCCAATAGCGCACTCCACATGGCGATCCTTCCTGTGTAGTCAACGCTTCGAAGCACCGCTCGAGGGGGAAGCTGGGTTAGAACGATAATCGTATGCGCCTGAAAGTAGTGAGGGAGCTTTCGTGTGGCGTGTACTATCGCCAGAATTGCTTTTTCCAAAGGTAAGTATCGCACTTCGGCCTCATGTAACGATTTGCTTACGTAGTAAACCGGTCGCTGCACCCCATTATCATCCCGTATCAGTACCAGGCTTACAGCATGGGGAGCTACGGCTATGTACGGAAACAGTACCTCGTCTGCCTCAGGGTTGGACATGATGGGTGGTCGCGACAAGTACTCTTTAAGTTGCTGGAAGGCCCGGACACAATCCTCCGACCATTCAAACCCTTTCCACTTATTTATCAAGAAGTAGAAAGGTCGACATCGATCTGCAGATTGTGATATGAACCGGTTTAATGTTGCGATCATGCCAGTGAGCTTCTGTACTTCTTTTGGATTCCGAGGAGCCTGTAGGCTGTTAATTGCTTTGATTTGATCGAGAATCACTTCTATTCCCCTGTGGGTTACCATATAACCTAAGAATTTCCCAGACTCGACCCCGAATGAACACTTGGAAGCATTGAGTCGCAACTTGTGCTCCCTTAAGATAGTAAAGATGATTTCAAGGTCTTTCACGTGCTCGGACACCATTTTACTTTTTACAACCATATCGTCTATGTAAATCTCAATGACTTTGCCCAGCTATGGCTCGAACATCCTGGTCATCATCCTTTGGTAGGTTGACCCTGCGTTCTTTAGTCCGAACGGCATCACCTTATAGTGATAGTTTTCGATGGGTGTCATGAAAGCCATCTTCTCCTGATCCTCTAATGCAAGGGGTATATGATGATAGCCCTGGAAGGCATCCAGGAAACTCATTCGAGGGTGGTCCACGGTTGCATCCACCAATTGGTCAATTCGAGGTAAGGGAAATGGATCCTTCGGGCACGCCTTATTTAGGTCCGTGAAGTCCACGCAGACTCTCCACTTCCCTGTTATCTTCTTCACCACCACCGTATTTACCAGCCATTCGGGGTAGAAAACTTCTTTAATAGCTCCTGCCTTTTTCAGTTTCATCACTTCGTCTCTAATGGCACTGGCGTGCTCCCGTGAGGGACGTCGGGGTGGTTGTTTCTTTGGAATAGAAGATGGGTTAACATTCAAGTGGTGACAAATAAGGCTAGGGTCAACCCCCAGGGCGTCGTAAGTGTCCCACGCAAACACATCAACATTTCTTCTCAGGAATTCGACCAGCTCATCTTTTTCTTCAGGAGGTAACTCGGAGCTGACTTGGAAAAATCTCTCCAGGTCGTCGACAACGATAAACTTTTCTAAACTTTCACACCTTATCTCCTCGGCAGGCTCGTTGTCCTGCCCTGCCAAGGTGGTTGGTTGCTATAAGTTCCCTGGGGTCGAGGACTCAGCATGGGACCGATGTGAGATGGCGGCCACCATACACTGCCTGGCCATGGCCTGGTCTCCACGAATCTCTTCTACTTGGCCTCTGGATGGGTATTTTACTTTTTGGTGAAGTGTGGAGGATACGGCTTCAAGGGCATGGATCCATGGCCTGGCTACTATCGCTGTGTAGGGTGAGTAGGCATCGACCATGATAAAGTTCACCTCCACCACTTCCGATCCAGTCTATATGGGTAGTCTGATCTGCCCTTTTGGCGTAATAGTCTTCCCTTCGAAGCTGATAAAGGGAGAGTCATAGGCCGTCAAATCCTCCGGCCTCAGATTCAGCCCCTTGTATAGATCAGGGTACATTACCTCTACTGCGCTTCCTGGGTCTACCAACACCCTTCTCACATCGAAGCCTCCGATTCTCAGTGTAACCACTAAGGTATCGTCGTGAGGTTGGATAGTTCCCCTCTTGTCCCCACAAGCAGAATTTCTATTTTGTATTAAAAAAAATTATTCTTATTTATCACATATTTTTATTTAATTAATATTACATATAAATTTAATAAGTTATTATACATTTAATGGTTGTTGTCTTACTAATCTTTAAACTATTAATAAATTTTTTAGACTATTATACGATATAGCTGTGTTGTATACTAAATTGTATTTATTTTATATTATTGTATATAATATGGAAGTTGTATATATATAAAAAAAATTAATCATTTTATTTTTTAATTGTCTCATTACAAATTCCTAATTCCACCACTACTGACCCCTCTAGAAAAAAATCCTGGAGCCGCCACTGACTAGAGAGTCGTTCATCCTCTGATGTGGCCCCATCCTGGCCATCCACGTTAATTTTGTACATACCTAGAGGAGGTGCTACCCTGCCAACATCAGGGGGCTGTTGGCTAATGAAGCTAGCTGTTATGGCACCTTGGTAGTCGCAAAGAAGTCTCTGGGCATAACCCCAGATTTGCAAAGAAGGAATACCATTGGACTCATGGACCACTTAATTTCGATTGTACCATATTGACCAAGCCGTGGTGAAGAGGACTTCTAGATCATGTGAAGTGCCAACTTCCAGAATAAGCATAGTCATATCTATAAGGTCATGTTTTTCAGCTAGTAAATTAATAGGGCATGTTTGCCAATACCACCATACCTCCCATATCTTTTCACAAAAAAATAGAGCATGTATTGTACTTTCCGGCTCCTTCCTACATAAAGGGCATAACACATCATTGTTGACTCCTTTTCTTCCAAGGTTCAGTAAAGTTGGGAGGCTATTCATGCAAGCTCTCCAAGCTAAAATTCTGATTTTAGGAGGGATCTTAAGCTGCCACATTTTTTTCCACAGTGGGGTTCTAGAATCACTAGTTGAGCTTTCACCTCCTTCTAAATTTTCAACTATATGGAAGGCAACATAATAGGCACTTTTTACTAAGAACTCACCCCGTCTATTTCCTAACCAAACAATATTATCATCTAGGAGGCTATAGCTTAGAGGGATGCGAAGAATGGTGTCAGCTTTAAAGGGTAAAAACAGAGTTCTAATCAAGTTAGCCTTCCATCTCCTTGTCTCTTCATCAATAAGGGAGGAAACCACTGGAAAGTCATCAAAGACTTGAGCTGGAGAACATACCTTGTATGTGGATGGCGTGGGGAGCCATTTATCTTCCCAAATATGTATTAGTTTTTCGTTCCCAACTCTCCACCGAGTGCCTTTCCTTATAACTTCCAAACTATTGTAAATGCTACGCCAAGCATAAGATGGGCTATTCCCTAGTTTTGCCCTTACCTTTACTTTGCTAGCATAGCTAAACTGAAAGCTTGGAGATTGCGAAAGCCCATATCACCTTGTAACTTCGACTTGCACATTTTCCTCTAGCCCACCTAAGCTACTTTTGTTTCCTGATCCTTCTGCCCCACCAAAAGTTTCTCATCATACTCTCCAAATCATCACACAACCCTTTTGGCAACTGAAAACAACTCATCGTATATATGGGAATCGTTTGGGCAACCGCCTTAATTAGAATCTCCTTACCCCCCATTGACAACATTTTTTCCTTCCATCTGGCCAGTTTCTAGCCCATATTTTCTTTAATTTCTGCAAACACTTAATTCTTGGACTTTCCTATGACAGATGGGAGACTGAGGTATTTGCTAGGCCTGGAGTCTTGCATGGGCCCTAGAATTTTCAAGATATCATTCCTTGCTTCAGGAGCTGTGTTATGGCTGAAGAAGATTGAGGACTTGTCAGTCTTGATTTTTTGCCCTAATGCTGCTTCGTATTGTTGTAGGATTTCAACAAATTTGTGACACTCTTGGCTCTTTGCCCCACAAAATAATATGCTATCATCCGCAAAGAAAAGATGGGTGACCTTAGGGCAGTCCCTACAAATAGAGCTACCATTGAGTACATGCTTCCTGCTGGCATCATCAATGAGTGCCAAGAAAGCTTGAGTGCAAAGTAGAAAAAGATAGGATGATAGCGGATCACCTTGCCGAAGCCCTCTTGATGGAATTATGCTACCATGTGCTTCCCCATTTATCAGGACAGAATAGGAGACAGTAGAAATGCATTTCATAATCCAACCAATCCATTTATCATCGAAACCCTATCTCCTCATTACCTTTTCGACAAACATTCACTCTACTCTATCATAAGCCTTACTTATTGATGGGACTGACGAAATCAACTGGAGACAAACCCAATAAGACAGACCAGGTCATTCCCTAAGACGAGCCCAAACAAGTGCCCACGTCATCGACGAGGATAGCAAGACCATTCAATGCCGCCAATAATGCCTCGGACGGTTACAAAACCAGTTGTACAGACCGTTGAGAGGATATTGAAGCCCAATTACTAAGCAGAATGCGTTACCAAGAAAGGCATTAACACCACAACATTAACCACGACGACTAGAATCCAAGGCAACATATATAAAGCCCTCACATCGCCAACACAAGGTACATAGACACTCATTGTTATCTTGCTATTCTGTTTTCATTTTACGAAGCATTTTCCTGTTCTGACTTGGGCATCGGAGACGTTGTGGCAAGCACCATACTGGTGACCACTCTGAAAGGAGTAGTCTTCTCATTTACACAGGTATCCAGGCAAGAATTTGGATCCATCTGGGCATGTTCAATTCGACTGACAAAGTCACGCTTCATCACTTATATCTAGCTTAATCGCCATAAGGCTCTCCTTCCCCTCCTTCTTGTGATCTAGATAATGCATTAATTCAAATGCAACTAGAACATTGTCAATTATTAATTGTTCAGATAGGAAAGCACTTTGATTTTCTGAAATTATTTGGGGTAAAACAGCTTTAAGGCGATTAGCAAGCACCTTTAATATCAACTTTTACGCCACATTGCTCAGACTAATAGGACAAAAATCTTTCATTTAAGTGGGGTGTTTGGCTTTTGGCACTAGAGTTATATTGGTTTTATTTATTTCAGCCATAGACATATTGGAATTAAGAACATTGAGCACCATATTTGTAACATCAGGACTAACAATATTCCAATATTTTTGGTAAAAGATAGCTAACATACCATTTGGTCCAGGGGCTTTTGTTGGATGCATCTGAAAAAGAGCCATGTGAATTTCCTCTGCTATGAACACTTGGGTGAGACTATCATTCATATCGCTTGTTACTTTAACTGGAATTAAGCTGGTGACTTCTTCAATTCGGCTAGGTAGTGTCTTCTAGTGCAGGGACGAAACTATATATTGATTAAGGGCCAATGCCCCCCCTAAATTTCTTTTTAATATTTATATATTAATAGGTATTAATTTTAGCAATTTTGTTCTATAAAATTATATTTTGCCCCCTTAACAATGCCATCAATTCTTTTAAGAGTGATGTTACAGTTACACACTTTTTTTTACAACATTTTTACAAATTATTGAGGTAGTAAATTCTTATTATTTTGCATACTTATATCACTTTTTATTTATCAATAATCACTTACCACATTAGCGATTTGAAATTTATTTTGTAGATTTAGCATTTTCCAACTTTTAGAGCTCATAAAAATTAATAGATTAAATCTAAAACAAAATATACAAGTCTAAAAAAATTAGCCCAACAACAAAAATTACCAATAATAAAGCTCAAAAAAAATTAAGCCCAATCAATTTATTTTGCTCAAAACAAATAACTTGGCCATTTAAAAAGTTTTAAACAAAAATTCTTAGTGATAAAGTAGTAGAGTTAAAAGCCAAAACTGCCACACACAACAAATAACAAAGTCACCCCCCTAACTCTAACTCCAAGCTCCGTCACTGTTTTAGTGACTCTTAAATGGGCCTCAAGCAGTATATTTCACTCTCAATGCCATTGCTTATTTAAAGAAGGTCCAGAAACGACCAAGCAAGAAAGTGAAGAAGAGCTGTGAAGACTCTGATAATATGAGCCATTTGTTTGTGAGTGCTTATCAAGAAAACACAGAATTAGAAAGCTTTATATGTAATTAGTTAGAAAGCAAAAGAAAAAAACAAAGCCTAATATTCAAAAAAACTTTTTTATTATTATTATTTTTAATTTTTTATGAACTTCAAAAAAACATTTTAAGAAAACTGGTTTGGAAGACGTAGTTGTCTAAGCATTACGAAGGGTAAAAAAAATGACCATCGGACCTAGTATCAGGAAAGTACTTGGGTCGGCATGCCGGTCAAGAGCGTAAGCTAGTAATCTACTAGTGGACCATCAGACCTAATTTTACATTTAAGGCCTTGGACCCAGAAAAGTAGCCCGTTAGAAAACTTTGGCATAAAATTGAAAAAAAAAAAGCCTAGACTCTAAAGCAGTAGAGCATCAGAGCATGTAATCTACTAATGGACTATCGGACCCATAAAAATGTGAAAGGAAGAATAATTTCGTTTTTTAGAGAAACAAAAAGTAAGAATAATTTTAATAGTGAAGGATACAAAATAACCCTATAATTTAGTTAAAGATATTTTTTCTTAAAAGGTTAAAAAAAAAAAGAAGCAAAAAGTCTTGTAATTTATTGTAACAATTGATTTTATAAAAAGAATAAAAGAAATATAAATATTGAAAGAGTAATTTGAATACTTGAATTATCCAAATACACATTTTCAATTTTAGAATTTAAAACACTCACAATCACAGCCATATGTATTTCAAGAAAAAAAAAAGTAATTTAAAATTCAAAATATTAAAAATCCGCTAACACATCTCAGTCACATTTTGTAGTTAGATATTCATTATTCATTTTATTTTTAATCTCTAGGTAAGAGAGAAAAATTTGAACCCTAAATATTTTCATTAAAATTTAAAAGCATCAAGAAAAAGTATCATTATTGAGGACATGAAAGTAGCTATAAATCATTATATATTCGCTGACTATATGGTTTTATTTTCTGTTTTTTGATAAGAATAAGGAATAATAAAAAGTACTTAAAATTCATATTTAATTGATTTTTTGAATGATTTTATGGATCTATTTGACATTAATAATGCTATACTTAGATATAATTTCCAATTGTCTTGAATGGTACAAGAAGAAAGCCACTTCCACATCGCCTAGGGAAGCACATGAGAATACGCTTATAAGGATAGACATTCCTTTAATGCTTAGAGACCTTTTCTCCTACTGCTGTGTGCTTTGGAAGAAAACAAAATCGTGAGAAATCTGAGTCTTAAAGTGAATAATATCTACATAGTTGGGGCGTTGTCATTACAACAAATCTTGCCATAACAAATGTTGTTGTTATCAAAACAAGTAAAAAAAAAAACTGTGACTTTGTTTCTTTGAAGTTTGAACATCCCTTGTGAGAAAATTGCTAGCACATGATTTGGTTTGTTGGGCTTTCGTTTGAAATTGAAGTAGGCCTATGAAGATCCCCAGTGTCTCAGATACAGGCCTATGTAATAGTGAAGCGATGTTGTCCCTTATACTTTACAAAAATGAGGCCTTGTCTGAGGGTGGTTAGGGGGTGCCACTATCAGTTTCTAACCATTGTTTGGTTACCAAAAAAAGAGGGGAAATTTTTTTAGTGGAGAATATCAAATAAATTACAAAAGTTAGTATTATGTCATTGATATTTATATGCTAGTATGTCACCGTGTGATTTGCAAGTGTAAGGACTCAATTTATAACGATCCCAATTCGTATTGGGTTCGAACGCTAAAGACCCAAACAATAAATTTGTAGAGAGGGGCTAAAAGGCTAGGCCTTGGTCACCGGACAGTGGTTAGTTATGGTATTCATGGCAGTCACACAAAAACGAACTGAGTTTGTCTAAGAAGACTTTCTCTCTGGCTCGACCTGAGTGGCTCCGGTCATTGGACTTCGTCCAAGGAGCTTAATGTTCTTATTATTATTTTTTTACTTTAGGGTTTTATGGCCCTGGAGACCATCCACCCCCCTTCCTTTTGGTTGCTTCCTCCTCCTTTTATACTAGCTTTTCCCCTCTCTCATGCGTCCACGTGTAGGTTCCACTTTTTAGGGCTGATACTTGTCTTTTCAGCCCATACCCAAAGTGGTTGGGGTGGTTGTAAAAGCTGAAGAGCATGGCCCTGTCAGGCGCAGAGTACTTAATTGCAGTATTGGCAGCCTTTCACTTGAACCGCTTCTACACTGTACTCGCCCTTTCTTCTGGGAGCGCTCTGGAGGCCGCCTTTGGTGGCGTGCCATTCTTTACTTCTAAGTTTTGGGATGCCTAGGGCAGGATCGTCCTCGGCTACACCTCTAGGCCATTTGGACTTTCGTTGCACATCCTCGGCAACGTCTCTCCTCGGCTCGGGCCTTGGGCCCTAATGTAAAGTGGGTCAGGATCACAAATTCTCTGGCCCCACAGCAAGATTTTGATTTATAACAATTTCATAAATCTATAAATTTAATTTTAAGTATTTATTTGTTTCTAGAAATAAATGAATAATGTAGTTGTTTTAAGTAAACAATAACTAAACAATATTTTTCAGGTTATATTAACACTTAATACAAATTAAATAGGTATTATAAAGCTATTATAATAAAATTGGTTGCATACCCACAAGATGGGGCGAAGTAAATAATTATTTTGTAATTGTAATATAATGTATAATTTTTCTCTAAAATTGTTGAAAATAATTTTTTCTTCCTAAAAATTAAACAATATCTATTCGGTCCTATTAGGTCTACTTTGATTTTATTTGGTTCTATTTGGTACACTTGGTCCACTCGGTCAATTTCAGTCCGCTTTGGTCCATTTTGGACTAATTGGGCCTTTAATTGATTCCTTTTGTAGGTTGACTTTTCAAGTTTAACTCAAAAATTCATTTTTCACATTAATTTTTGGGTTAAAAAGCATGATTTAAAAAAAAAAAAATTTTGGTATAAAATCATTAGTTCTGAGTTAAAACATACAAAAAAAGAAGAAAAATAAGGTACATTAGAAATTAGAAATATGAGTCCTAAAAATGAAATAAAAATGATAAATATTCAAAAATACTATTTGGTTCACTTTGGTCTTGTTTGGTCCACTTTGGTCCTATTCACTCTACAATGGTCCTAATGTATTCATTTCAGTTTTATTCAGTCCACTTTGGTCCTATTCGATCGACTTTGGTTCTATTCGTTCCATTTTGGTCCTATTCGGTCTTTATTGGTCCTATATATTCACTTCAGTCCTATTCGGTCCATATTGGTCCTCTTTAGTCCAAACTGTCTACTTTAGTCCACTTCAGTCCTATTAGAGTCATTCAATCCACTTCAGTCTTATTCGGTCCATTCTGTCCACTTTGGTTCTATTTTGTTCACATTGGTCCTATTTGGTCCATTCTGTCTACTTTGGTCCTATTCAATTGATACTGGTCCTATTCGGTGTACTTTGTCCTATTCGGTCCAATTCTGTCCACCTTGCATTCAATGACTTCAAAAAAAGTGCAAACCAAAAGGACTTAAAGAAAACAATTACAAATAGAGGAATTTACATGTACATATTGAGGATCGTCTACCCTTTTGAAGCTCCAACAAACCTTTTGAAATTACTGACCTTTTAAAGACAAAGCAGGTAGGAAAACCTGGAAATAAAGATGGATTGACCGAGTCCAGGATTCAGTGTCAGCACTTTGGTATATAGTAACTAAATTCGAAAGTGCTAATGAATTTTAATAGGGTATCAAGAGAAAATTAA
Organism: Quercus engelmannii; assembly: GCA_029955605.1. Lineage (NCBI taxonomy): Eukaryota > Viridiplantae > Streptophyta > Magnoliopsida > Fagales > Fagaceae > Quercus > Quercus engelmannii. Next base: position 58,773,901 of record JARPSG010000006.1, on the reverse strand, counting down.
ATGCATGATGATGAAGTCTGGGCAAGACTTGCCTATCAGAGTTTTGATGTCTGCTATCAGAGGCCTTATAAATAATCCAAATGAACAAGCGTGTTCATTTGGATTATTTGCCCCAAATGAACACGGGTTATTTTAGTTAAGATCAACCAGAGAACTGGTCACTGGTCAATTAAGAAAAGTACAAATTAACTATTACGATGCTTCATGATTAAATAAACACACAAACCTTCCTTCACTGGATAGAACGCATGGGATACTTAATTATTAGAACTAGTCGTGGCACCACGCATGATAATCCTTTTAGGGTGGTCTCATTAAGGTTTTTTTTTTTTTTTAAATTTTATTTATTTATTTTATTTATTTTTTTATAAATTGGATTAATTTAATTAAGAATAACATATTTTATAATCATATTTTCATTTGATATAGGAAAAATCACAAATATAATATATAATTTTTGTTGTATCAAAATGAAAACAATACAATTTTTCTCAGAAATTCAAAAGGTAAAAGGTAAGTTAACGAAAATATTCGTTTTTTTATAAAACTTATTTATAACATTTTTTTATATCATTAAAAAGTACATAAAATTTAGAAATTATTCTTTTAGGTTTAAAAAGAAAATTCTCAAACCTAATTTCTTCTACCCTACACACCAAAAACAGCAAAAAATATATCTAAAAAAATTAATAAAACTCAACAAAACTACAATTTAAAATAAAAGATAAAGGGAAAAATAAAACTCACATCATAATCAAACTCCTTCCCAATATGTAAAACATATCAAATGTGATGTAATCAAGCCAAATATCAAATGCACAATCAAATTTAAAATTTTTAATAAGGTTTTTAAGTTACACAATAGAAATAGGTGGTTTAATCTAAGCAAAAGTGCTGGTTGTAGCTTTATATGTAATGATTTTAAAATTTCTTTTGTTAATAATATTAAATTAAATAAATAAAAATGTAAAAATAAATCAATAAACCAAGACTACAATTCCAACGGAGGAAAAAGTAGAGAAAAATTTTTGACAAAAAGAAGAAGTGTTGTGTAAATATTGTCATAGTCTAATCCAATATGTGAATAATAAATAGATAAATAAAAAATTTTAAATACAAAATTGAATTTTTTTTTCTTAAAAATCTTTAAAAATACACCAATGAGATAAGGAAGATAAAGTGTAATATTAGATGTGGGTCCTTAACCTCTGGTTCGACCTCTGGTTCAACCTCAGGTTCAACCCATTTGTGGGAAGCCTTTGGAAGCCTCTGGTTTTGTATCCTACATTGAAAGAATCTTCCCCCACTTTCTGCCTTATAAGTTATGAAGCGAAGAATTAATGTACTACCAGTTATTATATTGGGATACCAAACCAAAGGCTTCCCACAAATGGGTCGAACCTGAGGTCGAACCAGAGGTTAAGTACCCACATTAGATATTACACTTGGACATATCACAGAAAAGAGTGCCCTATAATATGAAAAAACATATGCTGAGAAATAAATTTTTTGTTTCTTATATTTCTAATTTCTTATTGCAATACCCAAAAAAAAAAAAAAAAAAACTGTTCAACTTATGGTAACAAATAAAATACAAAAAAAAAAAAGGAAAAAAAAAAAAGACATAAATTACTGCTAATGTCAAACATGGTTCCAATTTGAATACTACCAACAAAATATAATAGATGTATTATACAAATTAGAGATTTTACTCTCTTTTTTTGGAAACCATTGCCAGTGGGAATGAAGAACCTACTCAGTGTATAGCTCTCATCAAGCTTGAAATCTACGTAAAGAAAGAATATGTTAATATAAAAAAAAAATCTCATCACCCTTGACGTCAGCATCCTACCTATGGCAAGGCTCTCTCCAACACTTGGGGCATCCTTCTCCAAGTTGTTATTGTCACCTTTGAAGCCACCAAACATTGTTGCTTTCTCGCACTTGAAGGCATCATTTGCAATGGCACCACACCAGATTGGTGTTGTTTGTTTACATATAGCAAAGAAAACATTTTGGTATAATATTAAATTACTAAGGAAATGATTGAAGAAGAAGAAATGATCACACGTTTATAAAAGTTGAAAGTTGATTGTCAAAGTGTAAACTATGTAAATGGCTTAGAGATCGAAAAATCCGTATCTCATCCCATTACTTACACCAGTTATATAAAAAGTTCACGGACAACCTTTTCATTTGATACCTGATATCGAAATAAATTTTAGAACTTAATTACATGAGCTGTAAAAAGATAAGATCCACGTATTAAAACGTTAGACCAAAGGACCGAAATGTATGGCCATAAAGTTATAAACCGCCTGAGCATTTTATGCTCATTGAATTGAGTAGTAATGGGACACAAAAGAGAAAATCTGTCAAAAGAGGAAAATTATTGTGTACTCTCGGAATACTATAAATGCGTACTCCCTCATCTTACATGAATGGCAGATCCCACTAATTAAATTTATGGTGGAACCCACCATTCATGCATGTGAAATGGGGGATTACGCATTTATGGTATTTCGGGAGTACCTAATAATTTTCTGTCAAAAGACAATTTTTACATTAATACAGAATTAATAGCTCCTTGAAAATGAAAAAATAGTGATAGATGAATAATGATTATAATCATTTTCTATTTAAGAAGAAACGATATGTGTCATAGGGTTCGTTTGGATAGGTTGTTCATAAAGGTGCGTTTTAAAAATGAGTGTTTTTAAAACGTGCGTTTTGAAAACATTATTTTAAAAACCACATATAAGCGTTTGGTAAAAATGTGAAAATATGCGTTTTTTATTTCTAAAGCTACATTAAGCATTTGGATAAGTTATTTTAAAAATGGCTGTTTAGAGTGTAAATTCCAAAAAAGGACTCAACTATTTTGTTAAGATTATTTTGTCATTTTTCCTTTAATCAGTGTTTTTTTTTTTTTTTTTAATTATTATTGAAAATATGTAATTAAGCCTAGCAATTACATTAATAATAATAACAATAATAATGTTGTCGTTTTTGGAATCATGGAGAGAAATTTATATAATTTAAAATTGAAAAAAAAAAACAGTCAAGAGGAAGATATTAAAATGATTAGGAAAATAATTATATTAAAATAATTACTAAAAAAAAAAAAAAAGTAGAGCTAATTGGTATAACTCAAGGGAATCAAACAAGTATTAAAGTAAATTTAAGATCATGAAATAAGTAGAGCTCATCAAAGTCATTGACAGAGTTGAAACGTGAAAGTGGAGGTAGATAATGTTGTCATTATGTCATCTATTTTTTTTAAGATAAACAAGTTTTGGCCCCAAGGAAGAGGAACAGTAGTGACCTCCACTTCATGAGGCAAAGGTCCCTAACTAATTATGCTGCTCCTTTCGGGTTGTTATTAAGTCATCCATATAGTTTCAAAAAAGTGAGTATTCAATGTTGTCAAGTTTTTATTATTATTTTTTTTTATCAACCTCATCAAAGAATCTATACTTCTACCAACAATGGTAAAATTTTTTTTTCCCAAAATCTCTTAGCAGCAATGAGCCAATAACGATCATTGTTGACAAATATGTGATACTATTTAACTAATGTACAGAATATATAGTTTATTATACTATATATATTTTTGATAACCAGAATATATATATACTATTGTACTTTTTTTTTTTTTTTTTTTGGAGTTAAAGAGTAGTACTATAACACAGTTAAAGGGAATAAAAAATACACCATCTATAGGCCACGTGAGTGACATGATCATGTGGATGGGTAAAAGGTGAACTTGAAGATTTGTCTTTCTCGCTTCCCATCACTGACCGCACGTTTCAAAATTTTGCATTGAGATTCACAGCCGGATAAAACAAAGAAAAAGAAAAACTGGGGGAGAAGGAACTTGCTAGAAGTAAAAGAAGGAGAAGAAGTTCATGAGGTAGCATCAGGGAAATGAGAAGAAGCAGAAGCTTGATTGATCTGCAACGACAGGTGAAATTTTTTTTCAAAGATTCACAAAAGCCTCAACTGCTTCTTCGATTTTTATTCTTCTTCAAAGACCTTCAATTTCTTAGAAATCCGGTATCCAAAATTCGGTATTCGCTCCAGTATTGCCGGAATGACTCCGGTACTACCGGTATTTAAACCGGAACGAAATACTAGCATTCCTGTACCAGCCAAGGTTCCGGTGCGGTACACTTGGGGAAAGGATAAAGCTGGTATTTCTTATCGTATTGGCGCTATTTTTATTTTCTGAAGAAAAAAATAGCGGTCAGCCCATCTGCGTCAAGGCAAAGCTTTGTTGTGTTTTGTAAACGTGAAAAATCTGGATTTTGAAAACGCAAACGTGCTCATTTTGTGGAGCCAAACGATTTGGCAAATCACGTTTTTTCTAAAGTTAAGGTTTTGTGAACAGCCTATACAAACGGGCTCATAGTAAAAGTAATTATAGTAGTATTTTCTTTTTATTAAAAGGAAAATGAAATTTTATTTAACTTATGGTGGCAGTGCAAAAGACCATCTTGTATCTCATGCTATTTACATTAAAACTAACCCTCAATGTTGAAAGGAGCTTTGAATATAGACAATAGAGTTTATGGTAAAGTGTAGTGCATCATGTTGTTCACAATTAATTTTGCAATAGAAAATTAATAGAGTTGGTAATCCAAAAAAAAAGAAAGTGACATGATCGATAATGTGGCTTAATAGGAGTGTAGCAATAATAATTGCTATACTTCAGTTTTTATATATATATAGATTATTAAAATTGTTTGCTTGACTACAACAAGATAACTATTATGTCCCCATTCATAAGAGCCAATTTCTTTGTTTTTTTTATTTTTTTTATTTTTTTTATTTTTTGGAAAATCATGTTACCAATGGTTACAGCCTTACAGAAAGAATGCTGTAGAAATGGTCATCCATATGTAAATGTACAAAGTGTGAGGTTACTCTGTATCAGCCACAATGGTTGACTGTTTTGTATTAGTTATAAAATGAAAGGCTCTTGCTAACAGCAGCCTATATGATTTGTTCACCAATAAAACATCAAGATGTATGGAGTTCAGATGATAGTCCAATGGTAATAGTATTTTTTATGGTACCTCATGTTTGTGATGATTTGAACCCTACTTCCATCTGTTCCACTATTTTATATATATATATATATATATCTCTCTCTCTCTCTCTCTCTCTCTCTCTCTCTCTCTCTAAAGATGTACGTTATTTCCACAAGAAATATAACATTTATTTTTGGGGAAAATTTGAACAATTATTCTAAACCTTTGTCTCATCATGACTAGAATAACAAAGACGGATAAAAATGGAGAACATATTTTTTTTAATGGACCATGCATTCACAAAAACATATAAATTTCCAATTTAAAAAAAATCTTTTCTTAATTTCCAATTAAAAAAAAAAAAAAATCTTTTTTTAAGGGGGAAGACGATGAAAAAAAACCATGGTTGACAGAAAAAGATTATAGCCAACAAACTGCAAACATAACCCAAAAGCAATTCTGTCTATAGTCTACATATATTTCTCATGGGAAAAGATACCCTTTCTATGTCATACATCAACGGGTCTATGCAATTTCTACCGAAACAATTTCATTTGAGGTACTTGTAGTAGCAATTTCTGTTTGCCTCAATAACTCAGAGTCATTTGTGATGTCATATCTCTCCCCAAGAGTACTTACTGTATTGTACAATTCAAACATTGTTGGCCTTTGACTAGGAAAGAAGTTAAGACAGTTACATGCAATTCTAAGAAATTGAAAGATTTCACCATCAAATCCTCGACCAATTAGAGATTTATCAATGACACTGTAGAGATTGGAAGAACTACTCAAAAGATGAGTGATCCAGTCAGCTAAGCTCCCATTCAAGCTGTTCGAAAAATTGTTGATTTGAATGGGTTCCTTCCCTATGATTAGCTCAAGAAGCAAAATTCCAAAGTCATACACATCCTTTTTAACAAAACCCAACTCCCAAACACCAGTGTCTACAAAAGAGCTATTGCTTGAGTCAATGTCATTTGAATCAATGAACATCATCCCTTCAAAACTAGATATTTTTGCCCCTCCAAAATTTGATATCTTGGGCACAAAATTCTTATCAAGTAAAATAGAGTTTGAACTCAAATTAAGATGCACTACTCTAAAATCCCACTTGTGGTGAAGCCATGCCAAGCCTCTTCCTATCCCGATTGCAATTTTAATCCTCAAAGGCCATTCCAAGATCTTGTCATTGCCTTCCTTTGCATGTAGCCAATCATAAAGATTGCCATTCGATATATATTGGTACACTAGAAGTTTTTCCATCCTTTCTCTGCAGAATCCCAAGAGGGGAATTATGTTATTGTGTCTCAATCTACCCAATGCCAATAGCTCACATATGAATTGTTTTTCAAATGATTGACAACCATGCAACCTCTTAACTGCAAGGGGTGAACCATTTGGAAGCACTACTTTGTACATCACCCCCATCTTTCCCAGCCCAATGGCGTTGTCTGGGCTGAAATTATTAGTTGCCTCGCTGAGTTCCGTAAAGTTCATTTTAGTAACCATTCCCTTCAACTGAGAATTCTGCAGATCAATAATTTGCCACTCTAGATTAGTACAAATATGAAGTTAAAACAAAATTTATCAATGGATGTTTCTTTTAAGGGGCTGCATGATTGCATTATTATTATTACTATTTTTTTGTTTGTTGGGGGGTGGGGGGAGGGGGGGTGTGGGTTGGGGAAGAAACAAACCCTCTGTGATTTTCTTGCTAAAAAGGGAACCCCTATTGTCTTTAGTTTAACACTTAACCCCTTAAGGTATTATTAATTGTGTAAACTGTTACACATTCATGAAAACAAACAGTAAGTTGTTAATGTGATTACAAGTTTCCAAGGGATTAAGGTACAACGTGAGGTTTTGTGTTACCGTCAAAATCCCTGCTGTTACACGATTTCATGTTTTGATGTCTAAACCTCATGGATTTTGTATATCTTTACAAAAAAATTGTAGAAGCAAGGAATTGAAAGAAGTTTCTTGAATTTATTAGAGTTAGATAAAGTAACTTTTTGGTCGCTTTTTGCAGGAGCCCCTGAATTTGCGACTGATTAACTTGATCAGCTTCTTTTTCCTCGTTCTTACTAGTCCACCCTTTTGACAGTGTCTTCTTCTCATCTCTTTTCTTGTCATTAATGCAAGCCACATAATAGGACATAAAAATAGTCATTGCTGAAACTGTAGAAAACACATAACCAACTACAAACCCACCTTTGAAAGAAAAGTCGAATTTCAATCCACGCTTTGGAGTTGTACAGGGTTTCAAAGGCCCCCCACAAAGTCCCTTGTTGTTAGCATAGCTATCGGCCTGAATACTGGAACTGCCAAAGTGAGGGACAACCCCTGACAACATATTGTTAGAAACACTGAACGTTTTCATACGACCAAGGAGGCCCAATTCAGGAGGGATTTGACCAGTTAGTTGGTTGTTGTCAAGTTTAAGGACATTTAGATAAGGGCATTTGTATAAGCTCATTGGAATTTCGCCAGAAAAACTGTTGCTGGAAAGGTCGAGCGTTGTGAGATTCCCAGCTAACCGATATATGTCGAATGGGAGGGGTCCTGAAAGTTTATTACTGGAGAGGTCTAGCCCTGTTAAGCTTGCGCAGTGTTCAATGCCACGAGGGAACTGGCCCTTGAGCCCCATGTCGCTGAGTCTGAGATTTTGGACCTTATTCTCATCAGGGTGCCAGCATTCGACCCCGGTAAATTTGCAGATGAAACCTTCAGTATTGTTGTTGAAGTCCCATGAACTATTAAGGTAGTTGTAAGGGTCTTCAAGCGAATCTTTAATTGACTTCAAGCAGTCGATATCATCCTGTATGCCATTGCTTATTTCAAGAAATGACCAAACAAAGATTATGCAAAAAAGAGCACTCAACAGCACTCTGGAATTAAGAGCCATGTAATTTACTTCAGTGTTTGCCAATAAAACGCAGAGGTAAGAAGCGTTATATGTAACTACTTAGAAAGCGAAAAAGATAAAAACAAAATAATTTCCAGGAAATTTCATTAGTTCTTGAATCTTCAAAAAACTGGTTTGAATGACGAAATTGGCTGAGTATTACAGAGAGTAATAGTTGGCTTGTACTTTTCCAAGTCAAGCAGAGAGTGGAAAGCTCTCTCTCTCTCTCTCTCCAACCTTAATTATGTCTCAAAGTGAAACAAAGGGAGGGTATGAGAAAACATTTATTTATGTTTTGTTTTGGCAGTCGGGTTGCAGTTCATAAAAAATAAAAATAGATGGTAATACCTAAATCAATTCAAATATCTAGATAGGAAATATTCTTATCTTGTAGGTAATGTTTGCTTTTAGGAGTAATGTTATATGTACAAATTATTTTATAACATTTTTACAAAATGTTGATATGTGGTTGTTAATATCAATTTTGTAAATATCAATTTTTCTATTAACATTCATTAATAAGTGGTTGTTAATATAAATCGTTTTGCAAGGTTTGTTGTCTTATGCCCTGTATCATACATCAAGAAAAGAGTATTGGGCCTGTTGTGTTATTGTACTTGCCCTACACTCACGTTGCTTGTACCATATGATACACACATAATGTGCCTATATAAAGGCATTCCCAAGTACTAGTAGAGTTTTATATACAGTAATACACTTAAGACATACAGAATTCAGTCTTCAACACTCGCAAATGGGCATTATGTTCAACTCATTTTATAATTTATAATGGGTAAAATGAATGATCCTACAGTAAAATAGTTAGCTGTCTAATTTTTCGAAAACACATCATATTTTCGTAACACTATGCAAATGCAACACCATTACAGCTAGAAACTTCATAGTAAGATCACGTTCCGATACTTATCCGAACCGTTGTGAAATTCAAAACTTTTGGGCTTTGTTTTTGCTTGGGCCTAAAAAATAAATGAGTAGGCTGAATTATGAAAGATTAATTCAAGGCTTTCGACCCAGAAAAAAAGACCATTAGATATCTTTGGCATAAAAATAAAAATAATAAAAAATATACTTTTTATAAGCATAGATTTTTTTTTTTTTTTTTTTTTTTTTTTTTTTTTTTTTTACCTTCATTTATTTATTTTCTATTAAAAAAAGGCTATTGCTATTGTGCTCATCCTTATAAATATTTATGCATAGATTAAATTTTCATTATTTTTGACAATTTTCTTTGATTCCTTTTTAATTTCTATATTGTGTTGATTTAAATGAATTTTTTCTCAAGTTTTCAGATGATGGACTTTAGAAAAGATGTTCTACTTTTATATTCTTTATATGTCAAGCATTGACTATAAGTCTTGTACATGGAACAAATCGAGATAAGAAATTAAGAATATGATCCATTAGGAGCGGATGCCATAGGTTGAAACTCTATAAAAAAAAAAAAAAAGAAAAAAAGACATAATAATATTGTTTTTTAAGAGCATCAGTTATTGCAAAAAAAAACCAAAAAGATTATTTTCATAGATCAAAACTTATTTTTACAACTTTAATATAACATTTGAAATGTCTTGTATAGTAGTTTTTTTGGTATTTGGTGTTCTAAATACTAAATATTTAGCATTTAAAACACCTTATGCTGGTACTCTAATTTTGGGCTGACCATGATTTTTTATTTTTTGTTTGGGTAAATTACAAATTACACCCCTAAAGTTTGGAGATGATTGAATTTTTCACCTTGAAGTTTTAGAATTTGAATTTTACCCCTAACGTTTGGGAGTGTTTGGATTTTACATCTTGACGTTTTAGAATTTGGATTTTACCCCCTATATTTTAGAAGTAATTGGATTTTACTTCCTAAAGTTTGAGAGTGTTTGGATTTTACCCCCTAAAGTTTCAGAATTTTTGGGTGTAAAATCCAAAAACTTCTGAACTTTAAGGGGTAAAATTCAAAGTTTGAAACTTCAGGGAGTAAAATCCAAAGTTTAAAACTTCAGGGTATAAAATCCAAACATCTTCAAATTTTAGGAATGCAATTTGCAATTTACGATTTTTATTTTAAAGTTTTACCTTTGTTAAGTTTTTTGAGTTGAGCAGTTACTAATTGGGCTAGGCTAATTAAAAGGAAATGGGTCTAAGTTTTTGGAAGAGGGAAGCACAATTCCAAAAAAGAAAAAAAATATAACCAATAATTTTTTTTCCTTTTTCTCTGGGTTAGGGGGATCCAAAATTTTTTTTTTCTTTTTTTTTTTTCTTAGGGCCGGGGCCGCTTGGGTCCGTCCCTTCATCCATTTGCTAGTCAGTGTTTAGCAAGAAAACGCAGGCATAAAGAGCCTTACGTGTAACCACTTAGAAACAGACATATTGAAACAATATCCTTTCCAGGAAATTTCAGATTGGAAAATAGATCATTTCCATTAATTCTTGGAGCTTCAAAGAATATATAAAAATTGAAGCCAAGTCTAAACTACTAGATTAAGTAATTTTCCAAAAGTGGTTGCTGAGTCTAATTTTCCAAGTCATTGCACCGTCAAGAACGCTAGTTGAGACTCCAGAGCATGGAACACGAAGTCAATAAACAGTACTGTCAAATTAATGCGTGTAAACGAAATTTCTCTGAGCTTGTACAACAATCTGTTGGTTTCCTGCAATTTGGGTGGAGGATATGTCCCCACCAATTGTTTTCTTTTGTTCCTATTCGTATTTATCCTCAAAAGTTTTTAATCACCAGAACTTTGTCGGCAGAGTTTAGTTTATTGAAAAGGGGTTTTATGTTCAAATCATTTTTGTGATTTATAATATTGAAAAATTCTTATTTAATACCAAATGGAAAATTCTATTTTCACCTCAAATAATATAGCGGATTTATTGATATATCACACAAATTTATTGGGAATTCCATGCACAAGAAGATAATTTAATATATATATATATATATATATATATATTTTTTTTTTTTTAAGTTGTACCCAGTGAATAAAGAATAAACAATAACCAAGCACAACGTTTTGGCCAATGGAAAACCAATGAAGAATTCTTTCAAAGAAAAACCACTCCAGTATCCAATTGCATAGAAAATTCACTGGAAGAACCAATTACAATAGTCTACTTGAAAAACATTTATACAACTAGCCTCTCTTTGTAACCTCAACAAATGTCCGGTTTCCCCTTCACACTGCAGTGGCTCCAAAACCTCTAGAATCCTTATTTTTTTAATTCTTATTTCAGGGGGATAAAGATAACAAAAAGATAGTGAAGGGCAGAAAAAGTAACAAGAGAAAACTTACCATTTAAGAGGGTCTTCCAAGGAATCTGTAATAGATTTCAAGCAAGAGATATCACTCAAACTACCAGAACTCAGGCTAAACGTACCTAGCAATGGCAAAACGGGTCAGATCCGTTTGACCTGCAACCCGATTGACCCGACCCGAACCCAACCCGCACGTTTTGCCACGTCTACCAATGTTGAGTAGATTGAAATTGAGGTGTAATTTTTATAAAATATTTACTTATTCTTTTTTACTTAATATATTATGTACTCCATTATAGTTTGTCATTTTTTACTTGCCACCTTCATTTTCTCTTCCTACTTTAAATAGATTGAAGATTATACCAAGATTAATTTCTAGAAAGCTGGAATAAAAGTTGCACCAAATTTGGGTATCAATTCAAGTGTTTAGTGGTAATTGGTAACAATATCACTAGTGAGAATCTAATCACAATTAAGGAACTCATAAACAATTGACAGATTGCATCTATTTTCAAAAAAAAAAAAAAAAATTGTTTGAAAAATGCGGGTCAACTCGACCTGACTCACGATCCGACTCAACCTGTGATCCATTTGACCCGCAATCCGATTGACCCGATCCGACCTGCCCGTTTTGCCACGTTTAGACTGCCAATGACCTGACAAGAATGTGGAGCAAAACGAAAGCTCTTGCATTAAGAACCATTTGGGTTAGAGATTTTAGCAGCATGACCATTGACATGAAATAAGATGCGAAGAACGTGAAATTACACCAAAAAAGAATTAAATTGTAACATCTTTTGCTTGTAGAAGCATCAAAGTGTGTACATACGAAAAACAACTCATTTGGATGATATGATAATAGGAATGAAAGTATGGCTAATCGGCGCTGTAACACAAATCCATTATGTTAATCTTGGGTATAAAACAAGAATAAGAAAAGGGTGGTTCCTTGCATTTTCCAAGAAGAACGTGTCTGTTTTTCGTTTTCTTTTGGCCAAGAAAAAACTGCAGCCTTTTTGTTATGTTACCCCAACTTTTTATTTTTCTAATCGTCAATCACGGAGTCAACGTAGGCCACAATCCTTGCTATAGTTTCTACTTCCAGATTTTTTTTTTTATAATGAAAGTAATTTATACGCCATGATTGATTTTAAGAAAAATTGATTAAGTTGTTATACTAAGTAATTATGTAACAGAGCAGTGTTGGCCACATTCCTGAAAAGGACTACGTCTAGATTTGTTCTGTTTTTCTGTAGAGCAGTCGTGTGTTGGGCCAAGCTGCTGTAGATGTCAAATTTAAATTTTAGAATTGGACATAGGCTAAACTAAAAACAGATGGCTAGCAATATATTTCAAGACAAAGTTTAGCCATAAAGTAGTTTGTAGCCAACGACTATAATTCCCACTAAAAAAATTAACATAATTACATATCTTGAAAATATTCTTAACATGCATGTCAAATTTCATGTGGATTAGATGTTATTTACTATTTGATTTATAAACTTATTTTTAATTATACATAATTTTAAATTGTAAAATCTTAAAATTTAAATATTTGATTGATGACATAACTATTGATCTTTGATTTTGTGAAAATTTTGCAAGCATGAAATATATAAAAAGAAAATGTAATCCAAATCGTGGATTTGTCAAAATTCATGATGTAGAATAGACTACAATGGCCTTCCTAGACTCCCACATGCGCCTGAAATCATCGTGCAAGGCAAAAAGGCACTAGTAGAAATCATGGGTCACGGAGTCGGAATCGCATGAAATTTGACAAGTTGAAGCGAAACGGCCCTCTAAGCAATAGTTATCGCTTTTCCACAAAACCCCCTTAAAATGGCAAATTCCTTCATTTAGGCTCTAAAAACTGTGATTTTGCCGTTTATAGTAATTTTTGTTTCCTTAATAACTTTTTACTCAAAAAGTCAAAATAAGTTTTCAATTGTTTTGAGACAGCCCTTAAGGTCAATAGTTTATGACTTTGCATTTAACTGGATTTTTCACCCTAAAGTTTTAAAATTTGGATTTTACTCCCTAACGTTTGGGGGTGTTTGAATTTTGCACCTTGATGTTTTAAAATTTGGATTTTATCCCCTATATTTCAGGAGTAGTTGGATTTTATTCCCTAAAGTTTGGGAGTGTTTAGATTTTACACCCTAAAGTTTCAGAATTTTGGTGTGTAAAATCCAAACACTTCCGAACTTTAGGGGGTAAAATCTAAAGTTTGAAACTTTAGAGGATAAAATCCAAAGTTTAAAACTTCAAAGTGTAAAATCTAAATACCCTCAAATTTTAAAAGTGCAATTTGCAATTTACAATTTTTATTTTAAAATTTTGTTTTTGTTAAGATTTTTGAGTTGAGTAGTTGCTAATTAGGTTAGGCTAATTAAAAGAAAATGGGTCTAAGTTTTTGAAAGAGGGAAGCACAATTCTAAAAAGAAAAAAAATATAACCAATAAAAAAAAATTATTATTTTTTTTCTCTGGGCTAGAGGGATCCAAATTTTTCTTTTTTTTTTCTTTGGGCCGGGGCCTCTTGGGTCCGTCCCTTCATCCATGTTTAGCAAGAAAACGCAGGCGCAAAGAGCCATTACGTGTAACTACTTAGAAAGAGACATATTGAAGCAAAATCCTTTCCAGGAAATTTCAGATTGGAAAATAGAACATTTCCATTAATTCTTGGAGCTTCAAAGAATATATAAAAATTGAAGCCAAGTCAAAACTACTAAGTTAAGTAATTTTCCAAAAGTGGTTGCTGAGTCTAATTTTCCAAGTCATTGCACCGTCAAGAACACTAGTTGAGACTCCAGAGCATGGAACACGAAGTCAATAAACAATGCTGTCAAATTAATGCATTTAAACGAAATTTCTATGAGCTTGTCCAATAATTGCGTGAATGCATACACTGAAAGGACGGTTGGTTTCGTGCAATTTGGGTGGACGATATGTCTCCACCAATTGTTTTCTTTTGTACCTAGAAGATAAATTAGGAATTCCATACACTAGAAGATTGAAAAAAAAAAAAAAAAAAGCTGTACACTGCACAAAGCAATAAACAATAACCAAGCACAACGTTTTGGAAAATGGAAAACCAATGAAGAATTCCTTCAAAGAAAAACCACTCCAGTATCCAATTGCATAAAAAGTTCACTGGAAGATCCAATTACGATAGTCTAGTTGAAAAACATTTATACAACTAGTCTCTCTTTGTAACCTCAACAAATGTCCGGTTTCCCCTTCCCACTGCAGTGGCTCCAAAACCTCTAGAATCCTTATTTTTTTAATTCTTATTTCATGGGATAAAGATAACAAAAAGATTGTGAAGGGCAGAAAAAATATCACAATAAGAAAATGTAACCCAAATAATGTTTGGGACAGCAAATATGTTATATTTCGAAATGTGAAAGCTACACTTTTTATTTCATGTTTCAATTGGTCTCTGCAATTTCTAGCTCAACAATTTCATTTGAGCTACTTGCAATAGCAATTTTAGATTGCATCAATATCTCCTAGTCATTTTTGATGCCATATCTCTTCCCAAAAGTACTTACTGTATTGATGTCAATTGAGCTATTTGCAATAGCAATTTCAGGTTGCATCAATATCTCAGAGTCATTTCTAATGCCATCTCTCTCTCCAAAAGTACTTATTGTATTGTATAATTCAAGCATTGTTGGCCTTTGAATAGGGAAGGGGTTAAGACAGGTACATGCAATTCTAAGTAACTCAAAGATTTCACCATCAAATCCTTTGCCAATCAGAGAATTATCAATAACACTGTAAATATCAGATGAATTGCTCAAAAGGTGAGTTATCCAATCAAACAAACTCCCATTAAATCTGTATGAAAAACTGTTAATTTCAGTGGGTTCCTTTCTTGTAATTAGCTCAAGAAGCAGAATTCCAAAGTCATAGACATCCTTTTTAACAAAACCCAACTCCCATACCCCACTGTCTACAAAAGAACTATTTCTTGTGTTGATGACATTTGAATTCATGAACATTAACCCTCCAGAACTTGATATTTTTGCCCCCCAAAAATTCCCTATCTAATAAGATAGAGTTTGAACCCAAGTTGAGATGGACCACTCGGAATTCATATTTATGGTGAAGCCATGCTAGGCCTCTTGCTATCCCAATTACAATTTTAGTCCTCAAAGGCCATTTGAAGATCTTATCCTTGAGTTCTCCTTCTCCTACATGTAGCCAATCATAAAGGTTGCCATGCAATATGTATTTGTACACTAGAAGTTTCTCATTCTGTTCATTGCAGTATCCCAAGAGGGGAACCAGGTTATCATGTCTCAATATACCGAGAGCTGATAGCTTAGATAGGAATTGTGTCTCATATGATTGACAATTATTTAACCTCTTAACTGCAAGAGACCAGCAATTTGGAAGCACTGCCTTGTACATCATCCCAATCTTTCCCATTCCAATGACATTGTTTGTGTTGAAATAGCCAGTCGCCTCACTAATTTTTGTAAAGCTCATTCTAGTAACCATTCTCTCCATCTGAGACATCTGTGGATCAAATCATTTGCAATTTTTGCATTAGTGCTAATCAGAATTTATATAACAAAATTTAACACAGATGTTTCTTTTAAGTGGTTGTACGAACAGTCTACAGTTGATGAATTGAGGAGAAAGTATCTCATTGGAGATCATTTCATGGAGGTGGTATATTGTATAACAGTTGCATACAATACACCTCTCACATACAGATGCGTCCCATTCTTACAAGGTCTATGCCCATGTGAAAGGAGCATTATTTGCAAGTATTAAACAAGTAATAAATCTCATCTCATGAGGTACCCCTCTCGTATTTGGTTCTTCCCTAAATATCTATGGCGCCCAAATGTGAGAGGGGCTCTCATAACATAATTTTTCAAAGGGCGAGAAGCAGAGAGTAATTAATGTCGAATTGAAAGGATCTAGAATATGCCAGTAAAGCTTTCTCTGTGACAGTGTAAGAGGGCTTCTTCGATATTTTTAACATTGTTTTGGATTGTAATTAGGAGACAAATATATTTGTCATTTTTTCTTTGAAAATAGTCTACTGCAATCATGTATTGGACAAAAAGAAACAATGAAGATGGAAACAAACAGGCTCTAAGAGATTACCATCATGTTCTTGCTTCTTTCATCAGTGGAACACCATCGGGTTCCTGCTTTCATTAATTTCTTGTTCTTCTTGGTTATTGCCTTCTTCACAAGCAATATTGGCGTATTACGAAACATAACGACTACCACCGTGACCATAGCGACAATCCAGCCTACCAAAAATCCTTCTTTGCATAGAACAATAAACTTCTTAGGAGAAGGTTTGCAAGGTTCCAACGGAGCCCCAAAAAAGTCCCAGATTATTTGCATAGCTCTCTGCAGGAATGGTAAGATCGGAAAACACAGGCACCGGCCCTGATAAGAGATTGTTAGCAACACTAAAATTGCTGAGACTCTGAAGCTGGTTAATTTCTGGAGGGATAAATCCTGTTAGCTGGTTGTTGTCAAGTCGAAGGACATTTAGATGATCGCAATTCACTATGCTCTTAGGGATTTCACCAGCAAAATTGTTGGATGAGAGATCAAGGGAGGTCACGTACGGGAGCAACAAAGATATGTCAGATGGAATGGTGCCTGTAAGCTCATTACCTGACAGGTCCAGACCCATTATCGATGTGCAGTTCTCGATTTCTCGAGGAAAGTGGCCCTTTAGCCCCATGTTCTCCAACTTGATATTAAGAACTTTGTTTTCGTTAGTGCGCCAGCAGTCGACCCCAACAAATTTACAGATGAAAACTTCTGTGTTGTAGCTGAAATCCCATGATTTGAAGTTATTGTAAGGGTCTTCTAATGACTCTTTAATCGACGTCAAGCAGTAGATATCAGTCTCTGTGCCATTGCTTATTTCAAGAATGTCCAGAAATGACCAAGCAAATATGTGAAGTAGAGCTATGACGAGTTTGGAACTATGAGCCATTTGCTTCTGAGTGTTTAGTAAGCTAGAATACTCAGAGGTAGAAAGCATTGTACGTAACCAGTTATAGAGAAATATCGAAACAATCATTTTCAAGAAATTTCAAACTGGAAAATTGATAACACGCGTTAATTCTTTAATTCTCGAAAATGTGGTTTGGAAGAAATGGCTGAAATTTGAGCATTTTCGTTTTGGAGGATTGAGCCATGTTTTTTGGAGGAACGTACAAAACGTAATTGTTGAGTCAGAAGTCAAAAAAAGAAAAGAAAAGAAAAAGAAATTGCCGATTCTATTTTCCTAGTCATGCAACCGTAAAGAATGGTAGTCGAAAGTCCAGAGTATGTAAGTCGAAGTTAATGCCCCTTCTGCTCATTGAAATCGAAATCAATAAACAATTCTCAGTCATATTAGTCATTTAAACTAAACTTCTATGATATTGTCCAATAATTGTCCGAGTGCTTAGAAAAGACCAAACAAATATGTGAATTAGACCAGGGCCAGCTCAACAACTTGAGGGTTGTTGAGTTTAATATTTATTGAATTTTTTATTTTTTATTTAAATTCTATTATTTTTTACTTTTTGAGATGCAAAATTACTAATTAAGTTTTTGTGTTTGAGTTTCTCTAACATTTGTAATTAAAAATTATAATTTAATTTAAAATATAGAATAATAAAACCTGGTTATTTCAACTTTTTTTTCCGCTTTGACCACTTTATATCATATACATCAAATTATCAATAAATTAATATGACTATTATGCAAATAGGTTGAGACATCAAATTATCAATTGGTGTGCTATGCAGTGTGAAGTGTGCTATGCTGTCAGCAGTCCGGATTGAGATAGGTGAAATACCCCCCTTAATGCAATAGCAATGTATGGTTGGATTGAAACAAGCTTTGCATTACTCATTTTGAAACAAATTCAAGATGAACTATCCATTTCAAAATTCCACCCTCACTCAAGAGATCCACTTTACACAAGTATTAGCCCATAACCAAAACAATAATGGAAAATGCGTCCAAGAGATTTCACCTTTAACACCTCCATTTCAGCAATCTATTGGGAATACTTGCTGCCTCCGGTAATTGGTCGACCTAGGGGTGGAGCGGTGGAGGAAACAAGAAGAGAAGAAGAAGAAAATGAGAAAGAGAGGGAGATGGGGAGAATGTGTATTGGTCTGTTTGGATTGAGGAGAAGGGAGGAGGAGTAGAATAAAATAGAGTAAAGTTAGCCCAAAATTAGTTTATTTTCAATTAACTCTACTCTACTTCTCTCCACTCACACTCTTTTTCCCCTCAATCCAAATAGGCTCGTAAACTAGAGGGTGATGGAGTTATAAGAGCCACTTATTAGAAGTATCTTGGGGAGCGGATTACAAAAATACCCTCACTTAAATTATAATGCCATAGCCTTTTTTTTTTTTTTTAATAAATGGGCTAGGATGTTACATCACTATAACATGTTTTTATGTATTTCGCCTTATCATATTTGGACCAAAATCGACGAAAGGACCAAAGTGGACCAAGTTGACCAAAATTGACCGAACTTGACCAAAATGGACCAAAGTAGATCAAAATGGACTAAATGGATCAAATGAACCGAAATGCTACATTAATGTAGCTCAACAGAAGCTAGTAAATGCAATGCTTTAGTTATTAGATATTACTAGGTGTTAACCCACGCAATGTGTAGAAATATGTAATTATTTTTAGATATGGTATAATGTGTGATTTATTTTCTAAATTTTATTGTAGATAATTTATTCTTCTTATAAATTAAACAATTTCTAAAAGGAATTTATTTCTTTCTATTTTTACAATTTTTGGTGTTTTTGATTGATATTATTCTTTCTTGAAGAGGTAAATATTTTTCTAATTATATTTTGTTTGCATTATATTTTCCTAATTTCTTTTGGTACAATTAAAATTTTTAAGTTTCAAAATTTTCATGTATTTAAGGAGATAATCATGATAATTAAAACTTTTCATATAGTTACAATTGATATTACTCAAACAATTGATAGTACTCTGAACCTAAACTTTTCTTTTCCTATTCTTAGAGCATTCACATCAGCTCATGCAAAAGTTCTTTTCTATTTTATCATAGAAACCTTTTTTTTCTATTTTACGTACTTACTTTTCAAAACACCTCACATTAGATTATTTAATTTACATTACATTTCATTAAAATATCAATTTTTTTTATTGTTTCTCTTTCTTCACACACAATACTCTCTCTTCTTTCATCCTTGAGATACATAAAGAAATAATAGACAACAAAATACAAAATAAATAATGTTAGTGTAAATTTACATGGTTACTATAGTAAACTTGTAAATTTACACAATTATATACATGTACTGATATGAGTAATTTTTAAGCAAAACTATGTAAATTCTACACTTTTTTCTATTATACATAAACTGATATGAATGCTCTTAAGTAGGTACATCAAAGTGGACTAAATTAGACAGAAGTGTATTGAATGGAGTGTAGTGGATTGGAATGAACTTAAAAAAAAAAAGACTGGAATGGAATGAAATTGATAGAATTGGATCAAATTAAATTGAAATGGACCAAATGCCAAATCGTAATTGGTAAGCATAACTCAAAAAATTAATAGTAATTATAATAAGGGTCATGTTAACAAGTGTCTTAATAAACCATATTATGAAAGTTTTAAAACCACTTTAATGAGAAATATAAAAAGTTGTCAAAAAATTAATTTTTTTTAATCATTTTCCTATAGAAATGTTTCTAAAAATAGTTCCTAAACTAATGTTTTTAGGATATCCGTTAATATTTTTCTTATAATAATAAAATGATGTAAAACCATAATCAAGTCAACATTTTTCAAACCTGGTTTATTGCAAAACACATTAAAAGAAAAAGAAAAAGAAAAAGAAAAAGAAAAAAAAAACACCGACAAATTGGTTACAAAACAAAGCACAAATACCAAGCGTGTTAAAACAAAGCACAAATACGAAGAACCTAAACTATATCTTAATAGAGATGTCTACTATAACTCAACTTGCAACTTGTAACATTTTTTTTTCCTTATCTAGTTCGCGTTTTCTATTACCATTATTTTGGATTGGCAACAATTTGTGAACCCAAAATACGTGTGTTTCTTTAGAGGTAGAAAATTTTGGTGTTATGTTTTTTGTGAAATTCCATGAAAATTGACATGTCATCAAAAAAAGTGAGGGTTGTTTGGTAGTGTATTTTAAATAACAGTTTCAGTGTTTAAACAATATTATACATATTTTTACATACTTTTTCACCTACACGTATTTTCAAAAAATGCAAAAAACATTACTAGAACAACATTATCAAATGAGCCCTGTATTTACGGGTGCTTTGCAAAATGTTATCCTACCCATCAACACTTCTATTCATTTCATTTCATCAATAGTAAAAAGCTTAGGAATGCCAAAATTATCTGCTAAGTTGCACAGAGTCGAGTACGAGTACGTGAGTATAGCATTTCTTGAAAAATTAGGGTATACATCTAGGGTACGGCTATTAATTAATTACTTAATATTTATTTTTATGTATAATTTAAATATTTTTAGAATTCATTTCCCTCTTCCTTGTTTGTGTGTGTTTATTTAAAAAAAAAAAAAAAAAGCTTGAAAACATATCTAAAATTAATTATTTATGTGATGCCAAGGAGGTTGAGTAATTTTGTAATTATTTATGTGCTCATGGGGATTTATTTATTTTTTTTTTTTGAGTAATTTTATTATTATTATTATTATTAGTAGTAGTAGTAGTAGTTAGGAAATTCAGATTTTGGGTTTAGGAATTTTATATAGTAGAATTATTATTATTATTACTTTTTGACTGATAGTAGAATTCTTTTTGAGTTAGGCTGTTTGGTATATTTTTGTTGTGGGCTTGGCTTGAGTTGGGTTAAATTTCAATCTGGGCTTTAGTGTGAATTGGTTGGGTTGCTGGCTCATGCCTATTCAGGCTTGGTTGTTTGGGTTTAAACGTAAATAGAACTGGACCAATGAACATTCTCTCCACTCTCTCTCTCACCAAAGGCCATGGCAGAAAGCTATGCTCTGTGCCCTCATCGATATTCGGCACCACCATCGTAGGCGATGGTTCTCTATCGCTTTCCCTTTCTCAATCCCGCTTTCTCTCTCTTGATTGATATTCTGTCTCATTTTCTCTGTTTATCACAACTCAAACCCCAAAATCAACTCAAATTTTAAAGCTTACCGGCAGAACTTTGGCAAGGGCGGAATGACATCATTGGTCACCGATATACGACGATCTACGGCGGAATGGCTTTGCAAGAGGGAGAACTCAGAGAACAGAGCAAGAGAGGCTGAATATCTTCTTCTTTTTGATTGATATATGTTGGGGATTTTCTGTCTAAATGTTATAATTGCACTCATGATATATCATTGCAGTATCAACAACCTATTCATAGCAACTATATAATATAATCTTTCTAAAAAAAATAAAAACTATATAATTTTTCCGCCAATAGCATACAACACAAAAGAAAAAAGATCATCAATATTGTGGCAATCCGGACCATGCACTCTTAAATCATAACCTATAGATGCGAAAAAAAAAACGCCTTTTCCCACAAGTGACAAAAAGATGCTGAGGACAACAAAAGATTACAAGAAGCAAACAACCTCCTCGACTGGAGGAATTCTGACTTAATGCTCCACTTTGTTTGTCATGCTTCAGTAGTTCTATGTACTTTCAACCTCAACAATTTCATTTGAAGTACTGGTAGTAGCAATTTCAGAATTTCTCAATATCTCAGTATCATTATTTATGAGGCCAGAATTCTCTCCAAGGATGCTTATCGCATGGTACAATTCAAGGGTTGTGGGCCTTTGACAAGATAAGGGCTTAATGCAGGCACTGGCAATTCTGAGCAACTGAAAGATTTCATTATCAAAACCTGACCCAATAAGAGATTTATCAATGAAATTGCACATTAAAGAAGGGCAAGTCAAAAGACAAGTAATCCAATCAACGTAACTCCCATCCAAACGGTTTGAATAATTATTTATTTGAATGGGTGCCTTTCCTGTCATTAGCTCAAGAAGCAGAATGCCAAAATCATAGACATCCTTTTTGTAAAAATCCAACTCCCTAACCGCACTGCCATCAAAAACTCTATTGCTCAAGTCATTGTCACTTGAGTTCACAAACATTAGCCCTCCAGGTTTCAATATTATTGCCTCTCCAAAATTTGATATCTTGGCCTCAAAATTCTGATCAAGTAAGATAGCATTCGAACTCAAGCTGAGATGGACTATTGAGAAATGACAGTTATGGTGAAGGCATGATAGGCCTATTGCTATCCCAACGGCAATTTTAATCCTTGAAGGCCAGTCCAAGATCTTATTCTTGTCTTTTCCGGCATGTAGCCAGCCATAAAGGTTACTATTCGATATATATTGGTATACTAGAAGCATTTCCTTCATTTCTCTACAGTAACCCAAGAGGGAAATTATGTTATTGTGTCTCAACCTAGCCAAAGCTGATAGCTCAGATTTGAATTGTTTCTCAAAAGATTGAGACTTGTATAGCCTCTTAACTGCAAGGGGAGAACCATTTGGAAGCACTGCCTTGTACATTATCCCAATCTTTCCCAACCCAATGGAATTGTGTGTGTTGAAATTTCCTGTTGCTTCTTTAAGTTCTGCAAAACTCACTCTAGTAACCTTTCTGTCCGTATGAGAAATCTGTGGATCAATCATCATTTTCCATTCTGGGTTAGTGCTAATTAGAAATTACAATAGTATTTAACGCATGGGTATTTGCTTTAGGTGGCAGTATTGCTTGCCTACATCTAACACTTGCATTAGTTTCTTGTTTTAAAACTGGCATTTAAAAAATGAAATTATATAAATACAAAAAATACAAAAAATCAACAATTTAAAGTAGAGTTGCAAGTAATCACGAAAGAGAAAGATTAATGACCTTTTTAGAGAGAGAATGCTAGAAAAATAGCAAATTTATATATATTTAAAAGTTGAAGCATAACATTGATTGTTGCTATGCTATTGTTGCGCTATATTAGCGGCCAAGTCATCCACTTATTTTCGACATTTTTGTTCACCTTATATTTACACTTCCTCCAACATTTCTCCCTCACTTTTACCTTTTTATCTTCCCACTACTCTATACAATATCATTACAATTCCTCCATTGTTTCATCTTCCTTTTATTTTGACTCTTCTTCTCGTTATTTTATTTACTATAAAATTGCAATATTTTTTCATTCAATCCATATTTGCCCACACAAAAAAGGTAAAGACTCTTTCTCTCTCTCTCTCTCGCTCTCTCTCTCTCTCTCTCTCTCTCTCCTGTTTATTGCTTTTTGTAGATTTTTAATTCTTTATTGCATCTTTGCTTTAGGTTAATGATTTTTTTTGTTGAATTCTACTTTGGGTTTATGTGATTTGGTTGTGTTTTAATTTGTTATCTTTTTTATTTTCTTTTATTTAGTTGATAGATGTTATCCTACTATAACCTTTTTATAGTATATAATAAATGATATGATATTATTTTATTACGTAGCATAACTTGGATAATTTTGTGTTTGCAACTATACATTTTTGAGTTAATTTTTAAATATTTTGGAAGTGAGAATTCGAGTCTATATCAAAATACAATCTACATGTCTATGTATTTGAACAAGTCTTTCAATTATTTGAGTAATATTAATTCTAAATTTGTGATGAGATTTGATTATCATGATAATCACCTTAAGAGAATATGAATATATTTTTTTTTTTTTTGGATAAAGTAAGAGAATAAGAAATTTGAATCATTAATTTGAAACTTAAAAAAGTTTATTTGTACCAAAAAAAAAAGAACATAGCACACTATACCAAAATTTTGAAGAATGTAGATAACTTCCAAAAAAAATAATAATAATAATATTGATCAAACACACCTAAAAAACTTTTAGGTGGAAAATTAAATGACATATTTAGAAAGCTAGAAAGATGGAGAAAAATTAGAAAGAATTAAATTTTTAAGGAGAACAAATTGTCTTTAATAAATTTTATAGAATAATATCAAACAAGAAAAGAAAAGAAAAAGATAAACATATTTGTAAAGGTATATAAAAAAAATTGGAGCAATTGTTGTTCTTTTATATATTACACATCATTATAAAATAGTTATGAATTCCCACGCATCACATGGGGTTGTGATTAGTGCAAGAAATAGGTGAAGCACCAAAATGAAAAGGTGCTATCATAAATGCCGGTGCCAAATCTATATACATACATACATATATATATATATATATATATATATATAGTTGCTATACTTATTTTTTTATAAACAAGGGTATTCAGCATTTACATTATCGACTTATTTCCAATATTTTCTCTCTCCATTTTATCTATTTTTTCCCTCCACCTTACGATTATACTTCCTCCAACATTTCCCCCTCAATTTTATCTTCTTATCTCTCCACTATTCTATACTTTAACATTACAATCCATCGATCCCCTTCATTTTTTCCCCATTTTATTTACTACATAAAATTTTCTAGTCTCTCTTCCATTCAATCATATTGCCCATACAAAAAGGTGAAAACTCTTTCTCTCTATTTTGTTTCATTCTTGGTAGATTTTTAATTCTTTACTGCATCTCTAATTTAGGTTGATTAATTTTTGTGTTGAATTCTACTTTGGGTTGATGCAATTTGGTTGTGTTTTAACTTATCTTATATATATATATATTTATGATTGTTAGATGTTATCCTATGACATTATGTAATGATATAATGTTATTCTATTATGTAGCATGACTTAAATAATTTGGTATTTAAAACTATACCTTTTCTTTTGAGTATTCATCTACTCATCTTCTTTTATATAAATTTTCTACTTCTCTCACATTCTCTCTCAATAAAGACTTGCATAATTTGGTATTCACAACTGTACTTTTTCTTTTGATTATTCATCTACTCATCATTTTTTATATAAATTTTCTACTTCTCTCACATTCTCTCTCAATAAAGGTGATTATTCTCTCTTGATTATATATTATTTCTTGCTACTCTATCTTAGATTGATAAATTTTTGTATTTATTTTTATTTATTTATTTATTTTTGTATTTCTACTTTGAATTGATATATTTTGGTGGTGTTTTTCGAGCTCCCAGTCATATATATGTAATCTCTCTCCCTTATATAGTTTTAGTTCGAGTTAATTCTTAAATATTTGGGAAATGGGAATTAGAGTTTATATTAAAATGCAATCTACATGGTTATGTATTTGAATGTGTCTATAAATAATTTAAGTAATTAAACATCAATTGTAAATTTGTGATGAAGTTTGATTATCATGATAACCTCCTTAAGAGAATGAGAAATTTAAATAATTAATTTAATACTTAAAAAAAATTTAATCGTTCCCAAAAAGGAAAATATAGTACCATAGAACAAAATTTTTAAGAATATAGATCATTTCAAAAAAGAATAATATCAATTAAACACACAATAAAATAATTATATATTCTCAGTTTCTTGAAATTGTCAAATTTGTTATATAGAAATTGTTTTACATGCCCTAAAAAACAACTAAGATCGTGTCTTCACTTAAAGCCATGATTTCCAATATGGAACTTCAATTACTTTGGGAGTGTGTGCAAAATTATGTAAAAACAATTGTGTAAAATAAACACTAATCTTCTTAAAAATATATGTAAAGGTTTAACATGTAGTTGAAAATTAAATAAACTAGTTATTGGCCCGTACTTTACACAATTATAAGTAGACACGTTATAAGTAAAATTATTCTTAATTTAAAAAAAAAAAATATATATATATATATATATTATATAAATGTTTGTTATTATTTTATGTTGTCCTCTTTTAATTTGTGACTAAATTCGATTACTTTATTTTTTCCCTTTGAAAGCATAAATTGTAAATAATAGAATGACAAAACCAATTGAGAAATTTTCAATTAACCACCATATAAGCTAAAAAAAAGTGTACATACTGATAGTTAATAACACCAATGACATCAAACTTGCTATTTAACCCCAAAAAAAAAAAAATAATAACAAAAAATATATATTTATGTGTGTGTGAGCGCGTGCGTGTGTGTGGGTTCAAATTATACTTTGTGTAACTCTAAGTAGTGTTACACAACCCAATAACTTGTTATAGAATTCATATTTTGAAAATCACGTACCGTTAAATTACATGTTCTATATGTTTTTAACATTCATGCCAATTTTTATGTCAATTGGATGTTATTTATCACTTGATCTATAAACTCATCTTTTATGCATTATTTTAAATTATAAAACTTGAATTAAACAATTGATTGATGATACAACTATTAATTTTTGGTCACTTTGAAATTTTGCAATCATGGAAAATATACAAAGGTAATGTAATCTATTTAAAGTTGTTTCGGAGAGAAAAAAAAAGGAAAAAAATATTGGAGTATTTAATTAAAGGAGCTAATAATGGACATTTAACTACATATTATTTAAGATTTTATTATAAAGATGGAATTTATTATGTATATTTAAGGACAGTTTAGAGTATTTAAAGAAGTTTGGAGTGGATATTTATTACAATGGTGGAATTTATTGTTGACACTTGGCAAAAAAAAAAAAAAAAAAGACTTGTACCAATAATTGTTTGTCACGTGGTGTTATCCTCCAAACATTATGTGTCCTTATTTTATGCATTGTCTAAAGGAAAAGTGTCATCATTGTGTGTATCCTCCAAGTTTTTTCCTTATTTTAGTTTTTTTTTTTTTGTGAGAAATGAACACACACGCACAAGGAAGGAGAAAAATGATTTTAACACAAAAACACACTACAATTCCACTCAAAAACAATCATCCAAGTTGGGATCCAACTTTTATATCATATATAGATGAATTTGAGAATTCAATTAAAGTGGATCCTTTTCCTAGTTAAACAATAGAGTGAAAAAAAGTACCTTCATGAATTCTTCTCTCGGGAGGCCCTTGGCTTTGGTTGGCAAATGGGTAAGTTGATCAACTTTTTTACCCCTGTTCTTCCTGCACGCTGTCAACACCCTCGTTTTTGTTCGCATTACCTTATTACACTTCTTTGATTCCACCCAAAGATTAAAAAAGTACGAAAAAAATGCTGTATATATAGAGGCAAAAACCACAAAACCAAGTGCAAACCCACTTCTGAAAGAAACTTCAATTTCAAAGGTCCATCTGTGCTTTTTACAGGAATCCAAAGGCCCTCCACAAAGTCCACTATTATTTACATAGCTGTCAGGCGTGATTGTATCCCTGCTGATAGAGTCTGGCACTGGCCCTGACAACAAATTGTTAGCAACATTAAAGATACTTAGCCCGTGGAGCTGGCTGAGTTGCTGAGGGATTTGACCCGTTAGTCTATTGTTATCGAGTTTCAGGACCTTCAGACTAGAGCAACTAGTGAAGCTCAATGGGATTTTCCCGGACAAGTGATTTTTTGAGAGATTTAGCATTTCTATAGACTGTAATATGTGGTTGATATCTTGTGGGATTGATCCTAAAATTACATTACCTGAAAGGTCTAAGATTAATAGTTGGCTGCAGTTCAAAAGGCCTCTAGGGAACTCCCCCCTGAGCCCTTTGTTGGCTAGTTCTATACCTCGTACCCTACCAAATGTGTTCCAACAAGTGACCCCAACATACCCACAGATAGAACCTTCTGTAAGGTTGTCGAAGGTCCAAGAAGGGGTTATGATTTTGAGAGGGTCTTCCAAGGAATCTGTTATAGATTTCAAGCAAGAGATATCACTCAAACTACCAGAACTCAGGCTAAATGTACCTGGCAATGACCAGACAAGAATGTGGAACAAAACCAAAGCTCTTGTATTAAGAACCAATTGGGTTAGAGATTTTAGCAGCATGACTATTGACATAAAATAAGATGCAAAGGACGTGGAATTACACCAAAAAAGAGTTAAATTGTAACATCTTTTGCTTGTAGAAGCATCAAAGTATGCACATTCGAAAAACAACTCATTTGGATGATATGATAGCAGGAATGAAAGTATGGCTAATCGGTGCTAAAAGATGTAAGGCCAAAATCTGTAATACAAATACAGTATGTTAATCTTGGGTATAAAATAAGAATAAGAAAAGGGTGGTTCCTTGCACTTTCCAAGAATAACATGCCTGTTTTCGTTTTCTTTTGGCCAAGAAAAATCTCCAAAGAGTTAATCACGGAGTCAATGTAGGCCACAATCCTTGCTATAGTTTCTACTTATATTTGTTTATAATGAGAGTAATTTATACGCCATGATTTTTTTTTTTTTTTTTTTTTGAGAAACCGGACCTAAAGGCCCTGTAATATTGAATGGAAAAAAACAAAGAAATTACAAAGAATCCCGAGCAACTAGAGGAGCTACATCCTCAGGGATGGAATTAAACCAAACCTAAAGCTCATTACCAGACTTAGAATTTCTGGCTAAATAGTGGGCAACTACATTGCCTATACGTTTTACAAAAGAGAAACTACAAAACTGGAAATCTGTAGCTAGTGACAGGACATCAGAGATAACATGACCATATACTGGATGCGTCGAGTCTTGTCTCCCAATTGCTTTAAGAACAACCTCAGCATCACCCTCAAAAGTGTAGTGCGTGAACCTCATTTCCTTTGCAAACAGCATTGCCCTACGACAGGCCAAGATCTCAACAATTATAGCTGAAGAAGGGAGCTGAATTCGTTGAGATAAAGCTCCAAGCACACTCCCTGCACAGTCCCGAACGACCACACCCAACCCGGCTGTTCCCGACTCCTTAAAACAAGCACCGTCAAAATTTATCTTAAGAGATGGAGGAATAGGAGGGATCCACCTGACAACACGAGAATCCACCACTTGACTTGGATTCTTGGGCTGCTGTGCTGTGCAAAAATCATGAAGCAGCAACTTGGCTTTTGTTTGAATCCTGTTGAACTCAACAAAGAGCTCTCCGGTTCTGTCCGAATTTCCTTTTGTCCATATCATCCAGAAACAAATAGCTAATAAGTTCAAGTCAATCCTTTCTCTCAACAAGAGAACCATTCCCCATAAATCCGAGAACTCCTGAAATTTGTACCTGAGTGCTTTTTTAATCTCTGCATCATCAGACCAGACTTCAAAAAGGGATGGACAATACCACAGGGCGTGTAACGTGTCTTCCTCGCCAGATTTGCACCTTGGACAGACAGCCACTTGCACCACATTCCTTCTCCTTAAGTTACAAAGGGTTGGGAGTGAGTTGTGAGAAGCTTTCCACAGTAAATGCTTTACTTTTTGAGGGACCTGCAAACCCCAAATACCACTCCACAGATTATGAGTCTTCTCAAAGCTTGAGCAATTTGGCTTTGTACTTCTGTCCACTCCAGCTAACAACTTGTAAGCACTCCGAGTAGAGTAGGTTCCATTCTGAGTTGGAAGCCAGATCTGCTTGTCAGCTTGTCCCTGGCAACTTAGGGGGATTCCAAGAATCATAGATGCCTCAAAGGGCAAGAACTCACTCCTAATAAGATCAGACCTCCAAAGATGCGCCTCCTCTTCAATAAGTTCACTCACTTTACAAGATTCTGGCAAAGATCCAGTAGGGGAGATTAATCTAGCAGTTGGTATTTTTGGCAACCACTTGTCTTCCCTAATACATACTAATTTACCATCACCAATTCTCCAACACAACCCCAGATCAATCACATGCCTTGCCTGAATGATGCTTCTCCAGGCATAAGAACCCTTGTTAAAACTATCACAATCCATGACAGAACAGTTTGGAAAGAATTTTGCTTTAAATACCTTATACAGCAAAGTATTCTCGCAAGTTGCCAGTCTCCAAATCTGTTTTGCGAGGAGAGAGTCATTAAACTTGCTCAACTCTCTAAATCCCATTCCTCCTTCGTTCTTTGGGAGACACAGTTTCTCCCAACTCACCTAGTGGATTTTCCTTTGCTCTCCCTTATACCCCCACCAAAATTTTCGAATCAAAGACTCAATTTCGTTTATAAGGCCTTTTGGGAGTTTAAAGCATGACATGGTGTACGTGAGGATCACCTGAATTACTGCCTTAATGAGAATCTCCATCCCTGCCTGGGACAGTAGCTTTTCTTTCCAACCCTTCAGCTTCTTCCAAATTCTCTCTTTTATCAAACTAAAAGACTTCTTTTTACCCCGACCAACTAGGGACGGTAAGCCCAGATATTGCTCATATCTCTGGACAACCGGGACCCCCAAGAAGTTTGAGATGGCTGCCCGAGTCCTATGTGGAGTGTTGGTACTGAAGAAGATGTTTGTTTTGCCTCTATTTATATTTTGTCCAGATGCTTGCTCATACAGATGGAGAAGGCCCTGAATCTGCACACATTCAGATATGGTCGCCCTACAAAATACCAAGCTGTCATCCGCAAACAGTAAGTGTGAGATCTTAGGACCAGCAGCACAGATTGATACCCCACGTAAAGCCCCATCCATTTCTGCTTTAGCCAACAAAGCATGCAAGCCTTCTGTAATCAATAAGAAGAGGTATGGGGATAACGGATCACCTTGGCGAAGCCCTCTCTCGGGCGTAATAAAGCCATGGGGCTGACCATTCAACAAAATAGAGTATGTGACAGAACGAACACATCCTGATATAAGAGAGACCCATCTTTGACTGAAACCCATTCGCAACATAATCTTCTCTAGAGACACCCATTCTACGCAGTCATATGCTTTACTCATGTCTAACTTCAATGCCATATACCCCATCTTTCCGGTTCTTTTCGATTTCAGGTAATGAAGTGTCTCATGAGCAATTAAAATGTTATCTGTAATCAGTCTCTCAGACATAAATGCGCTCTATTTATCTGAAATCAGCTGTGGGAGCAGGGGCTTTAGACGATTTGCCAAGACTTTAGCAACAAGTTTATACAATACGTTACTCAAGCTTATTGGTCTAAAGTCAGTGACTCTTCTCGGACTATGAACTTTAGGAATGAGCACAAGAAAGGTGTGGTTAAGAGTTGAGGGAATGGTACCTGAATTCAGCACAGAAAGAACAGCTTCTGAGACGTCATGCCCAACCTTACTCCAGAATTGCTTGAAGAACAATGGGGGAAAACCATCCGGGCCAGGGGCAGTGGCCGACTCCATTTGATTAAGAGCACTCTGCACTTCGCTAGCCTCAAAAGGTTGAAGCAAATCATCATTCATGGAACGAGAGACCCTTGGCTCAACCCCATTAAGAACTGGGTCCAAGTCTGTAGGATGAGATGATGTAAAGAGATTAGAGTAGAACCTTATCAGTAGGTCCCCAATCTGATTCTCTTCCTCAACCCATTCACCTAATTCATTTTCCAAGCCTCCAATAAAATTTCGTTTATTTCTCTCACTGGCCCTACAATGGAAATATTTAGTGTTTCGGTCCCCATACCGAAGCCAGTCAGTTTTAGATCGTTGGCTCCACAAACGTTCCTCCAAATCCATCAACCTATGGATTTCATCCATCAACTCTTTCACTGTGGCATGACCACTCCCAGACATAGAAGTTGCCTCTGCCTCAGCTAATAACTTCCTCTTCTTTGCCAGAGTCCTACGGACATTCCCAAAAATTTTCTTGTCCCACGAAGTAAGTTGATCTTGGCAATTTACCACCTTTGCTTGGACCTTGCTCATCGGATCACTAGCAGAAGCCATGTCCCAGGCAGAGTGTACCACTCCCTCGCATCGCTCATCCTGGAGCCATATCGACTCAAAACGGAAGGGTTTTTGGGCTCTATAGAACCTACTAGTGACCTCATCAGATCGAACCCAAATCGGCTTGTGGTCAGAAGAGTAGCTTAACAAGTGATGAACTCGGACTGAAGGAAAACGCAGCATCCATTCGGTAGAAGCTACAACCCGATCAAGCCTAACCCAAACCACCTGTCCCTCATATCGCCTATTACACCAAGTGTAAGGCAGCCCTGAAAATCCAAGATCCTTCAAACCATAAAAGTCTAAGCAATCTCTGAACTGTTGCATCTGTCTCTCCGATCGGATCGGACCACCTGATTTCTCTCCCAAACGAGTGATTTCGTTGAAATCACCAAGGCATATCCATGGCATGTCGAACTGAGAGGCCAAATGCCTCAGCACAGCCCAAGAGTCTTCCCGGTTGGCAACTTCAGGAGCTCCGTAGAACCCCGTAAAGCACCAAGCGTCATCAACTCTTGGGTTTACAACCGCATCTATGTGGTGAGGAGAGAAAGTCCGAATATGTAAATCCAGCTCATCCGTCCAAAGCAAAGCTAAACCTCCACTCAAATGTTGCCGTGGGACAATAAACATATTCTCAAACTTCAGTTTGCACCGAAGCCTCTCCAGGTAAGATTTCTTTTTCTTTGTTTCCATCAAAAAAACCAAGTTGGGACCTTTTGCTTTCACCAAAGTAGACAGCTCTCGAACTCGCCGGTGGTTCCCAAGCCCCCGGCAGTTCCAGCTGAGACAGTTCATAGGGAGCGGCGGGGCTGAGGGGCAACCACCGCCGAGGTATTTTCTGAGCACACAACATCCTCTAGTATCACGTTTCTTTTTTTTCTGTGGTTGAGCATCTGATATTTCAACTGGAGGGCGTTCTCTAGTTTTATCAGAGTTCGTAGGAACGGGTTTTGGTAACTTGGACTTTTGGCGACTCTTGGCCCTCTCACAAATTTTGGGCTTCGTTGAAATGGTTGGGCCAAACAAAGTGGCACCTTTCTTCTGTGAAGAACTTGCGAACAACATTGTGTTTGGGTCCGGCCCATCTTGTACAACCTCATGGGCCTGAGGGACCCCTTCTCTACCTGTATCACATTCCACAGTAGTGTACACTCCAGGATTCCCGCCCAAAACATTGTCAAATTTCCTAATATCACGGTCAATTTCATGGAGTTTTGCAAGGAAAGGATCACCAGCTGCAAAAGGACTCGTGTTTTTAGGAAAGATCTCAGGATTTTTCTCCAAATCAAATTCCACTTGATTACCTCCCCCATACACGGAATTCTCATTTAAAGTGGAATCAGCATCAACACAATTCCGAGAGAGACTAGCTGGGGCAGAAAATATATTTGGAAATGAAATATTTTCAACAAGAGTTTCGGGTTCAGATGGCAAACCTGGTTTGGGAAAGTCAACATTAGCATTGATTACCACCTCATTTGTATCCATTTCCATACCTGGACTCGTCACCGCCGGCGAAGAAGATGAGGGATTCTCCACCGCCACATCTAGGCGATCCTCCTCCTCAAACTCTCCCCTTGGGGACAGACTGATAAAGGTTTCATAGAAACCAGGGACAAAAACAATAGGCTTATTGTAGGACCTATACGGGGGAGTGCATAAGTTTTGACTATATTGTCTCTCACTTGGGGATAGTGTACCTTTGCTGTTAATCCATAAGGAGCAATCTTTGTCACTGTGATCTAGTCTCCCACACCAGTAACAAATGTTTGGGAGACGTTCATACTTGAAGCTCACCCAAGTCTTTTTACCATTCTCAAAAGACACCAAGCGTCCTCGGCACAAAGGTAAAGAGATATCCAGATTAACCTTAACTCGCATAAACATCCCGCCATCTTCCTCCACGCCTCCAATTGAACAGCAGACATCTCCAACCATATCACAAATACCTTCAGCAACCTCTTTCGACATGAACCTGATGGGTATATTATGGACTTGAACCCAGAAAGTAGCTCGATTGAAACTGAGATCAGACACCGAAGCATCACTATCATAGTTTTGAAGGACCACCAGGTGTTTGTCAAAACACCATGGTTCGCTTAAAAAAATTCAATTAACATCAGCTTGATTTTTGAAGACGAACAGAACAACGTGGTCACCAAGGTTGCGAATCTTGAAACCATCAGTAGATCGCCACAACTGTCTAAAAGTTCTAGCTACTGCTTCCATATTCAAGACTCTCTTAGTCAAGAATTTGGCCGCAATAATAAACTCTGAAGAACGCAACTGGTTCTTGAGGATGAACTTTGATCCTTCTCTGTCATTCAGGGAGAGATCGCTCCAAGATTGGGTGAGTTCCTCCATAGCACAAAGAAAAAAGAAAAAGAAAAACTGTTTCCCACAGACCCACGAAAGGAGAGAAAAACCACAAGCTCAAGAGGTAAACTTGTTACCCCAAGAGGACAGACACACCTTCAAAAGAGAAGGGACAAAACTATTCCGCTGCCTAGGAAAAGGTCTACAGAGAAACCTTTCCTAGCGACAGAGAAACCTTATACGCCATGATTAAATTTAAGAAAAATTGATCAATTTGTTATACTAAGCAATTATTGAACATCGATTATTACTCCTTTGATTACCTAAAAGGCTAAAACAACATTTTCTTCTTACAAAGAGTCAATTATGGAGCAGTGTTGGCCACATTCCTGAAAAGGACTACACTTGTTCTGTTTTTCTGTGGAACAGTCATGTGCGTTGGGCCAAGCTGTTGTAGATGTCAAATTTAGATTTTTGAATTGGACATAAGTCTAAACCAAAAACAGATGGCTAGCAATATATTTCAAGACAAAGTTTGTAGCTAATGACTACAATTCCCACTAAAAAATTAACATAACTACATCTTTTGAAAATCTTCTTAACACACATGTCAAATTTAATATGAAACATATGCTACTTACTACTTGATTTATAAACTTATTTTTATGCATAATTTTAAATTTGTAAAATATTGAAATTCAAATATCTGAATGATGACATAGCTATTGATTTTTGATCTAGTGAAAGTTTTGTAAGCATAGAATATATAAGAAGAAAATATAATCTAGATTATAAATTTGTCAAAATTTACATCCAATAAAAAAAATATTAAATAGTGTTGTAGTCAATATTTCTCTTGTATTTTATAGTTGCAAAGAAATAAAGCCTAATACCAACCAAAAAAAAAAATAGTCATTGAGAGGAGCCCAAGAAATATTTCTTGGGCTCCACTCAAGAAAAAGTGGAAGATATCATATGGACCGAGTTGGCTTTGGTTGGTTTGATATTGGACGGTGTCAGTGGGGTAGTGTTGTACTGTCATTGAAGAAATCACCAGATCATGTGCAAATGCAAAAACTATTACAACTAGAAGCTTTGATGGTAAGGTCACATTCCGAAACCTCTATCCGAATCGTTTGTGAAATTCAAAGCTTTTGGGCTATATTTTGCTTCGAGCTAAACAAGCAAAGACTGAGCTGAATTCAGAAAGTCTCATTCAAGGCTTTCAACCCAAAAAAGCAGTCAATACACCCTGCCTTGGGCTGTCTGGCATTAAAAACTCAAAAAAGGCCTAGAGCATGTGTAATCCAGTAATGATCTTGGGAAAAATGGGCATTTACTCTTAATTAACAAACTATGCAACAAAGTAAGGGAAATGCTAATGAGTGCCCTTAGGGTACTGGTTAATAATCCATTTAAAGAAAATTTTTATGGGAAATGAAAAAAAAAAGTAATTAATATTTTGATAGTTTTTTTCATTTCCCATAAAAATGGTATCAAAACTTTCCTAAAATGTTTATTAATGAGTGCCCTAAGGGCACTCATTGGCATGACCCTTAGTGAAATGCTCTTGTTTTTAAAATTAGATTTTAACAACATTGAGTTACAAGTGGAACTCGACTAGGAATGGCAACGGGTCGGGTTCGGATCGGGTTTTTTAATACTCGGACCCGACCCACGTGTCAAGACCCGCAGCCCGAACCCGGCCCGTTTATTAAACGGGTTTTTTTCCCAAGGTCCAGACCCGCCCAGTCGGGCCCCACAGGCCCCGTTTAGCCTAACCAGATTTAGGCCCAATCTGCAGCCCAAATCATGGCCCAACCGAAAAAAAAAAAAAAAAAAAAAAAAAATGCAAAGAGACTCACAAAACCCCTCTCTCAGATACTTTGGCTTTAGACTGTAACAAGAACAACGAAATCCAAATTTCAAAACTGTGAACCTCACATACAAAGCATATCCATTTACTGAAACTCTGAAGTAAACAAAATGGGAAAACCTTGAGCTTCTTTCACTGAGCTCTCCAGTAGCCTAGCTCCTAAGCTAAACCAACTAATCCAAAAAGGAACAAACTTGAACAAAAACACAAATCACACCCACCATTCAAAACAACCACAAAAAGTCAAATACACAAATCCACTACAACCACATTCAACTCTTCTTTTATCATTTATATATATAGACAAAAATGTTTGATTTAGCTATAGAATAGAACAGATCGAGTACATCAATATCAAAAAAAAAAATTGAAGAAAAGTAGAGAACAGAATAGAAAGAGACCGACGGCGAGAGCTTGGGACGGCGACAAGAGGGACCGGCTACGGCGACTGTGAGAGGTTGGACAGTTGGGTCGGCGGTGAGATTGAGAGTGAATGAGTGAGCTTGTGAGTTAGTGAGCTTAGGACGGTGGAGAGAGGGATCGACGGTGAGCTACAGCGACAGTGAGGTGAGTGAGTGAGTGAGAGTGACGAGACTGAGCTGAAGAGATTGTGAGTGAGGCAGCGTGAGTTCTGAGCAGATGAAGAAATGAGGGTTAGGGTTAGATGATAGGTATATATATATATAGAGAGAGAGAGAGGGGGGTATTTTTGTAATTTCAGGGTATCGGGTTTTATCCGGATCAGGTTTCAGGTCGGGTCTCGGATTTTTTTATAAAACCTGGTCCCGACTCGGACCCGCTTCGGGTTTTTTTTTTTAAAACCCATACCCGACCCTATTCTTAATCGGACCGGGTGAAATCCGGCCCATTAGGGTCAGGCCGGACCGGGTACTCGTGGGTCGGGCAAAAATTGCCACCCCTAAACTCGACATTGTCAATATCAAGTTCTATGCATGTTTTGCCACTTAAATATTTTTTTTAATTTAAGTGAAATTCGACAGTGCTAATGTCAAGTTTCCCTTAAAATTTTACATAGAACTCGATTTCGAGGATGTCAAGTTTTACACAAAACTCGATTTTGTTAAAACTGAATTTCAAAAACTCCTGCATTTTGCTAACTAGTTTCAAAATAAGGGCATTTTGCTACACAATTTGTAAATTAGGAACAAATGCCCATTTTCCGCAATGATATTGAATTTTCAATATCATATATAATTGCTCGTAAAAAATCTCATATAACTGAGTTTGAGAGTCTTGGCGTCCACTTTAGTATTATAGTCTAAAATAATCCTTTTTTTTTTTTTTTGGAATAAGAAAATAACACTATGATTTCCTATAAAAAAAAAACCATTTTTTTATCCTTAAAAAGAAAAAATAAATTGAAGAACCTTGTAATTTGGTGATATTATTACAAATATATAATTTTATCATTTTTTATGTTTTTTTTAATGATATTATTCTTTTTGTAAGTGGTTCATATTTTTCTAACTATTGTTATTATGTATTATATTTTCCTAATTTCTTTTCATATAACTGAAATTTTTAAATTTCAAATTTATCATTCAAATCTCTCATTCTCTTAAGGAGATTATCATGATAATCAAAACTTATTATATAATTATAATTGATATTACTTAGTCTTAAAGGACAAAGTTTAGCTACAAAATTGGTTATATCCAAAAGCTACAACCATACCCAATATAATAAATATTGCTACATATTTTAAAAATATAATCATTAAATTTCATGTTTTTATGCTTTTAATACACATGTCAAATTTTGTATCAATCGGATATTATTTACCATATGATCTATTAGCTTATATTCTATGCATAATTTTAAACTACAAAAATTTGCAATTTAAAAAATTTATTGATGACATAATTATTGATCTTTAATTTTCTATAAATTTTGCAAGCATAAAGGATATAAGGAGAAGATTTAATCCAATGATGGATTTATCAAAATTCACCTCCAATAAAAATGTATCGAGTAAGGTTGTAACCTTAGAGTACAACAAATTTTGTAGCTAAATTTTATTCTTAC
Source organism: Quercus engelmannii (assembly GCA_029955605.1). Classification (NCBI taxonomy): domain Eukaryota; kingdom Viridiplantae; phylum Streptophyta; class Magnoliopsida; order Fagales; family Fagaceae; genus Quercus; species Quercus engelmannii. The sequence goes on along the minus strand of JARPSG010000006.1, from coordinate 58,735,792 downwards.
TCAAATAATTGAAAGTACTCTTCAGTCCAAATCTATATTTTCTCATTCTCAAGTAATTACACCAAGGTGGACTAAAATAGTTTGAATTGGACCAAAGTGGACTAAAATGGACCAAACTAGACCAAGGTGGACCGAATTTCAAACCACAATTTGTGTACAGAACTCAAAAAGTTATTAATAATTATAATAATAAAAGTGATGTAAAACCATAGTTTAGGACAAGGAATGTGATGTAGAATAGACTGCCATGGCCTTCTTGGACTTTCAAGCAAGGGAACTGATTTCACACCGTACCGGTTGGTACAACTAGATTTTATCATACTGAAACAGAAACTGGTACAAAAACACTGATGTTTCGTGTTGGTTTGAGTACCGACCATACCAAACCCATTTTGGCTATACCGAGATATATACTGGGTTTTGGCCGGTAACTGAATATCGAAGCAAAACAAAAGTTTTGATTTCTTTACAAATTTTTGGGAAACAAGAAGGTTGAGAAGAAGTAGAGGAAGAAGAAGAGGGTTTTGTAAAACCAGACTCAACACAATCATTGTTCCTGCAGAACACCAAAGCCTTATTTGCTACTACTTTTGCTTCTTCTTCTCCTCGGTCTCGCTCTCACCCCCAGATCTGCCAAGCTTCTTCTCTTTTTTCCTTCTTCTTTTTCTATTTCACCTTTTGGCTTTCACCACCACGTGAATGTCTGATGCAAATTTAGAATGAGAAGGGAAGTGAAAAGACTTGTCTTTATCTTCACTCTTTACCCACATGGCCATCTGACCAAGTGAAAAGACAAGTATACACACATATGGGTTAGGATTGAAACTATTGCACGGGGTGCAATAGTTTTAATCTTAGCCCTTACTTAATCTAATGCACATAAATATGACACGTTATAGAGCAGAAATATGGTACAAATATGGTACTGATCTATACAATAAAGCGGAAATTGCATTTAGATTTAGGCACAATTGAGCTTACGAATAAGAGTTTGTTTTCTTCTTTTTTTTCCCCATTTATTGTGGCCAAAGCTTATATGGATTAATAATTATATGTCTCTTTTTTTCTTGTTAACAGGATAAAATATTAAGCCTTTGCAGCCCAAAAGTTAAATATATCTTGCCAGAAAATGTTTTGAAGCATTCCATGATCTATATATATATATATATATATTTTTTTTTTTTTGAGTTGAAAGATAGAAAATTTGTATTGATATGTTGAAAGAAAGTATAAAAATGAAAAAAGAAAAAAAGAAAAAAGCTGGTTTGAATTTTGTCAGAGAATCAGACGAAACAAATAACACAATTCAAAAAAGACCATAGCAGCTGAGACACAGTATATGACAGTGCTACATAAAGAAAAGCTTGGCATAAAAATTGCTAAGAATATGAAGTGTTGGTACACTACCAGGAAAATAGTAGCTCTATCAAAGATGGCCTAAGGTTGTAACTGAATTTTTCAAAGTAGAATGTTATGTCTATAGAAAGGAGTGCACTGCTATCTGAAGAAGGGAGAACATTATGTGGAAGACCTGGCATTCGTGGATAGCCATTGCCATGGGTGGATAGTTATTGCATTTGGATTACAGATGACTATGGAGTTGCTACTGCATTCGTATTTGAATTATTGTTATTTAGATAAAGTTATATCTGAAATTGGTATTGGTATTTGAGTTTCTAAAAAGTTGAATCCCTTTAGGATTATCAGAGCCGGCCCTACTCTTAGGCCATGGCCTAAGGCCCCCTAACATGGAAAGGCCCCCAAATATGGGGGTAGTAAGGTTTTTTTTTTTTTTTTTTTTTTTTTTTTTTTTTTTTTTTTAATTAAAGAAGAATATGAGTTAGGTGTTCATTTTTTTTCATAAAGTCTAAAATATTAGAGTTTTGCTAGTATATTACAAATTTTATTACACAAGTCTTATAAATTGACATGTCACCAATCACATCAAATAATTCAATACTCATCTATTCTTTTGTTGAAGTGTCATCTCATTGTCACATCAGTTTGTAAACTTTTTGCAATAAAATTTATAGTAAGTTTAGCATTTTCTCAACAAAAAAAAAAAAGAATAAATAGAAATGCAACCTAATCTCCATTAAATGAATGAAAAATGCTAAAAATAATACAAATTTTATGACAAAAAACTTATGAACTGATGTGATAGTAATATGATCAGTATCATTTAAACAGTATAATAAATGATGTTTGAATAACTTTTTTTTTTTTTTTATTGGTGATATGCTAGTTTTTAAAACCTATATAGTAAATATTGTTAGCTCACTTTGGGTGAATTGGTCATATTAATAAGTATGAATTAATAATAGATTTGAAAAAAAAATTTATTTAAGTGATACTTAGATGTAAAAGGTCCTTTAAAATTTTTCTCCTTAGACCTCAAATTATCTTGGGCCAGCTCTGAGGATTATCTATTAGTAATTTGAATATTCATAGTAGTATCTATTGTTATCTGTTTGTTATTTGGATTCCTAGGAATTGTATTTAACATAGAATGCAATTAATAAAGCATTAGAGAATTATTATCTCAATTTCCCTGCCTATTCTCTTATTTAGGAGACCAAGTTGGACCAAATGGATAGAAACAGACTAAAAGGACCGAATTGGCCAAATTGGATCATAATGGATCAAAATGTACCAAAGTGGAGCGAACTGGACCGAATAGACAGAATGGACCGAAATTGAAATGTTTTTTACTTTGATGGTGTTGGTCTATCTACTTAGTCCTCATCTTCAATTTTGTTGGCATTTGGCGCGATTGCCTTGAATTTTTGAGGTCACCTATTTCATTTTCTTTTTCTTTTTTTAATTTTTGGAAAACTAAGTGGTGCTTCTTTTTTTTTTTTTTTAGATGAACCAGGACGGACCCAGGTGGGGGCCCACAGGGGCCTGAGCCCCCCTTGGGTCCAATTTTTTATTTTTCATTTATATATATATATATATATATATATATATATAGCTATTATATGTTTAATTTTTATAGCTGGTCCCCTTCCAAAACTTTAGGTTCCACTACTCCTCAATAATCCTAGCTAGTCTCATCTAAATAGCAATTATATAACCCAAAAACTTAACAAAAACAATAAAACATTCACAATGATGATTGTATTTTAGCAATATATATATATATTACCACTAAAGAACCAAAAAATCATGTATTATTGGAAAAGTTAATAATAAAATTTTTGCAACTACAGTAAACTGGTATTTATACCAGTTGACTGTAGCAAGTTGTTAAAAATAAAATACAACATTTTATTAAAATTATATATCTTCCTTCAATTAAAAAACTCAAATTTTCTCTCTTCCTTTATTATTTTAATGAGTTTTTTATATTATTTTAGATGAAGTGATAAAAGAATAGAACATTTGATATTTGATGTATTGTAAAGTGAGATGGTAAAATAGATAAAATAGCTTTTTGAGGTACTAAAAGTTAAGAATTTTAGCACTACTACTGTGAATGCTCTAACTTCAACAACAACAAAAAATCCCAGCCAGCCTAGTCTTAAAAAAAAAAACATTATTTTGTTTTTGGTTTTTGTCTTTATTGGTAAATGATTGCATCTAAATAAATTTAAAAACAATGAATTTGAATATTTATAATTTTTTAATACTATATAGATGCCTATTTGGAGTCTTTTTTTCTGTATATTTTAGCCCCTACTAGTTTAAAATCCTGAGTCCGTCCCTAAGATGAACGATAGAAAAAACTAAGTGGTGCTTAGTTGTTGAAAATTTGTTGGAAAAAGAACAGTTTGAGAGTGAATCTCATAAGTTTTCTAAACAAGTACTAACAAATTTGTTTATAGGGTACAATTAGGCTAAAATTTTCCAATAAGCTATTTTGTAGAATTCTATGAAATTCACTCAAATGTTTCAAAAATAAATAAATGTGGGAGAAAAAAAAAAAAAAAAAAACCTGAATAAGGGAAAAGCATAGAGGCAAAAACCACAAAACTAAGTGCAAACCCACTTCTGAAAGAAACTTCAATTTCAAAGGTCCATCTGTGCTTTTCACAGGAATCCAAAGGCCCTCCACAAAGTCCACTATTATTTACATAGCTCTCAGGCGTGATTGTATCCCAGCTGACAGAGTCTGGCACTGACCCTGACAACAAATTGTTAGCAACATTAAAGATACTTAGCCCGTTGAGCTGGCTGAGTTGCCGAGGGATTTGACCCGTTAGTCTATTGTTGTTGAGTTTTAGGACCTTCAGACTAGAGCAACTAGTGAAGCTCAATGGGATTTTCCCGGACAAGTGATTGTTTGAGAGATTGAGCATTTCTATAGACGGTAATATGCGGTTGATATCTTGTGGGATTGATCCTAAAATTACATTACCTGAAAGGTCTAAGATTAATAGTTGGCTGCAGTTCAAAAGGCCTCTAGGGAACTCCCCCCTGAGCCCTTTGTTGGCTAGTTCTATACCTCGTACCCTACCAAATGTGTTCCAACAAGTGACCCCAACATACCCACAGATAGAACCTTCTGTAAGGTTGTCGAAGGTCCAAGAAGGGGTTATGATTTTGAGAGGGTCTTCCAAGGAATCTGTAATAGATTTCAAGCAAGAGATATCACTCAAACTACCAGAACTCAGGCTAAATGTACCTGGCAATGACCAGACAAGAATTTGGAACAAAACCAAAGCTCTTGTATTAAGAACCATTTGGGTTAGAGATTTTAGCAGCATGACTATTGACATGAAATAAGATGCAAAGGACGTGATATTACACCAAAAAAGAATTAAATTGTAACATCTTTTGCTTGTAGAGGCATCAAAGTATGCACATTCGAAAAACAACTTATTTGGATGATATGATAGCAGGAATGAAAGTATGGCTAAACGGTGCTCAAAGATTTATGGCCAAAATCTGTAATACAAATCCAGTATTTTAATCTTGGGTATTGTAAGGGCACGATTATTTAACGGCCGAAGAATGACATTGGGCTCATATGTAAAGGGCCCTAACAATATGATTTGTAGAGAGTGGGCTTGAAAGGCAGGACCTTGGTCATAGGTCAGCGGTTTAGTCATGGTTTTTTATGGAAGCTTACATACGTGTGGGCTTGGCTTGACTAACTCAGCCTTTCATTGTTGCGGATTGTAGGATTTAAGTCCTCGGACGTATCCTTCCCTTTTTCCCTTTTGTAGGATTTTTTCCTCTCCCCGGGGATTCCTTTCCCCTTCGCTTTCCTTCCCTTTTATACTAGTGTTCACTTCCCCTTATTGTGTCCACGTGTAAGTTTTACTTTCTGGGGTGCAGACCTGTCCTGTCAATCCATACCTAGAGTGGTTGGGAGTGGTTGGAAAAGTTAAATAGCATGGTTTGGAGTATGGGCCTGTCAGATGCAGGATTCTGTATTACGATGTTGGCAGCTTTCTCCCTTGTCCTGCCCCTGTACTGAGTTTGTCCTTTTCTTCAGGCGTTTTGTGTGGTGCTGAGCATAAGATCGACCTCGGCCATATCCTTGGGCCTTTTTTGGGTTTTTATTATGCGTCCTCGGCAATAGCTCTCCTCGGCTTAGGCCTTGGGCCCTAATGTGGAGTGGGCCAGGGCCACGAATTCTCTAGCCCCACAATAGCCCCTCAAAATCCTACTGCCCGACTTTTTAGTTGGGGAGGAGGGTTTTGGTGATGTTGGGCCCACATCATGGCTTGCTCAAATTTTGTACTTTATTGATGTTGGTGTTTTTCCATTTGCATGGGAGATGTGCCGAATTAAGAGGCATCCCTTCAGTTTTTACTCACGCGGTGTCCTTTGACATTTCAGTGCTCGACGCGCACCTTCACGAGGATCTTCAAATCTTATGGTTGCAGATGGTGTTGGAAATCGAGCCAAAACCGTCTTGTTCGTAGCATTCCTTGGAAACCTGCATAAATTAAATGCTACCAACTTGCCCTTTATAAAAGTAGGATAGGAGGTTATTCCCCTTCCATATAAACCTTTCAGCTTCCTTCAAAATCATAATCCTTCAGCCTTAATCACAATCTCCATATCCAGTGCTATCCACCCTTAGTGCAATATGTTTGAGGCACGGGTGGGGGTGAAGGAACTACACCCACCACAGAGGCACCGGATCCTTCCGAGACTCAAGGTGGTGCGGTCTGGACAAGGGAGAAACAGACTCAAGATAATTTTCCGTTTTGACAAGGTGGGGATGGTATCTCTGCCTCTTTCAGTCAAAATCCGAAGCAGGTACTGGTCGCATCAGATTCTTGGTGCGTCAGAAGTAAGGTTCTTCGCCATCAGCGCCGTCTGCTCTATCGCAGGCGTGGCTAACATGGAGGCTCATCAACTTCCTGTGTGGCCACCGGCGAACACCCCGCTCCCTGCACCTTTTCTTCAAAGGTGCTAGCTCCATGTTAGGTCCTTTTGTTGCCTGAGTTATGGGCATGTAAAAGTATTGAGGAATAGTTTCCGTAGACAACGTTCTGGAACTGCTACATCTCTCTTCTCTGCTCCTCTTCTTCTGTCTTTTCCTCATTTCCTTGTATCTTTTCTTTTTGCTTATGTAGTTAGTTTTCAGTATGAGCTTATTCAAGCTCTTTCATTGTACGTTGTACTATTTCTTTGTCTTAATAAGAGATGGATCTGTTTCCTTCTAAATACATTTCTTTTCTACAGCACTTTGTGAATGGGGTACCCCATATGTATTTTCCTTTAATGATACTTAGAGTAGGAAACCTTGAAACAGAAAGCTACTAATTTGAACTCATCAACATTATCAAGTACAATAATGCTAACTCACAGTATATTAAACTTATGAGACTAACCGAGATAACAGCTGAGTGCTCCGTAATGCATGTGAGGCAACCGTCTGAGAATGATAAACTCAAAATAAACCATCCGAGAGGGTTGCCGAGTAGTGAGGGACTTTGGCCGTGTCTTTGATAACACCTCGCCCTATCACAATCGCATCAGTTTCCCTGGTATTGAGGATCCGAGGGTAGACTGGGGATTCCATTCAGTCTAGGGACTAACCCAACTATTAATGGGTAACTCCTCTCCGGGTAGAGTCTAAGGGCCATATAACGTCCAGGTTCTGTCCAAAACTTGTATATTTTCTATTAAGTAGTTGGTTTCCTCATAGGCTTAGGTCTGAGGACCATACAAGGCCTTGGTTCTGTCCAAAACTTGTGTCTTTTCTGTTAAGTAGTTGGTTTTCCCATAGGCTTGGGTCCGAGGACCATACAAGGCCTTGGTTCTGTCCAAAACTTGTGTCTTTTTCTATTAAGTAGTTGGTTTCCCCATAGGCTTGAGTTCGAGGACCATACAAGGCCTTGGTTCTGTCCAAAACTTGTATTTTTTCTGTTAAGTAGTTGGTTTTCCCATAGGCTTGGGTCCGAGGACCACACAAGGCCTTGGTTCTGTCCAAAACTTGTATTTTTTCTGTTAAGTAGTTGGTTTCCCCATAGGCTTGACTCTGAGGACCACACAAGGCCTTGGTTCTGTCCAAAACTTGTATTTTTTTCTGTTAAGTAGTTGGTTTTCCCATAGGCTCGGGTCCGAGGACCATACAAGGCCTTGGTTCTGTCCAAAACTTGTATTTTTTCTGTTAAGTAGTTGGTTTCCCCATAAGCTCTCGTCCGAGGACCATACAAGGCCTTGGTTCTGTCCAAAACTTGTATTTTTTCTCTTAAGTAGTTGGATTCCCCATAGGCTTGAGTCTGAGGACCATACAAGGCCTTGGTTCTGTCCAAAACTTGTATTTTTTCGCTTAAGTAGTTGGTTTCCCCATAGGCTCGAGTCCGAGGACCAGACAAGGCATTGGTTCTGTCCAAAATTTGTATTTTTTCTGTTAAATAGTTGGTTTCCCCATAGGCTTGAGTCCGAGGACCATACAAGGCCTTGGTTCTGTCAAAAACTTGTGTCTTTTCTGTTAAGTAGTTGGTTTCCTCATAGGCTTGGGTCCGAGGACCATACAAGGCCTTAGTTCTGTCCAAAACTTGTATTTTTTCTCTTAAGTAGTTAGTTTCCCCATAGGCTTGGGTCCGAGGACCATACAAGGCCTTAGTTCTGTCCAAAACTTGTATTTTTTCTCTTAAGTAGTTGGTTTCCCCATAGGCTTTGGTCCGAGGACCATACAAGGCCTTGGTTCTGTCCAAAACTTGTGTCTTTTCTATTAAGTAGTTGGTTTCCCCATAGGCTTGGGTCCGAGGACCATACAAGGCCTTGGTTTTGTCCAAAACTTGTATGTTTTCTTGTTTTCGAAGATTAGCCCCTCAGCCAAGGTAGGGGGCGTTAGCTTGATGTTGGAGGCCCCCAGATCTGCCCATGCCATTGATACTGCGAGGCGTAGCCCTAGCGGAAATTTATGTCGGAACAACAACAGCGTGCTGCTGGAAATGAGGGAGCTTTCGCCGGCCCTTGCTTGACAGAGGCTTGACTCCGCCGCCACCTATGCCAATGTGCAAGCCTTTCCCACAGACGACGCCAATTGTAAGGGCACGATTATTTAACGGCCAAAGAATGACATTGGGCTCATATATAAAAGGCCCTAACAATATGATTTGTAGAGAGTAGGCTTGAAAGCCAGGACCTTGGTCATAGGTTAGCGGTTTAGTCATGGTTTTTTATGGAAGGCCTTAGTTCTGTCCAAAACTTGTATTTTTTCTCTTAAATAGTTGGTTTCCCCATAGGCTTGGGTCCGAGGACCATATAAGGCCTTGGTTCTGTCCAAAACTTGTGTCTTTTCTGTTAAGTAATTGGTTTCCCCATAGGCATGGGTCCGAGGACCATACAAGGCCTTGGTTCTGTCCAAAACTTGTGTCTTTTCTGTTAAGTAGTTGATTTCCCCATAGGCTTGGGTCCGAGGACCATACAAGGCCTTGATTCTATCAAAAACTTGTGTCTTTTCTCTTAACTAGTTGGTTTCCCCATAGGCTTGGGTCCGAGGACCATACAAGGCCTTGGTTCTGTCCAAAACTTGTATTTTTTCTGTTAAGTAGTTGGTATCCCCATAGGCTTGGGTCCGAGGACCATACAAGGCTTTGGTTCTGTCCAAAACTTGTATTTTTTCTGTTAAGTAGTTGGTTTCCCCATAAGTTTGGGTCCGAGGATCATACAAGGCCTTGGTTTTGTCCAAAACTTGTATTTTTTCTCTTAAGTAGTTGGTTTCCCCATAGGCTTGAGTCCGAGGACCATACAAGGCCTTGGTTCTGTCCAAAACTTGTATTTTTTCTGTTAAGTAGTTGGTTTCCCCATAGGCTTGGGTCTAAGGACCATACAAGGCCTTGGTTCTGTCCAAAACTTGTATTTTTTCTGTTAAATAGTTGGTTTCCCCATAGGCTGGAGTCCGAGGACCATACATGGCCTTGGTTCTGTCCAAAACTTGTATTTTTTCACTTAAGTAGTTGGTTTCCCCATAGGCTCGAGTCCGAGGACCAGACAAGGCATTGGTACTGTCCAAAACTTGTATTTTTTTTGTTAAGTAGTTGGTTTCCCCATAGGCTTGAGTCCGAGGACCATACAAGGCCTTGGTTCTGTCCAAAACTTGTGTCTTTTCTATTAAGTAGTTGGTTTCCTCATAGGCTTGGGTCCGAGGACCATACAAGACCTTGGTTCTGTCCAAAACTTGTATTTTTTCTCTGAAATAGTTGGTTTCCCCATAGGCTTGGGTCCAAGGACCATACAAGGCCTTGGCTCTGTCCAAAACTTGTGTCTTTTCTGTTAAGTAGTTGGTTTCCCCATAGGCTTGGATCCGAGGACCATACAAGGCCTTGGTTCTGTCCAAAACTTGTATTTTTTCTGTTAAGTAGTTGGTTTCCTCATAGGCTTGAGTCCAAGGACCATACAAGGCCTTGGTTCTGTCCAAAACTTGTGTCTTTTCTGTTAAGTAGTTGGTTTCCCCATAAGCTTGCGTCCGAGGACCATACAAGGCCTTGGTTCTGTCCAAAACTTGTATTTTTTCTGTTAAGTAGTTGGTTTCCTCATAGGCTTGAGTCCGAGGACCATACAAGGCCTTGGTTCTGTCCGAAACTTGTGTCTTTTCTGTTAAGTAGTTGGTTTCCTCATAGGCTTGGGTCCGAGGACCATACAAGGCATTGGTTCTGTCCAAAACTTGTATTTTTTCTCTTAAGTAGTTGGTTTCCCCATAGGCTTTGGTCCGAGGACCATACAAGGCCTTGGTTCTGTCCAAAACTTGTGCCTTTTCAGTTAAGTAGTTGGTTCCCCCATAGGCTTGGGTCCGAGGACCATACAAGGCCTTGGTTCTGTCCAAAACTTGTATTTTTTCTTGTTTTCGAATATTAGCCCCTCGGCCAAGGTAGGGGGCGTTAGCTTGATGTTGGAGGCCCCTAGAGCTGCCCATGCCATTGATACTGCGAGGCGTAGCCCCTAGCGGAAATTTATGTCGGAACAACAACAGCGTGCTGCTGGAAATGAGGGAGCTTTCGCCGGCCCTTACTTGACAGAGGCTTGACTTCGCCGCCACCTATGCCAACGTGCAAGCCTTTCCCACAGACGACGCCAATTGTAAAGGCACGATTATTTAACGGCTGAAGAATGACATTGGGCTCATATATAAAGGGCCCTAACAATATGATTTGTAGAGAATGGGCTTGAAAGGCAGGACCTTGGTCATAGGTTAGCGGTTTAGTCATGGTTTTTTATGGAAGCTTACATACGTGTGGGCTTGGCTTGACTAGCTCAGCCTTTCATTGTTGCGGATTGTAGGATTTAAGTCCTCGGACGTAGTCCGAGGAGCACAGTATCCTTCCCTTTTTCCCTTTTGTAGGATTTTTTCCTCTCCCCAGGGATTCCTTTCCCCTTCGCTTTCCTTCCCTTTTATACTAGTGTTCACTTCCCCTTATTGTGTCCACGTGTAAGTTTTACTTTCTGGGGTGTAGACCTGTCCTGTCAATCCATATCTAGAGTAGTTGGAGGTGGTTGGAAAAGTTAAATAGCATGATTTGGAGTATGGGCCTGTCAGATGCAGGATTCTATATTACTATGTTGGCAGCTTTCTCCCTTGTCCTGCCCCTGTACTGAGTTTGTCCTTTTCTTCAGGCGTTTTGTGTGGTGCTGAGCATAAGATCGTCTTCGACCATATCCTTGGGCCTTTTTTGGGCTTTCATTATGCGTCCTCGGCAATAGCTCTCCTCGGCTTAGGCCTTGGGCCCTAATGTGGAGTGGGCCTGGGCCATGAATTCTCTGGCCCCACAGGTATAAAATAAGAATAAGAAAGGGGTGGTTCCTTGCATTTTCCAAGAAGAACATGCCGGTTTTCGTTTTCTTTTGGCCAACAAAAAACTGCAAAGAGTCAATCACGGAGTCATGATTGAAAGTAATTAATACGCCATGATTGATTTTAAGAAAAATTGATCAAGTTGTTAAACTAAGCAATTATTGAACTAAAAACAGATGGCTAGCAATATATTTCAAGACAAAGTTTAGCTATTAACTATTTCGTAGCCAGTGATTACAATTCCCACTAAAAAAATTAACATAACTACATATTTTTAAAATGTTCTTAACACACATATCAAATTTCATATGAATCAGATGTTATTTACTCTATTTGATCTATAAATTTATTTTTATGCATAATTTTAAATTGTAAAATATTAAAATTTAAACATCTAATTGATGACATATTTATTAATCTTTAGTCTTGTGAAAGTTTTGTAAGCATAGAATATATAAAAAGAAAATGTAATCCAGATTATGGATTTGTCAAAATTCACATCTAATAATAAAAAATATTAAATAAAGTTATAACCAAATTTTCTCCTATATTTTATAGTTACAAAGAAATTAAGCCTAAATCCAACAAAAAGAGTCATTGAGTGGAGCCCAAGAAATATTTCTAAATTTTGTCTACAACGTCACTGTTAAATTAAGAATTTTCCAACCTATACGTCTTAATGCTGTTTTTTGTCATGCTCGATTTTGAAAAGCGCAAAGAAAAAGTGGAAGATATCAGTCTGACTTTGTTGTTCAGATGGACCGCGTTGACTTTGGTCGGTTTGATACTGGACGGTGTCGGTGGAGTTGTTTTTGAAAACCGTGGGTGGGGAAATCACCACAGTTTCTGTACTGGTCATTGAAGAAATCACCAAATCATGTGCACAGCAAATGCTAAAACTATTGCAGCTAGAAACATTGATGGTAAGATCACGTTCCGAAACCTACTAGAATCGTTTGTGAAATTCAAAACTTTTGGGCTTTGTTTTTCCGAATCCTACTAGTCTCGTTCAAGGCTTTCAACCCAGAAAAGCAGTCTATTAGATACACCCTGCCTACGGCTGTTTGGCATTAAAAACTCAAAAAAAGCCCAGAGCAGTTTTCTTCAACTAGTTTTATTATTTTGAAATTGTTGCATGGTTATTTCATTATTCATGCTACAAATTACATCTTTTTTAAAATTTTAGTTCAATAAAATTTTTCTTGGGTTTTCCTTTTTGCTTGGAAGGGCTTAATATATTTTTCAGGAACCAAAGTTTAAGGACAAAATTTGGTTACAAACTTCGTAAACAAATTAACATGACTGCATATTTTAAAATTTTAATAATTGAATTGCAAGTTCTTTATGTTTTTTAAAAAATATGTCAAAATTCATGTCAATCGGGTGTTATTTACTATTCGATCCATAAACTTAAAATTTAGATATTCGATCAGTTGGATGTTATTTTAGACTACAAACACTCAAAATTTAAATATTTGATTGATGAAATAGCTATTGATCTTTGATATTATTGAAAATTTGCAAACATGGAAGATTTAAAAAGAAAATGTAATCCAATGGTAGATTTGTCAAAATTTACATTCAATTAAAAAAAAAAAAAAAAGAGTTGTAGCCCAAGTTTAATGCCAAATTTTGTCAAGAGTTTAATTATATTAGGCCAAAAAAATTTAGAGTAGTCACAATTTTTTTTTTTTAAAGATAAAAAAAAAATATATATATAATTTTTAAAATTTATATATAAAATAATTATTTTTCTAGGTCAAGGCTTCAATGTGGAGCCGCCCCTGGATCAATGATCTAGGCTAGTAGCAAGGAAAGAGAGTGAGAACTAGAGCTTGTAAAAGAGAAGGCTTAGAGACGGACTATGCTCGATAGATGGTGGAGATGTGTGGGTCGAAGGAGATCTATCTTGTTCGAGATTTATCTAAACACACGAGATTTGTCAGTGTGGTACTAGTGTTGGTCACTTGCCAAGGAAGGGTACTTGGCCAAAAACTCTGTATCCGTGCATCCTAGGTTTCAAGTTATACCTACTTTAATTATAACTTTAATTATATATATATATATATAATAATAATAATAATAATAATAATAATAAAAAACAAAAAAAAAAAAACCGAAACAATATTTCTATCCATGTCACTACTTCATAATTTTTCTAGTAAATAAGTTTTTAAACCTTAATGGCATTAGGAACAGGGTTTTTTCGAAATCATCTATGACTCAAAATGAGTATTGAGTTACGTTTTAAAGAGTAAAGACCAATTTGTGCACAATAGAACAGTGTGAGACGTTGGATTCACATTGCCACGTTGATAATGGTTGTACAGTTCATCCATAAAAAATCAATAGCAAAGAAGTTTGAGCATTTTGATCCTTGTTCTGTTTCTAGAGCTTCCATTTCACTTGATTTTGTTCTCTCTTTGCGTCCGCCTTTTATCGAAACGGCAGAAACTGACCATTTAGTCTTCGCAATGTCTTCAAAAATGTAAAAAATTTATTAAAAAAAAAAAAAAAAACTGAAATACAAAGAGATTGTGAAGAACTGCAAGAGTATATACATGATATTAGTATTTCATTTACAACATATACATGATATACACACGATTCATGGTCAGTCTGTGTGAACCGTAATGATTACATCGTCTTCAGTGATAGAGGTTGCCTTACCAACTTAAAATCATCTTTAACAGTAAGGCAATTTCTCTCCCTGATAGCCCTCAATTTCTTGCACACTTCAAGCATCGTTGGCCTTTGATCGGTACAAGGCTGAACACAGGTACAAGCAATCCTATGGAACTGAAATATTTCACCATCATATCCTTTCCCCATCAAAGATCTATCAATGACATCATACAGATCAAATTTTGATTCCTGAAAGTTAAGAAAATTAGTCATCTGACTCGGCTCCTTGCCTGTAATTAGCTCTAGAACCACAATTCCAAAGCTATATACATCCTTCTTAACAAGTTCGACCCCCCTAAATTCACTATTTATAGAGCAGCTCTTGTTCAAATCAATGTCATTTTGGTTCATGAACATTGCCTCTCCAAATGTTGATATCTTGGGCTCAAAATTTTGATGAAGGAAGATACCTTTCGAGCTAATGTCAAGGTGAACTACTTGGAAATGACACATATGGTGAATCCAGGTCAAGCCTCTAGCTATACCATCTATGATTTTAACCCTTATAGGCCACTCCAACATCTTGGCCCTATCTTCCACAACATGTAGCCAATCATGGAGACTTCCATTTGACATATATCCGTATACAAGAAGCCTTTCCTGCATTTCTAGGCAGAACCCCATGAGGGGCACCAAGTTTTTGTGTCTCAAACTGGCCAATGTGATTAGCTCCGATATAAATTGATTCTCATAATGTTGTGATGCATGTAACCTCTTAACCGCCATGAAAGTACCATAGGGAAGCATTGCCTTGTACACAGTCCCCGTTTTTCCTGACGTAATGACATTGTTTGCACTAAAATTGTTGGTTGCTTTTCTGAGCTTCATAAAGCTTATTTTTGTAGCCATCTTCTCTAATAATGAAATCTGTGGACCAAGTCACTCCATTAGTACTTAATCATGATCGTAGAGCGTAAAATAAATTATGGAGAATTCAAGATTTTGTCTAGACATTTCAACAATTAAAACTAGTAATTTGGGAAGTTTTACCTGCAGATATGTGACAACACATACAAAGATGTAGTATATGAAAATGCATTATGAAAAGTTAAGCAAGTCCAATTTTCTAATAAAAATTTAAAATTAAAAAAAGAAGAAGAAGAAGCTAATGAAACCTTGATTTTGATTTTGATTTTTTAATTTTCATCATTTAACTTTTATTCTGTGTTCAATATAGTCCTTCTGTCCACCAATTGGACTACTATTATTAAAGCTTTCTAAGCATTGTAATTTTGATTTTTTCACCATTTTATTCTTAATTTTTCTTAATTTTTTCTTTACTCTTTTTTTCTTTTTTGCACTTTCATTGCCCCAAGGGATGGAAACTTTAGATGCAAAATTAAGAATATCAAAACTTCAGATACCAAAATTGAAAAATCCTAACATGGAGGGTGTAATTTATAATTGAGTAATATATAAATAAATAAAGTTTGGAGTTACATCTGATTTTTTTGAATTGATAGCTGCTTTAAAGTTTAAACTTCAAAATATGGCTTGCAAACAGAGAGAGTACCTCTTTGCTTCGTTCATATCGGGATTCTACATTTGGAAATTGACTCACATGATCAGGTTCTATTCTTTTGATGATCTTCCCTCTCTCCATTAGCACAACCCCAAGATCAAAATAGTAAATAAAAAAAGCTGTATATAAAATAGCAAACGCCACAAACCCAACTTCAAATCCACTTTTGAAAGAAATTTGAAACACCCATCTATGCATTTTACAGTCTTCCTCCAATGGCCCTCCACAAAGTCCACTATTATTCACGTAGTTCTGAGCATAACTCTCACTAAATGTACAGACAATAAAGCAGAGCAAAACCAGAGTTCCTGCATTAAGAGCCATTCGAGTTTGTGATTTTAGTAGCATGAAGAATGAAAGTGTAAAATCTTTTGATTCTAGAAGCAACTAAGAGTCTAAAGAAAAACCACTAAGTTGGATGACAACAAGGATCAATGTCAAGTCAATCTGCACTCAGGTATAGGAGCAGATAAAAGGCCACCCCTCCACTTCTAAAACGAGAAGAAAAATGGTCTTTCACCCCGATTTTTTAATAGTTTTTATATCTATTTTCCAAGTCATGCCCCCTAGAGTACGCTAGTAAAAATTGGGTTAAATATGTGTACAATGCATTACTCTAATGCTCGGGACACATACACAAGCCGTGTCCATTGAAATTCAATCAAGTTGTTAAAGGAAAACAACTTTATGTCATGGGTTCTTTTATTACAATTCTAAGGTGACAGATTGTGCGTAGCTGTTTATATTTTCACATAAAATTATTACTTTTTTTTTTTATCATTCATAATCAACCATACAATAATTGTTGAAATTAAACTTCTAGAGGCCTATCTAATAATTGAAGATAATAAAATACACAAACCATTGTTTTTCTACCAAAGTTTCGAAAAGTCTTCACTAAAATTTTCTTCAAAAATTTTAGCGATCCAATAAGATGAATCTTAACTGTTAATTGATAAAATTATTACGAGACTTGCCATTATGTGTTAGTGAGAAGTCCAATGTACATTTAGACTTGTAAAATTTGGAGAGAGATGAAAAGTTGGTTACTTATAATTAACTTTGTTGGAGAGAAAATTGCTTGGAGAGGCTCAAATTGAGTAAACAAAATATATAGAGACATCATTTGGCCTGAAAGTTTAAGCATGTGAGTTTGAGATAAGCTATGTTATGCTAACTGCTAACCACTCACTTTTGTCATATTTATTCAATTTGAAAATAGGGAGTATAAATTACATGTTTTTATTTTAATGTATAAATTACAATTTTTAAAGTTTATACATGACTCTGAACTTAGACGAGGAATGCTCTTCTCAAAAAAAGAAAAAAAAAAAAAAGGACAAAAGTAACCTCAGAAATCAGTTTGGAAAAAAAAAAAAAAAGACAACAAAAAATCTAACTCATAAAAAAAATAATTTTTTTTTTCTCTTACCTTTTGCTAAAATTTTTTAAAATTATTTTAATAATTCAATAGTTTCAACGAATAGGAGGGGATTTGAGCCTTCAATGTCTCTTATGAAAATCCCAGAAAATAACAATTTACAAAGGTCCTTAGCAAAAAATATAGTATAAATCTAAACAATAGTATATAAAATATATTCATCCAAATTGACTCTCCAAGTAGATTCCCAAAAAGAAAAAATAATAAATAAAATAAAAACTCTCCATTAACGCAATTGTCTAATGTAGTCCACACTAAAATCAGGTTTGGTAAAATCATTTTATATAGTTACGATGCTCATACCAAATTGAATCTGAATTTAAGAAAATAGAAATAAAAATAAAAGGTCGGGTAGGGAGATTGAGCTCAAAGCAAGAGAATATTCTAAAAGATTAAAAAAAGAAAAGAAAAAAGACTTAAGGGCATTTCTCTTTTTGTCTGCTACCGAAACATACACCAACACAGACTAACAAAAGGAGCAGCAAAAGTAAGTAATCAAGAAGCTAAATCCTTCCTATTGGCCCAAAACAAAATCTCACAATAAAGACCATAGCCAGACCAACTCATTCACACCCTACCTAAAGGCCCATTTTGGCCCATTTAGCAGTCAGGTGGGCAGTTTTATGACTTTCATTACTAGCTCTAGGAACCCAATATAACTCACTTCAAAGGAATTAATAATTACAACAATACCAATTAAAACTATTACTTTAGTACCAATAACATCTATTGAAGGATTCTCCAAATACTTGCTAGCTTTAAATCACCTAAAATGAGAATTGTTATCTAAACATCCTTATGAGATTTTTTTTAACCAAACACAACTTACAAATGGGGCTCACGTATTTAAGAATTTAAATCACACAACAATCTTCAAATTCTGCTACCAAATGAGCCTTAAATCCTTCCTTTAGGTCACAAAAATCTAATAATAGAGAAAATAGCCAGATCAACTCATTCACACCCTATCCAAAGGCCCATTTAGCAATCAGGTGAGCAATTTCATAACTTTCATTACTAGCCCTAGGAACCCAAGATATCTCACTGTAACTCAATCAAAGGAGTTAATAGATTTTTCATATCCTTAACTATAGGAGCAACTTCCCAAAAAACTGGTTTCTCTACTTAATAGTTGCATCCAAAATTGACTTAGAGAATCCCTCTCCCCTATGGTTCAATACATCACTTCCCAGCTAACTCCATAGCTCATTGCAAGACTCAAACATCTGTGACATTTGCAAATATAGCTACAACTAGGTTAAGCACCCAAGCTTTCACCATATTGCCCTTATGGTTTCTTTGGTGTGGCCAAAGAGGTGACCGAAGAAAAATCCATTGAGTTAAATGGGAGGAAATGACGAAATTGAAAACTATTGGAGGTATGGGCTTTCGAGATCTTGCTAAGTTCAATGATTCACTCTTTGCAAAGCAAGCTTGGCGGCTCTTGCATGATAAATCATCACTTTTTTAAAAAGTATTTAAGGCTCGTTTCTTCCCAAATTCAACAATTAATGGAGTGGTGTGTATATAAATACCAAGAATGGTACCCATTGAACAGTGAATGAATTCTACATTTCTCATAGTGTTTACAGAGTGTTGTGAGGCTCTTAGGTTGTGGGTTATGTTTGCATCATTCTAGTAGTGTGCAACACTGTCGGAGAAACATTTTTGGTTTGTGGATCATACAAATTGGAATTTAGAACGTGTTTGAATAGCTGGTTTGTGTGGAGGCTAGCTCTAGACAACGTAGAACAATCTCAAAGCTCCTGTGTGATCATCGGTTTAGGTCAAAAGAGGTATGCCGAAAAAAACCGATTACTTATATTCCGCTGCAAGTTTCTATTTCTTACACTTATGTATAATAACATTTACCCATTATACAATTATTGAAAAGTACAATAATAGTAATGCACTCCCTTCTTTCACATAAAAAATTTTGGAGAGAGAAAGAGGGTGGTTAGTTCCAAAGCACACTTCTCTTTTGTTGTCTCTTTTGCTTTGGCTTTTACTTTATTCCCCTTTTTTTTTTGGGTTATGTAAAATTCCAATATAATACCTACTACAATAGTTTCTTGAAACAACAGAGTCATATAATTGTTCAAAAAAGAAACAGCAGAATTATTGTTGATCCGAATCTTTAAAAGTCAAAGTCTACTTAAAAGGAAAAAAAAATTAAAAAAAACGTTTATACTGCCTTTTGTAATGCTTGATTTTGTTTTCACAAAAAGGGTTTTCTACAGTGAAAAAGCAAGTGAAATTTTAAAGGCCTAGGAGGTCAGAGAGATTCAAAAAACTTGAGCCCTATACAGTCAAGGCAAGTCCCCATATGAACAACAACCATACCTTTTCAAAAGAAAAGGGAAGCTAGTCTAATTTTGTTGTTCTTGTTCATCTAGACCGCGTAGAAAGTTGAAAGACTTTGGTTGGTTTGATGGGATTTGGGAACAAACAAGGTACGAGATTATATTGGACGGTGGAGTTTTGTTTTGTTTTTTTTTTTTTTTGAAGATTGTGGATGGTGGAGCACTAGTCATTGAAGAAATCACGAAATCATGTGCAAATGCAAGACTATTAAAGCTAGAAACTTCATAGTAAGATCACGTTCCAAAACTTATCTGAACCATTTGTGAAAGACTCAAAGCTCTTGGGCTTTGTTTTTGCTTCGAGCTAAATAAAGAAAGATTGGGCTGAATTCAGAAAGACTAATTCAAGGCTTTCAACTCACTAAAGCAGCCCATTGGATACCTATGGCATTAAAAACTAGAAAAGGCCTAGAGCATATGAAATCCAGTAATGGACTTATGGAAAAAAAAAGAAGGTCAAGGTAGAATGATTTTTGGTATTTGGATAGATATGAGAGAAATTTAATTTGCCGAGCTAATTCCATAATGATTATACTTTATTATTCGGTAGAGTTTGAATTGCAAATTTATTGTTTAACATTAACAAATTTATTAGTTGAGCTAGCTGAAAGCTTAGAACTTATAGTTAAAAATAATCTTAATCTCACATATAATTGGTCATCCAAAAAAAAATCATATATAATTAAGGTTGTCAACACAATTTATTCAATTTTTAGAATTTAAAACTATCATAACTTTGCAAAAATAAATTCCACCTGTCACAACTAAGTAGTGTGTGAAATTGTGATTGATGCATAATAAAAAAGTTATGCTAAGGACACAACAAAATTTCAATGGTAGACTCATATGAAAGTAAGGTTATTCCTATCATAAGTTGACAACTCATGAAGGTGTGAAATTAGGTGCGTCCATAAGACTTTAAAATTTAAAACAATCACATGTTCTTTATTAATATATATATATATATATATATATATATATATATATCTCCATTGCTCATGCGAGGTCAATATGTATTAGAAGAAAACAATAAATAAATAAATAAAGTAATTAACATATCGAAGATCATCTATCCTTTTGAAGCTCTAATTTTTATTTTTTTCATTTTTTGAAATAACTGAGACAAAGTAGGAAGGAAAATTTGGCCTATTCTGAATAATAAAGATGGATTGATTGGGATTCATTGTCAGCTCATTGGGTGTGACTAAATTTGAAAACGCTAAATTCTTTTTGTAATGTTTCATGTCAGCATTGTGAAGATTGCAGAGCTTACACGTCACAAATATTTGACTAGAATAATGATTCTTTCACCGAAAAGATAGAGTTGTCAAAAAAAGTCTTATATTGTACTAGTATTAAAAAAAAATTAAGTGCATGATAAAGAAGTCCAGCAAGACTTGCCTATCAAAGTTCTAATAACGATACTCTTAGAAACTCTAGCAAATAAAAGGGGGGGGGGGGGGGGGGAGAGGATCTCCTCAAAAATTTCTAGGACCATGTTTATAGGATATCTCCAAATTTGTGCCACTGATCATTTTAGTTAGGATCAACCAGAGAAGTGGTCATTGGTCAATTAAGAAAAGCACACATTTAGTACTAGCCTGCTTCTTGATTAAATACACACAAACCTTCCTTGATTGGATAGAATGCATGGCGTGGTTAACCTATTAGAATTATTAGAATTGTTTGCTTGACAAAAGGGATAAACTAGCGTAGGGGTATAATGACTCCATCCACAAGTGTCAAGTCTGTTGGTTTTTCGAAAAATCATGTTATATATCAATTGTTACAGCCTAAAAGAAAGTTGTATAAATAGTCATCCCTGTGTAAATGTACCAAGCGAGAGGTAGCTCTGTATCAGACACATTGGTTGACTATTTTGTATTGGTTATAAAATTAAAAAAAAAAACTCTTGTTGACAACAGCCATACAATTTGTCCAGCAACTGAACATTAGGAGGTATGGGGTTCAAGGTTCAACTGATAGTCTAGTGGTAGCAGTATCTTTTGTGGTGCCTTATATGACTAGAATAATTGAGATGGATAAGCACGGATAATTTTTCTTTTGAATGGACAATGCATTCACATAAACACTGAACTTTATGTTTTAGTCATTGGGAAAATGAGGGAAAAAAAGTGAATGACAAACAGATAATAGCAAGCAAACATAACCCAAAAGCAAATTTGTCTACATATATTTCTCAGGGGAAAAGATACAACTTTGTATGTCATGCATCAATTGGACAACCTAATTTCTACCTAAACAATTTCATTTGAGGTACTTGCTGTTGCAATTTCGGATTGCCTATAGATCTCAAAGTCATTTCTAACACCGTACCTCTCCCCAAGAGTACTTATTGTATTGTACAATTCAAACATTGCTGGCCTTTTACTTGGAAAAGGGTTAAGACAGGTACATGCAATTCTATAGAATTCAAAGATTTCACCATCAAATCCTCTACCAATCAAAGATTTATCAATGACATCGTAGAGATCAGACGAAGAAGTGAAAAGATGAGTAATCCAATCAACCAAACTCCCATTTGAATTGTTCGAATAATTGTTGATTTGAATGTGTTCCTTTCCTATAATTAGCTCCAAAAGTAGAATTCCAAAATCATACACATCCTTTTTAACAAAACCCAAATCCCAAACCCCAAAGTCTACAAAAGTGCTATTACTTGAGTGAGTGTCATTTGAATCAATAAACATTATTCCTTCAGAACTTGATATTTTTGCTCCTCCAAAATTTGATATCTTAGGAACAAAATTATTATCAAGTAAAATAGAGTTTGAACTCAAGTTAAGATGTACTACTCGAAAATCCCACCTGTGGTGAAGCCATGCCAAGCCTCTTGCTACCCCAATTGCAATTTGAATCCTCAAAGACCATTCCAAGATCCTATTGTTGCGTTCCTTTGCATGTAGCCAATCGTAAAGATTGCCATTTGATATATATTGGTACACTAGGAGCTTTTCTTTCCTCTCTTTACAGAATCCCAAGAGGGGAACTATGTTATTGTGCCTCCATCTGCCCAGAGCCAATAACTCACATATGAATTGTTTGTCAAATGTTTGACAACCATGTAACCTCTTAACTGCAAGGGGTGAACCATTTGGAAGGATTGCCTTGTACATCACCCCGATCTTTCCAAACCCAATCACATTGTCTGTGCAGAAATTGTTAGTTGCCTCTCTGAGTTCTGTAAAGTTCATTCTAATAACCATTCCCTCCAGCTGAGAATTCTAGGGATCAAATAATTTGCCACTATGAATTAATACTAATTTGAAATTACAGCCAAATTTATCACATGGATGTTTCTTTTTAAGGGGCTATATGATTGCATTATTTTGATCATTATTTCACCTACCATTTTGTGTAACGTGCTATACATTTGTGAAAACAAACACTAAATTCTGCATATGATCAAAACTTTCCATATTATTTTCTTATAAAACAGTACAAAATGTGGCGTTAGACTCAAAACCTATAGACAGTAACGGTTCTAGGAATTTTTTTTTTTCAAGGTGGCCATTAAAAAAATTTAAATTATGCAAAATCTAATAAAAAGAAAACTTCATATATTGACACACACACACACACATGCAAAGTCCTACAGTTTTCTTATTTTGAAATCATTGTATAATATTCTCATTATCGATGCTATAAGCTATATCACTTTCAAAATTTTAGTTCAATAAAATTTTTCCTAGACGTTTTCATTTTGTTTGTAAGGGCTTAGTATTCTATTAAGAGGACTAAAATTTAAGGACAAAGTTTAGTTACAAACATAATTGTAGTCTAAGACTACAACTCTCACTAAACAAATTAACATAACTACATATTTTAAAAATCTAACCGTTGTATTGCATGTTTTTTATGTTCTTAAAATACATGTAAAATTTCATGTCAATTAGATGTAATTTACAATTAGATCCATAAACTTATTGTTTATGTATAATTTTAGACTACAAAAATTCAAAATTTAAACAGTTGATTAGTGACATAACTATTAATTTTTTATCTTCTTAAAATTTTGCAAGTATGAAGAATATAAGAAGAAAATATAATTTAATGATGAATTTGTCATAATTTACATCCAATAAAAAAATAAAAAATTCAATGGAGTTATATCCTTAGGCCCTCAAAGATTTGTGGTCAGCTTAAATTTTTTTAGGGTGGTCACAAATTTTTTTATGAGGGTAAAAAATCATAGAAGGGATTAAGTGATGCACCTTCCTATGTTTTAAGGAGAAACCACCTATATTTTTCCGAAAAAGATTTAAAATCAAAGAATTGAAAGAAGTTAATTTATTAATTTTCTTAGTGGCTAGAGAGTACCTTTTTGCTCCCTTCTAGCAGGAGCCCTTTAGTTGGCAGCTGGTTAACTTGATCAGCTTCTTCATTCTCGTTCTTACTACTTTGCTTGTCGTTCATGCAAGCCACATAATGGGACCGGAACATAAAAATAGTTTTTACTGAAACTGCATAATTATACTATCAACAATCTTTTATAAGACTCAGATAAATTACAAAGGTTGGTGTTATGTCATTGGTATTATATATAGTAGCTTGTATCCGGAGTGATGTACAAGATATTTATTTATAACTAATTTCATAGCATTATAAATTTTAATTTTTAGTGTCTTTTTTTTTTTTCCTAGAAATAAATGAGTAAAGTAGTTGTTGTAAGAGAGCTTAAATAATTGTTTGTAGATAAAAAAAAAAAAAAAAGTAAATAATAATGCATTAATTCTGTTCAAAGGGTTTTAAGATGCATACCTGTAGCAAGTAATTTGTTTTAAAAAAAAAATTAGTTAAATAGATTATATTAAACAGGCATGTTACTATTGTAATCAAATTTATGAATTAAAACATTCTAAAAAACTTAACACTTAATAAAATCACAAATTAATAATTTTCTGTAATGTCCAATTGTCCTTTACTAATTTACAACAAACCAACTTGATACATAAATCCGCTTCATATATTCAATCAAAAAAATAAAATAAAATAAATCCGCTTCATAGTTGTTTGGGGGTCTAGATCAGTTTTTTTTTTTTTTTTTTTTTTTTTTTTTTTTTTTTTTTTTTTTTTCAGTTATGAACTAAAAGACTAGCTGACAGCAGCCATACAAGTTATCCACCAATCGAAAGTCAAGATGAATGTACTTTATTTCCACAAGAAATTAATATCAATATTTTTGGCGATTTGAACAAATTTGCTAAACACAGATCATATCCTCGTGAGTATAATTAATCGATGACAAAAAAAAAAAAAAAACAATGGAGGACAATTTTATTAGTGGACCGTGCATTCACAAAAGAATGAAACTTTGTGTTTTAGTCGTAATAAATAAATCTAATATAAGAAGATATTGGTGGGGCCAAAGGGGGGATCGTAGGAAAATTCATTGGCTCCGTTGGAGTGAATTAACAAAATCTAAGATTGTAGGAGGAATGGGCTTCCGTGACTTGGCTCATTTTAATGATGCTCTCCTAGCTAAGCAAGCGTGGCGTCTTATCCACAATAAGGACTCTCTCTTTTACAAGGTGTTTAAGGCGAAGTTTTTTCCTCATGGCTCTCTAATTGATGCAAAAGAATCCTCTTCCGGATCGTATGCTTGGAAAAGCATCTTGAGGGGTCGTGACGTGGTCCTAGAAGGAGCTTGTTGGAGGGTAGGCAATGGGAAATCTATCAAAATCTGGCAACATTATTGGCTGCCACGAAAACACCCAACTATGGTAGCATCCCCAATGGTGGAATCTATGGAGGAAGCTACTGTGGACTGTTTGATAGATGAAGGGACACGCACATGGAATGCTGACATGGTGGATGGTATGTTTGCACCGGAAGAAGCAGAAGAAATTAAGAACATTCCATTGGCCCGGGTAGCTACTGAAGACTCACTGTTTTGGCCACTAGCACAGGATGGTAAGTTCAATTGCAAGCTGGGGTACCGGTTCTTGAAGGAAGTAGAGGATGGTTCTCACATGGAGGCTCGGCCTGATCATGAAAAAGGCTTATGGAAGAATATCTGGGCTTTGGCATGTCCGAATAAGGTGAAGAATCTAGTTTGGAGAGCTTGCCGTAACTCCCTTCCATCAAAGAGCAATCTTCTGCGTAGAACTATTATCACGGATCAGACCTGTGACCGTTGTCGAGGTGAAGCAGAAGACATGATTCATGCAGTATGGAGTTGTAAAAACCTGGATTGTGTGTGGGATAAGGATACCGCATGGAGTTTTCGGAACCAGAAATCTTTTTCAAGCTTCAGTGAATTGATGGCTTGGGTATTTGAGCATCAACGGACGCCAGCTCTCTTTGCTTTCACGGTGTGGTCCATCTGGACTCAAAGGAACCAAATGCGCTCTCAACAACCATGTTGCTCCCTGAACCTTCTTTCTCAATTTGCAGTTGAGAGATATTCAGAATACCAAGCTATCTTACCACCATCTTCACCTAGTAGACCACGCATGAGAACACGTTGGAAGCCACCTCCATTGGACGTCTTTAAAATTAATTTTGATGGAGCCGTTTTTGCCGAAGAAAATTGTTCAGGGGTGGGAGTTATTATCCGTAACAGAGAAGGCTTGGTGCTTGCAGCCATGACAGAAAAAATTCCCCAGCTCCTCCAACCAATTGAAATTGAGGCCAGGGCAGCCACAAGGGCTCTTGAGTTTGCTAGGGAGGTGGGCATCTCAGCAGCTGTTCTTGAGGGAGATTCTTTGCTAGTGATTAAGGCGTTAGAAACAAAGGACGTTGGACTTGCTCCATTTGGTCTTTTGATTCAGGATGCTTACAGTTTTATTCCAACTTTTTCTTTATTGTCTTACTCTCATACAAAGAGAGAGGGCAACCTAGTAGCGCATGATTTGGCGAAGTTAGCTGTTACTATCCCAAATTGTGTAGTATGGATGGAAGATGTTCCACCGGAAGTTGTTGATTCATATCAGGCTGATTTGGCCGGGTTTTCTTAAGAAAAGTTCGTAGCATTCATTCTAAAAAAAAAAATAATAATAATAATAAATAAATAAATAAATCTAATATAACATTCATTTATTTCTGTTTCTTAGGGGCAATGATGACAAAAAGACAAAAAGATTATAGCAAACAAACATAACCCAAAAGAAAATCTGTTTTCTGATTTTTCTCAACATAATTTTGCACTTTGTATGCAATGCTTCAATTGGTCTATGTAATTTCTACCTCAACAATTTCATTTGACGTACTTGCGGTAGCAATTTCAGGTTGACTCAAAATCTCAAAGTCATTTGTGATGCCATATCTCTCCCCCAAAAGATTTATTGTATTGTACAATTCAAGCATTGTTGGCCTTTGAGCAGGAAAGGGCTTAAGACAAGTACATGCAATTCTGAGAAACTGAAAGATTTCACCATCAAATCCTTGGCCAATCAAAGGTTTATCAATGACATTGTAGACATCAGAAGAACTTGTCAAAAGATGAGTAATCCAATCAACCAAACCCTCGCACAAACTATTTAGATAATTATCAATTTGATTGAGTTCCTTCCTTGTAATTAGCTCAAGAAGTAAAACTCCAAAGTCATAGACATCCTTTTTGACAAAACCCAACTCCCAAACCCCATTATCTACAAAAGAGCTACTGCTTGAGTCAATCTCATTTGAATCCCTGAACATTGCTCCTTCAAAAGTTGATATTTTTGCCCCTCCAAAATTTGATATCTTGGGCTCAAATTTTTTATCAAGTAAGATACAATTTGAACTCAAGTTAAGATGGACTACTCTAAAATTGCCCTTATGGTGAAGCCATACTAAGCCTCTTGCTATCCCGATGGCAATTTTGATCCTCAAAGGCCATTCCAAGATCTTATCATTGCCTTCCCTTGCTTGTAGCCAATCATAAAGATTGCCATTCGAAATATATTGGTACACTAGAAGCTTTTCCTTCCTCTCTCTACAGAATCCCAAGAGAGGAACTATGTTATTGTGTCTCAATCTACCTAGAGCTAGGAGCTCACTTATGAATTGTTTCTCAAATGATTGACAATCATGTAACCTCTTGACCGCAAGAAGTGAACCATTTGGAAGCATTGCTTTGTACATCACCCCGATCTTTCCCAACCCAATGGCATTATCTGGGTTGAAATTGTTAGATGCCTCACTGAGTTCTGTAAAGTTCACTCTAGTAACTTTTCCTTCCAATTGAGAATTCTGTGGATCAAACAATTTGCCACTTTGGATTAGTACTAAATTGAAATTCCAACCAAATTTATTACATGGATGTTTCCTTTTTAGGGGCTGTATGATTGCATTATTTTGATCATTGTTTCACTTACCATTTTGTGTAACGTGCTACACATTCGTGAAAACAAACACTAAGTTATGCATATGATCACAACTTTACGTATTATTTTCATATAAAACAGTACAAAATGAGGTGTTAGACTCAAAACTGTAGACAGGGGTGGTTTTAGGAATTTTTTTTCTATGGTGGCCATTAAAAAACTTAAATTATACAAAATCTAATAAAAAAAGAACTTTATATATTGAAAAAAAAAAAAGAATAAAAGAAAAAAACCACATGCACATGTAAAGTCCTACAATTTTCTTATTTTGAAATCGTTGTATGATATTCTCATTATCAATGTTATAAGTTATATCTTTTTCAAAATTCTTAGTTCAATAAAATTTTCCTAGAATTTTTTTTTTTGGTGGTAAGGGCTTAATGTATTAAGAGGACTGAAATTTAAGGATAAAGTTTAGTTACAAACATAGTTGTAATCTAAAACTACACCTCTCACTAAACAAATTAACATGACTACATATTTTGAAAATCTAACCGTTAAATTGGATGTTCTTTATGTTCTTAAAACACGTATCAAATTTCATGTCAATCAGATGTAATTTAAAATTAGATCCATAAAATTATTTTTTATGTATAATTTTAAACTACAAAAACTCAAAATTTAAACAGTTGATTAATGACATAACTATTTACTATTAATTTTTTATCTTCTTGAAATTTTGCGAGTATGAAAAATATAAGAAAAAAATATAATTCAATAATGAATTTGTCAAAATTTAAATCCAATAAAAAAAAAGTTCAATGGAATTGTAGCTGTAGGCCCTTAAAGAATATTTGTGGCCACGTTAAATTCTTTTAGGGAGGTTACAAATTTTTTTTTTTTTTTTAATGGTAAAAATATGATTATGTGCTCGTTTGAATAGCACTTATTAGTGCTGCGTCTGCGTTTCCTCAGTTTTTTTTTTTTTTTCTTTACAGCCACAATAGTTGACCCGTTTTTCTGTGAATAATGCACTTGTGTACTGTTCATGGGTCCCATAAACTCTACTTTTTATCAACTTTTTCATTAAAAATGGGTCTCACAGCACTATTCACATATTTAAAAATTATTTTGCTACAGTGTTTTCAATTTTCAGTTTTCAGTTTTCAGTTTCAACAAAATAAGTTCTATCCAAATAGACCCTATGTGTGGCGCGTTCCTATATTTTAAGGAAAACCCACCAATATTTTTCCGAAAAATATTTAAATCAAAGAATTGAAAGAAGTTACTTAATTTTCGTAGTTTGAGAGTACCTTTTTGCTCCCTTCTAGCAGGAACCCTTTAGTTGGCGGCTGGTTAACTTGATCAGCTTCTTCGTTCTTGTTCTTAGTACGTCGCTTGTCATTCATGCAAGCCACATAATGGGACCGGAACATAAAAATAGTTATTACTGAAACTGCAAAAACCGCGTAACCAACTAGAAACCCATCTTTGAATGAAAAATCGGACTTCCTTCTTTGCTTTGGAGTTGGACAGGGTTCCAAAGGCGCTCCACAAAGACCCGGGTTGTTAGCAAAGCCATCGGCTCTAATAGTTCTATTGAGATCAAAGTAAGGGACAGGGCCTGTCAAAATATTGTTAGAAACACTGAATTGTTTCAAACGAGGGAGGAGGGCAAATTCTGCAGGGATTTGACCAGTTAGACGGTTGTTGTCAAGTTTAAGGACATTTAGATAAGTGCAATTGCATAAGCTAACTGGAATTTTGCCAGAAAAGTTGTTGCTGGAAAGGTCGAGGATTGTGAGAAACCCAACTAAATGATCTATGTTAAATGGGAGGTGTCCTGAAAGTTCATTATTGGAGAGGTCTAACCCGGTTAGACTTGTGCAGTTTTCAATGCCCTGAGGGAACCGGCCGCTGAGCCCCATGTCGCTTAGTCTGAGATTTAAGACCCTATTCTCATCAGGGTTCCAGCATTCGACCCCAGTAAATTTGCAGATGAAACCTTCAGTATTGTTATTGAAGTTCCATGAAGTATTAAGGTAGCCGTAAGGGTCTTCAAGCGAATGTTTAATTGACTTCAAGCAGGCGATATCACTCTGTACGCCATTGCTTATTTCAAGAATATCCAGAAATAAGCAAGCAAATATGTGAAAAAGAGCAGCAAATACTCTGGCATTAAGAGTCATTTGCTTGTGAGTGCTCAGCGCAAGAAAAGCTAGAACTAAAAAGCCATATATGTAACTACTTAGAAATAGAAAGATAGAAACAAAATCTAGAGTTGCAACATATTTTCACAAAAAATTTCAATAGTTCTTGAATCTTCAAATAACATATTAACTGTTTTTGGAAGACTTGGCTGTGTATCAAAATAAGTTAAGAGTTTCAACATATCTCACAACCACCAAATAGGGTAAAAAGAAGAGAATTAATGGCCCCCTAGTAAAGTAGTTGGCTGTCTAATTTTCCAAGTCATGTAGTCATACCCCGTGAAGAACGCTAGTAGAAAATTTAAAGCCTGCAAAGCAAAGTCAAATGGGTTTAAGCCAAGAAAGAGAAAGGACTGTTGACTGTTGATTCCTAATAATTTCAGCGAAAGATCCGGCGACCCCTTTTTCTTTTTATATTTATTTTTAAATTTTGATAGTTGTGCTTTTGGCCCTTCAAATATTAGGTCTGTTTGGATAGAACTTATTTTGCTGAAACTGAAAACACTGTAGCAAAATAATTTTTAAATGTGTAAATAGTACCGTGGGACCCATTTTTAATGAAAAAGTTAATAAAAAGTGGAGTTTGTGGGGCCCATGAACAGTACATAAGTCAGCACTATCCAAACATACACTAAGGGTGTGTTTGGATAGAACTTATTTTGCTGAAACTGAAAACTGGAAACACTGTAGCAAAATAATTTTTAAATGTGTGAATAGTATTGTGGGACCCATTTTTAATGAAAAAGTTGATAAAAAATGGAGTTTGTGGGACCGTGAACAGTGCATAAATACACTGTTCACCAGAGAATGGGTCAACCATTGCGGCTGAAAAGGCAAAAAAAAAAAAAAAAAAAAAAAAAAAGAAAGGAAGGAGAAAACGCAACACAACAAATAAAAGTGCTATCCAAACTATGATTTTTTCATAAAGTTTTCAAGAATTATATTTATAATCAACAGTAATTCTCTCACACAACCTATTTCACTTCTTTCATACCTATGAACTTTCTATGCTTTAAATGTTTACATCACCTTCTCGCGTTTTAAAATGTGTATCACCACAATTGTAGATATTGTATACAAACGTGAGAGAATATTTATCATTTAAATATCGATTTTTTCTATTAACATTCATTAATAACGCGGTTGTTAATATAAATCGTTTTGCAAGGTTTGTTGTCTTATGCCCTATATCATACATCAAGAAACGAGTATTGGGCCTGTTCTGTTGTTGTACTTGCCCTACACTCACATTGCTTGTACCATATAATACACACATAATGTGCCTATATAAAGGCATTCCCTAGTACTAGTAGAGTTTTATATACAGTAATACACTCAAGACATACAGAATTCAGTCTTCAACACTCGCAAATGGGCATTATGTTCAACTCATTTATAATGGGTAAAATGAATGATCCTACAGTAAAATAGTTGGCTGTCTAATTTTTCGAAAACACACCATATTTTCGTAACACTATGCAAATACAACACTATTACAGCTAGAAACTTCATAGTAAGATCACGTTCCGATACTTATCCGAACCGTTTGTGAAATTCAAAACTTTTGGGCTTTGTTTTTGCTTCGGCCTAAAAAATAAATGAGGAGGCTGAATTATGAAAGATGAATTCAAGGCTTTGGACCCAGAAAAAAAGACCATTAGATATCTTTGGCATAAAAATAAAAATAATAAAATATATACTTTTTATAAGCATAGATTTTTTTTTTTTTTTTTTACCTTCATTTATTTATTTTATATATAAAAAAAAAGCTATTGCTACTGTATTCATCCTTATAAGTATTTATGCACAGATTAAATTTTTATTTGATTCCTTTTTAATTTCTATATTGTGTTGGTTTAAATGAATTATTTCTCAAGTTTTCAGAGGATGGACTTTAGAAAAGATGTTCAACTTCTATATGCCAAGCATTGACTATAAGTCTTGTACATGGAACAAATCGAGATAAGAAATTAAGAATATGGTCCATTTGGAGTAGACGTCATAGGTTGAAACTCTCTCTCAAAAAAAAAAAAAAAAAAAGACAAGAAAAATGCATAATAATATTGTTTCTTAAGAGCATCAGTTATTGCCAAATATATATATATTTTCACAGATCAAAACTTACAACTTTAATATATCATTTGAAATGTCTTGTATAGTAGTTTTTTTGGTATTTGGTGTTCTAAATACTAAATATATAGTATTTAGAACACGTTATGCTGGTACTCTAATTTTGGGCTGACCATGATTTTTTATTTTTTATTTGGGTAAATTATAAATTACACCTCTAAAGTTTGAAGATGATTGAATTTTTTACCTTGAAGTTTTAAAATTTGAATTTTACCCCTAATGTTTGGGGGTATTTGGATTTTACACCTTGACATTTTAGAATTTAGATTTTACTTCCTATATTTCAGGAGTAATTGGATTTTACTCCCTAAAGTTTGAGAGTGTTTGGATTTTATCCCCCTAAAGTTTCAGAATTTTTGGGTGTAAAATCCAAACACTTCTGAACTTTATGGGATAAAATTCAAAGTTTGAAGCTTCAGGAGGTAAAATCTAAAGTTTAAAATTTCAAGGTGTAAAATTCAAATACTCTCAAATTTTAGGAGTGCAATTTGCAATTTGCAATTTACAATTTTTATTTTAAAGTTTTACCTTTGTTAAGTTTTTTGAGTTGAGCAGTTACTAATTGGGCTAGGCTAATTAAAAGGAAATGGGTCTAAGTTTTTGGAAGAGGGAAGCACAATTCCAAAAAAGAAAAAAAATATAACCAATAATTTTTTTTCCTTTTTCTCTGGGTTAGGGGGATCCAAATTTTTTTTTTTCTTTTTTTTTTTTCTTAGGGCCGGGGCCGCTTGGGTCCGTCCCTTCATCCATTTGCTAGTCAGTGTTTAGCAAGAAAACGCAGGCATAAAGAGCCTTACGTGTAACCACTTAGAAACAGACATATTGAAACAATATCCTTTCCAGGAAATTTCAGATTGGAAAATAGATCATTTCCATTAATTCTTGGAGCTTCAAAGAATATATAAAAATTGAAGCCAAGTCTAAACTACTAGATTAAGTAATTTTCCAAAAGTGGTTGCTGAGTCTAATTTTCCAAGTCATTGCACCGTCAAGAACGCTAGTTGAGACTCCAGAGCATGGAACACGAAGTCAATAAACAGTACTGTCAAATTAATGCGTGTAAACGAAATTTCTCTGAGCTTGTACAACAATCTGTTGGTTTCCTGCAATTTGGGTGGAGGATATGTCCCCACCAATTGTTTTCTTTTGTTCCTATTCGTATTTATCCTCAAAAGTTTTTAATCACCAGAACTTTGTCGGCAGAGTTTAGTTTATTGAAAAGGGGTTTTATGTTCAAATCATTTTTGTGATTTATAATATTGAAAAATTCTTATTTAATACCAAATGGAAAATTCTATTTTCACCTCAAATAATATAGCGGATTTATTGATATATCACACAAATTTATTGGGAATTCCATGCAC
This sequence comes from Quercus engelmannii, assembly GCA_029955605.1. Lineage (NCBI taxonomy): Eukaryota > Viridiplantae > Streptophyta > Magnoliopsida > Fagales > Fagaceae > Quercus > Quercus engelmannii. Next base: position 58,702,601 of record JARPSG010000006.1, on the reverse strand, counting down.
AAGAAGATAATTTAATATATATATATATATATATATATATATTTTTTTTTTTAAGTTGTACCCAGTGAATAAAGAATAAACAATAACCAAGCACAACGTTTTGGCCAATGGAAAACCAATGAAGAATTCTTTCAAAGAAAAACCACTCCAGTATCCAATTGCATAGAAAATTCACTGGAAGAACCAATTACAATAGTCTACTTGAAAAACATTTATACAACTAGCCTCTCTTTGTAACCTCAACAAATGTCCGGTTTCCCCTTCACACTGCAGTGGCTCCAAAACCTCTAGAATCCTTATTTTTTTAATTCTTATTTTAGGGGATAAAGATAACAAAAAGACAGTGAAGGGCAGAAAAAGTAACAAGAGAAAACTTACCAATTAAGAGGGTCTTCCAAGGAATCTGTAATAGATTTCAAGCAAGAGATATCACTCAAACTACCAGAACTCAGGCTAAACGTACCTGGCAATGGCAAAACGGGTCAGACCCATTTGACCCGACCCGTTTGACCTGCAACCCGATTGACCTGTTTAAAAATGACCCATTTTGACCTGTAACCCGTTTTGACCCGCGACCCGATTGACCCGAACCGAACCCGAACCTGATCCACACGTTTTGCCACGTCTACCAATGTTGAGTAAATTGAGATTGAGGTGTAATTTTTATAAAATATTTACTTATTCTTTTTTACTTAATATGTTATGTACTCCATTATAGTTTGTCATTTTTTACTTGCCACCTTCATTTTCTCTTCCTACTTTAAATAGATTGAAGATTATACCAAGATTAATTTCTAGAAAGCTGGAACAAGAGTTGCACCAAATTTGGGTATCAATTCAAGTGTTTAGTGGTAATTGGTAACAATATCACTAGTGAGAATCTAATCACAATTAAAGAACTCATAAACAATTGACAGATTGCATCTATTTCAAAAAAAAAAAAAAAAAATTGTTTGAAAAATACGGGTCAACTCAACCTGCAACCCGATTGACCCGTTTTAAAAATGACCCGTGACCCGTAAACCCGATTGATCCGACCCGAACCTAACCCGACCCGCCCGTTTTGCCACGTTATATGAAAAACAACTCATTTGGATGATATGATAACAGGAATGAAAGTATGGCTAATCGGAGCTGTAACACAAATCCATTATGTTAATCTTGGGTATAAAACAAGAATAAGAAAAGGGTGGTTCCTTGCATTTTCCAAGAAGAACATGTCTGTTTTTCGTTTTCTTTTGGCCAAGAAAAAACTGCAACCTTTTTGTTATGTTACCCCAACTTTTTATTTTTCTAGTCGTCAATCACGGAGTCAACGTAGGCCACAATCCTTGCTATAGTTTCTACTTCCAGATTTTTTTTTTTTATAATGAAAGTAATTTATACGCCACACTTGATTTTAAGAAAAATTGATTAAGTTGTTATACCAAGTAATTATGTAACAGAGCAGTGTTGGCCACATTCCTGAAAAGGACTACGTCTAGATTTGTTCTGTTTTTCTGTAGAGCAGTCGTGTGTTGGGCCAAGCTGCTGTAGATGTCAAATTTAAATTTTAGAATTGGACATAGGCTAAACTAAAAACAGATGGCTAGCAATATATTTCAAGACAAAGTTTAGCCATAAAGTAGTTTGTAGCCAACGACTATAATTCCCACTAAAAAAATTAACATAATTACATATCTTGAAAATATTCTTAACATGCATGTCAAATTTCATGTGGATTAGATGTTATTTACTATTTGATTTATGAACTTATTTTTAATTATGCATAATTTTAAATTGTAAAATCTTAAAATTTAAATATTTGATTGATGACATAGCTATTGATCTTTGATTTTGTGAAAATTTTGCAAGCATGAAATATATAAAAAGAAAATGTAATCCAAATCGTGGATTTGTCAAAATTCATGATGTAGAATAGACCACAATGGCCTTCCTAGACTCCCACATGCGCCTGAAATCATCGTGCAAGGCAAAAAGACGCTAGTATAAATCATGGGTCACGGAGTCGAAATCGCATGAAATTTGACAAGTTGAAGGGAAACGGCCCTCTAAGCAATAGTTATCGCTTTTCCACAAGGTACCCCCTTAAAATGGCAAATTCCTTCATTTAGGCCCTAAAAACTGTGATTTTGCCGTTTATAGTAATTTTTGTTTCCTTAATAACTTTTTACTCAAAAAGTCAAAATAAGGTTTCAATTGTTTTGAGACAACCCTTAAGGTCAATAGTTTATGACTTTGCATTTAGTTGGATTTTTCACCCTAAAGTTTTTAAATTTGGATTTTACTCCCTAACGTTTGGGGGTGTTTGAATTTTGCACCTTGATGTTTTAAAATTTGGATTTTATCTCCTATATTTCAGGAGTAGTTGGATTTTATTCCCTAAAGTTTGAGAGTGTTTGGATTTTACACCCCTAAAGTTTTAGAATTTTGGTGTGTAAAATCCAAACACTTCCGAACTTTAGGGGGTAAAATCCAAAATTTGAAACTTTAGGGGATAAAATCCAAAGTTTAAAACTTCAAAGTGTAAAATCTAAATACCCTCAAATTTTAAAAGTGCAATTTGCAATTTACAATTTTTAAAAAAAATTTTTTTTTTGTTAAGATTTTTGAGTTGAGTAGTTGCTAATTAGGTTAGGCTAATTAAAAGAAAATGGGTCTAAGTTTTTGAAAGAGGGAAGCACAATTCTAAAATGAAAAAAAATATAACCAATAAAAAAAAAATTCTTTTTTTTTTTTTCTCTGGGCTAGAGGGATCCAAATTTTTCTTTTTTTTTTCTTTGGGCCGGGGCCGCTTGGGTCCGTCCCTTCATCCATGTTTAGCAAGAAAACGCAGGCGCAAAGAGCCGTTACGTGTAACCACTTAGAAAGAGACATATTGAAGCAAAATCCTTTCCAGGAAATTTCAGATTGGAAAATAGAACATTTCCATTAATTCTTGGAGCTTCAAAGAATATATAAAAATTGAAGCCAAGTCAAAACTACTAAGTTAAGTAATTTTCCAAAAGTGGTTGCTGAGTCTAATTTTCCAAGTCATTGCACCGTCAAGAACACTAGTTGAGACTCCAGAGCATGGAACACGAAGTCAATAAACAATGCTGTCAAATTAATGCATTTAAACGAAATTTCTATGAGCTTGTCCAATAATTGCGTGAATGCATACACTGAAAGGACGGTTGGTTTCGTGCAATTTGGGTGGACGATATGTCTCCACCAATTGTTTTCTTTTGTACCTAGAAGATAAATTAGGAATTCCATACACTAGAAGATTGAAAAAAAAAAAAAAAAAAGCTGTACACTGCACAAAGCAATAAACAATAACCAAGCACAACGTTTTGGAAAATGGAAAACCAATGAAGAATTCCTTCAAAGAAAAACCACTCCAGTATCCAATTGCATAAAAAATTCACTGGAAGATCCAATTACGATAGTCTAGTTGAAAAACATTTATACAACTAGTCTCTCTTTGTAACCTCAACAAATGTCCGGTTCCCCCTTCCCACTGCAGTGGCTCCAAAACCTCTAGAATCCTTATTTTTTTAATTATTATTTCATGGGATAAAGATAACAAAAAGATAGTGAAGGGCAGAAAAAATATCACAATAATAAAATGTAACCCAAATAATGTTTGGGACAGCAAATATGTTACATATATTTCGAAATGTGAAAGCTACACTTTTTATTTCATGTTTCAATTGATCTCTGCAATTTCTAGCTCAACAATTTCATTTGAGCTACTTGCAATAGCAATTTTAGATTGCATCAATATCTCAGAGTCATTTTTGATGCCATATCTCTCCCCAAAAGTACTTACTGTATTGATGTCAATTGAGCTATTTGCAATAACAATTTCAGGTTGCATCAATATCTCAGAGTCATTTCTAATGCCATCTCTCTCTCCAAAAGTACTTATTGTATTGTATAATTCAAGCATTGTTGGTCTTTGAATAGGGAAGGGGTTAAGACAGGTACATGCAATTCTAAGTAACTCAAAGATTTCACCATCAAATCCTTTGCCAATCAGAGAATTATCAATAACACTGTAAATATCAGATGAATTGCTCAAAAGGTGAGTTATCCAATCAAACAAACTCCCATTAAATCTGTATGAAAAACTGTTAATTTCAGTGGGTTCCTTTCTTGAAATTAGCTCAAGAAGCAGAATTCCAAAGTCATAGACATCCTTTTTAACAAAACCCAACTCCCATACCCCACTGTCTACAAAAGAACTATTTCTTGTGTTGATGACATTTGAATTCATGAACATTAACCCTCCAGAACTTGATATTTTTGCCCCCCAAAAATTCCCTATCTAATAAGATAGAGTTTGAACCCAAGTTGAGATGGACCACTCGGAATTCATATTTATGGTGAAGCCATGCTAGGCCTCTTGCTATCCCAATTACAATTTTAGTCCTCAAAGGCCATTTGAAGGTCTTATCCTTGAGTTCTCCTTCTCCTACATGTAGCCAATCATAAAGGTTGCCATGCAATATGTATTTGTACACTAGAAGTTTCTCATTTTGTTCATTGCAGTATCCCAAGAGGGGAACCAGGTTATCATGTCTCAATATACCTAGAGCTGATAGCTCAGATAGGAATTGTGTCTCTTATGATTGACAATTATTTAACCTCTTAACTGCAAGAGACCAGTAATTTGGAAGCACTGCCTTGTACATCATCCCAATCTTTCCCATTCCAATGACATTGTTTGTGTTGAAATAGCCAGTCGCCTCACTAATTTTTGTAAAGCTCATTCTAGTAACCATTCTCTCCATCTGAGACATCTGTGGATGAAATCATTTGCAATTTTTGCATTAGTGCTAATAAGAATTTATATAACAAAATTTAACACAGATGTTTCTTTTAAGTGGTTGTACGAACAGTCTACAGTTGATGAATTGAGGAGAGTATCTCATTGGAGATCATTTCATGGAGGTGGTATATTGTATAACAGTTGCATACAATACACCTCTCACATACAGATGCGTCCCATTCTTACAAGGTCTATGCCCATGTGAGAGGAGCATTATTTGCAAGTATTAAACAAGTAATAAATCTCATCTCATGAGGTACCCCTCTCGTATTTGGTTCTTCCCTAAATATCTATGGCGCCCAAATGTGAGAGGGGCTCTCATAACATAATTTTTCAAAGGGCGAGAAGCAGAGAGTAATTAATGTCGAATTGAAAGGATCTAGAATATGCCAGTAAAGCTTTCTCTGTGACAGTGTAAGAGGGCTTCTTCGATATTTTTAACATTGTTTTGGATTGTAATTAGGAGACAAATATATTTGTCATTTTTTCTTTGAAAATAGTCTACTGCAATCATGTATTGGACAAAAAGAAACAATGAAGATGGAAACAAACAGGCTCTAAGAGATTACCATCATGTTCTTGCTTCTTTCATCAGTGGAACACCATCGGGTTCCTGCTTTCATTAATTTCTTGTTCTTCTTGGTTATTGCCTTCTTCACAAGCAATATTGGCGTATTACGAAACATAACGACTACCACCGTGACCATAGCGACAATCCAGCCTACCAAAAATCCTTCTTTGCATAGAACAATAAACTTCTTAGGAGAAGGTTTGCAAGGTTCCAACGGAGCCCCAAAAAAGTCCCAGATTATTTGCATAGCTCTCTGCAGGAATGGTAAGATCGGAAAACACAGGCACCGGCCCTGATAAGAGATTGTTAGCAACACTAAAATTGCTGAGACTCTGAAGCTGGTTAATTTCTGGAGGGATAAATCCTGTTAGCTGGTTGTTGTCAAGTCGAAGGACATTTAGATGATCGCAATTCAAGGGAGGTCACGTACGGGAGCAACAAAGATATGTCAGATGGAATGGTGCCTGTAAGCTCATTACCTGACAGGTCCAGACCCATTATCGATGTGCAGTTCTCGATTTCTCGAGGAAAGTGGCCCTTTAGCCCCATGTTCTCCAACTTGATATTAAGAACTTTGTTTTCGTTAGTGCGCCAGCAGTCGACCCCAACAAATTTACAGATGAAAACTTCTGTGTTGTAGCTGAAATCCCATGATTTGAAGTTATTGTAAGGGTCTTCTAATGACTCTTTAATCGACGTCAAGCAGTAGATATCAGTCTCTGTGCCATTGCTTATTTCAAGAATGTCCAGAAATGACCAAGCAAATATGTGAAGTAGAGCTATGACGAGTTTGGAACTATGAGCCATTTGCTTCTGAGTGTTTAGTAAGCTAGAATACTCAGAGGTAGAAAGCATTGTACGTAACCAGTTATAGAGAAATATCGAAACAATCATTTTCAAGAAATTTCAAACTGGAAAATTGATAACACGCGTTAATTCTTTAATTCTCGAAAATGTGGTTTGGAAGAAATGGCTGAAATTTGAGCATTTTCGTTTTGGAGGATTGAGCCATGTTTTTTGGAGGAACGTACAAAACGTAATTGTTGAGTCAGAAGTCAAAAAAAGAAAAGAAAAGAAAAAGAAATTGCCGATTCTATTTTCCTAGTCATGCAACCGTAAAGAATGGTAGTCGAAAGTCCAGAGTATGTAAGTCGAAGTTAATGCCCCTTCTGCTCATTGAAATCGAAATCAATAAACAATTCTCAGTCATATTAGTCATTTAAACTAAACTTCTATGATATTGTCCAATAATTGTCCGAGTGCTTAGAAAAGACCAAACAAATATGTGAATTAGACCAGGGCCAGCTCAACAACTTGAGGGTTGTTGAGTTTAATATTTATTGAATTTTTTATTTTTTATTTAAATTCTTTTTTTTTTTACTTTTTGAGATACAAAATTACTAATTAAGTTTTTGTGTTTGAGTTTCTCTAATATTTGTAATTAAAAATTATAATTTAATTTAAAATATAGAATAATAAAACCTGGTTATTTCAACTTTTTTTTCCGCTTTGACCACTTTATATCATATACATCAAATTATCAATAAATTAATATAACTATTATGCAAATAGGTTGAGACATCAAATTATCAATTGGTGTGATAACTTATAATGATAATTGATAAATTAAAAGTAAAAGAGACGGCACAGTGGGTGGGATAGTGTGTACCTATGCGTGTATAGTGTAACAGTGGCTGACAGTGAGTAGTCTTTACAGTGATAGTGTGTGGGGCCTTTGGGCCGGCTGGTTGTGCTGTGCTACAGTGCAAATATGCAGTGTGAAGTGTGCAATGCAGTCAGCAGGCCGGATTGAGATAAGTGAAATACGCCTTGATGCAATAGCAATGTATGGTTGAGATTGAAACAAACTTTGCATTACTCATTTTAAAACAAATTCAAGATGAACTACCCATTTCGAAATACCACCCTCACTCAAGAGATCCACTTTACACAAGTATTAGCCCATAACCAAAACAATAATGGAAAATGGGTCCAAGAGATTTCACCTTTAACACCTCCATTTCAGCAATCTATGGGAATACTTGCTGCCTCCGGTAATTGGTTGACCTAGGGGTGGAGCGGTGGAGGAAACAAGAAGAGAAGAAGAAGAAAATGAGAAAGAGAGGGAGATGGGGAGAATGTGTATTGGTCTGTTTGGATTGAGGAGAAGGGAGGAAGAGTAGAGTAGAATAGAGTAAAGTTAGCCCAAAATTAGTTTATTTTCAGTTAACTCTATTCTACTTCTCTCCATTCACTCTTTTTCCCCTCAATCCAAATAGGCTCGTAAACTAGGAGGTGATGGAGCTATAAGGGCTACTTATTAGAAATATCTTGGGGAGCGTATTACAAAAATACCCTCACTTAAATTATAATGCCATAGCCTCTTCTTCTTTTTTTTTTTCTTTTTTTTTTTTTTAAATAAATTTTTTAAATGGGCTAGGATGTTACATCACTATAACATGTTGTTATGTATTTCGCCTTATCATATTTGGACCAAAATTGACAAATGGACCAAAGTGGACCAAGTTGACCAAAATTGACCGAACTTGACCGAAATGGACCAAAGTGGATCAAAATGGACTAAATGGACCAAATGAACCAAAATACTACATTAGTGTAGCTCAACAGGAGCTAGTATAAATAAATGCAATGCTTTAGTTATTAGATATTACTAGGCGTTAACCCACGCAATGCGTAGAAATATGTAATTATTTTTAGATATGGTATAATGTGTGATTTATTTTCTAAATTTTATTGTAGATAATTTATTCTTCTTATAAATTAAACAATTTCTAAAAGGAATTTATTTCTTTCTATTTTTACAATTTTTGGTGTTTTTGATTGATATTATTCTTTTTTGAAGAGGTAAATATTTTTCTAATTACAGTTCGTTTGCACTATATTTTCCTAAATTCTTTTGGTACAATTAAAATTTTTAAGTTTCAAAATTTTCATGATTTTAAGGAGATTATCATGATAATTAAAACTTATCATATAGTTACAATTGATAGTACTCTCAACCTAAACTTTTCTTTTCCTATTCTTAGAGCATTCACATTAGCTCATGCAAAAGTTCTTGTCTATTTTATTATAATTGGATCTAAGTTTGTTCTAACTTTTCATCATTGTGGTGTGATTGGTTATATAAGACCTCAATGTCATAATTTGAAGAGAGAAGAAAATCGTGTTGCTAGATCCCTTCCCAAAAAGTCTAGTGGACCTAAACACATTGCTTGTCACTATTGTGGTGCTTTTGGTCATCTAAGATCTCATTGCTCTTAAGTTTCATGCTCTTAAAACAATGAAAAGAAAAGAGAAACTCGAGCTTCTTGGAAGTTGTGCTAAAAAGGGTAAACTTGATTTGAGTGAAAATAGCATGTTGTTAAAGAAAGTGTTTAATACTCTTAACTCCTTGTTTATGTGCATCTCCTGTTCTCATTCTTCCAACCCGCGTCTTACTTTTCATGAGACACTCATTCCAAACAATCTTTCTGTTTGGATGAGGAAGGGTTCCCATAGTTGAGCTTTCGCTCTTTTGGTCCTTGATTAATTCTTTTGATCTTTGTAGGACCTTTCATGCATTAGATGTTATATATTCATGCATTTGTGCATCTTGCATTTATTTGTATGCATTGCTTTTTTTTCTTTTTTTCTTTTTTTTTTTAATCTCACTTTTATGTTTTAGTTTTGTGTGAATAAAAAATCTAAAACCACATAAAAAGTAAAAAATTCAAAAAGTTTGATCGTATATATTTGAGCACATATCACATGTGTGTTTGGCCTAGTATCTTTGTACAAATGGCTTAGTACATTTATGAGCTTAACTTGTTATGTTTGTGGGAAAAAAATCTTGACATCTATGTGTGATTGTTGTGAATCAATCTTCAAGCTTGTCATGAATGAATAGTCAAAAGTCATGTTGGTTTTGATATATGCATAAACTTGTGTCTATATCTCTTCCTACTCATTTTCTTTCTTAAGAGCTCAACCAATGTCAAATCTCGAAAAGAGATATTAAGCTGAAAAAGCCATCGCACAAACTAGTGTTTGACTGGAAAAAAGGGAAAGTGACATGTATTGAAATGTATGGTGTCAAAAGCCAAAGGTTTGTTCATCAAATTAAAATATCAAAAATTTTAGGTATCAATCTCAAAAAGAGATGTAAATATAAAAAATGATAAAATGTTATGAATTGTAAGAAGCCAAATGAAAAGTTTCAAAGATATGTAATCATTTTCTTGTGGGAGGTCATATATGTTCGTTTCTATAATTAAGATAGACCACTTGACTTAGTATTAGTTGTATATGACTTGATTAAATTGATCATTGAAGTTTCACTCTAGACTAAAGACTATTCCACATTTGATATTCACACACAACACACATGCCTAATGTTCAATGAATGTCTTATTCATTTGTTCAATTGTACTTGATTAAATGTGTTGTATGTGTGCTCAACTACATGTTTGATTAAACTAAAAAGATTTTTGATCATTTTATATGTATTTGGAAGTAATTTTTATCACTTTTTGTGTTCATATTCAGTGCTTACTTTGTTTTTCATTGTTTTAAGCATGTTTTGTGTTGAAAAACAAGTGTCAGAATTTTTGACTACTCGTTTTGGCTACTCTCGCGAGTAGCAAGTTTTGGCTACTCGTTTTGGCTACTCACTCGCGAGTTGCAAGTTTTGGCCACTCATTTTGGTGATTCATTCGCGAGTCGCGAGTTCTTCCAGAGGCGTTCGCAAGTCACTCGAGACTCGCCCAATCACGAAACGCCCAAAAACAACTTTTTAAAGGGCTTTTCGTGGGAAACCTGTTTTAAACCTCTCCCATCCTCTCTAAAACCCCTCTTTCAATATTTTTAAATCAAAACTCAATCAATTTGAATGGTTTTTCATTCCATTAACATTTCTAAGGCAATTCTAAACTCTTTTCATTATTTTGATCCTTAGATTATGTTTTGGAGAGTTTTTGTGCTCTTGGTTGGGATTTTCATCATAGGTGTTAGGAACACCTAATTTTTGTCAAATTTTTTGTATGGGATTTGGTTCTCTTGATGATTTGCTTTGGATGTTAGGAACACTATTTTACATTGTTGTTCATATTGTGCACGCTAGGTGTTTGATAAAATGTCTCTTAGGCATTTTCTCACTTATTTGGACTCCAATGAGTACCAAACTTTGGGGTTTCTCATGTTTCCTCATTAGGAACATGTTTGGTTCATTAGTTGTGTATTTAACACACGTTGCCCCACATGTGTATTTTTCATGCTTTGGTCATGCATTGCACATAGCCAACTCTTGGTGGGGATTTTCATCATAGGTGTTAGGAACACCTAATTTTTGTCAAATCTTCTTTATGGGATTTGGTTCTCTTGATGATTTGCTTTGGATGTTAGGAACACTATTTTACATTGTTGTTCATATTGTGCACGCTAGGTGTTTGATAAAATGTCTCTTAGGTATTTTCTCACTTATTTGGACTCCAATGAGTACCAAACTTTGGGGTTTCTCATGTTTCCTCATTAGGAACATGTTTGGTTCATTAGTTGTGTATTTAACACACCTTGCCCCACATGTGTATTTTTCATGCTTTGGTCATGCATTGCACATAGCCAACTCTTGCACACACCTTTGCTACCCTTGTCATGCATTGGTCTATACCTTGTCTCTTCATCCTAGCATATCATGTTTACCTTATGCTTTATAGCATTTTTGTTTTGTCTTTTGTTTAAGTTTCATTTCTCTTTCATCTTGCACCCCCCATACATCAATATCCTTGTTCATATCTTCATATCTTTCCTTCATTCTCCTTGACACCTTTGTCTATTTGTGTTAAAAAAGGGGAGAGTATATTCTAGAGTAGTATACCAGAGAGTTTTGTTATTTCTATATGACTCTTGTGCACATTCTTCGGGAGATAAATTCAATTTCTCGTGCACATTTGTAGGGGGAGAGATTTTCCATAGGGGAGATGCATATACCAAGGGGGAGAAGACATTGTTAATAAGAAAACTCTGTTTTGTTTGTTTTTCTTTATGTTTGTTTTCTTGTTTGCTTTATGGTGCTTTGAGTTATGTATAGTATCTATGATTTGTTGTTCTCATTGCATCATGTTTGTGTGTTGGACTTGCATACATCCTTATGCTATTATGCTTCATTGAATGCATGTTTGGATGATCATTTGCTTTGCTTTGTGATCATTGTAGTCATTTCTATATGATTGTTTTGGTATATGATCAAGTTGCTCATATGTTTTACATCATGTTTACTTGATTGCAACATTATACTTGTCTTTTTATTACTTGTTTTACCTTGAGGGTCTAATGTGTCTTTTGCAAGTTTTTCAAGTTACAGGTATTTTGTTCTAAGTTCATCACAGCTTCTAGATTTAGGTGTGAGTGAGTTTTGCCATCGTTCCCAAACTAACGTTTAAGTCTAGAGTCTGTTTTAGGGTGTTTTGTCATGGAATAGCCAAAGGGGGAGATTGTAAAGTTATGATTTTTCTCATAACATTAGTGTTAGTTTATTCCATGACAAAAAGTGTTGTAATTGCATAAATTTATTTCCTTGTATTTTTGTGAGATTTATTTGTAATGGGTTTAGTATTAAGTGATGAAGATTTGGTCAAGACAACTAAAGGTCACATGAGAAGCACATACAGGAAGGTAAAGAGTCAAGCCAACTATCCAAAGAGAACAATCTGTCAATTGGCTAACTAGCAACTCAGGTCGCCACTTGAACCAATCGCGAGTGAGATGCAAGATGCCCCTGTTTTGCTGAAACACTTGACCTTTCATATTTTCCTCACACGTACTATATATATTCCCTCATTATCCATAGAAAATGTAAGGAGCCTATTGAGAGAAAAACCCTAAGACAGGTTTCTACAACACCCACCTTATTAGAGAGAGAGCTACTAATTCTTAAAGAGAAATATTTGTAGTCTCTTCTCCTTCCCTCTCCCATTGTTATACCTATTGAGAAAAGATTTGTACCCAAACACTACCCACACCCATTCAAAGTGTTGAGAGTGTTTTTGGAGTTTGGGAAACATTGGAAGATGCCAAGGATGGCAGATGCAATGAGCTTATTGCGGGATTCAGAAAGTTAGAAAATATATGGTTAGGCTTAACCTTGTTAGAGCAAGAAGCTTGGAGGGCTTAGGTGCATCGGGTAGATTAGGCTTGGAGGGTCTATTGCTATTCATGTATCCCTACTAATTTTCTAGTGGATCATTTTACCGCTTAGAGGGTGGTGGAGAGATTTTTCGCTGAGTTTTTCGATTTCCTCTTCAATAATATGTGTTGTTGCTATCCTTGTGTTTGCATCTCTCTTCCCTTACTCTTTTCCCATACTATTGTGTTTGTGATTAATTATGGTTTAGAGTGTTTTGCCAATTTGGGTATAGCTTATATTTCATATTCTGCACATATATTGTTTAAGTATAAGCTTGTGTTGGTAATTTTGAAATTAGGGGTCTAAACATTCACTAGTGTTTTACACACCAAGTGAACTTTCAATTTCCTCCAAAGATTTTAAACCAAGGACTTAAAAGATGATTCCTAATTTTAGAAGAGTGAGAGAAAGTACCTTTTTGCTCCCTTCTTCCAAGAGACTGATAAGTGGTTGACTTGATCAGCTTCTTTATCTTCGTTCTTAGTACTCCTCCCCTTGGATAGTGAAATCTTCTTTTTCCTTTGCTTCTCAAACATAAAAGCCACATAATTGGGACACAAAAATAGCTATTACTTTGATTATGGCCAAAGTAATAGAGGCATTGACAAAGAAAATGGGAACAACACTCTCAATGAATTGTTAGAAACACTGAAGACTTTTATACAATTGAGGAGGCCTAATTCAGGAGGGATTTCACCAGTTAGTTGGTTGTGGTCAAGTCTAAAGACATTTAGATAACTGCAATTGGAAAAGCTCATCGGGATTTTGCCAGAAAATTTGTTGTGGGAGAGGTCGAGTTCTGAGATAAATGGGACTAACTCAGCCATGTCAAATGAGAGGGGTCCTGAAAGTTCATCAGCCAAGAGGTCTAACCCTGTTAATGTGTGCAGCTTTGAATGCCCTAAGGGAGCTGGCCCCTGGGCATCATGCCGCTGAGTCGGATATTTAAGACTTCATTCCCATCAGGGTTCCAGCATCCCTCCAGCATTGTTGTTGAAGCTACATGAATATTTAAGGTAGTTGTAAGGGTCTTCATGTGAATGTTTAATTGATTTCCATCAGTCACTAAGCCAATGCTTATGTCACGAATATCCAAAAATTAGCAAGCAAACATGTGAAAAACAGCCATGAAGAGCCATTTGCTAGTCAGTGCTTCGCAAGAAAACGCAGGCGTAAAAAGCCATATATGTAACCACATAGAAAGAGACATCGAAACAAAATCCTTTCCAGGTAATTTCAAATTGGAAAATAGATCATTTCCATTAATTCTTGGGGCTTCAAAGAATATATAAAAATTGATGCCAAGTCTGTACTACTTGATAAGTAATGAGGGTTTTCAATTACCGTGTACTAAAGTGGTTGCTGAGTCTAATTTTCCAAGTCATTGCACCTTCAAGAACGCTAGTTGAGACTCTAGAGCACGAAGTCAATAAACAATGCTGTCAAATAAACGCATGTAAACGAAATTTTTATGAACTTGTCCAATAATTGTTTGAGTGCACACAGAAATGACAGAATGGACTGTTTGTTTCGTGCAATTTGGGTGGGTAATGTGTCTCCACCAATTGTTTTCTTTTGCTCCTATTCGTATTTATCCTCAATAGTTTTTAATCTACAGAACGTAGTAGGCAGAGTTAAGTTTATTGAAAAGGGACTTTATGTTCAAATCATTTTTGTGATTTGCAATGTTGAAAAAATCTTATTTAATACCAAATGGAAAATTCTATTTTCACCTCAAATAATAATATAGCGGATTTATTGATAGATCAAACAAATTTATTAGGAATTCCACACACAAGAAGATAAATTATAAAAATAAATAAAAATAAAAAAAAGAAGAAGAAGACTGTACCCAAATGCGCAAAGCAATAAAAAATAACCAAGCATAACGTTTGGTAAATGGAAAACCAATGAAGAATTCCTTCAAAGAAAAACCACTCCAGTATCCAATTGCATAGAAAATTCACTGGAAGAACCAATTAGAATAGTCTACTTGCAAAACATTTATATAATTAGTCTCTCTATGTAACCTCAACAAATGTCCAGTTTCCCCTTCCCACTGCAGTGGCTCCAAAACCTCTAGAATCCTTATTTTTTTATATTCTTATTTCACGGGATAAAGATAACAAAAAGACAGTGAAGGGCAGAAAAGAATTACATTAAGAAACTGTAACCCAAATAATGTTTGGGACAGCAAATATGTTACATATTTTTCGAAATGTGAATGCTACACTTTGTATGTCATGCAAAAAGATGCTGAGGACAACAAAAGAATACAAGAGGCAAACAACCTCCATGACTGGAGAAATTCATATTTTTCGTAACAAAGTAGTTCTATATACTTTCAGCCTCAACGATTTCATTCAAAGTACTGGTAATAGCAATTTTAGATTGCCTTAATATCTCAGGATCGTTATTCATGAGGCCATAGTTCTCTCCAAGGATGCTTATCGCATGGTACAATTCAAGGGTTGTGGGCCTTTGACAAGATATGGGTTTAATGCAGGCATCGGCAATTCTG
The DNA here is from genome assembly GCA_029955605.1 of Quercus engelmannii. Classification (NCBI taxonomy): domain Eukaryota; kingdom Viridiplantae; phylum Streptophyta; class Magnoliopsida; order Fagales; family Fagaceae; genus Quercus; species Quercus engelmannii. The sequence continues at coordinate 58,687,513 of JARPSG010000006.1, read as the reverse complement.
AGCAACCGAAAGATTTCAATATCAAAACCTAACCCAATAAGAGATTTATCAATGAAATTGCACATTAAAGAAGGGCAAGTCAAAAGACAAGTAATCCAATCAACGTAACTCCCATCAAAATGGTTTGAATAACTATTTATTTGAATGGGTGCCTTTCCTGTAATTAGCTCAAGAAGCAGAATGCCAAAATCATAGACATCCTTTGTGTAAAAATCCAACTCCCTAACCCCACTACCATCAAAAACTCTATTGCTCATGTCATTATCACTTGAATTCACAAACATTAGCCCTCTAGGTTTCAATATTATTGCCTCTCCAAAATTTGATATCTTGGCCTCAAAATTCTAATAAAGTAGGATAGCATTCGAACTCAAGATGAGATGGACTTCTGAGAAATGACAATTATGGTGAAGGCATGCTAGGCCTCTTGCTATCCCAACGGCAATTTTAATCCTTGAAGGCTAGTCCAAGATCATATTCTTGTCTTTCCCAGCATGTAGCCAGCCATAAAGGTTACCATTCGATATATATTGGTATACTAGAAGCATTTCCTTCCTTTCTATATGGTTGAATTTAATCAATCATCTTGTTGGTTTTATTCCGTGTCAATTTGCTTGTAATTCAACACTTAGAAACTCTGTATTTAAGTGGGAATCATGTAAGGGTAGTGTGTGAGAAAGTGTAAAGAAATGTTCAAGAATGTGTACTGAAGCAAGGGCTCGCGACTAGATCTCACGGGTGGCTCGCGATTGGCAAGCCGCCAGATGATGCACACGAGTGAAGCATGCAGAGAAGCTAAATCGTCATGCCAGCTGTAGCACTACAGGACAAAAAGTCCAGACTGACCATTTAGTTAGCTCGCGGCTTGGACTCGCGACTCAGTCAAGTCGCAAGGCCAAGTCACTTGTTCACTCTGTTATGGAAAAACTGACTTTTCGCATTCCTTTCTCACTCCAGTATAAATACCCCTTATACCCATGAAATATTGAAAGCTTCCAAAGAGAATTTTGAGAGAGAAACCCTGGAGAAAAACAAGATTGACTTATCCACAATCTTTACATAGTGACTTTTCAAATTTCTCAACTCTCACCCTCTCCATTGTTACATCCTTGAGAGGTACATTAGCTAAAACCTTTTCTCACCATACCCATATCTGTGAGAAGGCTATTTGGTGCTTGGAAAGTAGTTAGGAAGGGACCAATTGATATTGGTTGATGCTATGGGTTATAGCAGAATCTGGTAAGCTAAAGAAGACAAAGGTTCGGCATAACATTGTTGGAGCAAGAAGCTTGGAAGGCTTAGGTACACTAGGTAGATTAGGTTTGGAGGGTTTTCTATTGTTCATGTATCCCAACTTCATTCTTTAGTGGATTATTTACCACTTGGAGGGTGGCGAAGAGGTTTTACGCCAAGGGCTTCGGTTTCCTCTTTGTTAACACATCATTGTGTTGTCCTTGTGTTTGTATCTCTCGTCCCTTAATCTTTTCAATTTAATTTCTGCTATGGATGTGATTTTATTTGGTTTAGATTGTTTATCAATTCTGTTATAAGCTTATGTTCATTTTCCGCACATATATTGTTTGATAATAAGCTTGAATTGGTAATTTGTAAATTGGGGGTCTAAACGTTCAAGATAATTTATACACTATTTGAACATTCACTTTCTCTACAGTAACCCAAAAGGGATATTATGTTATTGTGTCTCAATCTAGCCAGAGCTGATAGCGCAAATTTGAATTGTTTCTCAAAAGACTGAGACACATATAGCCTCTTAACTACAAGGGGAGAACCATTTGGAAGCATTTCCTTGTACATTATCGCAATCTTTCCCAACCCAATAGAATTGTGTGTGTTGAAATTTCCTGTTGCTTCTTTAAGTTCTGAAAAGCTCACTTTAGTAACCTTTCTGTCCATATGAGAAATTTGTGGATCAATCATCATTTGCCATTCTGGGTTAGTGCTAATCAGAAATTACAATAGTATTTAACACATGGGTATTTGCTTTAGGTGGCAATATTGCTCGCCTACATTTGACACTTGCATTAGTTTCTTGTTTTAAAACTGGCATTTAAAAAATGAAATTATAGAAATACAAAAAATACAAAAAATCAACAATATAAAGTAGAGTTGCAAGTAATCATGAAAGAGAAAGAATAATCTCCCTTTTAGAGAGAGAATGCGAGGAAAATAGAAAATCTATATATATTTAAAAGTTGAAGTGTAGTAGTTATTGTTGCTACGCTATTGTTGTGCTATATCAGCAGCCAAATCATCCACTTATTTTTGACAATTTCGCTCACCTTACATTTACACTTCCTCCAACATTTCTCTCTCACTTTTACCTTTTTATCTTCCCACTACTCTATACCGTAACGTTACAATTCCTCCATTGTTTCATCTTCCTTTTATTTTGATTCTTCTTCTCCTCATTTTTTTTTACTATAAAATTGCTTTATTTTTTCATTAAATCCTTATTTTGCCTACACAAAAAAGGTAAAGACTCTCTCTCTCTCTCTCTCTTTATTTTTTTTGTTTATTTCTTTTTGTAGATTTTTAATTCTTTATTGCATCTTTGCTTTAGGTTAATGACTTTTTTGTTGAATTCTACTTTGGGTTGATGCGATTTGGTTGTGTTTTAATTTGTTATCATTTTTATTTTCTTTTATTTAGTTGATAGATGTTATCCTACTATAACCTTGTATAATATACAATTAATTATATGATGTTATTTTATTGTGTAGTATGACTTGGATAACTTAGTTTTTGCAATTATACATTTTTGAGTTATTTTTTAAATATTTTGGAAGTGAGAATTTGAATCTATATCAAAATACAATCTACATGTCTATGTATTTTGCACATGCCTTTCAATTATTTGAGTAGTATTAATTCTAAATTTGTGATGAGATTTGATTATCATGATAATTTCCTCAAGAGAGTGGGACATTTTTTTTTTTTTTGGGATAAAGTAAGAGAATAAGAAATTTGAATCATTAATTTGAAACTTAGAAAAGTTTATTTGTACCCAAAAAAAAAAACATAACGCACTATACCAAAAGTTTGAAGAATGTAGATAACTTCAAATAATAATAATAATATTGATCAAACACACCTAAAAAGCTTTCAAAATAATAAAATGACATATTTATAAAGCTAGAAAGATGGAAAAAAATTAGAAAGAATTAAATTTTTAAGGAGAACAAATTACCTTCAATAAATTTTAGAGAATAAATTATACATTATACCACATTAAAAAAAAAAAATTATATTTCCCACACATCACCTGGGTCTACGACTAGGTCATGTTATATCATATAATAATATTTTATTATTATATAATATTTATTTTTATAGGCTAATGTCAAAAAATAAAAGAAAAGAAAAAGATAAACATATTTGTAAAAGTATAGAAAAAAAATTGGAGCAATTTTTGTTATTTTATATATTACACGTCATTATAAAATAGTTATAAATTCCCACACATCACGTGGGGTTGCGATTAATGCAAGAAATAGGTGAAGCACCAAAATGAAAAGGTGCTATCATAAATGTGGGTGCCAAATCTATTTATATATTGTTGCTATTCTTATTGTTTTTTATAAACAAGGGTATTTAGCATTTACATTATCAACTTATTTCCAATATTTTCTCTCTCCATTTTAACTATTTTTTTCCTCCACCTTACGATTATACTTCCTCCAACATTTCCCCCTCAATTTTATCTTCTTATCTCTCCACTATTCTATACTTTAACATTACAATCCATTGATCCCCTTCATATTCTCCCCATTTTATTTCCTACATAAAATTTTTTAGTCTCTCTTCCATTCAATCATATTGCCCATAAAAGCTCTCTCTATTTTGTTTCAACCTTTTGGTAGATTTTTAATTCTTTATAGCATCTCTAATTTAGGTTGATGAATTTTTGTGTTGAATTCTACTTTGGGTTGATGCGATTTGGTTGTGTTTTAACTTGTTATCTTTTATATTTTTTTTCTTTGATTGTTAGATGTTATCCTATGACATTATGTAATGATATAATGTTATTATATTATGTAGCATGACTTGAATAATTTGGTATTCACAACTATACTTTTTTCTTTTGAGTATTCATCTACTCATCTTCTTTTATATAAATTTTCTACTTCTGTCACGTTCTCTCTCAATAAAGGTGATTATTCTCTCTCGATTATTTATTATTTCTTTCTATTCTATTTTAGATTTATAAATTTTTGTATTTTTTTTGTATTTTATTATTATTATTATTTTGTATTTCTACTTTGGATTGATACATTTTGGTGGTGTTTTTCGAGTTCCCAGCCATATACATGTACTCACTCTCCCTTGTATAGTTTTAGTTTGAGTTAATTCTTAAATATTCTAGAAATGAGAATTAGAGTTTATATTAAAATGCAATCTACATGGTTATGTATTTGAATGTGTCTATAAATAATTTAAGTAACTAAACATCAATTGTAAACTTGTGATGAAGTTTGATTATCTTGATAATCTCCTTAAGAGAATGAGAAATTTAAATAATTAATTTGAGACTTAAAAAAATTTAATTGTACCCAAAAAAGGAAAATATAGTACCATAGAACAAAATTTTTAAGAATATTGACAATTTCAAAAAAGAATAATATCAATTAAACACATAATAAAATAATTATATATTCATAGTTTCTTGAAATTGTAAAATTTGTTATATACAAATTGTTTTTGTAAGGTTGAATTTAATCAACCATGTGTTGGCTTTATTCCTTAACAAATTTGCTTGTAATACAACACTTAGAAACCTTGTATTTAGGTGGGAATCACGTAAGGGTAGTGTGTGAGAGAGTGTGAAGAAATGTTCAAGACTGTGCAGTGAAGCAGGGACTCGCAGCTAGATCTTGCGGGAGGCTCGCGGCTTGCAAGCCGCCAAAAGTTGCACACGCGCAGAGCATGCAGGGGAGCTGAACAGTCATGCCAGCTGGAGCACTACAGGGCAAAAATCCAGACTGGCCATTCTGTTAGTTAGCGACTTGAACTCGCGACTCAGTCAAGTCGCGAGGTCAAGTCGCCAGCCAACCCTGTTTTGGAAAAACTGACTCTTCGTATTCCATTCTTACACCAGTATAAATACCCCTCTTTCCCACAAAATATGTGTGGCCATTCAGAAAGAAAAACCCTAAAAGAGGTTTCTTCAAAACAACCCAATTAGAGAGAGCTACTCATTCTTAGAGAGAAATCTTCGTAGTCTCTTCTTATTCACTCTCTCATTGTCATACCTATTGAGAGGAGATTTCTATCCAAACACTACCCACACCCATTTAGAGTTTTGAGTGTTTTTGGAGCTTTGGGAAGCATTGGAAGATGCCAAGGATGGCGGATGCTATGGATTATAGCGGAATCCGGTAAGCTAGAAAAGAAAAAGGATCGGCGCAACCTCGTTGGAGCAAGAAGTTTGGAGGGCTTAGGTACATCGAGTAGATTAGGCTTGGAGGGTCTATTGCTGTTCATGTATCCCAACTACATTTTCTAGTGGATTATTGACTGCTTGGAGGGTGGCGGAGAGGTTTTACGTCGAGAGCTTCGGTTTCCTCTTCGATAACACATCGCGTGTTGTCCTTATGTTTGCATCTTCCTTCCCTTTAACCTTTGTCTTTTATTATCTGCTGTGGGTTGTGATTTTAATTTGGCTTAGATTGTTTTCCAATTCTGTTTTATAACTTTTGTTCATTTTCCGCACACTAGTTGTTTGACATAAAGTTTGAATTGGTTAATTTGTAAATTGGGGGTCTAAACGTTCAAGGGTGTTTTTAACACTATTTGAACTTTCAATTGGTATCAGAGCGGGTACACTTGTTTTGGTTTAAATACCTAAGTGTGATCCTTGACCCCTTGTGTTTATTTGCCATGGATTGAGCTTTGTATGCCTTTTTGCATGATTTGGTTGGTGATGAATGTAACATGCCACATGTTTGTAAAAATACCTCTATGAGTGTTAATCCTCATAAGTGTTATGACATGTTATTTGAATCTATGGGTGTTGTTGACAAACTCTTGAAGAAAAATGCTAAGAAGTTTCAAAAGAATTTGAGGAAGTTATTTTGTGAAAATGATGATTTGATTGCTAAGCTCAATAAATCCAACAAATTGGTTGAGAATTATAAAAAACTTGCTGAAATTTCTCTTGAAAAGCTGAAAGAGTTTGAATGTTTGAATATGGACTTGGATGCTAAACTTGTTTTGTCTAACAAACTTGTTGATGATCTTAAATGTGAAAATGAATCTCTTAAGATGTATGCCAAGTGTTTGATTGCTGAACCTATTGTTAAAAATGATGAAAATATTTGTTGCAATCATGTTGTGGTACCCGATTTTGTGCCTAATGTGTGTTCTACCTTAAAGGACAAATCGGTATACATTCCTCCATATAAAAGAAATCAAAAGGTGGAGAGAAAGACTGTTAAGTCAAAACCTCCGTTTAGGTCTCAACCTAAGACTTTGGATGGATCTAAGTTTGTTCCAACTTGCCACCATTGTGGTGTGATTGATCATATAAGACCTCATTGTCATAAGTTGAAGAGGGAACAAAACCATATTGCTAGATCCCTTCCCAAAAGGCCTAGTGGACCTAAACACATTGTGTGTCATCATTGTGGTACCTTTGGTCATCTAAGACCTCAATGCTTTAAGTTTCATGCTGTCAAAAGAATCAAAAGAAAAGAAAAACTTGAGCTTGATGGAAGTTGTGCTAAAAAGAGTAAACCGGTTTTGAGTGAAAATAGCATGTTGTTAAAGAAAATGTTTAATGCTCTTAACTCCTTGACTATGTGCATCTCTGGTTCTCATTCTTCCAACCCTCGTCTCACTTCTCTTAAGACACTCATTCCAAACAATCATTCCGTTTGGATGAGGAAGGGTTCATATGGTTGAGCTTGTGCTCTTTTTGGTCCTTGATCTAATTCTTTCGATCTTGAATGTCATATCATCATGCATTTTGTGCATCTTGCATTTATTTGTATGCATTGTTTTGTTCTTGATCTTACTTTTATGTTTCTGCTTTGTGTGAGTAAAAAATCCAAAACCACATAAAAAGTGAAAAATTCAAAAAGTTTGATCGTATATGTTTAAGCACATATCACATGTGAGTTTGGCCTTGTACCTTTGTACAAATGGCTTTGTGCATTTACGAGCTTAGCTTGTTTTTTTTGCACTTATATCTTTGTGGAAAAAATCTTGACATCTTTGTGTGATTGTTGTAAATCGATCTTCAAGCTTGTCATGAATAATTAGTCAATAATCATGTTGGTTTTGATACATGCATAAACTTGTGCTTATATCTCTTCCCACTCTTTTATTTTTATTATTTAAAGAGCTCAATAAATGTAAATCTCAAAATGAAAAGAGATAATGAGCTGCAAAAGCCGTCGCACATACTAGTATTCGACTAGGAAAAAGGGAAAGTAGCTTATATGAAAATGTATGATGCCCAAAAAGCCAAAGGCTTGTTCATCAAATTGAAATATCACAAATTTTAGGCATCGATCTCAAAATGAGATGTTTTGATTCAAAATGATCAAATGTTATGAATTGTAAAGAAGCCAAATGAAAAGCTTCATCGTATGTGTACGGCACCGAGATCTCAGGCCCATACAGGCCCCGGGCCCTGCCACAATTGTACTGTGCGGTGATCCCAGGCCCATACAGGCCCTGGGCCTAGTCCCATACTGGCTTTGTCCGCAGGCCCAGCAGAAAGGTCCAGTCACCCTGCGTCCTTCCCGGGGATTCCGTAAATAACAGACAAGTGTAGGGTATTAAGTTCCAAGGTGAGCTCGGCCAAACGTTCCCGGTCATTTACATGAGTCTTTCCCGGGAAAATGTTGTATGCACGGGAGATGGAGCTGCCGAGCATTATCAGTCCAGATGGAATCAAGTTCCAAGATCATAAATGCAGCACCGCCCTCTCACCTAAACATCCACTTAAATCAGATGATATTGGACCTTCAATAGCACAAACGGTGGCTGTAATCATGATTTTCCCACTAACTTTGGCTATAAATAGAAGAAAGTTGGGAGAAGAAAGGGTTGAGAAAATTAGAGAGAAAATAGTTAAGAGAGTGAGAATCAATTGGGCGTTGTTTCGAGTCTCTCTGCCGAGAACGACCCATAGTAGGAAATCCTCAAGCCCACTACAAATAAATTGTAAGCCAGGTGATTTAAGGCCCAGGAATCTTACACTTGGTACCTACAATTGGCGCCCACCGTGGGGCTCTCCTACAAAGCTGTGGTTCAACTGAGACTCAAACGACGAGGATGGCTGAGGAGCGTTCAGGAGAGCATGCACCAAGCGGTTCCATGGGATCTTCTCGGGGGTCAACATGGAGGGAGAGAAGGCAAAAACGGCGGGAAGACAGGGAGCACTCAAGAAAAGGTTGGACGGAGCAAAGGGAAGATGGGCGGAAGAGCTACCCAGTGTATTGTGGGCCTACCGTACAACCCCCAGGAGATCCACGGGTGAAACCCCGTTTTCCCTGGCGTACGGCTCAGAAGCAGTGATACCAACCGAGGTAAGCCTATGCAGTGCACGGGTGGCCGGGTTTGACCCCATACGGAACGCCAACCTGATGATGGAACACTTGGATTGGCTAGAAGAATGCAGGGAGGCCGCGACCGTACGTCTTGCCGAGTATCAGCAGAAGCTAGCCCAAAGGTACAACCGAAACGTGAAAAGCAGGGAATTCAGTGCCGGGAAACTGGTTTTAAGACGGGTAGTAGGGAACATGCGGGACTTGGCTGTAGGGAAGCTCGCTCAGAGTTGGGAAGGACCATACAGAGTCACGGCTATTGCGGGTGCAGGGGCCTACTACTTGGAAGACCTTGATGAGAGGCCGCTCCCCCGACCATGGAACGCCAACAACTTGAAGAAATTCTACGCGTAATCATCGGTGTAAGCCAGAACTGGTACTCCATTAAAATTAAGAGCATGATGAACTTTTTGTATATGATGTTTTTAACACCAGAACTGCGCACCAAGAAAAATTCCAGAAATCCTAAGGACAAAAACCTGACATTCGGTCCAATCAATATTGCCGAACAGGTGGAAACCTTACAAATAATTCTCTAAGGACAGAAACCTGACCCTCGGTCCAATCAATATTGCCGAGCAGGTGGAAACCTTACAAATAATTCTCTAAGGACAAAAACCTGACACTCGGTCCAATCAATATTGCCGAGCAGGTGGAAACCTAACAAATAATTCTCTTAAGGACAGAAACCTGACCCTCGGTCCAATCAATATTGCCGAGCAGGTGGAAACCTTACAAATAATTCTCTAAGGACAAAAACCTAACATTCGGTCCAATCAATATTGCCGAACAGGTGGAAACCTTACAAATAATTCTCTAAGGACAGAAACCTGACCCTCGGTCCAATCAATATTGCCGAGCAGGTGGAAACCTTACAAATAATTCTCTAAGGACAAAAACCTGACACTCGGTCCAATCAATATTGCCGAGCAGGTGGAAACCTAACAAATAATTCTCTTAAGGACAGAAACCTGACCCTCGGTCCAATCAATATTACCGAGCAGGTGGAAACCTTACAAATAATTCTCTAAGGACAAAAACCTGACATTCGGTCCAATCAATATTACCGAACAGGTGGAAACCTACGAATAAATTCCTAAGTACAGAAACCTGGTTCTCGGTTAAACTCGATTTTCCGAACAGGCGGAAACCTAACAAGCAAATACTCTTAGGACGAAAGCATGATTCCCGGTTCCGCCAAAGCGTGACGAAAACCTAACTCTTTTACAAACACAGTCAAATAGCGCTCTCAAGTTAAACAAAGCGCCGCACAAAAGGTTCTCGGGGGTACATTCTATTAAGCAGTCATAGCACTGACGTGATTCAAGCAAAACACATAAATAGATGTAAATTCATTCGACAAATTGAAACGGAGAAAGAAAACGGACTACTAATTAAATAGAGCAATTGTTCGGTCACCACATCCCGGTAACATAGGCAAATAAAACCAACAAAATAGAGCAATTGTTCGGTCACCACATCTCGGTGACATAAGCAAATAAAACCAATAAAATAAAAATAAGCAAGCAAATAAAAACAAAATTAGCGGGAAGGTTGGTTCGGCGGTGTCACTTCCTGCTGGCCGATCAGAGGAAAAGGCGGGGCATCACCAAGAAGCTCCTGCACAGTTGGGATACTGGTGGCTTCCATTTCCTCAGGCTCGGCGTGAGCATCGATTTGCTCAACCAGCTCCCTCATACTGGCCGTCTCTTCCTCGTCAATTGCCACAGGGGTACCCTGAGCAGCAGGGACGGTGCTCGGGAACGGGATTTGGCCGGGGTCTCTTAGATGCGAATCCTCAGGAACTTCCATTGCTTGAAGGGCGGCAAACCACCCGGCCTCAAAGCCCATGTTCCGAGCCCGAGCCACCACCGGCTCTACGGAGTTTTCGGCATCAGCGAAGCCGACATCATACCATTTCTGCTCCGCAGCAGCCAAGCCCGCCCTGAGGTCGGCAATCTCCTCGGCATTGGAGGTGTTAAGGCTGATGGCTTGGGCTAGCTTGAGCTCCGTCTCATTCTGGTGAGTTAGGAGCTCCGCACACCTTTTCTCGGCCAGGGACCGGTTCTTCTCGGCAGCTGCAGCCTTTTTCTCAGCGGACTCGGCGGCCTTCAGTTTTTCCTTAGCCGTTTTCACCGCCGCCTCGCGCGCCTCCTTCTCGCGCTCGTTCTCCTCGGCAAGCTCTCGTGCCCGGGCAGCCACAATGTGGGCCATTTGAGCAGCCTAGCAAGGACAAAGGTTAGAAAAGAGTCAAAGGGAAACCTGTATGAAGGACTAGATAAACAAAAGAATTACCGCAATGGCGTGCCACTCTAACCGGCGCCCGACGGACTCCTCGGATCCATCCTCGAAAGCATGTACATCCTCGGGAAGCTGGAGTGCTTCGGCCAAAGATTGGGCAATACGGCCACCCTCGCCTTTATCCCACATCCGAATGCAGGCGGTTGAGGGCAAGGGCTTGCCGTCCAGAAGTATCTTTGGCTCCCACGCTGGAGCCACTTGGGAGGAGGACGCACCCCCAGTGCCGGCTTCGGTTGGCGGCTCATGGACAACAATACCACCTGTTGGACGGGGAGGAGTCTGGGCAGCGGCCTCGCCCGGGCAAGTGGAAGGTTGATCGGTAACCTTTTGCTTCTTTCGGGCACGTCCGGCCTGCGTTGAGGGTGAAGGCTGAGGCAGTTGACCCCGGCCCTGAGGAGGTGGGGGCTGATTGGATTGCCGAGCACCGGGCACGAACCGTTCTATTGACATCACTTTCCTCGACACCATCTCTCCTCTGGACCGGACAGCTTCGGCTAGCAGGGCAGCCGCTTCTATCGCTTGCTGTTGAGGCACAGCAGCTGGGTTCTCGGGAATTGGCTGCTCTTGCGCTTGTTCTTCTTGCTGAATGGGTGCGTGGGCTAACTCCCTGAGGCGCCGGGACGCTTGCTTTGCAGATTCGTCTCGCAAGGGGGCTTGCTCGTCCGCGCAAGTATACCGCGGACCGAATTCTCTCGCTTCCCCGGTTGTGAGCTTCGGCGGCAAAAAGTTCACGTACCGGACGTCTATGTACGATAGCAAGGGGCTGTCAACTAACAGTGCCTGCTTGAAAGGCTGCCAGGTGGAGTAGACCGGCTCCACCCCAAGGATTAAGTGGGAAGCCCGCAGTTGCCCGTCCCAGTGCACGTAGATCTCGGAACGAAGGACGAAGTTTAGATCCTTGGTATGGACGGGTCTGAGGTCCTGCACAAACACTTTGCCGTCTGCGAAAGAACAAATGACATTAGTCTCTTATAATAAAGATTGTACGGGGGAAGGAAAGCAATTGTACGAAGGGGGATGGAACGAACCCACTTCACGCTTTGTAAGGGGGCAGGGGATATCCCCGGCAAACCAATTGCCGCGCACCCTAACGAACTCCCCGGCGGAGTTCCTGTTCGAATCAGGTAGGCATGATATCAGCCGTACCCGAGCATCTCTGGTCTTTAGGTAATAATTGGTTGCCTTGCTCCCACAGAGCCTATACATTTGGTTAATATCGTGGTGGTCTAACTGTAAATTAAAGGTGAGGTTCAGTTTACTGACACAACTAACTACCCGGTAAAAATTGGGGGGAAGCTGGTCGGGGCTTAGCCCATAATAAATGAGCGCGTTTATCAGGAGGGGATCTACGGGAAACCTGACCCCGCCTTCTAAAATGGACATCAAAGGAAAGAAGGCTGTACCCTGCCCTCGGTGGAGTTCAATCTCACTCTCGTGGCAGTAAGCCACATCCACGTCATTGGGAATATTGAATTTACTCCTAAAGGTGGCCAAAGCAGAAGGGGATTCTAAGAGGTAAGAGTAACCCATACCTAACGCCTAAAAATAAAGAAATGAACTCAAAGAAATGAAAGCTGAAGGAATAGGAAGAGGAAGAAAGACTTACTTTGGGTTCTAAGGAGGAACAAAGCACTGGGTAAGCAAGCACACAGAAATGTGGTCGGCAGAGAAAAAGCTCTAAAGATCAGAGGCGGAGGAAAAATGGGATGCTGTTCAGAAGGAGGTTATTTATAGAGGGAGGAAAAAGAAATGGAGGAAGAAGAAGCGCCTGATCAAGCATTAAATGGGCACGGTCTACGAGCAGCCCTACGAACGCCAGGCATAACCAATCCGCACGTCGCTTCGGTTCTCGAACCGTCAGACAATAATGACGACTGCGCCTGACGCCGCGAAACGGTGCGTCTTTTGAGATGAATATTAAATGAGAAATGACAGTCAGAAGTCCCAGGCTAAAAGACTCCCGAGGTCAAAAGGCCCCATGCTGCTCCTTGATTCTTCTCGGTGACCGAGTATGAATCAAGGGGGGGCTATTGTACGGCACCGAGATCTCAGGCCCATACAGGCCCCGGGCCCTGCCCCAATTGTACTGTGCAGTGATCCCAGGCCCATACAGGCCCTGGGCCTAGTCCCATACTGGCTTTGTCCGCAGGCCCAGCAGAAAGGTCCAGTCACCCTGCGTCCTTCCCGGGGATTCCGTAAATAACAGACAAGTGTAGGGTATTAAGTTCCAAGGTGAGCTCGGCCAAACGTTCCCGGTCATTTACATGAGTCTTTCCCGGGAAAATGTTGTATGCACGGGAGATGGAGCTGCCGAGCATTATCGGTCCAGATGGAATCAAGTTCCAAGATCATAAATGCAACACCGCCCTCTCACCTAAACATCCACTTAAATCAGATGATATTGGACCTTCAATAGCACAAACGGTGGCTGTAATCATGATTTTCCCACTAACTTTGGCTATAAATAGAAGAAAGTTGGGAGAAGAAAGGGTTGAGAAAATTAGAGAGAAAATAGTTAAGAGAGTGAGAATCAATTGGGCGTTGTTTCGAGTCTCTCTGCCGAGAACGACCCATAGTAGGAAATCCTCAAGCCCACTACAAATAAATTGTAAGCCAGGTGATTTAAGGCCCAGGAATCTTACACTTGGTACCTACAGTATGTAATCATTTTCTTGTGGGAGGTCATATATGTTCATTTCTATAATTGAGATAGACCACTTGATTTAGTACTAGTTGTGTATGACTTAATTGAATTGATCATTGAAACTTCACTCTAGACTAAGAACTATTCCACATTTGATACACACACACAACACATATGCCTAATGTTCAATGAATGTCTTATTCATTTGTTAGATTGTACTTGTCTAAATGTGATGTGTGTATGCTCAATCTTATATGGATTAATCCAAAAAGATTTTTGATCATTTTATATGTTTTTGGAAGTGATTTTTATCACTCTTTATGTTCTTGTTTAGTGCTTACTTTGTTTTTCATTGTTTAAACATGTTTTGTGTTGAAAAACAGGTGTCCGAGTTTTTCGCGACTCAGCTGGCGACTCGCCCAGTCGCGAAACCCCAGTCACGAGTTCATCCAGAAGCTTTGGTGACTCATTCGCGGCTTGCTCGCGACTCGCGAAAATTTTCGTGACTGAACCTCGCAACTCGCCTAATCGCGAAACGCCCAATCGCGAAACGCCCAGAAATAGTTTTTAAAGGGTTTTTTGTGGGAAACTTGTTTTAAACCTCTCCCATCCTCTCTAAAATCCCTCTTTCAATATTTTTACATCAAAACCCAACCAATTTGAATGGTTTTTCATTCCATTAACATTTCTAAGGTAATTATAAATTCTTTTCATTAATTTTGATCCTTGGATTATGTTTTGGAGAGTTTTGTGCTCTTGGTTGGGATTTTTATCATAGGGATTGGGAAAACTTAATTTTTGTCAAATTTCTCGTGGGATTGGTTTCTTTTGTTGATTTACATTGGATGTTGACCCCTTGTGGTAGAAAGAACATGTATTAATGGTGGTTTTCTTGTTATTCATGCATTGTTTCACATTATTGTTCATAGTGTGCATCCTAGGTGTTTGATAAAATGCCTCTTAGACATTTTCTCGCTTGTTTGGACTCTGATGAGTACCAAACTTTGAGATTTCTCATGTTTCCTCATTAGAAACATGTTTGGTTCATTGGTTGTGTATCTAACACACCTTGCCCCACATGTGCATTTTTCATGCATTGGTCATGCATTGCACTTAGCTACCTCTTGCACACACCTTTACTACCCTTGTCATGCATTGGTCTATACCTTGCTTCTTCATCCTAGCATGTCTTGTCGACCTTATGCTCTGTAGCATTTTATAGTGTCTTAGGTTTGAGATTCATTTTCTCATTCATCTCGCACCCCTCATGCATCATTAGCACTGTTCGTTCCTTCATCTCTTGCCCTCGTTTTTCCTTGACCCTTTGTCTATTCCTGACAAAAAGGGGGAGATGTATACCCTAGAGAGAATACCGAAGAGTTTTTGTCATTTCTATATGACTCTTGTGCACATCCTTAAGGGGAGAAATTCTATTTCTCATACACATTTGTAGGGGGAGAGATATTCCATTAGGGAGATGCATATACCAAGGGGGGAGAAGACATTGTGTTAACAATAAAACTTTATTGTGTTTGTTTTCTTGTATTGCATCGTGTTTGTGTTTTGGACATGCATATATCCCTATGCTATTGTGCTTCATTGAATGCATGTTCGGATGATCATTTGCTTTGCTATGTGATCATTGTAGTCATTTCTATATGACTGTTCTGGTGTATGATCAAGTTACTCACATGTTTCACATCATGTTTACTTGATCGCAATTCACTTATTACATTATATTTGTCCTTTTATTGCTTGCTTTACCTTGAGGGTCTAATGTGTTTTGTGCAAGTGTTTCAGGTTACAAGTATATATGTTCCAAGTGCATCACAGTTTTTCATCACTTTGAAGGGGAGAAACTTTAAGCATTTTTAGTTTATATTGTTTAAGTTTATATTCAGTATTTTGTAGTTTGTACCCATGTTGCTTTTGTAAGCTTTTAGGGTTTATATTTGTAGGCTTTATGGTCTGTACCATGCTTTTATGCAGCCTTTTATACTTTGTTAAATCAGTACTGTTAACTAAATGTCATGCATTTTCTTGTTAAGTATTGTCACTCTTGTGCCCTTGTAGGATTGTTCCTAGATGCATATACTTAGTGTATTATGCATTGGTTAAGTGTTGGGCATACAAGTAACTTGCATTGTTCTTGTTAGCTTGTATGTTCAAGTGTTCATTCCAAGTGTGAATGAGCATTGTGATCACTACCTTGTAGTGATTACTTGTTTGATCAAGCCATGGTTTTGTTTCTTAACTCCATCTTTGCTTGATCACATCATGCCTGCTTCATATGCATTTCATGCTTTTCTGCATACAATGATCATGGTGTATTGTTGTGTTTCAGGAGATTCATGTTCATACGATTCAAGAGCTGCACAACTTCTAAATTTAGGTGTGAGTGAGTTTTGCCATTGTTCCCAAACTCACGTTTAAGTCTAGAGTCTGTTTTAGGGTGTTTTGTCACGGAATAGCCAAAGGGGGAGATTGTAGGGTTGAATTTAATCAACCATGTGTTGGCTTTATTCCGTGACAAATTTGCTTGTAATACAGCACTTAGAAACCTTGTATTTAGGTGGGAATCATGTAAGGGTAGTGTGTGAGAGAGTGTGAAGAAATGCTCAAGACTGTGCAGTGAAGCAGGGACTCGCGGCTAGATCTCGCGGGAGGCTCGCGGCTTGCAAGCCACCAAAAGTTGCACACATGCAGAGCATGCAGGGGAGCTGAACAGTCATGCTAGCTGGAGCACTACAGGACAAAAATCCAAACTAGCCATTCAGTTAGCTCGCGACTTGAACTCGCGACTCAGTCAAGTCACGAGGTCAAGTCGCCAGCCAACCCTGTTTTGGAAAAACTGACTCTTCGTATTCCATTCTCACACCAGTATAAATACCCCTCTTTCCCATAAAATATGTGTGGCCATTCAGAAAGAAAAACCCTAAGAGAAGTTTCTTCAAAACACCCACCCAATTAGAGAGAGCTACTCATTCTTAGAGAGAAATCTTTGTAGTCTCTTCTCATTCCCTCTCTCATTGTCATACCTATTGAGAGGAGATTTATATCCAAACATTACCCACACCCATTTAGAGTGTTGAGTGTTTTTAGAGTTTTAGGAAGCATTGGAAGATGCCAAGGATTGCGGATGCTATGGATTATAGTGGAATCCGGTAAGCTAGAAAAGAAAAAGGTTCGGCGCAACCTTGTTGGAGCAAGAAGCTTGGAGGGCTTAGGTACGTCGGGTAGATTATGCTTGGAGGGTCTATTTCTATTCATGTATCTCAACTACATTTTCTAGTGGATTATTGACTGCTTGGAGGGCAGCGGAGAGGTTTTACGCCGAGAGCTTCGGTTTCCTCTTTGATAACATATCGCGTGTTGTCCTTGTGTTTGCATCTTCCATCCCTTTTATCTTTGCCCTTTATTATCTGCTATGGGTTTTGATTTTAATTTGGCTTAGATTGTTTTCCAATTCTGTTTTATAGCTTTTATTCATTTTCTGCACACTAGTTGTTTGACATAAAACTTGAATTGGTTAATTTGTAAATTGGGGGTCTAAACGTTCAAGGGTGTTTTTACACTATTTGAACTTTCAATTTTACTTGCCCTAAAAAACAACTAAAATCGTCACTTCACTTAAAGCCACGATTTCCAATATGGAACTTCAATTTCTTTGGGAGTTACCACGATTTCCAATATGGAACTTCAATTTCTTTGGGAGTGTGTGTAAAACTATGTAAAAACAATTGTGTAAAATAAACACTAATCTTCTTTAAAAAATATGTAAAGGTTTAACATGTATTTGAAAATTAAATAAACTAGTTATTGGCCCATTCTTTGCATGATTTTTTATTTAATTTATTAATTTATAAATATTCTTCTTCATTTCATTTATAAGTAGACACGTTATAAGTAAAATTATTCTTCATTTAAAATAAAATATATTATTGTTATATAAACGTTTGTTATTATTTTATGTTGTCCTTTTTTAATTTGTGACTAGATATGATTACTTTATTTTCTCCCTTTGAAAGCATAAATTGTAAATAATAGAATGACAAAACCAATTGAGAAATTTTCAATTAACCACTTATATAAGCTAAAACAAAAGTGTACATACTGATAGTTAATAACACCAATGACATCAAATTTGCTATTTAACCAAAAAAAAAAAAATATATATATATATATATATATATAACATAACTTGTTACACTTGGTGTAATTCTAAGCAATGTTACACCACTCAATAACTTGTTATAGAATTCATATTTTGAAAATCACATCGTTGAATTATATGTTCTATAAGTTCTTAACATTCATGCCAATTTTTGTGTCAATTGGATGTTATTTACCACTCGATCCATAAACTCATCTTTTATGCATTATTTTAAACTATAAAACTTGAATTAAACAATTGATTGATGATATAACTATTAGTTTTTGATCATCTTGAAATTTTGCAAGCATGAAAAATATATAAAGGTAATGTAATCTTTGTAAAGTTGTTTCGGATAGAAAAAAAGGAAAAAAATATTGGAGTATTTAATTAAAGGAGCAAATAATGGACATACAACTACACATTATTTAAGACTTTATTATAAAGATGGAATTTATTATGTATATTTAAGGGCAATTTAGAGTATTTAAAGAATTTTGTAGTGGATATTTATTACAATGGTGGAATTTATTTTTGACACATGGCAAAAAAAAAAAAAACTTGACATGTACCAATAACTGTCTGTCACGTGGCGTTATCTTCCCAACATTGTGTGTCCTTGTTTTATTTATTGTCAAAAGGAAATGTGTCACCATTGTGTGTATCTTCCAAGGTTTTTTTTTTTTTTTTTTTTTTTTTTTTTTTTTTTGAGAAATAAACACACATGCACAAGGGAGACACAAAGGAGAGGGAATGGGATTCTAACACAAAAACACACTATAACTCCACTCAAAAGCCATCCTCCAAGTTGAGGATCCAACTTTTATTTTATATATAGATGAATTTGAGAAATCAATTAAAGTGGATCCTTTTCCTAGTTAAACAATAGAGTGAGAAAAAGTACCTTCATGAATTCTTATCTCTGGAGGCCCTTGGCTTTGGTTGGCAATTGGGTAAGTTGATCAACTTTTCTAGCATTGTTCTTCCTCCACACTACAACACTCTCATCTTTGTTGGCATTACCTTATTACTTTTCTTTGATTCCACCCAAAGATTAAAATAGTAAATAAAAAATGTTGTATATATAGAGGCAAAAACCACAAACCCACTTCTGAAAGAAACTTCAATTTCAAAGGTCCATCTGTGCTTTTTACAGGAATCCAAAGGCCTTCCACAAAGTCCACAATTATTTACATAGCTCTCAGGAGTGATTGTATCCATGCTTACAAAGCCTAGCACTAGCCCTGACAACAAATTGTTAGCAACATTAAAGATTCTTAGCCTTTTGAGCTGGCCGAGTTGCTGAGGGATTCGACCCTTAAGCCTATTGTTTTCAAGTTTCAGAACCTCCAGACTAGAGCAGCTAGTGAAGCTCAATGGGATTTCCTTGGACAAGTGATTGTTTGAGAGATTGAGCATTTCTATAGACAGTAATATGTGGTTGACATCTTGTGGGATTGATCCAAAAATTACATTACCTGAAAGTTCTAAGATTAATATGTATGTTTTTAGACCCCTATAAACTAGATTGTTTAATCTAATTAATTAACCAAGTGAATACTTAGGTTTATTATTCAAATTTAGGTTAAAACAAAACAATCATATCATGCAAAGTAGTGGAAATATAAAGAAAACCAATATATGATGACCTAGGAAAACCAAACTAATAAAAAACCTAGGGAGGATTTAACATAGCTATCCTCAAGGTAAAAAGCAAATCCACTATAGAGAATCGAAGTTTACAATAAGACTTAAACCACTAACATTCTATTGCTACCACATGTAGAACTTACTGACACGACCACACAAACTCTCCTGTTTGTGACTCCAAGGCTACCATTAAAGGTTTAGATCATCAGTACCTTTGATGACTAGAGAAGGTAGCAATTTCTACAATACCGGATCTTGAGATTCTTCAAGGAATAATAGTGGTAGAAGACATGAGAGAGCTTTCTGGGTACAAAACCTTAGATACAAAAGAGGCACACTCTTTTCTCTCTAAAAAGCCTTATAAAAATGTGATTAGAGTTTCCTTTATATACTAGGAGTGTTTTACATAAAACCCAATACGTTTAAGTAGAGTTTGGGCTGAAATAGAATTCTGCAGAATCGTATTTCAATTGGTCGAGCCTATACTTCGATTGATCGAACCAAGCAAATTTCGAATTCTCTTTTCTACAGCTTGCTTGTTCTTGGATCTTGACTTGTATCACCTTGAGCATTGTCTAATATAACCTATAGACTCTAGGATCTATATCTAGACAAGTTTGTGTTCATGGTTTGCCAATTGTTCTAAACTTTTAGAACCTAACAATCTCCCCCTATGGCAATTTGTGACAAAACTTACATACAAAATGAAATGCTCAAATATAAGAACAATCCAATACAATAAAATGCCCAAATATATCACAAATCCCAATCTAAGACTCCTAACCTAGAAGTTGCAAGAAGAGGTAGAAGGTCTTGATCAGAATGTACCTGTCTTTCCTAAAAACACTCAAAAGAATACATCACTGCATGTGTGAAAAGAAAGACATATAAACAATAATTGACACACAATATAAAAACGAAAGTAAATTCTAACTCTCCCCCTAAGTTAGATACATCAAAAGTTTTTATATTCTCCCCCTTTCAAAAACAATTTTATCTCCCCCTAAACAAAACATTTTAAATCAAAAGCAATTTTATCTCCCCCTAAACAAAACATTTTAAATCTGTTTCTCCCCCTTTTTGTCACGTATTGACAACGACAACTCAAACAAAGAGTAAATAGTAAACATACGCAACAAAGGATAATAGAAAATAGAGAATCAAGGGAACACAAAACAATTTAGCTCCATAGAAAATAAAGGTAACTCCCCCTATAAACAAAAAAGGTTAAACAAAACTTTTCTCCCCCTATAAAAATAGAAAAAACAAAACATGTTTTGGGAAAAATAGTTTTGGGGAAAATTTAGGAGGTGAGGAAAACTGAAAAGACACAAATCTACCAAAAAAATTTAAGTTAAGGATACACATGAACACAAATATTCTCTCTTTCAATTGTTGGAAATAAAGGAGAGATAATACCTAAATTTTCCTTGGAAATTACACAATTTGATTTTACCAAAAGAGGTGGCAGAGATGAGGCATGGACCAAGTCACTGTCTTGAGACAAATCGTGTCGTCTACGGTATATCCGATGTAATTAGACAAATAGTTTCTACACGTTGTCCCTAGGATACAACAGCCCAGCCACCTTTGCTAATCATCCTTGTGAGCCTACACTACTCATAGGATATAAGCTCTCTATAGTACTTTCTTTTCCCATAAAATTTTGTAAAAGATAGAATATTTTTGTGAGTAGTAAGAAGCAATAGATGTTAAGTGTTAAGACGATAAAAAATTGTGTTTGAAAAGTCTGCAACTTTCTAATTCAAAAATAAACATGTGTGCATTTGAAACTTTTATTTCTTTCCATATATATAAAGCCAGACCTGTTGCTTGTCCTCAGCCAAAAAATAAAAACATTTGCTAACTTTAAAACTTTAAATGGTCATAAAATTGTTGAAATCAATGTGTGATGAATAGCTTTCCCTTTATATATATATATATATATATATATATATATTATATAAACCAGTCAAAACCTTTTGCCAAAGTATATACGTTGAGATGAGGTAAGTTAACAGACAAAGTCAAGTTTGTCTTTTAGTGTCATAATGCCATTAAAAACAAAATTACAGCCCCTAACGTGGCTGTCTTTTAGCTATTAAATAATACTTTCCTTTGAAACTTTGACTATACAAAATAATTACAACAAAGAATGGAAAGCAATATATAATTCTATAACCCATCAACAGTAAATTATATAAATATATAGTTGTACAATATTTGATACTTTCTATCTATAACATTACTATTAAATATATTTAAAGAAACTTTTTAAAGCAAAAGTTTATAAAGGAAAATATACTAAAAGTTGGCAATATATGGTATTAAAATTCACATTAATTTTTAGAGATTTTCTAATTAAAACCATTGACAATAACTATTTAAATTTTGAATTATATTTGAATTTTCAATATTTAGCAATCAACATGTCTAACATTAAGGGATAATGGATTTCCTCAATTCACATAAATGAGTATTAGAATAAATATAATATTTTTTATAAGAATATCCAACAATAATAAATCCAAACTTGATACTATGTGACCCATTAAAAAATGCATGAGTAGAAAAAATATTTGCACATTGATTATCCATCATATCTCTTAATAAAAATATTTTCTACAGTTCACACATAAAAATAGCATATACTAAAATGTACAAAGGACTCAAAAATTAATCAATCAATTTTTAGATCAAATTGAGTACCCAATTTAGCAAAGTGTATGCATGGTATGTGTGAAAACAATGAGAGATATGACTGCAAAACTATAAGATGGATACAAAAAACAATGCAATACATGTGAATCCTAAACATAAATGATGCATGAAAAAATAGATTGGTCAAATACTTAAAAACTAAAAATTTTTCAGTTTTGATTGGTCGAGCATTGATCAAATACCAATCGAGTCAGGCAGAAGTTAGACTTGAAAAATCTAGAAATTTTTGATTGATCGAAAATCACACTCAATCAATCAAAATTTTGGAAAATTGAATTTTTTAAAAAAATTACAGAAGATTATGCAGAAACTACTCAAACCAAGGAATTTCATGAATAAAATGCATGAGAATGAGTTTAAATGTTTTTCAAAAACATGAGTTTTCAACTCAGAACTTCAAAACAAGGTTTTTAATCATCAAAAACACATTTTTTGCCAACCCTTATACATATTTTTCACCAAATACCATAAAAAACATAATCTTGGATGGCCAAACTAGATTCGCACACAGTTTCATGTACAAAGCTTAGCAAAGAATAACTTGTGAAGTGTGTCCAACTAGTAACAACATGAGATACATGTGAGGTGATATGTAGATAGTAATCAATCACAATTTCTACATTATTCATCACATAAGTTTGACAGAGAATATCACCTAAAGAGTTACATCATATAACTCTCACATCTCCTAGAAAACAAGCTTGCAATCATGTAATTTTCTTGTTTTGCCTCATAATGTATACACTAATTTTAGTTCATTGTGAATTTATTATAGTCCAATAATGTACACACCAATTTTAGTATTAATCCAAGGCTACACCTTATGTTCTCTTTGTGCATGTGCTACACTTTCTCGAGCACAAAATCTTATGATATGCACTAAGGTGTTCATGATTGACTAGTAAACAATGGTGAGATGCTTATTTATGCCTTTCTCATTAAGTTCTAGTCATAGCAATCAAAAGCATGTGACTTCAAAATCAAGATCATGTGATCAAAAACTATAAACATCTCCCACACAACATGCACTACATAACTAAGATTAGCAAAGTGCAGTAAAAAAAAAAAGAAGCTCATCCAAGCTAACAAGGTACACAAGCATGTTATGCAAAGATAATAGGCCAACCTTGATTACAAATTCATGATGTGTAATACAAAACAAATAAAAACCTATTTGGTTTTAAAAAAATTTTATGACCAAAAACAAAAAGCACGTATTATGCAAAATGAATAATGCAAAGCTATGCATGATAGTGCTCAACTAAGCTATAGAGGGTACAAAAACAAGAAATACCAATTTCTTAATTAACCCATAAGCAGTGGCGATTCCAGGAATTTTTCTCAGGGTGTTCCTGGGTGGGCTTACTCTGTTACAATTTTTTTCTTCAGATTCTCTGTTACAATTTTTTTCTTTTCAAATTTTAGTTCAATTTTTTTTTTTTAAGGTTTTTCTTTTTGCTTCAACGCAATGTTATGAATACCGTTTTGAACCCTGTTTCAGTTTGTTTAGTGGAACGGAATATTTCGATACCGATCTATTTCGACATACTGTAAGTAAACCTCAAATAAAACAAATCATTTAGTTTTTCTTTTTTGACACTCAAATCATTTAGTTATTACATAACAATTACTGTTTTATAATATTAAAACATAAATATGTAATTAAATAATATTACATTGTAAAAATGCTTAACATAGTTTTTTTTTTTTTTTTTTTTTTTTTTTTTTTTTTTTTTTGTCTTTTATAATGTGTATTCACTTACTTTTAAGGGACCGCAGACCACTACCCCAATTCAATGCCACGACCCCATCCACCCCACACTAAAAGACAACTCAGACAAGAGCCGATCAGCAATTTCAACACAATTACATATTTTTATATTTACATACACTTAAACAAAAAGACAAGAGCTAAGCAATTATATTGTCAAAAGGTAAAGTCTAAGTCACAATACTCACAAGTCACAACACAAGTCAGACTATGAGTATTGAGAGAGAGAGAGAGAGAGAGAGAGAGAGAGAGAGAGAGAGAGAGAATCAAAGCAGAGATGAGATATGGAAAACCAGAAAAGGAGAGAGAACTAAAATACTTGCCTGAGGTTAGGGGCGGCGCCGCTGTGGCACGTTGAAGGTTGAGGTTCTTATTTCCCGATCTCGCTTTTGCCGTCGTTGATCTTGCTTTTGCTGTTGCCGATCTTGCAATCTTTGATCTAGGCCAAGTCAATCTCCGATGTCGCCGTTGCAGAGTTGCTCTGGGCGTTCAGTGTTGTGTTGCTATTGCTACCTTGCTGAGTCTTTTTTTTTTTTTTTTTTAGAATTGCTGCCTTTAATGCCTTGCTGAGTCGCTGTTGTTGTTGAGAAGTGATTCAAGTGAGGACGTGAGGTTCTTATTAGGTTAGGAATTATTTTATTTTAAAATATGATTGGGTATTATTATTATATTTGTTGAGAATCCATAGCTTGGGTTTGCTCTTTGTTGGGCTTGCACTGATTAGTCTTGTACCAATCAGTTTTTTTTTTTTTTTTTTTTTTTTTTTTTTTTTTTTTGAGAATCCGTGGGTTTCTATTTTCAGTATATTGGGCTTTTTTTTTTTCCTGGTGGGCTTGCTTGTTACAATTTTATTTTTTTTAATTTTTTTAGATTTTATTTCAATTTTTTATTTGGGCTTTTTTTTCCTAGTGGGCTTGCTTGAAATTTTTTTGAGGGTGTTCCTAATTTTTTTTAGAGGGTAAACCAAAAAAAAAAAAAAGTTTAATTATATATATATATATATATATATATATATATTTTTTTTTTCAGAGGTCAGGGTGTTCTTGGGAACACCCTGACATGAACGTGGCATCGCCACTACCCATGAGTATATGTACAAACTAGGACATACTCACACAAAATTAGAATTAGCTTAGCACTTATGCAACACATGCTATTCAAGTTTCTCCACAATGTCAAGCAAGTTCTATATCAAGAGAGAGATATCATAACTCATGTAATCCTCAAAACAAATAAAACAAGACACAAAATAAAAATATTTTTGTCTTTTTGAAAATTTTTAATGTTTTTTTTTTTTTTTTTGGATTTTTGAATAATCAAAACAACCTAAAACTAAAAGTAAACATGTCCACAAATAATTGAAAGAATTAAATTAGGGACAAGTAAACAACACTCACCTTAGAGAATCTTTTCTCACCCATATAGCACAAGTCTTCGGCTTTGTATGTGAAATTCCATGAGAAGTAGAGTGTATTTAAGGGATTACACTAATCTTCTGAGAAAGACTGAAATCCTGCAAATTCCTTTCACAAGCCAACAAGCTTAAATTTTTCAAAAGAATATGAAACAATTTGTATGGACTTATGGCAGGAGAAATATCATCACATATCCTAGATTTAAATACAAAATTTTTAAATTTTAATTTATGACAATTAGGATGAGTGTCCGAAGACACCACAAAAGTGACAAATAGGAACAAATTTAGGAACATCAGTATTCCTAACAGCGAATCTAGTCTTAAATTTTGGTTTTTGCCTCAACAAAGAACAATTTGGTCTAATATGACCAACAACACCACAAAGGTGACAAGTAGGCACAAAAATATATTTATTATGCTCTCTAATAGTAGGTTTAGACATAGGTTTAGAAACTTCAGCGTCTACATCAGAACTTTTACCTTTGTCTAACCTAGCAAAATAAGCCTATTTTTTTCTTTTCTTTTCTTTTTTTTTTAATTATTATTCCTCTTGAAAGGAGGGATATAAACTTTCTCAGTTTTAGGCCTAAGAGAAATAGAAACAGTTCTGTTATCAACAGCAGGCTTGGTACTAGTCAAATTTTCAATTTTAGCTTTAGATTCAACTAACTCTTGTTCCAAGCTTTTCAACTTCTCATCTTGAGAGGATATCTGATTTCTCAAAATCCATTCTTTTTATTAGATTCATCTAACCTAACAACCAATTCATCTTTTTCAAGATTAGCCAATTTTAACTCTTCCTTGAATTTCTTAGCAATTTTCAACGATTTAGATAATTTCTTACAAAGAGTTTCACAAGCATCAATAAGATCAACAGAAGCAATAGCATCTTCTTTATTCAATTATCACAAACGTGAGCAAAAGAGACTTCAAAATATCCATGATAGCAAGGATCAAGGATCAACTCTTAGATTAAAAGATCTAACACAGGAGCTAACCCGCTCTGATACCACTTGTACATTTTAAACCCCCGTAAACTAGATTGTTTAACCTAATTAATTAACCAAGTGAATACTTAGGTTTATTATTCAAATCTAGGTTAAAACAAAACAATTATATCATGCAAAGTAGCGGAAATAAAAAGAACACCACAATATGATGACCTAGGAAAACCAAACCAATAAAAAACCTAGGGAGGATTTAACGTTGCTATCCTTGAGGTAAAAAGCAAATCCATAATAGAGAATCGAAGTTTACAATAGGATTTAGACCACTAACATCCTATTGCTACCACATGTATAACTTACTGACACGATCGCGTGCAAGCTCCGAATCCATGAACTCCTTCTCTATTAGGCCGTTGCAACACAAGCACCCACACTTGTTATAAAAAACACAAACTCTCCTGTTTGTGACTCCAAGACCACTCTTGAAGGTTTAGATCATCAACACCTTTGATGACTAGAGAAGGCAGTAATTTCTACAACATCGGATCTTGAGATTCTTCAAGGAATAATACTGATAAAAGACATGAGAGAGCTTTTTGGGTACAAAACCCTAGATACAAAAGAGGCACACTCTTTTCTCTCTAAAAAGCCTTATAAAAATGTGCTTAGGGTTTCCTTTATATACTAGGAGTGTTTTACTTGAAACCCAATACGTTTAAGTAGAGTTTGGGCTGAAATAGAATTTTGTAGAACTGTATTTCGATCGGTCGAGCTTGTTCTTTGATCGATCGAACAAGGCAAATTTTGAATTCTCTTTTTTGCAACTTGCTTATTCTTGGATCTTGACTTGTATTACCATGAGCATTGTCTAATAAAACCTATAAACTCTAGGATCTATATCTAGACAAGTTTGTCTTCACAATTTGCTAATTGTTCTAAACTTTTAGAACCTAACATAATAGTTCACTGCAACTCAAAAGGCCTCTAGGTAACTCACCCTTGAGCCCTTTGTTGGCTAGTTCTAAAGCTCGTACCCTACCAAATGTGTTCCAACAAGTGACCCCAACATACCCACAGATAGAACCTTCTGTATGGTTGTCGAAGGTCCAAGAAGGGGCTATGGTTTAGAGAGGGTCTTCGAAGGAATCTGTAATAGACTTCAAGCAAGAGGTATCGGTCAAACTACCAGAAATCAGGCTAAATGTACTGGCAATGACTAGACAAGAATGTGGAACAAAACCAAAGCTCTTGTATTAAGAACCATTTGGGTTAGAGATTTTAGCAGCATGACTATTGACATGAAATAAGATGCAAAGGACGTGGACTTACACCAAAAAAGAATTAAATTGTAACATCTTTTGCTTGTAGAATCATCAAAGTATGCACATACGAAAAACAACTCATTTGGATGATATGATAACAGGAATGAAAGTATGGCTAATCGGTGCTAAAAGATGTAAGGCCAAATCTGTAACACAAATCCAGTATGTTAATCTTGGGTATAAAACAAGAATAAGAAAAGGGTGGTTCCTTGCATTTTCCAAGAAGAACATGCTTGTTTTCGATTTCTTTTGGCCAAGAAAAAACTGCAAAGAGTTAATCACGGAGTCATGATTGAAAGTAATTTATATGCCATGATTGATTTTAAGAAAAATTGATCAAGTTGTTAAACTAAGCAATTATTGAACTAAAAACAGATGGCTAGCAATATATTTCAAGACAAAGTTTAGCTATTAACTAGTTTGAAGCCAGTAACTACAATTCCCACTAAAAAGATTAACATAACTACATATTTTGAAAATATTCTTAACACACATATCAAATTTCATGTGAATCAGATGCTATTTACTATTTGATCTATAAATTTATTTTTATGCATAATTTTAAATTGTAAAATATTAAAATTTAAACATCTAATTGATGACATAACTATTGATCTTTGGTTTTGTGAAAGTTTTGTAGGCATAGAATATATAAGAAGAAAATGTAATTTAAATCATAGATTTGTTAGAATTCACATCCAATAAAAAAATTATTAAATAAAGTTGTAGCCAATCTTTCTCCTATCTTTTATGGTTACAAAGAAATAAAGCCTATATCCAACAAAAAGAGTCATTGAGTGGAGCCCAAAAAATATTTCTAAATTTTGTCTACAACATCACTGTTAAATTAAGAAATTTTCAACCTATACGTTTATGCTGTTTTTTGTTATGCTTGATTTTCAAAAGCGCAAAGAAAAAGTGGAAGATATCAGTCTGAGGGTCCGTTTGGATACAACTTATTTTTGTTGAAACTGAAAACTGAAAACATTGTAACAAAATAATTTTTAAATGTGTGAATAGTACCGTGGGATCCATTTTTAATATTTTTTTAACCTGTGAACAGTGCTAAATAGTGCATGAACAATACTCAACAGTGCATGAACAATGCTCTTGTTCCCTAAAGCAGAAACGCGTGCAAGGGAAAAAAAAGAAAAAGAAGGTAAAACGCAAAACACAAAATGTGCATTTCATCCGGATCCAAACACTCACTAACTTTGTTGTTCAGGTGGAGTTGTTTTTGAAAACTGTGGGTGATGGAGTAGTACTGTACTATACTGGTCATTGAAGAAATCACTAATGAAGAATGAAAAATGAAAAATTATTTCACTATTCAGCTTATTTTTGTTACTATTTATGGCCTCATTGCACTTTTTTGCACTATTCATGGGCTCTATTGTACTATTTCAACCAAATTTTACCTTTATTTACAGTACTTTTAGCAATAATTTTTTAGTTTCAGCAAAATAAGCGGTATCTAAACACACCGTAAATAGTGTGCACAGCAAATGCTAAAACTATTACAACAAATTCTAGTTCCGAAACCTACTAGAATTGTTTGTGAAATTCAAAGCTTTTGGGCTTTGTTTTTGCTTCGGGCTAAATAAGGAAAGAGTGAACCAAATTCAAAAAGTCTTGTTCAAGGCTTTCGACCCAAAAAAGCAGTCTATTAGATACACCCTGCCTTGGGCTGTTTGGCATTAAAAACTCAAAAATAGCCTAGAGCAATTTTCTTCAATTAGTTTTATTATTTTGAAATTGTTGCATGATAATTTCATTATCCATGCTACAAGATACATCTCTTTCAAAATTTTAGTTCAATAAAATTTTTCTTGGGTTTTCCTTTTTGTTTGGAAGGGCCTAATATATTTTTCAGTGAACCAAAGTTTAAGGACAAAATTTGGTTACAAACTTAGTAAACAAATTAACATGACTACATATTTTGAAATTTTAATAATTGAATTGCAAGTTCTTTATGTTTTTTAAAAACATGTCAAATTTCTTGTCAATCAGATGTTATTTTAGACTACAAAAACTCAAAATTTAAATATTTGATTGATGAAATAGCTATTGATCTTTGATCTTATTGAAAATTTGCAAACATGGAAGATTTAAGAAGAAAATGTAATCCAATAGTAGATTTGTCAAAATTTACATTTAATAATAATAAAAAAAAGTGGAGTTGTAGCCCAAGTTTAATGCCAAATTTTGTCCAGAGTTTAATTATATTAGGCCAAAACAATTTAGAGTAGTCACAATTTTTTTTTAAAGATAAAAAAATTATATATAAAATAATTATTTTTCCAGGTCAAGGCTTCATTGTGGAGCCACCCCTGGATCAATGATCTAGGCTAGTAGCAACGAAAGAGAGAGAGAGAACTAGAGCTTGTAAAAGAGAAGGCTTAGAGACGTACTATGCTTGATAGATGGTGGAGATGTGTAGGTGGAAGGAGATCTATCTTGTTCGAGATTTATCTAAATACACGAGATGTGTTAGTGTGGTACTAGTGTTGGTCACTTGCCGGGGAAGGGTACTTGGCCAAAAACTCTATATCCGTGCATCCTAGGTTTCAAGTTATTCCTACTTTAATTATAACTTTAATTTTTATATATATTTAAAAGAAACAATATTTCTATCCATGTCACTCTACTTCATAATTTTTCTAGTAAATAAGTTTTTAAACCTTAATGGCATTAGGAACAAGGTTTTTTCGAAATCATCTAGTACTCAAAATGAGTATTGAGTTACGTTTTAAAGAGTAGAGACCAATTTGTGCACAATAGAAGAGTGTGAGACGTTGGATTCACATTGCCACATTGATAATGGTAGTACAGTTCATCCATAAAAAATCAATAGCAAAGAAGTCTGAGCATTTTGATCATTGTTCTGTTTCTAGAGCTTCCATTTCGCTTGATTTTGTTCTCTCTTTGTATCCGCCTTTTATCAAAACGGCAAAAACTGACCATTTAGTCTTCGCAATGTCTTCAATAATGTAAAAGAATTATTTAAAAAAAAAAAAAAAAAAAAACTGAAATACAAAGAGATTGTGAAGAACTGCAAGAGTGTATATACATGATATTAGTATTTCATTTACAACATATACATGATATACACATGATTCATGGTCAGTCTGTGTGAACCGTAATGATTACATCGTCTTCAGTGATAGAAGCAGCAATTTTAGGTTGCCTTACTAACTTATAATCATCTTTAACTGTGAGGCAATTTATCTCCCTGATGGCACTCAATTTCCTGCACACTTCAAGCATCATTGGCCTTTGCTCGGTACAGGGCTGAACACAGCTACAAGCAATCCTAAGGAACTGAAATATTTCACCATCATATCCTTTCCCCAACAAAGATTTATCAACGACATCATACAGATCAAATTTTGATTCCTGAAAGTTAAGAAAATTAGTCATCTGACTTGGCTCCTTGCTTGTAATTAGCTCTAGAAGCACAATTCCAAAGCTATATACATCCTTCTTAACAAGTTCAACCTCCCTAAATTCACTATTTATAGAGCAGCTCTTGTTCAAATCAATGTCATTTCGGTTCATGAACATTGCCTCTCCAAATGTCGATATCTTGGGCTCAAAATTTTGATGAAGTAAGATACCTTTCGAGCTGATGTCAAGGTGAACTACTTGGAAATGACACATATGGTGAATCCAGGTCAAGCCTCTAGCTATACCAACTATGATTTTAACCCTTATAGGCCACTCCAACATCTTGGCCCTATCTTCCACAACATGTAGCCAATCATGGAGACTTCCATTTGACATATATCCGTATACAAGAAGCCTTTCCTGCATTTCTTGGCAGAACCCCAGGAGGGGCACCAAATTTTTATGTCTCAAATTAGCTAATGTGATTAGCTCCGATATAAATTGAATCTCATAATGTTGTGATGCATGTAACCTCTTAACCGCCATGAAAGTACCATAGGTAAGCATTGCCTTGTACACAGTCCCCGTTTTTCCTGACGTAATGACATTGTTTGCACTAAAATTGTTGGTTGCTTTACTGAGCTTCATAAAACTTATTTTTGTAGCCATCTTCTCTAATAATGAAATCTGTGGACCAAATCACTCCATTAGTACTTAATTGTGATCGTAGAGCTTAAAATAAATTATGAAGAATTCAAGATTTTGTCTTGACATTTCAAAAATTAAAACTAGTAATTTGGGAAGTTTTACCTGCAGATTTGCGATGCCACATACAAATATGTAATATATGAAAATGCATTATGAAAAGTTAAGCGAGTCCAAATTTCTAATAAAAATTAA
Source organism: Quercus engelmannii (assembly GCA_029955605.1). NCBI lineage: Eukaryota > Viridiplantae > Streptophyta > Magnoliopsida > Fagales > Fagaceae > Quercus > Quercus engelmannii. The sequence goes on along the minus strand of JARPSG010000006.1, from coordinate 58,655,727 downwards.
AAATTAAAAATTAAAATGAAGAAGAAGAAGAAGAAGATGAAGAAGAAGGTAATAAAACCTTGATTTTGATTTTTTTAATTTTCATCATTTAACTTTTACTCTGTGTTCAATATAGTCCTTCTGTCCACCAATTGGACTACTATTATTAAAGCTTTCTAAGCATTGTAATTTTGATTTTTTCACCATTTTTTTTTTTTTTTTTTTGCCCCAGGAGAATGGAAACTTTAGATGCAAAATTAAGAAAATCAAAACTTCAGATACCAAAATTGAAAAATCCTAACATGGAGGGTGTAATTTATATTTGAGTAATATATAAAAAAAAAATTAAATAAAAAAGGTTTGGAGTTACATCTGATATTTTTGAATTGATAGCTGCTTTAAAGTTTAAACTTCAAAATATGGCTTGCAAACAGAGAGAGTACATCTTTGCTTCATTCATATCGGGGTTCTACATTTGGAAATTGACTCACATGATCAGGTTCTATTCTGTTAGGTTCTAAAGTTTAGGATTTTATGTATTTAGAACTCTAATGTGTATTGTTGGCAAACCATGATCAAAACAATGTGTTTAGAAGTGTTTAAATCTAGCTCAAAGTTGTGATTTTATGTAAAGTTGGAATCGAGTTAAAGCAGGAAGCATTGTGCCTTTCGGCCTGGCTCGATCGATCGAAAGACAGGCTCGATCGATCGAAACTCAAGCAGAATGCTTTTCTACAGATTCGTCCAACTCAGCCCTAGTTGTTTTAAGACATTTTTAGGGTTTCTTATTTGTCCTAAGTATAAAAGGCAAACCCTAGCCACGTTTTAGTGTTGCTCATATTTGAAGTTTGTGTAAATCTCTTGGGAGATCTAGAAGAGCTTTCCTTTACACAAACTTAGGGTTTTCAAGGAGAAGATTTATCTATGCCTTGATGATTAATTCAGTTGCTGCCATTAAAGTTTAAAGAAAACACAAGTGGGTGTGCTTGTAGCTGGTGGTGAATCTAAGAAAGAAGGAGTCCGTGGATTCGGAGCTTGCATGTGGTCATGTCAGTAAGTTCTACTAGTTGGTAGCAATAAGAAGTCAAGCGTGGGGGTTTGCAAGTCTTATTGTATGAACTTCGATTCTTTCAAGATAGTGGATTCAAGTTTACCTTGAGGATAGCTAGGTCAAATCCTCTCCAGGTTTTTACCGGTTTGGTTTCCTGGGTGATCATATCATTGTCTTATTTATTTTCCACTGCTTTGCATGATTTGATCTTTGATATTGTGATAACCTAGACTTGTTTAATTGGACTAAGTAACAACTTGGCTTATTACCCAGGTTTAATCAATTGTTTAAGGGGTCTAATAACTGTCAAGTGGTATCAGAGCGGGTAGCTCTTTTGTTGTTGATCCTTTGATCACCGAGCTGATCCTTGACCCCTGTTGTCATGGAACATGGACACTCTTTAGTTATTCCTCCTCACTTTGATGGGAATAATTATGCTTACTGGAAAGTAAGGATGAAAGCATTCCTGAAATCAATTGATGAGAGGGTGTGGAACTCCGTTGAATACAGATGGGAGAAACCCACTACTCCTGTTAGTGAGTGGGAAACTTCTCAAAAAGAAGCAACTTCGTTTAATAGCAAGGCTATGAATGCGATTTTTAACGCTGTTTCTATGGAGGAATTTAAGAGAATCTCGAATGTTGAGATCGCTCATACTGCTTGGAATATCCTCCAGACTGTGCATGAAGGCATAAAGGCTGTCAAAATAAACAAATTGCAGCAATTGACTTCTAAATTTGAAAGAATTCGGATGTCTGATGATGAATCTTTTGATGAATTCTGTGCTAAATTGAATGATATTGTTAATTTTGCTTTTAACTTGGGTGAAATCTATGATCAGCCTAAAATTGTTAGGAAGATTCTTAGATCTTTGACTGAAAACTTTAGACCCAAGGTGACTGCCATTACTAAAAGCAAGGATGTGGACTCCATCCCTGTTGATGAACTTGTAGGATCGCTTCAATCCTATGATTTGGATCTACCCAAAACTACCAAATCCAAATCAATGGCTCTTAAGTCAGTTGATGATGTTGAAGGTGGTGGATTTGATGATGAGCTCTCTGCTACAGAGATTGCTTATCTTACCAAGAACTTTAGAAACTTTCTCAAGAATAGCAATAGAAAGGCAAGAGGCATAAACACTGCTGAACCTAGAAATTTTAGGAAGTATGATCCCGCTAAGGTTAACAACAATGATAAACCTAGAGAAAGAGTAGGTCAATCTTCGAATAATTCCTTGGGCTCTTAGTGTTTTGGATGTCAAGGGTATGGACACATGAAATCTGAATGTCCAACCTATTTGAAGTCTAAGGGTAAGGCTATGGCTGTAACCCTTAGTGATGGTGAAGTTTCTGATCATGAGTCTGATTGTGATGAGGATGGAAACTTCATTACTTTCACCGCTACTACTGTAGTTGATGAGAGCATATCTATTGAAGAGAACCTTTCTGATGGGGAACTCTCTGAAGATGCAGATCTTCAAGAGGCCTATAATAAACTTTACAAAGTTGTTGCAAAGGATGCTATGAATGTTGAACTTGGCTTGAAGAAAATTGAATCTCTTGAGTTTGAAAAGAAAAATTTGCTTGTTAAATTGTTTGATGCTAATGATCTTTTGTACAATGTGAAAACTGAAAACATGCTTTTGCTTGATAAAGTTAAATCTTTGGAACTTGATTTATCTGTTGCTAGATCTGCTAGTTCTAAACTTGATCAAATGCTGAGTGTTCAAAAGTCGTCTTTTGACAAAACTGGATTAGGTTATGTTGATAGCATCTCTATGTCCGCTCCCCATTCCACAAAGTTTGTTCCTTCATCTTCTTCTTCTGAACCTTCAGTGAGCGAGATAGTGAGTGAAACTGTCAAACCCCCTGTGAGTGAGGTTGTTAAACCCTTAGAAAGTTCATCATCTAGGGAGATTAGGGTTGATCTGAAAGAATCTAAGCCTAAGAAGCCTACCCTATCTAAGGACAAGACACATGATAAACCTGCATGGGTTTGTCACTTTTGTGGAAAGACTGGACACATCCGTCCAAATTACTACAAGCTACAAGCTGCTAAGAGAGCAAACAAACCAAAAGTATCTGTGCCTCAAGCACTTGATCCTATGGTACTTATTGGTGATTTGGTAAAGGCTTTAAACTTTTATTACAATCCTGGAGTTGGTAATCATTCTCAAGTGAATAAGAACTCCAATGCTCGTGGTACATCTAAAAGGTTTTGGATGCAAAAGACTCGACCTAACTGAATCTTACTAACATGGTCCTTGTGCTTTATTTGCTCTACCCTTTGTGACCATTGTTCTTTGGTTTTGTTTTTTTTGTCTCTAGGATTTGCATAGCATAACATTCATGCATTTCATTCTAGGTGTTTTTTTATTTTTATTAAAATAAAAAAAAAAGGAAGAAAAAGGAAGCACATTTTGTTTTGCACTATTCTTCTTGGTTTTTGAGAACAAGGTTGGTCAATTTATTTTCACATAACATGTCTTTTGTACCTTGTTTAGCTTTGATGAGCTTATTTATTGCACTTTACTAATTGAAGCCTTGTAGTGCATGTTGTATGGGAAAGATGTTTATGGTTTTTGATTACTATGTCTTAATCTTGAAGTCACATGTTTTTAAATGTTGGACTTGAACTTTTAGAGAAAGACATAAATAACCATCTCATCACTGTTCACTAGCCAATCATGAACACCTTAGTGCATATCATAAGATTTTGTGATCGAGAAAGTGTAGCACATGCACAAAAAGAACATAAGGTGAAGCCTCGGGTTAAATTGCTTAATTCTTAAAATCAAAATTGGTGTGTACTATTAGGCTTGATGCCAAACTCACATAACTTAAAATTGGAATATATATTATGAGGCATAAATACAAGAAACTTACATGATTGCAAGCTTATGATCTAGGAGATGTGGGAGTTATATGATGTAACTCTTTAGGTGATAGTCTCTTTTAAATTCTTTGTGATGAATTTTGTAGACTTTGTGATTGATTGCTATTCACATATCACCTCACATGTATCTCAAGCTTTTGCTAGTTGCACACACTACACGAGTTACTCTTTGCTAAACATTGTACACGTTATTGTGTGTGTTTATGGTCTGACCAACCAAGTTTTGCAAATACTTTGAATTATGTGCAAACTTAATTTGTTGCTTGAAAATTTGTGGAGAATGCAAGAAATTTTGTTTTTGGAAATTTTGGGCTTAAAATCCTTAATTTGAAAATCATATCATCCCATACTCATGCATTTTTGTTCTTAAATTTCAATGCTTTGAGTTAAATCATCTTGTTTTTCAAAAATTGTGTTTTTCCTCAAAAATATGGTGAGTCTCTGCCTAATTCAATCGGTCCATTCTGTTTTTCGATCGATCAAAATTTTTTAAAATTTGAGAGAGGGAGTCTCTGTCTGTTTCGATCGATCGAGGCTGATTTTCGACCGATCAAAACTTGTGAATCAGGTTTTTAAAAAAGACAGATTGGACTTTTTCGAAGTACTTTTTCAAATAGTTTTTCAACTTTTCTCTCTCTCCGCGTTGGCTCTAGGCTCCACCATCCAATTTTTGTCGTTTTCCTTCAAGATTTTTGCAAGGTTTTTGTCCTTGGAGGCCGGTATGTCCTTTTTGCCCTTCCTTTTCAAGTTTATTTCTTGATTTCATGCATTTTTCATGCATTATCATGGGTATTTTCTGCACTTTCAACATATTGGGGTTTTTGATGATTCGAACCTATTTTGGTGAAATTGATCAATGGGTTTTTGTGCTATGATGCTATAATGATGTTCCCTATAGTTTAATTTGATCAATTTTGTGGTTTTTGAAAAATTGAAAATTCTAGGGTTTTGAATTTGATCTGAATTGGGGATTTTGTCAAATTGGCTTAAATTGATGAAATTGGCTTATCCAATTGATGTATTTGGTCATTATTTTTGTTATTATATCATGTGTAATGATCTATTCGTCAATATTTTTCAAATTGATCAAGTGGTTTTCCAAATTTTGGGGTTTTTGTGTTAAAATCTTAATGTTCAAGCCAATTTTGTAATTTGAAACCTTTGGGCTTAATTCGCTGCATTAGAACATGCATCATGACATTTAAAATTTGTTCATGCATCATATAGATTTTTATTCTATATTCTGTTTTTGTGCTAACTTGCAGTCTGCCCTTGGTTTTGGTTTTGTGTTTTTGTTCTTTTGCTCTGTGTTTTGATCCTTATCTTAGCACCATGCCTAGGAAAACTAGAGCCAATAGGATCCCTTCCATTTCTTCTGTGTCTCCCTCTAGGGTTGAGGAGTTTAGGAATGATAAGTGTCGTGAGGTTTATGAGACTTTGAACCGTAAACATAAGATATGGTTTGAGCGACCTGTTGTGTTAGATGAGCTTGATCCGGCCATTAGGGCCAATTTTGAGTCTAGAGGTTGATTGCCTCTCTTAGAGATAGATCCGCCCTGATTAGAGAGTTCTTCTCGAACCTCTCTTGCCACGTCTATGATTCCAATACCCTTGTTAGGAATTGGATACGAGGTGTAGAGTTCACAATTACCCCTCGGGTAGTGGCTGAGGCTCTTGGGGTGCCGATTGTTCGGGATGCTGACTATCCCTATGATGAGTCACCCTCATTAGATGTTGTCATGTCTTACATCACTAGGTCATCTATCCAGTAGGGTTCTGATCCTCAGATCACATCCGCTGAGCTTACCGAGACGGCATATCTTTTCTTTAGGATAGCGTGTCATTCCTTGTGGCCTATCTTTCACTTGCACACCAGCCCTTTAGAGTGATGTGTGTTTTTGTATGCCTTTGTTTCTGGAGCGTCTATTAGTTTTCCTCACTTGTTCCTTCGTTTTTTGAACGAGGTTTATAGGAGTTCTACCGTAGGGCATGCACTGATTCATCCTATTTTCATTCATAGGATTTTGCTCTTCTTAGGTCTAGATGGTTTTCTGTCTGGTGAGTCTATTCATGTGATTGCTCCCATAGGTGCCACTTTCCTTAGACAGAGAGCTGCTCACTTGAGAGTTGCTCATTCTCGTCCTAGAGGTGCATCATCTAGTGGTGTTCCCCCTCCTTCCTCTTCTACAGGTACAGTTGCTGCTGAGACTTCAGGTGCTGCTGCTAATGCTGATGTTCCTCCACCGACTGCTTCGGATGATTCAGACATTCGTCACACGTTGGATCATGTCTTGACCGTTCAGGCGGCTTAAGGACAGATTTTGGTGGACGTGCTCGATGAGATCCGTGCCTTGCGTGCGGAGTTGGCGCAGTTTAGACCACCTCCCTTTTGATGATGGATATCTTGGTTGTCCTTTGGCATTCCGTCACAAAAAGGGGGAGTACTTTGTAGGGTTTTTGTTTTCAGGGGGAGTTTATTTGTTTTTGGTTGGAGCTTGTGGAGCTTTAGATTGTATCTAGGTGCTTCACTTTGTACTTAACATTTTTAGCTCTTACCTTATTTTTGATGGGATATTCTTGTTAGGGGGAGTTTTATGTTTTGTTGGTATTTATTTGTTTCTTGTTTCAAACTGCTTATTGATTTATATTTATGAGTTATTCATTGATATATGTCTTTATTTGTGTGTTGTTTGAAATCAAGAAGTTATTTTGTTTGCTTGTATTGTTTCCACACATGCGGTTATGCATTTTGTTTAGTGTTTTAGGAAATATACAGATTGATTCAATTGAGCTGCTGTCTACACTTGCAACTGATGGATAGTAGTTAGGATTGAATTTGTTTTATGAGCATTATTTTGTAAAGGGCTTTTTATTTTGTAAACTTTGAGCTTCTAGTTGTATTTTGTCACGAATTGCCAAAGGAGGAGTTTGTTAGATTCTAAAGTTTAGGATTTTATGTATTTAGAACTCTAATGTGTATTGTTGGCAAACCATGATCAAAACAATGTGTTTAGAAGTGTTTAAGTCTAGCTCAAAGTTGTGATTTTATGTAAAGTTGGAATCGAGTTAAAGTAGGAAGCATTGTGCCTTTCGGCCTGGCTCGATCGATCGAAAGACAGGCTCGATCGATCGAAGCTCGGGCAGAATGCTTTTCTGCAGATTCGTCCTACTCAGCCCTAGTTGTTTTAAAACGTTTTTAGGGTTTCTTATTTGTCCTAAGTATAAAAGGCAAACCCTAGCCACGTTTTAGTGTTGCTCATATTTGCGGTTTATGTAAATCTCTTGCGAGATCTAGAGGAGCTTTCCTTTACACAAACTTAGGGTTTTCAAGGAGAAGATTTATCTACGTCTTGATGATCAATTCAGTTGTTGCCATTGAAGCTTAAAGAAAACACAAGTGGGTGTGCTTGTAGCTGGTGGTGAATCTAAGAAAGAAGGAGTTCGTGGATTCGGAACTTGCACGTGGTCGTGTCAGTAAGTTCTACTGGTTGATAGTAATAAGAAGTCGAGCGTGGGGGCTTGTAAGTCTTATTGTATGAACTTCAATTCTTTCAAGATAGTGGATTTAAGTTTACCTTGAGGATAGCTAGGCCAAATCCTCCCCAGGTTTTTACCGGTTTGGTTTCCTGGGTGATCATATCATTGTCTTATTTATTTTCCACTGCTTTGCATGATTTGATCTTTGATATTGTGATAACCTAGACTTGTTTAATTGGACTAAGTAACAACTTGGCTAATTACCTAGGTTTAATCAATTGTTTAAGGGGTCTAAAAACTGTCATATTCTTTTGATGATCTTCCCTCTCTCCATTAGCCCAACCCCAAGATCAAAATAGTAAATAAAAAAAACTGTATATAAAGTAGCAAACGCCACAAACCCAACTTCAAATCCACTTTTGAAAGAAATTTGAAACACCCATCTATGCTTTTTACAGTCTTCCTCCAATGGCCCTCCACTGAGTCCACTATTATTCACGTAGCTCAGAGCATAATTCTCACTAAATGTACCTAGCAATGACCCGACAATAAAGCGGAGCAAAGCTAGAGCTCCTGCATCAAGAGCCATTTGCGTTTGCGATTTTTGTAGCATGAAGAACGAAAGTGTAAAATCTTTTGATTCTAGAAGCACCTAATCACCTAAGAAAAACAACTAAGTTGGATGAGAACAAGGATCAAAGTCAAGTCAATCTGCACTCCCCTTCTAAAACGAGAAGAAAAATGGTCTTTCACCCCGTTTTTTTTTAATGGTTTTTAGAACTATTTTCTAAGTTATGCCCCCCAGAGTACGCTAGCAGTAAAAATTGTTTAAATACTGTAAACTGTTATTTAAACAACAGTAACAAACGGGCCCCTAGATTTATGACATAAAACTACTTTATGTCATAGGTTCTTTTATTACAATCCTAAGGTGACAAATTATAAGTAGTTGTTTATATTTTCATATGAACTTATTACTTTTTCTCTGTTATTCATAATCAACCATATCGTAATTATGGAAATTAAACTTTTAGAAGCTTGTCTAATAATTGAAGATTGTAACACAAACCAGTGTTTTTCTACCAGAGTTTTGAAAAGTCTCAAATAAAATTTTCTTCAAAAATTTTAGTAATCCAATAAGATGAATCTTATTTGTTAATTGATAAAATTATTACGAGACTTGCCATTTTGTGTTTGTGAGAAGTCTAATGTACATTTAGATTTGTATAATTCAGAGAGAGATGAAAAGTTGGTTACTTATAATTAACTTTGTTGGAGAGAAAATTGCTTGGAGAGGCTCAGATTGAGTAAACAAAATATATAAAGACATCAATTGGCCCAAAAGTTTAAGCATGTGAGTTTGAGATAAGCTATGGTATGCTAAGTGCTAACCACTTACTTTTGTCATAGTTATTCAATTTGAAAATAGGGAGTATAAATTATATGTTTTTATTTTAATGTATAAATTACAATTTTTAAAGTTTATACATGACTCTGTACTTCTACGAGGAATGCCCTTCTCAAAAAAAAGAAAAAAAATGTCAATGGTAACCTTGGAAATAAGTTTGAAAAAAAAAAAAAAAAAAAGGACAACAAAAAATCGAACTCATAAAAAACATAATTTTTTTTTTCTCTTACCTTTTGCTAAAAAAATCTAAATTGTTTTAATAATTTAATAGTTACAACGAATAGGAGGAGATTTGAGTCTTTAATGTCTCTATTGAAAACTCCAGGAATTAACAATTTACAAAAGGCCTTAGCAAAAAATATAATCTAGATCTAAACAACAGTATAAAAAATATATTCATCCAAATTGACTCCATTTAGATTCCCAAAAAACAAAAAGAAACTCTCCGTTAACGCAATTGTTTAATGTAGTCCACACTTAAATTAGGTTTGGTAAAATCATTTTATATGGCTACAATGCTCGTACCAAATGGAATCTGAAATCAAGAAAATAGAAATAAAAATAAAGGGTCGGGTAGGGAGATTGAGCTCAAAGCAAGAGAATATTCTAAAAAAAACTAAAAATATAAAAAAATAAAAAATAAAAAGAATAAGAAAGGACTTAAGGGCATTTTTTTTTTCCTGCTATCGAAACATACGCAAACACAGATTAAGAAAGAAGCAGCAAAAGTAATCAAGAAGCTAAATCCTTCTTCTTGGCCCAAGACAAATCTCACAATAAAGACCATAGCCAGACCAACTCATTCACACCCTACCTAAAGGCCCATTTAGGCCCATTTAGCAATCAGGTGGGCAATTTTATAACTTTCATTACTAGCTCTAGGAACCCAATATAACTCACTTCAAAGGAATTAATAATTACAACAATACCAATTAAAAACCATTACTTGAGTGCCAAAAACATCTATTGAAGGATTCTCCAAATACTTGCTAGCTTTAAATCACCTAAAATGGGAATTGTTATCTAAACATCCTTATGAGATTTCTTGGACCAAACACAACTTACAAATGGGGCTCACGTATTTGAGAATTTAAATCACATAAAACAATCTTCAAATTCTGTTACCAAATGAGCCCTAAATCCTTCTTTAGGCCACAAACATCTAATAATAGAGAAAATAACCAGATCAACTCATTCACACCCTATCCAAAGGTCCATTTAGCAATCAGGTGAGCAGTTTCATAACTTTCATTACTATCGCTAGGAACCCAAGACAACTCACTGTAACTCAATCAAAGGCATTAATAGATTTTTCATATCCTCAACTATAGGAGCAACTTCCAAAAAGTTGACTTCTCTACTAAATAGTTACATCCGAAATTGACTTAGAGAATCCCTCTCCCGTATGGTTCAGTACATCACTCTACAGCTCTTTGCAAGACTTAAACATCTGTGACAAACTCAATTGGGATAAAAAATTCTCAAACCCAACTCAACCCGACTTAGCAAACCACTAAAACATAATATGCCACTAAATTATAAAATCCTTAACCAAATTATTAAAATTTAAAAATAGGGTGAAAAGGCACCTGTATGCTTTCTTCTTTATAGAGGGCCTTGATTGAAAGTTGGATGAATTGATCAATTTGTTTACCCTTGTTCTTCCTGCACTCCTTCAACACTCTGGTCTCTGTTGGCATTATTTGGTTCCTCTTCTTTGATCGCCCCCAAAGATTAAAATAGTACGTAAAAAAAGCTGTATATGAAGAGGCGAAAACCAAAAAAGCAACTACAAACCCACTTCTGAAAGAAAGTTCAAAGAAGGCCCATCTATGCTTACAGCCATCCAAAGGCTCCCCACAAAGTCCGCTATTATTTACGTAGCTCTCAGGCGTTATTGTATCGGTTCTGACAAATATAAAGTCTGGCACTGGTCCTGACAACAAATTGTTAGCAACACTAAAAATTATAAGCCTGTGGAGCTCGCTGAGTTGCTGAGGAATTTGACCAGATAGCCTGTTGTTGTTGAGTTTAACAACCTCCAGATTAGAGCAATTACCCATACTCGATGGGATTTCTCCAGACAATTTATTGTTTGAGAGCTCGAGCACTTCTAAATTCTCGCTGAGTTGCTGAGGAATTTGACCAGATAGCCTGTTGTTGTTGAGTTTAACAACCTTTATAACGAAAAGAAGAATTGAAAAACTGTATTTTCATTAATTGATTGAATGGATTACACAAACTACATATATACTCATCTGTACAGGTGTGAACACACCAGCTAACAAACTAACAGAAATAACAGACTAACACACGTGCAAGCTACAGGACTAACTAACTCTCTCACGCATCAACACTTAAGTAAATACTTATACACATTAAACTACAAGTCGTATGTGCATTATTCTTCTTCAACATTGATCTGTCGTTTATGCTCTGCCACAGAATCAACTTCTTTATGTTCAGTGTTTTGATCCTCTGTATCCTTGTCTTCTCTTCTGCTCTTGTTACTGATCTTTACTCTGTCACTTGAACTCTGATACTCCCCCTCAAGAGCAGCAGGGGCATGTATATTAAGCATTCCCATTCTACAAGTAAGAGTTGAGAATTGATTGTAATTCAGAGCTTTAGTTAGCAGATCAGCTAACTGACAGTTTGATCTAACATGATTCAACTTAATCACCTTTTCTAACACCTTATCCCTCACCACATGACAATCTATTTCTATGTGTTTTGTCCTTTCATGAAAGACTGGATTGGATCCAATATGCAACGCAGCTTGACTGTCACAAAATAGCAGAGCCTCCTTTCCATGATTTACTCCAATGTCCTTGAGAAAGTATAAGATCCACACTATTTCACATGTTGCTACTGCCATGGATCTATACTCAGCTTCAGCTGAGGATCTTGATACTGTGGATTGTTTCTTGGACTTCCAAGACACTAGAGATTCACCAATGAAGATACTATAGCCAGTCACTGATCTTCGAGTGTCAGGACATGCAGCCCAATCTGCATCAGCAAATCCTTTCAGGTGCAGGTCTGTGCTAGAAGAGAACATGAGTCCTTTGCCTGGTTCACCTTTCAAATATTGCAACACTCTTTGTGCTGCACTCAGATGTGGTCTTCTTGGCTTGGACATGAACTGACTGAGTTTATGGACAGCAAAGGTGATGTCAGGTCTTGTGATTGTTAAGTACAAGAGCCTGCCCACAAGCCTTCTATAAGGACTAGGATCCTTAAGTTCTTCTCCTTCAAACTTGCTCAGCTTTAAGTTGTGCTCCATGGGAGTCTTAGCACACTTACAGCCAAGCAATCCAGCATCACTGATTAGTTCAAGGGTGTACTTCCTTTGACAGAGAGCAATTCCTTTGTCTGATCTTGCAACCTCCAAACCAAGGAAATACTTCAAATTACCCAAATCCTTAAGCTTGAACTTATCATCTAGCATGACTTTAAACTTATCCACTTCAGCCTTGTCATTGCAAGCTATTAAGACATCATCTACATAGACCAAAAGAATCATGAAAATGTTATCATGGCTTCTGGTAAACAAGGAGTAATCAGCTTTGGATTGAATGAAACCAAGCTGAATCAAGGTACTTGAGAATTTGGCAAACCATTGCCTAGAAGCTTGCTTGAGGCCATAGATAGACTTATTGAGCTTACAAACAACCTCCCCCTGGCTGTGAAACCCCTGTGGAAGAGCCATATACACTTCTTCATCCAAATCACCATGAAGAAATGCATTATTTACATCCAATTGGCTAAGAAACCAACCCTTAATGGCAGCAACAGCAAGGACAATCTTGACAGAAACCATTTTAGCCACGGGAGAAAAGGTTTCAAAGTAATCAATACCCTCCTTCTGTGTGAAACCCTTAGCCACTAATCTGGCTTTATATCTCTCAATGGAGCCATCAGCTTTATACTTGATCTTGTATACCCATTTGCAGCCAATGGAGCTCTTACCAGCAGGCAAGGGGACCAATGTCCAGGTGTTATTAGCTTCAAGAGCTGCTATTTCAGCAGCCATGGCAGCCTGCCAGTGGGGATCAGACACAGCTTGATGATAAAATTGAGGCTCAACAAGAGAGGAAATGGCACAGCAATAAGCTTTATATGAGGGAGAAAGGTGGTGATATGAGACATAAGAAGAAATGGGATGTGCAGTACCTAATTTGGAAGGTGATAAAAGCTGGACAGAAGCAGCATAATTGCAATGAAAGTCCTGTAAATAAGAAGGTCTTGTAACAGGTCTAGTGGACCTTCTAAGAGGGACATGAGCTGCAATAGGATCAAAGGATGGTTCTGGAACTTCATCAAGCAGATCATCATCAATAGTATGATGCACTTGAATAATAGAATGATTAGTGAGGGCAGGAGTTTTGGACAAAAGAGGATCATCATGTAAGTGAGAAACAGGAGAGACACATGGTAAAGGTAAGGAGGTAAAAGGAATAGAGTGATTGGAAGAATGAACATAAGGGAAAATGGACTCATGGAAAACAACATCCCTAGAGACAAAAACAGCATGAGTGGCAAGATCATAAAGCTTATAACCTTTGACATTACATGGGTAGCCAAGGAAAATACATTTTCTGGCCCTTGGTGAGAATTTGCTTCTGTGATGAGCAATAGTAGAGGCAAAACACAGGCAGCCAAAGACTTTGAGGTGACCATACTCAGGAGGCTTATGAAATAGAAGTTCAAAGGGTGTTTTGTCATTCAACAAGGGAGAAGGGAGTCTATTGATTAGATAGGCAGCAGTCAAGACACAATCACCCCAGAATTGCAAAGGAACTTGAGATTGGATTTGTAAAGCCCTAGCAATGGAAAGTAAGTGCTGGTGTTTTTTTTCCACAACAGAATTTTGTTGTGGAGTATAAACACAGCTGGTTTGATGAATAATCCCATGGGAATTAAGAAAATCAGACATGGCAAATTCTTTGGCATTGTCAGTCCTAATGGATTTAATTTGTTGGCCAAATTGTGTAGCAACCATAGTATAAAAGGATTGAAAAAGGGACCTAACATCAGATTTGGATTTCATTAAGAAAAGCCAAGTGGCTCGGGTAGCATCATCCACAATGGTCAAAAAGTATTTATAGCCATCCAAAGTAGGGATAGAATAAGGTCCCCAAACATCCATATGAACTAAATCAAAAGGACAAGCACAAATGTTATTATTGAAAGGAAAAGGTAATCTTTTAAGCTTGGCCATAGGACAAACTTGACAAGTCTTATTACAAAAGGATTGCAGAGATGGAATATTGGAACCTAAAACCTTAAGTTTCATATCTGAAGGATGTCCTAGTCTTGCATGCCAAAGAAAAGAAGATGCAGAACTTGCAGTGGTAGTTGCAGAAAAGGGGAGGAAAGAAGCATTGAACTTGTGATTGCTTAAGTAATCATCAAGTGAAGAGTGAGGAATGTGTTGTAGACTATCATACTGCAGCAAGTACAGCCCATCAACAGCCTTGCCCATCCCAATCGTTTTCCAAGGTAAAAGGTCCTGGATAAAACAATAATTTGAAAGGAAAACAAGGCAGTAAGGCTGGGATAAAGTGAGAGTACTAACAGAGAGCAGATTGAAGCTAAATGAGGGAACACAAAGAACATTAGTGAGGGTGAGGGAAGGAGAAAGGACAACAGTGCCTATATGAGTGACTTGAGCTGATTCCCCATTAGGCAAGTGAACCAAAGACTGTATTGTAGCAGTAATTGAAGTTAATAGATCAACTGAACAAACAAAATGGTCTGTAGCTCCAGTATCCAAAACCCATGTCCATTTATCATAAACTCTTCTATTTACTACTTGTGCAGAGAAAACACTGTGAGAGAAGTCAATACCTGACATTGGAACACTAGCAGGTGTAGAAGAGGATGCTATATTGGCCATTGAAGCTTCTTTGACTGGAGCAGGGTTTGTAATGGATGAACCAGAAGCTCCAAAAAATGCAAAGAGCTGTTGGTACTGTTCTGGTGTAAAAGGAGTCTGATGGTGCATTGGTGAAGCAGTAATAGGTGATGCATCTGAAGATACTTGATGAGCCATAAATGGCTTATTCTTGAACTTAAAACCTGGTGGAAAACCATGCTTTTTATAGCATTTCTCCACTGTGTGACCAGTTTTGCCACAATGTGTGCATGTTGGTCTTTCCTTCCCTTTACCAGCATTACCAAGAAATGAACCAAGATGTTCATTGGACAACTTAGCAGCCAAAGCAGTGGAATCAACCTTAGCAAAGGATGTGTTAGGTACTGATCTTTGTGTCTCTTCTTGAATTAGCAATGAGTAAACTTTGCTAAGAGATGGAATAGGATCCATAAGCAAGACTTGTGATCGAACTTGGGAGAAAGAATCATTCAATCCCATTAAAAATTTCATGACAGATTCTCTTACTTGCAGATCAGTAAGCCTCTTGTTAATATTGCAAATACATTTACCACAGGTGCAAGAGGGAAAAGGACTAAGATTCTGTAATTGGTCCCAAAATACCTTCAACTGAGTGAAGAAGTCAGTGATAGACATTTCTCCTTGATGTAGCTCTGCTATGTCCTTTTGAAGGTTGAAAACTCTAGGTCCATTTGTTTGGGCAAAACGATTCTTCAAGTCACTCCAGATTTCTAAGGCAGTATCTTCATAAATGATGCTTGCTTGGAGCTTTGGTGAGACTGAATTGGTCAACCATGTTCCAACCATGTTGTCACATCTAATCCAGGCCTGCACATTCGAAGGAGTTGACACCAATGGTGTTGAGAGAGTCAAGGTTCCATCAATGAACCCTAGCTTATTCTTGGTGAGTAAGGCTTTTCTTACTGCACGAGCCCAAGCTGAGTAGTTCTCACCACCTATCAATGGCTGTGTGACAAGAACTAAGCTTGGATTCTCTGCGTGATGTAAAAACAGAGGGTCATCCATTGGAGATTCTTGTGAAGATGAAGAAGATGGATTCACAGATGTGGAAGCATCTGTTGAACCATTTGCATTCGTAGCAGAAGCCATAGATGACGAGAATGAAGAATAAGATTTCCTAAGAACTAAATTTCTCAAGAGCAGAGAAATTTTCTCGGGAAAATTTGAGAAAGAAAGAAAATGCAAAAAACCCTACAGGAATTTGGGAATTTGCTCTGATACCATATAACGAAAAGAAGAATTGAAAAACTGTATTTTCATTAATTGATTGAATGGATTACACAAACTACATATATACTCATCTGTACAGGTGTGAACACACCAGCTAACAAACTAACAGAAATAACAGACTAACACACGTGCAAGCTACAGGACTAACTAACTCTCTCACGCATCAACACTTAAGTAAATACTTATACACATTAAACTACAAGTCGTATGTGCATTATTCTTCTTCAACATTGATCTGTCGTTTATGCTCTGCCACAGAATCAACTTCTTTATGTTCAGTGTTTTGATCCTCTGTATCCTTGTCTTCTCTTCTGCTCTTGTTACTGATCTTTACTCTGTCACTTGAACTCTGATAACCTTCAGAGTAAAGCAATCACCCATGCTCGATGGGATTTCTCCAGACAAGTTATTGTTTGAGAGCTCGAGCACTTCTAAATTCGGCAGTATTTCATTGATATCATGTGGGATTGATCCTGAAATTACATTACCTGAAAGGTCTAAGATTCTAAGTTCGCTGCAGTCCACAAGGCCACTAGGGAACTTGCCCTTGAGCCCCATGTTGGCCAGTTGTACACCTCGAACCCTATTCTCAAATGTGTACCCACAAATGACCCCAACATACCCACAGATATGATCTTCTGTGGGGCTGTTGAAGGCCCAAGAAGTGGCTATGTGATTGAGAGGGTCTTCCAAGGAATCTCTAATAGATTTCAAGCAAGAGATATCGCTCGGGGTACCAGAACTCTGGCTAAATGTATCTGGCAATGACCAGACAAGAATGTGGAGCAAAACCAGAGCTCTTGCATTAAGAACCATTTGGGTTTGAGATTTTAGCAGCATGAGTATTGACACGTACGAAATTAGATGACAGAAATTAGATGGAATAATAAAAGAAACTTAGATTGTAAGATCTTTTGCTTATGTAGAAGCATCAAACCAGATAAGAATAACGATTCTACACTTATTCTTGGCTATAAAAGAGAAAGCGCGTGGTACCTTGCATCTTGAAAAAAGGACAAGTCTCTTACATACGCAAACAACATTTTCTTCTAAAGAATAGTCAATTACAGAGTCAATGCGGGTCACAATCTTTATAGTTACAAAGAAATGAAGCCGGCGTCTAACAAAAAGATCCGTGCGGACCCAAATTTCTCTTTATTGAGAGAAGCCCAACGCATGTTTAGCAAAACATATATTCAAGCCTAACACAAAGAAGTTGTTAACTGTTTATTTATTTATTTTAAAAAATAAAAAACATAAAGTTGTTAACTTTAAAAGGGAATTATAAAATAAAGTATAATATATCAAAGACCGAAGCTAGTAAAAATAAAAATGATACTTTGAACACTCTAACCAATATTTCAATTGCGAACCACATTGACGGTCCATTGGCACCTAAGCACCTAGGAGTTGAAAGGGAGGGCAGGGGTTTAGGTTGTGATAGAAATTTCCTCTTGTTTGTTCTATTTAGACCCTTACAATCTAGACTTGTTTAACCTAATTAATTAGCTAAGTAGTTACTCAGTTTAATTATTCAGGTCTAGGTTAAACTCATGCAAGGACGGAGTTAGGATTTGAAGTTAGTTGAGGCGGCTCTAACCGTTGGCTTTTTTCAATAATAAAAATTTATTATTGTATTTATGCTTTTTTTTCTTTTTACTATAATTTATCATTATATTTCTTTGATGAATAATTTATTATTATAATTTATGCTTAATAGTATATTTTTATGTCCATGGCATTTTAGAAACTTTGGGATGCAATCTTTAAACGGATGTTTCTTTTGTGAAGACCAATTGCAAATAAAAAATTACTAGGTTCCAGATTTTTTAATCTTACAACAATCATAGTGCTTTCCTTGCAATGTTGTAGCAATTTTTTTTCTTTTTTTTTCTTTTTTTTAAATAACAACGCCATTACGATATGTGAGATAATAATCATATAGTTACAAAAAAGCTTGGCATTGTCAAAGGCTAGCAAATAATTAGTACATTGAGAGGCGCCGAGCTTAGCCAGTGGGTTAGTACATTGGTTGGCATCAACAAACGAAACATGTAGCAATTTCACTAACTCACTTGTGCTTATATCAATTAAACGTACATTACCGAGTATAATAATAGCGTATTCCTTCCTTCAGATAATATTATATAAAAAAGTACATTATTATTGTACTCCTAAAATATTATATAATTTTTCTTAACATAACTAATGTCTTAGTTATAATGTACAGATAGTATATAACTTTATTTCCCCCATTTTTTCAAAGTCACATATTACCCTAAAATAAAAAATAAAACCAGTAAAGGACAATAAAAGATTATTATAGAAAACAATCATAAATCCAAATCTGTTACAGACTTTGGATGTCATGCTATAATTCGCCTATGTAATTTCAGCCTCTACGATTTCACCAAAGGTACTTCTAGTGGCAATTTTAGATTGCCACAATATCTCAGAGTTACGTGTGAGGCTATCTCTTTCCCCAAAAATACGAATTGTATTGTACAGTTCAAGCATCATTGGCCTTTGACTAGGAAAGAGCTTAAGACAAGTATATGCAATTCTAACTAACTCAAAGATTTCATCTTCAAACCCTCGGCCAATCAAAGATTCATCAATCACATTGTAGAGATCAGAAGAACTAGTCAAAAGATGAGCAGTCCAATCAACCAAACTCCCATTTGAATTGTTGGCAAAAAATTTTAATTTCAGTGGATTCCTTCCCTATAATTAGCTCAAGAAGCAAAATTCCAAAGTCGTAGACATCCTTTTTTACATACCCCAAACTCCCAAACATCAACATCATTGCCTATAAAAATGTTATTGCCTCTTGGGTTCTGGAACATTTCCCCTCCAAAATTTCAATATTATTGATTCACCAAAATTCAATATCTTAGGCTCAAAATTATGATCAAGTAAGACAGAGTTTGAACTCAAGTTGAGATGGACTACACGGAAATTGCAATCATGGTGAAGCCATGATAGGCCTCTTGCTATTCCAATGGATATTTTAATCCTCAAAGGCCATTTGAAGATATTAGTCCTACCTTTTGCTGCATGTAACCAATCATAAAGGCTACCACTCGATATATATTTGTACACCAAAAGCTTTTCCTTCCTTTCTCTACAGTATCCTAACAGAGGAACTATGTTATTGTGTTTCAATATACCTAAAGCCAAAAGCTCATAAATAAATTGTTTCTCAAAAGATTTAGAATCATGTAACCTCTGAATCACATGGGGCCAACCATTTGGAAGCACTCCTTTGTACATCATTCTAAACTTTCCCAATCCAATGACATTGCTTGTGTTAAAATTGCCAGGTGCCTCGTGAAGTTCTGTAAGGCTTATTCTAGTAACCATTTTCTCCAACTTGAAAATCTGTGTATCTAAATAATTTGTCATGATGTTTTTACCCATCACTAGTAAGGGATGCATGACATCATAAGGGTGTAAATTTTATTTTCTTATTTTTAATGTTCTTCGTACTTAATATAGAATTCATATATATGCAGTGGTGAAGCCTAGAATTCGTCTTTGGAGGAGTTGAATAAAAAATGAGCGAGTAGATTTTTTTAGCTATATATATTATATTAATACCATATACAATGGACTAAAGTAGTATTAAAAATTTAGAACCAGAAACATATTATATTCTAAGGTATCATATTTCTTTCTTTTGAATAATGAATTAATAGTTTTTTTTTTTTTTTTTTAAATTCTCCTAGATTTTCAATTTAAATTATAAGCCATCAAGTAAGGACTAAGATAAAAGAAATTACTAAATAGGTTAATGATTGCTAATGGATAGATTAATAATCATTGAATTAATTAAAAAAAAAATCTAATCAAATAACAAAATACATATTACATTATATTATATTATTTATAATATATTATTATTAATTTTAATGATTTATTATATCTACATCTTATATAATACATACATATATATATATATATATATATTAATTTGATAGAAAATTAAGAAGAGAAGAAAAGTCATACCTAGAGAGTAGTGCTTTACTTTTGCTTTCAAATACCATACACATGGCCAAAATGGGGATATATCTCTTTTGTCGAAACTTCTAGCAAAATGCCCCTTGTCTGAAACTATTTAGGGATATGTCCCTGTTTTAAACTCGAGAAACTCAATTTTCTAAAAATTAAGTTTCAATAAAAAACTCGATTTGGCGAAAATCGAGTTATAGGCAATCAAACTTAAAAAAAAAAAAAAAAAAAAAAAAAAAAAAAAAACCAACATGGAACTCGATTTTAAGGAACTCGAGTTCCATGTTGGTTTTTTCAAGAAACTCAATTTTTGCCAAATTGAGTTTTAAAACAATGGCATATCCCTAAATAATTTCAAACATGAGGCATTTTGTTGAAAAGTTTCGGGGAAATGGGTATTTTGCCATTTTGGCCTCATACATGTGGTAGAACCTAGAGCAAACCATAACATGTTAAGAAACAACTATTTGACACACCATACTGTCTTGGACTAAAAAGAAAAGAAGCAAAGTCATAAACGACTGGAGTGGGAAGAAGAAGCAAAGAAGGTAAACAAAACTAGAAGAGATTGGCCTAACCCTTGGTCTATCGAAATTGCCAAAACAGTGGAGAATTCAATTACAAATTTTCTTCTTGTTCCAGCCTTTACCCATTCTTTATAAGACACATTTTCTACAAAATTAAATGCTCAATTCTCATCTAAAAATTGAGAAAAACTCAGTTAATTTTGAGAGTTATACACCTAGCCTTTCTCACTAATTTCTCCATCGCACCATAGCCAAATTCTTGAGAGGAGATCAATTTCTTCAATCCCATCACTATCTTTGTGTTATGACTTATGAGGGTTCGTTCAAGTTCTTAGAATCATTGGAGCACTACAATTTCAGCCAAGGAAACTTTGAGATTGTAATTGGAGTTCAATTTTAGATCCAATAACTAGATTAAAGAAGGGTCGAGGAGGCAATCACTAGGAGGAGTTTAGAGGGCTTGAATACATAAATACGACTAGACTTGGAGGGTTTTGTGTGTATTATATACTACAATTATTCACTCTAATGGATAATTTTGATGGTGGTTTTACGAAGATATTTTTCTGCTCAGTTTTTGGGTTTTCCTCTTCGATGACATATCAGGTGCTATTTTGTGTTATTGTATCTTTCATATTTTATATGGCTTGCTATTTTTATATGATCTAATGTGTTTACCCATGCATATGTCCATACTTATATCAATTGGTTAATCGCCTTAACTTTTTTTTTTTTGAGAAAGAAGACTACTTAATATATTAGCCATTATCGGCGAAAAGAACAGAATAAAGGGGGGGGGGGGGGGGGGAGAACATCCTCCATCCACACCGACAAACCTCTGACATGTCTAATATGTCTAGTTAGGTTGTGAGCAATTTGTTACCAACTCTATGTACATGGGAAAAGGAAATACAAGCGTTGGTAGGTATAGTAGATTTAGCTAAGGAGATAATGTGTCCAAAAACTGAAAGAGAGTCTTCAGCAGATTGGAAGGTCTTGATCACCACCTTTGAGTCTCCCTCAAGTATGAAGGGTCTGATACCGAGTTCCTGAGCAAATGAGATTGCCATAGCAGCAGCCATAGCTTTGGCGATGTTTGGAGAGAACGGCAGAGGAGCTTGCTCTGAGAGTGAAGCCACCACATTGCCATTGCAGTCACAGACAGCTACTCCCAAACCTGCCTTCCTTATATCAGAAAACATGGCCCCATCAAAATTAATTTTGAAACAATTCATAGGAGGGGGAGACCATTGGACTTGAACCCATGAAGTTCCAATTTCAATCGGTGAAGACGGAAGTGAGATGTTTAAGCTCTTGAAATCTGAAAATGCTTGCATTGCTTGAGGAAGTACCTATGCAACCGAGAAATCCTTAGAACCGACTCTGAGTTGATTTCTCTGATACCAAAGTGTCCACATAATCATGGCCATTACCTCCAAATTCTTCCCCTTCGAATGCACGAATTCGACCAAGCCCTTACATGATGTGAATTGATGCCTTCCTCGAAATTCAAAGCCTTGTGTTGCTTCCCACATTTCAGATATTTTTGGGCATTCCCATAAGGTGTG
Source organism: Quercus engelmannii (assembly GCA_029955605.1). NCBI lineage: Eukaryota > Viridiplantae > Streptophyta > Magnoliopsida > Fagales > Fagaceae > Quercus > Quercus engelmannii. Next base: position 58,633,658 of record JARPSG010000006.1, on the reverse strand, counting down.
ACAAATATTTTCTGAGGATGAAATGCATTGTTCACATATATCATCCAAGAGTAATTTCCTCTTCCAGAGATTCTGCTTGACAAGGATAGCATTATGGCAGGCATGCCATAGGAAGTTTCTGACTTTATTCGGCATAGAGAGTCTCCAAAGCCGCCTCCAAATTTCACTTTCTTGGGTGTGGCTTGGCTGTGGGGTTGATAGGTTGTTCTCCCTATCTAAGAACTTTGAGCCCGACTTAACAGAATAAACTCTAAAGGAATTAAAAGGCCATATCAACTTATCCTTTGTGGGAAACCGGCTAATTGGGATGCTGAGTATTAAGTCAACCTTGTCCGAGTGAAATAGCCCATGAATGAGGTCAGTAGCCCAGCTACTAGTAGTCAGGTTTATGAGGTCTGACACCTTCGTATTTTCAAAGCCAGGTACAACCTGTGAGAGAAGTTTTGGATGTTCAAGGGAAGGCAACCAAGCATCATTCCAAACACTAATGTCATCCCCACAACCAACCCTCCATCGAGCACCTTGAAGAATCACATCCCTTCCTACCAACATGTTGTGCCATGCATGAGAACCTGAGGTAGAATCTGTGGCCTCCAAGATAGAACAGCTGGGAAAAAACTTTGGTTTGAAGACTTGGTAAAACAACGAGTTTTTGTTGTGCAACAACCTCCATGCTTGCTTTGCCAATAGTGCATCATTAAAATTTGCTAGGTCTTTGAACCCCATCCCTCCTTCATTTTTGGGTGGGCAAAGTGTGTCCCATTTGATCCAGTGAATCTTCCTTCACTCTCCATTTTGGCCCCACCAAAACCTCTTAATAAGGCTTTCAATTTCCGCACAAAGGCCCAATGAGAGCTTGAAACAACTCATTGTGTAAGTGGAAACTGCTTGAACCACCACCTTGATTAGGATTTCTCTACTAACTTGTGAAAAGAGTTCTTCCTTCCATCCTTCTATTTTCTTCCAAACTCTCTCCTTAATAAAATTAAAAATATCTTTTTTATTTCTTCCCACAAGAGAGGGTAACCCCAAATGCTTCTCATACTGAATAATTTCTGGAACTCCCAATGCCATCTAAATATGATTTCTAGTATCCTCATTTGTTGCTTTGCTGAAGAAAATTGTAGTCTTGCTATGGTTAATTTGTTGACCTGAGCATCTTCCATAGACTTCCAAGATATCCAGAATTTTTTGACACTCCTGATGAGTAGCCCTGCAAAATAATAGGATATCATCTGCAAATAAAAGATGAGTGAGGCTCAGGCTATATCACCTTGATTTGCAGCTTGGCTAATGAGCCCATGGAGGCCATCAGTGCAAAGGAGAAATAGGAAAGGGGAGAGGGGATCTCCTTGGTGAATTCCTCTACTTGGAATGATCTTGCCTTTTGGTTCACCATTGACAAGGATTGAGTAGGATACCATTTTGACACATAACATAAGTAATTTAGTCCAATGATCAGAAAAGCCCATCTTCACCATAATTGATTCAAGATAGTGCCACTCCACCCTATCATAAGCCTTGCTCATATCAAGTTTAATTGCCATATAATTATCCTTTCCTTTGTGTTTCTCCATGCTGTGAAGAGACTCAAAAGCTACCAAAATGTTGTCAGAAATAAGCCAGCTTGAAAGCACTCTGCTGCTCAGAGATAATATTTGGTAAAATTTTCTTAAGTCTATTTGCTAGAACTTTAGAGAAAATTTTATATAAGACATTACATAAACTGATAGGTCTAAAATCAGTAACAGTTTCTGAATTCTTCTTTTTTGGAATGACGGTGATTAAAGTATGGTTGAGATTTTCAGGGAGAGATACAGAATTTAAAAAATGAAGAACAGATTTAGAAATATCATCACTAATTAAATTCCAGTAATGTTGGTAGAAGAGACGTGGCATTTGATTGATAGCTTGCTTGAATTCCCATTCTATGAATTTTGTGGCTAATTGGCAATTCATATTAGCAGTGATAACCCTCTGGATGGAGTTTGTAGCTATATCATAATACTGTGCATTGTAACTCAAAAATAGTGCTTGATAATATTGCACCAAACAATCAACTATATCATCCTTATTTGTTCTCCATTGGCCATGGCAATCCTGGATTTCGTGGATCAAGTTTTTCCTCTTCTTTTGTGATGCTTGGCTATGGAAATACTTTGAATTCCTATCTCCAAATTTTGCCCATGACAACTTTGCCTGTTGGAACCACAATCTGTTTTCTTTGTCCACTAGCAGCAAAATCTCTTATTTCAAGCTCCTGACCCGTTGTTTGTTCCCAGTCCTCATAGCTACCCTCTCAGCTTCAATAAACTCCTTTCGCTTCCTAATCAATTCTTGTCTGACATTACTGAAGTGGGTCCTATTCCATTTGCCTAGCTCCTTACCACACTTTTTAATCTTATATGTGACTTCCTTTGCTACATTCAGCTCCTCCACATTCGAGCACCACATGGCCTCAACAATTTCAGAGCAACCACGGTTCGAAAGCCATATCTCCTTAAATCAGAAAGGCTTGGCAATGGAGGGAATATCTAAACCCTCTGGTGAGATCCATAGCGAACTATGATCTGAGGTATCAGAATGAAGATGATGGACCTTGGACCCCGAAAATTTTAAAAACCACTCATGATTGGCTAGGCCACAATCCAATCTTTCCCAAATAGAATGGCCGTTGGCAAAGTGCTTCTGCCATGTGAACTAAGGTCCGCTAAAACCGAGATCAAGGAACCTGCATTCATCAATGATATCCCTGAAGAGTTGCATTTGGGCTTGGCTTCTATTGCTTCCTCCTTCTTTTTCAGAGGATTGAGTGATTTCATTAAAATCACTTGCGCAAAGCCAAGGGAGTTTAAGTTTTCCATGGAGTTGTCTGAGCTTATTCCATGCTTCGGATCTCCTGTGCATCACTGGTTCTCCGTAAAAGCCTGTGAACCGCCAAGCTTCATCTTTTCCCTTGAAACCTGAATTTTTTTGATGGGTAACTCGGGTAGGACCTCCTCCTCTAATTCTCTTCCACGCTTGGCAGTAACATTGAGAGGTATTTGGTCGTTTGTCATGTGCGTGTCACGAGCCAATTTTTTCCACCTATGTAAAGGGATTACTTTTGGTGTGTGTAATTGGGCCTGGTCTGTCACGTGAGAAATAACTCCATGAGGTTTTGCGGATTGTGCTTCCAATGATAACAGAGATATCTGTTCTTGATTGTCCAAATTAATTAGGTTGCCAGCTTTCTTAGGTGCCAATTCAGAGATTTGGTGATCAAACTTCTTTAGTGCCGCATCTATTTCCTGGATTTGAAATTCAAAAGCTTGGGGATTAGTATGGAAAGGAGATAGATTTGGAATGGTATCAGTTACCTTAGAAATTGAAACAGGAATGTTGCATGAATTCCGCAGATTATCCCGACCAAATCCTCTAGTTCCATATTTGATATGTGAGTAAAGTCCACGGTGTCATTGCCTCCAGGAGCCGGTTTGGAAGCACTGCCGACAACGGGAATAGCCTCCTTGTCCTTTTATGTTCCGCCGAGACCATCTCCCATACCTTGAACCGTAGTGAAGTGAGTTTTCCCTGGATTGTAGGGTTGGGCTCTCAACCATGCACCATATTCATGATCTACTGGGGGAAGCGAACTTTTACTCGCCAACCCAATCTCACACTTCTTATTATAATGAGACACCAGACCGCACCAATAGCAAAAATTGGGGAGTTTCTCATATTTAAGGGCCACCCAAATTACTCTATTATTCTCTAGGACTACTTTACGGCATCGACAGAGCGGTTTTGAGACATCAAACTCTACTCGGACCCGAAGAAAATCCCCTCTAACTAGCTCCTTCAAATTTTCAGACTGCGTTACTATTCCAATGGTCACTCCCAGTTCAATGGTTGTTTAGGGGTCTAACATGCATACTGGGTAGGCCATGGAGTTGCACCCAGAACTTCGTCTTGGTGAATCGCAGATTTCTCGCAGGGACAGATGCATCATAGTGTTGAAAGAGGACAAGGTGCTTGTCAAAGGACGAGGGTTCAAAAGCTAAAACACGCTCTGCATCAGTTTCTAGTTCAAAAGCAAAAAGGAGAACATGGTCTCTTGCTTCCCTAATTTTAAATTCCTTTCGGGCTCTCCAGAGGGATTTCAAAGTTTTCCCTATGGCTTCCACGTTCAGGGCTCGCCTAGTGAAGAATCTGGCAACAAGCACGTACTCCTTACCAAGGAGATTTTGATAGGCTAACCTTGGCTCCCTCGACATCAGTTAAAGAAAGCTTCTTCCAATCGTTTAGTACTTCTTCCATTGTGCTAAGTATTAAGAAGAGGGAGAGCGAACAAAGCAAACAGTGAGGGTTCGTAGAGATGTGGGGATAGAGACAAACTAAAGAAGCCCTACTACAAATCAAAGTTTGCAGAGAGAAGAGGGTATCTTTCTGAAGAAGATAATAGGTTTCTGAAGAAGATAAGGATGCCCACCAACGGACTCCTGCGGGCAGCGGGATTCGAACTTAGGTGTGGTGCACGAAGTGAATGAACCTTACCCACTCAACCAATTAAGCCCCTGTTGGTTAAAATTTGATATTAAACCAATATTTAGGTTGTATTAGGTATTCTTAATTCTTTCCTAGAAAAAAAATTATCTATTTCCCATAAATAGGTTTAACGTGTGTAATATTGCAATATATTTGATTTTTGGTAGATTATTGAAGTCCTTTTTATTATTATTTTTTCAGGAATCCATTTGTGGATTTAGAGGTACGTCTAGCTAAAACCAGATCTAGCCTTATAATGCTCTCCATTCATTCTTTTTTTTTTTTTTTTTGAGAAACAATGTGTTAGGTTCTAAAGATTTAGAACTAAATATTTAGAATTATTGTTGTATTGTCTTGGCAAACTGAGAGCAAAAAATGTCTAGTCTAGGTGTTTAGGCAATGCTTAATAAGGTTGTTTCAAGTTTTGAAGTTCAGTTGATTGCAGAAAAGGAAGTGAAGTTCTACCCTTTTTGACTGATCGAGAATTAGGCTTAACGATCGAAAATTGTAGATACAATTTTCTGCAAAATTTTTAAACAGGCCCAAAGCCTGCAAAAATATTTAGGGCTTCATCTAAACTTCTCCGCATATAAAAGGGGAACCTTAGCCACGTTTTGAGAGTGCTGAAAAAGACTTGTGTGTTACTCTTTGTGAGATTTGAAAGATTTTGTACCTTCTTACTACACAAGAATCTACCGGAGTCAAAACTACAATCAAGCATTGGTAGAACATAGTTGCTACATTAAGATCAACAAGTGAAGGTGATCTGAAACCTTTGAGTGAGATCTCAAAGTCACAAGCAAGGCAGCTTGTGTTGCTGTAAATCCAAGAAGAGAAGGAGTCCTTGGATTCAGAACTTGCACGTGGTCGTTTTAATAAGTTACTACTGGAAGTAGCATTGGATTTAGGGATAGTCTTTTGTAAAAATTTCAATTCTCTTATAGTGGATTTGGTTTACCTTGACGATAACTAAATCAAATCATCTCCAGGTTTTTATCTTGAAACAGTTAGTTTCATTGGTTTTCCTGAGTAATCATATTGTGGTGTTATTTACTTTTCCGCATCTTTGCATGATATAATTTATTTGTGTTTAACTTAGATCTGAAAATTAATCTAAGTAATCACTTGGTTAATAAATTAGGTTAAACAATCTGTTTAAGTGGTCTAAATGATTATACACAATGCTTTCCATTCTAACTCAATTGATCTCAGATTATGTTACCATTATGATAAGACAAAGGTGAAGGAAACCCATCCTATTAATGATAATGTTGGGGCGAAGGTGGTGGGGTAGTGATTCAACCTAACAGTGAAAAAAATTGCATGCAGTCTTCATGAGACTTGTGGCATTGTTCATCAATTTAGGTTTGAATGTCAAAAAAAATAAAAAATAATAAATAATAAAATCATGGAAACAGTACCAGAGATATATGGCCAACAGCCAACCTATCAATTGATGTAGTATTAATCTTAACATAATCCATACTTTGATTTTATATTACACAAAAAAGATTTCATTAACTTTAAACATAAAACAAGAAGTAATTAAAAAAATTATTTATTGTATTTATGACAGGTTATCAATTACATTCATTATCACATATTAGTTTGTAAATATTTTGTAATAAAATTGGTTAGTAGCTTTATATATAATTGTTTTAAATTTTTTTAACTCAAACTATAATCCTTACATGATTTAATATTAATTAAAAATATATCTAAAAATATTCTAATATAAAAGCAACTTTCTAGGGCGTATATATGTGCTATGAATGTGCAAATAAAAATAATATATATATATATATATATATATAAAAACAAAAATTATATTTTCTCTAATTGTTTTGAAACATTCTAAAGTTCTCCTAAAATAATATATTAAACACTGAACAATTAAAAAAATTTAAACTAATGGATTTTTTTTTTTTTTTTTTTTTTAATCAACTAAATAAAGGATGGCTGAAATTATCCACCGGTCAGTCTCGTATCTTATTTCCTAGTCCCATAAATTTTAGTGTTGAGAAAAACTACCTCTATGCTTTTTTCTTGATCGAAGCCAAGGGTTGGCAATTGGGTAACTTGATTAACTTCTTTACCCCTCTTCTTCCTGCTCGCTGTCAACACTGTTGCCCGGCCTTGTTCGCATCTTCTTACTTCTCTTCTTTGATCCCACCCAAAGATTAAAATAGTAAATAAAAAAATCTGTATATGATATAGCAAAAACCACAAAACCAACTAGAAACCCACTTTTGAAAGAAACTTCGAAAGCCCGTCTATGATTTTTACAATGGCCCTCCACAAAGTCCACTTTTATTTACATTGCTCTTAGGCATAGACATGCTGGCAAAGTAGAACACTAAACAAGTAAAGATTCGAATCCTTAGCCAAATGAACTGATTGAGTTGCTTAAGGATTCAAGTAGCCGAGAGTCCAAGAAGAGGTTAAGAAACTGAGTGGGTCTTCCAGGTCCCAAGAGATATCAATCTGATCAGACAAGAATGGAGAGTAAAACTAAAAACTTTTGCGATCGATAGTTTAGCAGCACGAATGTTGACACGAGGAAATAAGATGAAAGGAATTAGATGGAATAGTAATTATACCAAAAAGAAATTAAATTGTAACATCTTTTGGTTGTAGAAGCATTAAGCATCAAACCAAAAAACAACGTACTCATTTGGATGATAACAGGAATGAAAGTGTGGCTAATCAGTACTCAACGAATCAAAAGATCCATTTAATCTGAAAGAGTCCTCTTAGTTAGCTATAAAAAGAGAACAGAAATAGGGTGATTCCATGCCTTTCCAACTTCCAAGGAAGGACACGCCTCTTTTCTTTCGGCCAGGTGTCAATGTGGGCCACAATCCTTAAACTATCCATACTAGTTTCAAAGTCCTCGTTATGTTTTTCCAAGGGACAGTTACGTTTGTTGAGCCAAGCTGCTGTTTGTAATTTTATGAGAAGGTTATGTAGAATGTTTAACCTATTTTAAATAACATTAAGTAACACATTTTTCCCAATTTCAAAAAATAATTATAGTTAAATTTTCAATTAAAATTGTTTAATATACCCATGACATTAGATAATCAGTTACATTATATGAGAGTCTCACACGATGTTGGTGATGGAGAGAGAGAGAGCCAAGAGAGGGTGTGTTAGACTTATCCCAAACTCAAATGATATTATATAGGTTCCTCGTATTACTATGAACTTTTCCTTTTTTTTTTTTTTAATTTTTTTAAGAATCACAAAATTTAAAAGTTATTTATGATTTGAGATAGATTAAGAAAAGAATCAAACACAAAGCACAATCCCTGTGTGAGTGTGTGTGTGTGATTCAAAATAAAAATAAAAAGATAATTGTTCCACATTACTTTAGAGAGTGTGTTTATGTATGCTTTTGTGTTAGACTCATTCCCTCTCCTTTGCTTGTATGTGTGATTGTTTCCCAAAAAAAAAAAAAAAAAAAGGACAAAAAATCAAAATGATAGAATAATAGCATTTGGGGAAACAAATATAGTTGTCAACAAAAGAATTGTGGAACGTTTATGAAGAAGGAAAAAAGTTTTGATTTTGCATCTCCTTTTTCTCTCTAATGTCAATATTTATGTCAAAAAGAAATTAAAAAATTGAAGTTTATATGATGTGCCAAAACAGTAGTATTTTACTAATCCTGCCAATTCTTGCACTAGAGAGAAGATGGAACAAAATCCACCTAGGTTTATCATTTATGATTAGCAGAATATGAAACTTGCGCTAGATGGAAGTCTAAATGCATTGCGCTCATTTTTCCTGAAACCAAACCATTAAAATTAGGAGTTTTTTTTTTTTTTTTTTTGGTCACAACTTAATTTAAAACACAGAAAAACAATCACCAGCCTATTAAAATTTGAACCTTGAAAACTCATTCAACCACAAAGTAAGATGAATTGATATATATAATGGGTATGACATGAGAGAACAAATTATAATTAAAAAATACCTTAAGAAAAAAAAAAAAAAAAAGAATAGAATTAGCAAAGATTTGGTAGGACATGTGGGCTTCAATTGTTTGATTCCACTCGCCACTGCCATGCCTCCAAACCACCCAAATTAGAAAAGAGCAAATAGTTCATTTGAGGCTTTAATTGTGGAGAGAAAGATTTAAGGCTATAAACTTTTAAGAGGGTGCAAAAGAAATATGAGGTACGTTTGGTTGGGCAGTCCATGTAGGAAAAAATAAAAAAAAATCAAATATTGTTGAAAGCAGCCGAAGGCACAAACCCAAACAACATATCAATATATCAGAAGAAATAGAAGAGAGATAAAAAGATAGAAAAAAAGGTAACTTGCGGTTGCTGCCTGAAAAACAGCCAATGAGTGGGACAGATCTTAGACCTTGCCATAGGTAAACAAACGTCACAAAATAGAACAAAGAATTAGAATTGGGTTTTAATTTTTAGGTAAATATAGTGGTATATTTTTGTTTCTGGCATTACAGAAATGAGTTTCTTATTCATAAGGAAACCAAACTCCCCATTCTTGTAGATCATAATTTGTGCAAGCAAACATGTGAAAAACAGCTATGAAGAGCCATTTGCTAGTCAGTGCTTCGCAAGAAAACGCAGGCGTAAAAGGCCATATATGTAACCACTTAGAAAGAGACATTTTGAAACAAAATCCTTTCCAGGAAATTTCAGATTGGAAAATGGATCATTTCCATTAATTCTTGAAGCGTCAAAGAATGTCTAAAAATTGGATCCAAATCTGTACTACTAGATAAGTAATGAGGGTTTTTAATTCCCGTGTACTGAAGTGGTTGTTGAGTCAAATTTTCCAAGTCATTGCACCGTTAAGAACGCTAGTTGAGACTCCAGAGAATGGAAAACGAAGTCAATAAACAATGCCGTCAAATTAATGCATGTAAACGCAATTTCTATGTGCATGTCCAATAATTGTGTGAGTGCATACACTGAAAGGACGGTCGGTTTCGTGCAATTTGGGTGGAGGATATGTCTCCACCAATTGTTTTCTTTTGTTCCTATTCGTTTTTATCCTCGAAGTTTTTAATCTATAGAACTTCGTAGGCAGAGTTAAGTTTCTTTAAAAGGGGCTTTATGTTCAAATCCTTTTTGTGATTTATAATGTTGAAAAAAATCTTATTGATACCAAATGGAAAATTCTATTTTGACCTCAAATAATAATATAGCGGATTTATTGATAGATCACACAAATTTATTAGGAATTCCACAAACAAAAAGATAATTAAAAAAAAAAAAAAAACTGCACCTAGTGCACAAAGCAATAAACTATAACCAAGCACAACGTTTTGGTAAATGGAAATCCAATAAAGAATTCTTTCAAAGAAAAACCACTCCAAATTCTCCAATTGGATAGAAAATTCACTAGAAGAACCAATTACAATAGTCTACTTGCAAAACATTTATGTTCCATTTTGATTGAGGGGAGGGAAGGAGAGTAGAGTAGAGTAAAGTAGATTTAGCTTAAAATTAGCCTATTTTTAGACAACTCTATTCTACTCCGCTCTACTCCCCCTCTTTCTTCCCTCCATCCAAATGGCCCTTATACAACTAAACTCTCTATGTAACCTCAACAAATGCCCGATTTCCCCTTTCCACTGCAGTGTCTCCAAAAGCTCTAGAATCCTTCCTTTAAATGAACCTTGTCTGCAACCTGGAACGCAGAACAGTGTCAATGGTTAAGGAACAAACTCTATGGTTTCAAGAAATCAACGCTTAAGGATTAAGGAGAAACTCCTAAAAATATCTCACAATGAGAAATACTCTAGAAATATCTCCATTCTAGCACGTGGTGCTCACCAAGCCCTGGACTGGGTTTAGCGATCCCCAAGCACGTTTTTAATTACTTCATGGAACATCAAGGCGGCCATGGCTTGGAGGGTTGAGGCAGAGACAAAATTGTGAGGGCAACTAATCAAAGCATAATGCCTTACAATTGCGCCTTAATCAGGACCCTACATGTATTAATGTCAGTAGTTTAGTTCCTTCACGACGGCTATAGCTGGGAGGGTTGAAGCCTGAAGGTTCATCTAACACTTCTCACACTAACCGAATACAAGTCCCTTGGACCGTTATGTATAAAAGGAGATTTGTATCAAAGACTCAAGCGAAGTGAAAAATATCGGATCATCCTAGTAAAGATAGACCCCGTATCATTTTCCACAAGCTTGTGTCACCGAGGTCTCGGCATAATATGTCCAAAAATCTTTCCTGACCTATACAGATCAATTGAATTGATACGTATATAGAATTATATGTCTTAAATCAAAATATATCCAACATATTTTTTTATTCTTATTTCAGGTGATAAAGATAACAAAAAGACAGTGAAGGACAGAAAAACATTACATTAAGAAAACATAACCCAAATAAGTTTGGGACAGCAAATATGTTACATATTTTTCAAAATGTGAAAGCTACACTTTGTATGTCCTGCTTCAATTGGTCTGTGCAATTTCTTCCCCAAAAATTTCATTTGAGCTACTTGCAATAGCAATTTCAGATTGTATCAATATTTCAGAGTCATTTGTGATGCCATATCTCTCCCCAAAAGTACTTATTGTATTGATTTCAATTGAGCTACTTGCAATAGCAATTTCCAGTTGCATCGATATCTCAGAGTCATTTGTGATTCCATCTTTCTCCCCAAAAGTACTTATTGTATTGTACAATTCAAGCATTGTTGGCCTTTGACTACGAAAGGGGTTAAGACAGGCACATGCAATTCTAAGTAACTCAAAGATTTCACAATCAAATCCTCTACCGATCATTATAACCACTCAAAAGGCAGGTTATCCAATCAAACAAACTCCCATTCAAACCGTATGAATAACTGTTAATTTCTTCCTTGTAATTAGCTCAAGAAGCAGAATTTTTCCTAAGTCACAGACATCCTTTTTAACAAAACCCAACTCCCATACCCCACTGTCTACAAAAGAGCTATTGCTTGTGTCAATGACATTTGAATGCATGAACATTACCCCTCTGGAACTTGATAGCCAATACAGACTCTTTTATTTTTTATATACAATTATAGTTAGGGTGAGAGGATTTGAATTTGGATGTCTTCCTAGGAAATATCATGAGCTACCAATTAATTGAGCTTTAAAGCTCTTAGTTATTAAATGTCACATTAGCTCAAAACAATATAAGTTTACTTTTAAAAAATAGTAAATCATTTTGTTTCATACTTAGCGTTCATTTGCTACAACTTATTTGATAAGTTTTTAGATTTTATGTGAAGTTTTTTAAAATTAAAACATATAATTTTTTTCTTTTTTCACATTTTCAAAGTTTAAGTATAATTTTTAACACTTTCAGCAAAAACAATTATTAAAAATAAAATAATAAAAATTGAAGAAGCTGAAGTCAAACGCACACTTACGCACATTAACACTTTGTTTGTGATTAAGTACTTCATGTATTTGATGTTGATAGTTTACTGAAACTGTGTAAAATTGTAAATTGAAGTTCAAGTTGATAAGTTTAGTCAACACTATTTACATCTTTAAGGTGTTTGTGAAAGTTCCTTATTGTTAGCAAAGCAATCGGCTAGAACATTGGTATCGACAAAGTAAGGGACAACCCCTGACAACATATTGTTAGAAACACCAAAAGTTTTAATACGACCAGGGATGCCTAATTTGGGAGGGATTTCACCAGTTAGTTGGTTCTGGTCAAGTTTAAGGACATTTAGATAACTGCAATTGACAAAGTTCTTCCGAATTTCGCTAGAAAATCTGTTGATTGAGAGGTCAAAGCTTGTGAGAGACGGGACTTACTCTGCTATGTCAAATAGGAGGGGTCCTGATAGTACATTATTCGAGAGGTCTAACCCTGTTAGACTTGTGTAGTTTTTAATGTCCCAGGGGAACTGGCCCTTGAGCCCCATGTCGCTGAACCTGAGATTTAAGACCTTATTCTCATGAGGGTACCAACATTCGACCCCAACAAATTTATAGATGAAACTTCAACCTTGTCGTTGAAGCTCCATGAATATTAAGGGTAGTTGTAAGGGTCTTCAAGTGAATGTTTAATTGATTTCCAGCAATCACTAAGCCTATGCCTATGTCAAGAATATTCCAAAATGATCAAGCAAATTTGTGAAAAATAGTGAAGAGGGTGGACCTAGGATTTCAAGCTAGGGTGACTGAAGTATAAGAAGAAAAAATCGAAATAGGTATCCATATAGTAGTAACTAACTATCAACCATGATCAATACATAAAATCATTGTTTCTTAATATATTAAGATGTAATTATCTACCATCAAAGACAAAAAAATACATAATAATATTGTTTCTGAAGAGCATTAGTTGTTGCAAAAAAAAAAAAATTATTTTCACAGATCAAAACTTACTTTTACTACTTTAATATAACATTTGAAATGTCTTGTATAGTAGGTTTTTTGCTATTTGGTGTTTTAAATACTAAATATTTAGCATTTTTAGAACAACTGATGCTAGTACTCTAATATTGGGCTGACTATGATTTTTTTTTTTTTTTTATTTGAGTAAATTGCAAATTACACCCCTAAAGTTTAGGGATGATTCGATTTCTCACTCTGAAATTTAGAATTTGGATTTTACCCCTTAAAGTTTGGTGGTGTTTGGATTTTGCTCATCGACGTTTTAAAATTTGGGTTTTACCCCCTATATTTCAAGAGTAATTGGATTTTACTCCTTAAAGTTTAGGAGTATTAGGATTTTACCCCCCCTAAAGTTTCAGAATTTTTGGGTGTAAAATCCAAATACTTCCAAACTTTAGGGGATAAAATCTAAAATTTGAAATTTCAGGATATAAAATCCAAACACCCTCAAATTTTAGGAATACAATTTGCAATTTACAATTTTTATTTTAAAGTTTGTCTTTGTTAAGTTTTCGAGTTGAGTAGTTACTAATTGGGCTAGGCTAATTAAAAGGGAATGGGTCTAAGTTTTTGGAAGAGGGAATCACAATTCCAAAAAAAAAAAAATATATATATATATATATATATAACCAATAAAAAAATTTCTTTTTTTTTTTCTCTGGGCTAGGGGATCCAAATTTTTCTTTTTGCTTTTTTTTCTTAGGGCCGGGGCCGCTTGGGTCCGGCCCTTCATCCGCCCCGGCCCTTCATCCATTTGCTAGTCAGTGTTTAGCAAGAAAACGCAGGCGTAAAGAGCCGTACGTGTAACCACTTAGAAAGAGGCAGATTGAAACAAAATCCTTTCCAGGAAATTTCAGACTGGAAAATAGATCATTTTCATTAATTCTTGGAGATTCAAATAATATAAAAAAATTGAAGCCAAGTCTAAACTACTAGATAAGTAATTTTCCGAAAGTGGTTGCTGAGTCTAATTTTCCAAGTCATTGCACCGTCAAGAACGCTAGTTGTGACTCCAGGGCATAGAACACGAAATCAATAAAAGTGCTGTCAAATTACTGCATGTAAACGAAATTTCTCTGAGCTTGTCCAACAATCTGTTGGTTTCGTGCAATTTGGATGGAGAATATATCCCCACCAATTGTTTTCTTTTGTTCCTATTCGTATTTATCCTCAAAAGTTTTTAATCAACAGAACTTTGTAGGCAGAGTTTAGTTTATTGAAAAGGGGTTTTATGTTCAAATCATTTTTGTGATTTATAATGTTGAAAAAGTTTTATTTAATACCAAATGGAAAATTCTATTTTCACCTCAAATAATAATATAGTGGATTTTATAGATCACACAAATTTATTAGGAATTCCATCCACAAGAAGATAATTTAAAAAAAAAAAAAAAAAAAAGGGTTGTATCCAGTGCACAAAGCAATAAACAATAGCCAAGCACAACGTTTTGGCAAATGGAAAACCAATGAAGAATTCCTTCAAAGAAAAACCACTCCAGTATCCAATTGCATAGAAATTTCACTGGAACAACCGATTACAATAGTCCACTTGAAAAACATTTATACAACTAGTCTCTCTTTGTAACCTCAATAAATGTCCGGCTTCCCCTTCCCACTGCAGTGGCTCCAAAACCTCTAGAATCCTTATTTTTTTTATTCTTATTTCAGGGGATAAAGATAACAAAAAGACAGTGAAGGGCAGAAAAAAGATTACATTAAGAAAATGTAACCCAAATAACGTTTGGGACAGCAAATATGTTACATATATTTCGAAATGTGGAAGCTAAACTCTGTGTATCATGCTTCAATTGGTCTGTGCAATTTCTACCTCAACAATTTCATTTGACCTATTTGCAATACCAATTTCAGATTGCATCAGTATCTCAGAGTCATTTGTGATGCCATATCTCTCCCCAAAAGTACTTTTTGTATTGATGTCAATTGAGCTACTTGCAATAGCAATTTCAGGTTGCATCAATATCTCAAAGTCATTTGTGATGGCATCTCTCTCCCCAAAAGTACTTATTGTATTGTACAATTCAAGCATTGTTGGCCTTTGACTATGGAAGGGGTTAAGACAAGTACATGCAATTCTAAGTAATTCAAAGATTTCACCATCAAATCCTATGCCAATCAGAGACTGTAAATATCAAATGAATTTCTCAAAAAGTGAGTTTTCCAATCAAACAAATTCCCATTAAAATTGTATGAAAAACTGTCAATGGGTTCCTTCCTTGTAATTAGCTCAAGAAGTAGAATTCCAAAGTCATAGACATCCTTTTTAACAAAACCCAACTCCCATACCCCACTGTCTACAAAAGAGCTATTGCTTGTGATAATGACATTTGAATTTGTGAACATTATCCCACCAGAACTTGATATTTTGCCCCCCCCCCCCCCCCCCCAACCCAAAAAAAATTGATATCTTGGGCTCAAAATTCTTATCTAATAAGATAGAGTTTGAACCCAAGTTGAGGTGGACCACTCGGAAATCATACTTATGGTGAAGCCATGATAGGCCTCTTGCTATCCCAATCGCAATTTTAGTCCTCGAAGGCCATTCCAATATCTTATCCTTGTGTTCTCCTTCTCCTACATGTAGCCAATCATAAAGGTTGCCATGCAATATATATTTGTACACCAGAAGTTTCTCATTCTGTTCGCTACCATATCCAAGGAAGGGAACTAGGTTATCATGTCTCAATATACCCAGAGCTGATAGCTCAAATAGTAATTGTGTCTCATGAGATTGACAATTAGTTAACCTCTTAACCGCAAGAGGCCAACAATTTGGAATCGCTGCCTTATACATCATCCCAATCTTTCCCAATCCAATGACATTGTGTGTGTTGAAATTGCCAGTCGTTTGACTAATTTCTGTAAAGCTCATTCTAATAACCATTCTCTGCATCTGAGACATCTGTGAATCAAATCATTTGCCATTTTTCATTAGTGCTAATCAAAATTTATAAAAATAAATAAAAAAATAAATAAATTTAACAGATGTTTCTTTTAAATGGTTGTGCAAAGTGCCTACTCATGAAAAATTGGGGGGGAGAAAGTATCCCATTGGAGATCATTTCATGGAGGTGATATATTGTATAATAATTGCATACAATACACCTCTCACATACAAATGGGTCCCAATCTTGTAGGGTCTATGCCCATGTGAGAAGAGCATTATTTGCAAATATTAAACAAGTAATAAATCTCATCTCATGAGGCACCCCTCTCGTATTTGGTTTTTCCCTAAATATCTGTGGCACCCAAATGTGAGAGGGGCTCTCATAACATAATTTTTCAAAGGGAGAGAAGCAGATAGTAAATATGACCATTTAATGTTGAAATGTAAGGATCACGAATATGTAAGTAAAGCTCTCTCTGTGGCAGTGTAAGAGGGCTTCTTTGATGTTTTTAACATTGTTTGGGATTGTAACTAGGATACAAATATATTTGTCGTTTTTTCTTTTTGAAAATAGTCTTTTGCAATCATGTATTGGACAAAAGAAACATGAAATTAGAAACAAACAGGATCTAAGAGAGATTACCATCATATTCCTGCTTCTTTCATCAGTAAAACACCATCGGGCTCCTCCAATCACTGCTTTCTTTATTTTCTTGTTCTTCTTGGTTGTTGCCTTTTTCATAAGAAATCTTAGTGTATTACGGAACATAACAACTACCACCGAGACCATAGCAATACTCCAGCCTACCAGAAATCCTTCTTTGAATAGAACAATAAACTTCTTAGGAGAAGGCAAGCAAGGTTCCAATGGAGCCCCAGAAAGTCCCGGATTATTTGCGTAACTCTCTAAGGGAATTTTATGATAGGAAAACACAGGCACCGGCACTGACAAGAGATTGTTAGCAACACTAAACTTGTCAAGACTCCGAAGCTGGTTAATTTTTGGAGGGATAAATCCCGTTAGCTGGTTGTTGTCAAGTCGAAGGACACTTAGATAGGTGCAATTCACTATGCTCTTAGGGATTTCACCAGCAAAATTGTTGGATGAGAGATCAATGGAGGTCGCGTGCGGGAACAACATAGATATGTCAGATGGTATGGTGCCTGTAAGCTCATTACCTGACAGGTCCAGACCCTTTATCAATATGCAGTTCTCGATTTCCCGAGGAAAGTGGCCCTTTAGCCCCATGTTCTTCAACTTGATATTAAATACTTTGTTTTCATCGGAGTTCCAGCATTCGACCCCAACAAAGTCACAGATGAAACCTTCTGTGTTGTTGATGAAATTCCATGATTTGAAGTAGTTGTAAGGGTCTTCTAGTGACTCTTTAATCGACCTCAAGCAGTAGATATCAGTCTCTGTGCCATTGCTTATTTCAAGAATATCCAGAAATGACCAAGCAAATATGTGAATAAGAGCTATGACGAGTTTGGCACTATGAGCCATTTGCTTCTGAGTGTTTAGTAAAAATACTCAAGAGGTAGAAAGGATTGTACGTAACGAGTTATAGAGAAATATCAAAACAATCATTTTCAAGAAATTTCAAACTGGAAAATTGATCACACACGTTAATTCTTTAATTCTCGAAGAACATATAAGAAAAAGTGGTTCGGAAGAAATGGCCGAAATTTGAGCCTTTGTTTTTTGGAGGAACGTAAAAAAGTAATTGCTGAGTCAGAAGTCAAAAAGTAAAATGAAAATGCTGGGTCCATTTTTCCAAGTCATGCACCATAAAGAACGGTAGTCGAAAGTCCGGAATACGGAAGTCGAACTTAATGCCCCTTCAAGTAGCAACTTCAGCTCATTGAAAAGAAGTCAGTAAACAATGCTCAGTCAAATTAGTCATTTAAACTAAACTTCTATGAGATTATCCAAATAATTGTCTGAGTGCTTAAAAATGACCAAGCAAATATGTGAAGTAGGAAAAAGTATTTTATATCAAATAATATCACATCATCTGAATCAAAATTCAATAAACGAGAGACGTGTAAAAATAACTACCTACTAACATGTGTTAGTGGGTTAGTTATTTTTTGTTAAAATGTCTCGCACTTATTTGATTTTAATATTACTGACATGGTATCATTTGCTACCAAATACATTCTCGTGAATTAACCTAAAAACAAGTTAGGTCAAGTTGGATTCAAGTCAGATTTTTCAAGTTATGGACCATATCAAGTTTGGACAGTGGTAGCTTAAACCATAGGCAACTTACTTCCCCCAATTTGTCCAAACTTTTTTATGAAGATTTTAAGGCCTCTATTAAATTAACAAAAAGCCCCAATTTTTTTTTTTTAATTTTTAAATTTTCTAAGAATGTAAAATGATAACTATTTTTTTTTTTAAATGTGCATGTTTGCATTTTTTCCATGTTCAAGAATGCCCCAAAATGTTAAATCAATAGAGATCCAGCACAATTGAAAATCTAAACTATTATTTTTTATCGAAATATCAATTTAGCAAAATATTCAATATATTAATCTTGGGTATAAAATAAGAACAATAAAAGGGTGGTTCCTTGCATTTTCCGAGATGAACATGCCTATTTACGTTTTCTTTTGGCCAAGAAAAAGCCGCAACTTTTTTTTGTTTTTGTTCTATTACCCCAACTTTTTTTTTTTTTTGTGTCAATGACGGAGTCAATGTAGACATCAATTATTACTCATTTGATTGGGTTTTAGTTAGTTTAATTGGTAAAATTTGTCATGGTTGAATAAGAAATTTGGGATTCAATTCTTGCCTATACAAAAAACTAATTAGTATCTTGGTCTGATGATAAAAAGTACAATCATTAGAAACAGATACTATAGGTTAAACTCTATAATAATAAAATTATTATTTATTAGATTACCTAAAAGGCTAAAACGACATTTTCTTCTTACAAACATGATAGTTTTTAGACCCCTTAAAATAATTGATTTAACCTAGGTAATTAGCCAAGTTGTTACTTAGTCCAATTAAACAAGTCTAGGTTATCACAATAACAAAGATCAAATCATGCAAAGTAGCGGAAAATAAATAACACAAGATATGATCACCCAGGAAACCAATAAAACCTGGGGAGGATTTGACCTAGCTATCCTCAAGGTAAACTTAAATCCACTATCTTGAAAGAATCGAAGTTCATACAATAAGACTTACAAGCCCCCACACTCGACTTCTTATTACTACCAACCAGTAGAACTTACTGACACAACCACATGTAAGCTCCGAATCCACAGACTCCTTCTTTCTTGGATTCACCACCAGATACAAGCACACCCGCTTATGTTTTCTTTAAGTTTCAATGGCAGCAACTGAATTGATCATCAAGGCGTAGATAAATCTTCTCCTTGAAAGCCCTAAGTTTGTGTAAAGGAAAGCTCCTCTAGATCTTACAAGAGATTTACATAAACCACAATTATGAGCAACACTAAAACGTAGCTAGGGTTTGCCTTTTATACTTAGGACAAATAAGAAACCCTAAAAACGTTTTAAAACACTTAGGGCTGAGTTGGAAAAATCTGCAGAAAATCATTCTGCCCGAGCTTCGATCGATCTAGCCTGTCTTTCGATCGATCAAGCCAGGCCGAAAGGCACTATGCTTTCCTGTTTTAACTCGATTCCAACTTTACATAAATGCATAAATTTGAGCTGGTCTAAAATACTTCTAAACACTTTTTTTTTATCATAGTTTACCAACAATACAAATTAGAGTTCTAAATACATAAAATCCTAAAACTTTAGAACCTAACAAACTCCCCCTTTGGCAATCCGTGACAAAACTCAACTAGAAGCTCAAAGTTTACAAAATAAAAAGTCTTTTACAAAATAATGCTCATAAAACAAATTCAATCCTAACTACTATCCATCAGTTGCAAGTGTAGACAGCAATTCAATTGAATCAACCTGTATATTTCCTAAAACACTAAATAAAATGCATAACCGCATGTGTGGAAACAATACAAGTAAACAAATTAACTTCTTGATTTCAAACAACACATAATAAAGATATATATCAATGAAAAACTCATAAATATAAATCAATAAGCAGTTTGAAACAAGAAACATATAAAGTACCAACAAAACATAAAACTCCCCCTAACATGAATATCCCATCAAAAACATGGCAAGAGCTAAAAAATTAAAGTACAAAGTGAAGCACCTAGATACAATCTAAACTCCACAAGCTCCAACCAAAAACATATTGTAAGGTTGAATTCATTCAACCATCTAATTGGCTTTATTCCGTGCCAAATTTGCTTGTAATTCAGCATTTAGTAACCCTGTATTTAGGTGGGTTTGATGTAAGGGTAGTGAGTGAGATAGAGTGAAGTTTGCTCAAGAGTCTGCAAGAAAACAGAGACTCGCGGCTGGGACTCGCGGGTGACTCGCGGCTTCAAGCCGCCAGAAGCAGCTCACGTGCCAAGCATGCTAGAAGATGAACAGTCTGCTAGCTGGAGCACTACAGGACAAAACAGGACAACTGGCCACACGGTTATCTCGCGACTGGATCTCGCGACTTAGTCAAGCCGCGAGGTCAAGCCGCGAGCCACCCCTGTTTTGTAAAAACCTAACGTTTCACATTCCTCTCCACTCCAGTATAAATACCCCTATTACCCACGATTGAAAGAGAGCTTCTAGAGAGAATTTTGAGAGAGAAACCCTAAAGAAAAACTAGATTGATTCACACACAATCTATACCTTAGAGACTCTTCAAATTCCTCAACTCTCTTCCTCTCCATTGTCAAATCCTTGAGAGGCATTATACCAAACCAGGTTCTCACCATCATCATCATTGTGAGACTGCTGTTTGGATTTCTGGGAAGCAGTTAGGAAGGAGCCAATCTTCATTGGTTGATGCTACGGTCTAGTAGCGGAATCCGGGAAGCTAGAAAAGAAAAAGGTTCGGCGCAACCTCGTTGGAGCAAGAAGCTTGGAGGGCTTAGGTGCACTGGGTAGATTAGGCTTGGAGGGTCTATTGCTGTCCTTGTATCCCAACTATATTTTCTAGTGGATTGATTACCGCTTGGAGGGCGGCGGAGAGGTTTTTCGCCGAGGGCTTCGGTTTCCTCTTCGATAACACATCGCGTGTTGTCTTTGTGTTTGCATCTTCCTTCCTCTCTATCTTTGCCTTTATTTATCTGCTGTGGATTTTAATCTGTTGTGGCTTAGATAGTATTTAATCAATTTCGTATGATAGCATATGTTAAGTTTCCGCACACTAGTTGTTTGACATATTGCTTGAATTGATTAAGTTGTAATTTGGGGGTCTAAACGTTCAAAGGTGTTTTTGTACACGTTTTTGAACTTTCAATTGGTATCAGAGCAGGTACACTTGTTGTGGTTTTATTACCTAAGTGTGATCCTAGACCCCTGTGTTGTGGTTGATTGTGTTGGTTTATACCATGCTGAATTGTAGCTTAAGTGTTTGTGAAAATGACTCTATGCATATGTCTGAAAGGTGTCTTACTGATGATCTTGTAGAATTGTTAAAAACTAAGAAACATGCTAGAGTATTTGTTCACATGCTGGAATTTCTTGAAAGTCAGAATCATGTCTTACATAGTAGCATATCTGAATCTAAATCATTGATTAAGAAATATAAAAGAAAGAATAGAACGTTGTGTGAGATGATTGAGAATCTGAAAATGAAAAATCAATCTGAAAGAAGCATGAAAACTGATGATGAGTTTGTGTTTGAAGGTCAAGAATGTCTGTCACATGTGAACCTATTTGTGCATACCTCATTGAAGGTGTTTAATGCATGTTTGTGGTATCTTGATAGTGGGTGTTCTCGCCATATGACAGGGGATAAGTCTCTGTTTAAGACACTCAAAGAAAAGGTTGGTGATTATGTGACCTTCGGTGATGGAAGTCATGCTCAAGTCCTAGGCAAAGGAACCATTGAGATACCTGGTTTGCCGCTGTTGAAAGATGTGCTGTACATAAAAGGGCTGAAGGCGAATTTGCTGAGCATCACTCAAATTTGTGATGATGATTTTCTGGTACAATTCTCTAAGAAGGGATGTGTGATCATCAATGAAGAGGGGATTCAGGTTTTGGAAGGAAATCGGACTACAGATAACTGTTATGGAATAGTTCCCACGGCACCCATATCATGTAGAAGTGCTCGTGTGGATATGTTGGAGCTGTGGCATCATAGATTTGGGCATGCCAACTTCAAACAAGTATCAAAAGTCTCCAAATTAGAAGCAGTCGAGGGACTTCCAAAATTTGGAAAAGTGAAGAAGACCGTTTGTGGTGCGTGTCAAATGGGGAAGCAAACTAAGGCAAGTCATCACAAGGTGAATATGATAGCCACCTCTCGGTGCTTGGAGTTACTTCATGTTGATCTAATGGGGCCTACCAAAACTGAAAGCCTAGGGGGAAAGAGATACATTATGGTTATTGTGGACGACTACTCAAGATACACTTGGGTTGAATTCCTTAGAGAAAAATCAGAAGCTTGTGAGAGGTTGGAGATTCTGTGCAAGAAACTACAAAATGAAAAAGGGATTCCGATAGCCAAAGTTAGAAGTGATCATGGGAGGGAATTTGAGAATGCAAGATTCGAGTCCTTCTGTGAAAAGAATGGAATTAAGAGAGAATTTTCAGCTCCCAAAACTCCACAACAAAATGGAGTGGTAGAAAGAAAAAATCGTGTGATTCAGGAGATGGCAAGAGTCATGTTGCTTAACAAGCAAATACCTCAAAAATTTTGGGGAGAAGCTGTCAACACCTCGTGTCACATTGGCAATAGGATTTTCTTTCGAGTTGGTACAAAGAAGACTGCCTATGAGATATGGAATGGGAAGAAGCCAAAAGTGAAGTATTTCCGGGTGTTTGGAAGTAAATGCTATATCCTAAATGATCGAGAGAATCTTGGGAAGTTTGATGCGAGAAGTGATGAGGGTATTTTTCTTGGCTACTCTACTACAAGTCGAGCATATAGAGTGTTTAACAAGAGAACAAAGACTGTGATGGAGTCCATAAATGTCAAGATTGATGATGCCTTACCTAAGGTGGAAATGATTGATGATGTAGAAGGGCCGAGCACCAAAGAGGCAGATGTTGAGGTAGAAGCTTTGGATATAGAAGGTGAAGAACCTATACCAGAAGTAGAATCGACTCCAATCAACCAAAGAATGGAAACGAGATCGATGTCTAGAACCTCAAGCCCTCTTACTCCTCCTGAAGTTCATCCTCCTATCTCTCGTAGTGAGGAAGTTTCCACTTCAAAAAGGCCATCTTCAAGAGTCATCAAGAATCATCCGGAAAGTAACATCATAGGATCTCTTGATGACGATCTTCGCCTCAGGAAAGGAAACATTCTGCTAGCTAATCATGTAACATATCACTGCTATCTTGCACAGTTTGAACCAAAAAGGGTTGAAGAGGCTCTTCAAGATGAGAATTGGGTTGAGTCAATGCATGAAGAGCTGAATCAGTTTGTGAGGAATGATGTGTGGGAACTTGCTCCACGGCCTGAGAACATTCATGTTATAGGGACAAAATAGATTTTTAAGAACAAAACTGATGAAGATGGAGAGATAATCCGAAACAAATCTCGGTTAGTAGCTCAAGGATACACTCAAGTAGAAGGAGTGGATTTTGATGAATCTTTTGCTCCGGTGGCAAGACTTGAATCCATTCGAATCCTCATGTCCATTGCGTGCACCTTGAATTTCAAACTTTATCAAATGGATGTAAAGTGCGCATTTCTGAATGGATATCTAAATGAAGAAGTATTTGTTGAGCAACCAAAAGGATTTGAGGATCCTCATTTTCCAGATCATGTATTAAGATTGAAGAAAGCCCTTTATGGCTTAAAACAAGCGCCTAGAGCCTGGTACGATCGTCTTACACATTATCTTCTAGATAGAGGTTTCAAGAGAGGGTATGCCGATCGAACTCTGTTTGTCAAAAATGATGAAGATTATCTCCTTGTGGCACAAGTCTATGTTGATGATATAGTGTTTGGGGCAACCATCGAAGATCGTGCTACTGAATTTTCTGAGGAGATGAAGAAGGAGTTTGAGATGAGTATGGTGGGGGAGCTCACATTTTTCTTGGGTCTTCAAGTCAAACAACAGAAGGAGGGTATATTTGTATCTCAAGAGAAGTATGCCAGAAACATTGTCAAGAAGTTTGGACTAGACTCCAAAAAACATGCCTCCACCCCCATGAGCTCTTCCACTAAACTGAATGTGGATTCGTCGGGAGTTGAAGTAAGTCCTACATTGTATAGGAGCATTATAGGGAGTTTGCTCTACCTGACAGCCAGCAGACCAGACATTGCTTTTAGTGTGGGCGTTTGTGCCAGGTACCAAGCTAATCCGAAGGAATCTCATCTGACTGCTGCTAAGCGAATCATTCGATATGTGAATGGTACTGCAAACTATGGTCTGTGGTATTCAAAAGACTCAAATGCTTGTCTTGCTGGGTATTCAGATGTTGACTAGGCTGGCAGTGTAGACGATCGGAAAAGCACTTCAGGCGGCTGTTTCTATCTTGGTAACAACCTTGTCTCATGGATGAGCAAGAAGCAGAATTCAGTTTCTCTATCTACTGCAGAAGCAGAATATATCGCTGCTGGAAGTTGCTGCACTCAGCTCCTTTGGATGAAGAAATTACTTCATGACTATGGAATTCCTCAAGAAACGATGTGTGTCTTCTGTGACAACACCAGTGCCATCAACCTTTCCAAGAATCCTGTCCAGCATTCAAAATCTAAACACATAGAGATACGTTACCATTTCATTCAGGATTTGGTAGAGGAAAGAGTTGTGTGTCTTGAGTTCATACACACCGAAAATCAAAAGGCAGACATCTTCACCAAGCCTCTCGATGGTCTACGGTTTGAATCACTCCGTAAGACCATTGGTGTTGGTACAATTCCTTGACTCCCTTGTGTGTTGTGTGCTTCACATACTTTTAATATGATAAGTTTGCTTGTGTTGAGGCACACACTTCTTTGTTAGCTCTTTGTGCAACATGTTTATTGTTTGTTTGTCCATCTGTGAATTCTGTTGGTTCTTTCTTTGTCTGTTCAATCATTTTCTTCTTTTATGTCAAAAATCCAAAAATCACATAAAAATTAGAAAATCAGAAAGCTTGATTGACTTTGTTGAGTTTTTGTCTCAAAACTTGTTTTGCCTTGTACCTTTGTGCTAATGACTTTGTGCATTTTCGAGCATTGCTTGCTTCTTTGCACTCATATCACTGTGGGAAAAAAAAAAAAAAAAATCTTGAAATCTTTGTGATTGTTGTAAATAGATCTTCAAACTTGTCATGAATGATTAGTGAATGGTTTTGTTGATCTTGAGACTTGAATAGACTTGTGTCTATATATCTTCCCACTCTTTATTTTTGTTTTTGTTAAAAAGAGCTCACCAAATGTAAATCTCCAAATGAAAAGAGATATTGAGCTGCAAAAGCCTGTCGCACATTCTAGTATTTGACTAGGAAAAAGGGTAAGCGACCTTATATTGAAGTGAATGTTTATTCAAAAAGCCAAAGGCTTATTCCTTAAAGTGAAATATCATATATCACTCTCACAATGAGAGGTGATTGACTCAAAAGATCAAAAAGATCAATTGTTATGATTGAAAGTGGAGTCAAATGTAAAGCTCCAAGATATGTTATCAAGTTTTGTGGGAGGTCATATATACATATTTCTATAATTGAGATGGGTCACATGATCTAGTGCTAATTGTGTATGCCTTGGTTGAATTGATCATTGAAGCTTCACATTAGACGAAGGACTATCTCATTGTTGATATCCACACACAACACACAAGTTTATGTTCAATAAATACCATATTCATTTGTGTGATTGTACTTGATAAAATGTGTTTTCACATGCTCAATCTTTGTTAATTCAAGCACAAAAAGATTTTTGAGTGTTTTAGATGTTTTTGGAAAGTATTTTGTTTGAAAAATCTGAAAATTTCAAAATCCAGTTTTGCCCTGTTTTTGGCGGCTCATTCGCGGGTATGTCAAGTCGCGAGCCTCAGTCGCACCTTCGCTGGTCATTTTTGGCGACTTGTTCGCGAGTGGAAGGTCCAGTCGCGAGGTTCACTCAGAGATTTTCGCGGCTCAGCTCGCAACTTACTTGCGGGTAGACCTTCCAGTCGCGAAAAACACTTAGAAAATTTTTTTCAAATTTTTGTTCTCGTGTACTTTGGCGGCTTGAGCTGGCGACTGTGTGGCGACTTAATCCAGTCGCGAAAAACACGTGTTTTGCAGAAATAAGGGCAATTTTAAACTTTTTGTTTTTCCCTCGATCTTTTTGTGACTGTTCATTGTCTTTTTCATCTGCTCTTACCCATCACACCGTGTCTCCATTTTCGATCTCCATTGTTTGCCTCCTTTCAGATCAAAATCGTCGACTAACAGGTATGATAGTTCTGTCTTGAACTCTATTTTACTTGTTGTTATGGTTTTCCCTCTGGATTTTTCACATTTGTTTGTGTTTTTGTGATGGGTTTTTCGCTAAACTATTTCTCTTTGTCCATGCTTAGCTTATGGAAACTTGTGTTTCCATTTTTGAGCTAGTTTATTTTGGATGGTTTTTGTGTTCTTCATCATGTGCTTAGCTAGGGTTTGCTCATTTGTGTCTGATCTGCTGTTGATGTCGTGTTTCACTATGATCCTGTGTGGTATCCTGTTGATGTGTTGTTGAATGTGGGTCCTTTTTCAGTTGATTCTGTGTTTCTTTTTGATCTTCATCTACAGTGTAGTTCAATTTGGGCCTTTTGTGTCCCTCATTGATTTTGTCTGACCATTTTCATCTAGCTATTAGGGTTTCTTCATTGTCCCTATATTTCCACTAACCCACTGCTAATAAAGCTTGTTGGATTGTGTTCTGTCATTTCCCTTGTTCATATTGCAGACTGGTCATGTCACCATTTAAGAAAGCTGCTGTAAAAGGAGGTAGTTCCAAAGGGAAGGAACCAGTAATTGATGTTGATGATTTCCCATCTCAACTAAAAGGGACTCGCTCTTCATCAAAGAGATTCGATCCCGACAAGTTCAGATCATATGCAGCCTATCAGTCTTATGAGAATTTCTTTCTTCATGCCAAACCATTACTAGAGAGAGCTTTGGATCAGCCCTCACTTCATGACACTGACATTCCAAAATGGTTTGCTCACAAGGATTGGAATTACCTTCTCTCTGATCCGGGTGACGCGTATGAAGAGTTGGTAAAAGAATTTTATGCTAACGCAATTGTGGAAGGAGATGAACTTAAGTGCTGGGTTCGGAAAAAGAGCTTTTCTGTCTCTCCTGCATATCTGGCTGAAATTCTTCACATCAACAGACCCATTTTTCGACATTCACCGGTTTACGATGATCTCTGTCCTGATGAGGAGCTTCTCAAAGAAAGTCTTGGTCCAGACT
This sequence comes from Quercus engelmannii, assembly GCA_029955605.1. Taxonomy (NCBI): domain Eukaryota; kingdom Viridiplantae; phylum Streptophyta; class Magnoliopsida; order Fagales; family Fagaceae; genus Quercus; species Quercus engelmannii. The sequence goes on along the minus strand of JARPSG010000006.1, from coordinate 58,606,397 downwards.
TGGAGTTCTCGCCAAATGGCAAATCCATCAGTGTTTCCTCTCTTTCTCCAAAACTGAGAGTGCTTACAATTGTGATGTTTCACAATTTGTACCCTTTATCCAGCACTGGGTATATGAACCTCGGACGAGCTTTGTTTCTTCATGATCTAATCTCTGATGTGGAAATAGACATCTGTGCTCATATCTTTCATGTACTGCGCAAAACGGTTCTTCGAACTGAGTCTCGGATATGCGTTCCTTTCTGCAGTCTCATTTCATGGATCTTGAAGCTCAAGGGAATTTATCCAATGGCTGATGAATCTCCTATGTCCAAACTAAGTCCAATCAACATGCGTACATTCAATGCAAGCATTGGACATAGTCGGAAGAGAGCCAAACCAGAAACTTCTGCATCTCACAGTGACTCTCAGTTTAGCACTCTCTCCCTAGATGGGAAACTTGAACGTATTGTATCCTCTGTCCACGAGTTGAATACAAAGATGTCTGGGCTCACAGCTTCTCTACACCATCAAAGCACTCGGTGGGATATGAAGTTTACTTCTCTTCAGACTCAATTAGATCAAATTCAGAGAAAGCTGGAAGAGGATGACTAGCCTATTCCATGACAAAAAGGGGGAGAGATAGGCATGATCAGAGGGGGAGTGTCTTTACCTAAGGGGGAGTGTCTTTACATTCTTCTTCAGCTTAAGTTTTCACTTTACGTTGTTTTGTAAACTGTTATTCAGGATGTTTAGTTTTGTACCCATGTGCTTGTGTAAGCTTTTAGGGTTTTTGCTTTATGCATAGTTTGTAGGCTTTATGGTATGTACCTTGCTTATTGCAGCCTTTATGCTATGTTGAAATCAGTACTTTAATCTAAATGGTATGCATTTTGGTTTATGTACTGTCACTCTTGTGCCCTTGTAGGATTGTTCCTAGATGCATATGCCTTGTGTGATATGCATTGGTTGAGTGTTGAACATACAAGTGTCTTGCCTTGTGCTTGTTAACTTGTATGTCTTTGTGTTCATTCCAAGTGTGAATGAGCACTGTGATCACTACCTTGTGGTGTTCACTTGGTTGATCAAGCCATGGTTTGTTTCATAACTCCATCTTTGCTTGATCACATATTGCCTGTTTCATATGCATTTTATAATTTTCTGCTTACAATAATCATGGTGTATTGTTGTGTTTCAGGAGTATTATGTTCATATGATTCAAGTGCTTCACAGCTTCTAGAGTTAGGTGTGAGTGAGTTTTGTTCAACTGTTCCCAACTCACATGTTAAGTCTAGAGTCTGTTTTAGGGTTTTGTCACGGAATAGCCAAAGGGGGAGATTGTAAGGTTGAATTCATTCAACCATCTAATTGGCTTTATTCCGTGCCAAATTTGCTTGTAATTCAGCATTTAGTAACCCTGTATTTAGGTGGGTTTGATGTAAGGGTAGTGAGTGAGATAGAGTGAAGTTTGCTCAAGAGTGTGCAAGAAAACAGAGACTCGCGGCTGGGACTCGCGGGTGACTCGCGGCTTCAAGCCGCCAGAAGCAGCTCACGTGCCAAGCATGCTGGAAGATGAACAGTCTGCTAGCTGGAGCACTACAGGACAAAACAGGACAACTGGCCATACGGTTATCTCGCGACTGGATCTCGCGACTTAGTCAAGCCGCGAGGTCAAGCCGCGAGCCACCCCTGTTTTGTAAAAACCTGACGTTTCACATTCCTCTCCACTCCAGTATAAATACCCCTATTACCCACGATTGAAAAAGAGCTTCCAGAGAGAATTTTGAGAGAGAAACCCTAAAGAAAAACTAGATTGATTCACACACAATCTATACCTTAGAGACTCTTCAAATTCCTCAACTCTCTTCCTCTCCATTGTCAAATCCTTGAGAGGCATTATACCAAACCAGGTTCTCACCATCATCATCATTGTGAGACTGCTGTTTGGATTTCTGGGAAGCAGTTAGGAAGGAGCCAATCTTCATTGGTTGATGCTACGGTCTAGTAGCGGAATCCGGGAAGCTAGAAAAGAAAAAGGTTCGGCGCAACCTCGTTAGAGCAAGAAGCTTGGAGGGCTTAGGTGCACTGGGTAGATTAGGCTTGGAGGGTCTATTGCTGTCCTTGTATCCCAACTATATTTTCTAGTGGATTGATTACCGCTTGGAGGGCGGCGAAGAGGTTTTTCGCCGAGGGCTTCGGTTTCCTCTTCGATAACACATCGCGTGTTGTCTTTGTGTTTGCATCTTCCTTCCTCTCTATCTTTACCTTTATTTATCTGCTGTGGATTTTAATCTGTTGTGGCTTAGATAGTATTTAATCAATTTCGTATGATAGCATATGTTAAGTTTCCGCACACTAGTTGTTTGACATATTGCTTGAATTGATTAAGTTGTAATTTGGGGGTCTAAACGTTCAAAGGTGTTTTTGTACACGTTTTTGAACTTTCACATATACTCCCCCTGAAAGCAAAAACTCTACAAAGTACTCCCCCTTTTTGTGACGGAATGACAAAGGGCAAACAGAATCCATCATCAAAAGGGAGGTGGTCTAAACTGTGCCAACTCTGCACACAAGGCACGGATCTCATCGAGCATGTCCACCAAAATCTGTCCATGAGCCGCCTGAACAGTCAAGACATGATCCAACGTGCGACGAATGTCTGAATCATCCGAAGCAGTCGGTGGAGGAACATCATCATCAACAGCAGCACCTGATGTCTCAACAGCATCAACACCTGTAGAAGAGAGAGGAGGGGGAACACTACTAGATGACGCACCTCTAGGATGTGAAGGAGCAACTCTCAAGTGAGCAGCCCTCTGTCGAAGAAAAGTGGCACCTATGGGAGCAACAACATGAACAGACTCACTAGACGAAAAACCATCTAGACCTAAAAAGAGCAAAATCCTATGAATGAAAATAGGATGAATAAGCGCATGCCCTACGGCAGAACTATTATGAACCTCGTTTAAAGAACGAAGGAACAAGTGAGGAAAACTGATAGACGCTCCAGAAATAAAGGCATACAAAAACACACATCGCTCTAGAGGGATGGTGTGGAAGTGAGAAATGGGCCACAACGAATGATACGCTATCCTAAAGAAAAGATAGGCAATCTTGGTAAGCTCAGCGGACGTAATCCGAGGATTAGAACCCCACTGGATAGATAACCTAGTGATGTATGACATGACCACATCTAATGAGGGTGACTCATCATAGGGATAGTCGGGCTCCCTAACAACCAGAACCCCAAGAGCCTCAGCCACTACCCGAGGGGTAATGGTGAACTCAACACCTCGTATCCAACTCCTAACCAGAGTGTTGGAATCATAGATGTGGCAAGAGAGGTTCGAGAAGAACTCTCTAATCAGGGCGGTCGGGGGTGGTTGATCTATCTCTAAGAGAGGCAACCAACCTCTAGACTCAGAATTGGCCCTAATGGTCGGATCAAGCTCATCTAAGACTATAGCTCGCTCAGTCCAAATCTTACGCTTACGGTTCAAATTCTCAAAGGCCTCTCTGCGCTTATCATTCCTAAACTCCTCAACCTTAGAGGGAGACACAGAGGAAGTGGAAGGGGTCCTATTGGCTCTAGTTTTCCTAGGCATGGTGCTAGGATAAGGACCAAAACACAGAGCAAAACAACAAAACACAAAACCAAGGGCAGACTGCACGTTAGCACAAAAAAAAAAAAAGAATAAAAATCTATATGATGCATGAACAAATTAAATGGTATGATGCATGTTCTAATGCGGCAATTAAGTCCAAAAAGTTCAAATTCACAAAATTGGCTTGAACATTGAGGTATTAACACAAAAACCCCAAAATTTGGAAAACCACTTGATCAATTTGAAAAATATTGACGAATTGATCATCACACATGATATAATTCAAAAAATAATGACCAAATACATCAATTTGACAAGCCAATTTCATCAATTTAACCCAATTAGACAAAAACCCCAATTCAGAACAATTTCAAACCCTAGAATTTTCAATTTTTCAAAAACCACAAAATTGATCAAATTAAACTACAAGAATCATCATTATAGCATCCTAGAACAAAAACCCCTTGATCAATTTCACCAAAACAGGTTTGAATCATCAAAAACCCCAATATTTAGAAAGTGCCGAAAATACCCATAATAATGCATAAAAAATGCATGAAAACAAGAAATAAAATGCAAAAGGAAGGGCAAAAGAGACTTACCGGCCTTCAAGGACAAAAACCTTGCAAAAAGCTTGGAGGAAAACGACAAAAAATCTTTGGTGGAGCCTTAACCAAGTCGGAGAGAGAGAAAAGTTTGAAAAACTTTTTGAAAAAGTACCTTTGAAAAGTTCAATCTAACTTTTTAAAAAACATATTTCACGAGTTTTGATCAATCAAAAAAAAATCTTGATTGATCGAAATAGACAGAGACTCTATTTAAACAATTTGTAACAAGTTCGATCAATTGAAAATCAGTTTCGATCGATTGAAACAGACAGAGACTCTCTCAAACATTTTTAAAAATTTTCGATCGATCGAAAAACATAATGGATGGATCGAAATGGGCAGAGGCTTACCAAAATTGAGGAAAAACACAGTTTTTTGAAAAAGACATTTAGAATCAACTCAAAGCATTGAAATTTAAGAACAATAATGCATGAGTATGAGATGATATGATTTTCAAAAACAAGAATTTTAAGCCCATATTCCCCAAAACAAAATTTCTTGCATTCTCAACAAATTTTCAAGCAACAAATTAATTTTGCAAAGTATTTGCAAAACTTGGTTGGTCAGACCATAAACACACACAATAACATGTACAAAGTTTAGCAAAGAGTAACTCGTGTAGTGTGTGCAACTAGCGAAAGCTTGAGATACATGTGAGGTGATATGTGAATAGCAATCAATCACAAAGTCTACAAAATTCATCACAAAGAATTTAAAAGAGACTATCACCAAGAATTTAAAAGAGACTATCACCTAAAGAGTTACATCGTATAACTCCCACATCTCCTAGATCATAAGTTTGCAATTATGTAAGTTTCTTGTATTTATGCCTCAGAATATACAAATCAATTTTAAGTCATGTGAGTTTGGCATCAAGCCTAATAGTGCACATAAATTTTAAGTATTAAGCAATTTAAACCGAGACTTCATCTTATGTTCTTTTTGTGCATGTGCTACACTTTCTCAAGCACAAAATCTTATGATATGCACTAAGGTGTTCATGATTGGCTAGTGAACAGTGGTGAGATGGTCATTTATGTCTTTCTCTAAAAGTTCAAGTCAAACATTCAAAAACACGTGACTTCAAGATTAAGACAGAATAATCAAAAACCATAAACATCTTTCCCACACAACATGCACTACAAAGATTCAACTAGTAAAGTGCAATAAGTAAGCTCATCAAAGCTAAACATGGTACAAAAGACATGTTATGTGAAAATAAATTGACCAACCTTATTCTCAAAAACCAAGAAGAATAGTACAAAACAAAAATTTGCTTCTTTTTTTTATTTATTTATTTTTTATTAAAAAAAACTAGAATGAAATGCATGAATGTTATGCACTGCAAATCCTAGAAAAAAACAAAACAAAACCAAAGAACAATGGTCACAAAAGGGTAGAGCAATGAAGCACAAGGACCATGTCAGAAAGACTTAGTTAGTTCAAGTCTTTTGCATCCAAAACCTTTTAGATGTACCATGAGCATTGGAGTTCTTATTCACATGAGAATGATTACCAACTCCAGGATTGGAATAAAGGTTTAAAGCCTTTACCAAATCACCAATAAGTACCATAGGATCAAGTGCTTGAGGCACAGGTACTTTTGGTTTGTTTGCTCTCTTTGCAGCTTGCAGCTTGTAACAGTTTGGACGAATGTGTCCAGACTTTCCACAAAAGAGAGAAACCCATGCAGGCTTATCATGTGTCTTGTCCTTAGATAGGGTAAGCTTCTTAGACTTAGACTCTTTCAAATCAACCCTAATCTTCCTAGATGATGAACCTTCTAAGGGTTTAACAACCTCACTTACAGGAGGTTTGATAGTTTCACTCACTATCTCACTCACGGAAGGTTCAGAAGAAGAAGATGAAGGAACAAACTTTGTGGATTGGGAAGCAGACACAGAGATGCTTTCAACATAACCTAATCTAGTTTTGTCAGAAGAAGACTTTTAAACACTTAGTATTTGATCAAGTTTAGAACTAACAGATCTAGCAACTGATAAATCAAGTTCCATAGGTTTAACTTTATCAAGCAAAAACATATTTTCAATTTTCACATTGTTCAAAAGTTCATTAGCATCAAACAGTTTAACAAGCAAATTCTTCTTTTCAAGCTCAAGAGATTCAATTTTCTTCAGGCCAAATTCAACATTCATAGCATCCTTTGCAGCAACTTTGCAAAGTTTATTATAGGCCTCTTGAAGATCTGCATCTTCAGAGAGTTCCCCATCAGAAGGGTTCTCTTCAACAGATATGCTCTCATCGACTACAGTAGTAACAGTGAAAGTAATGAAGTTTCCATCCTCATCACAGTCAGACTCATTATCAAAAACTTCACCATCACTAAGGGTTACAGCCATAGCCTTACCCTTAGACTTCAAATAGGTACGACATTCAGATTTCATGTGTCCATAACTTTGACATCCAAAACACTGAGAGCCCAAGGAATTATTGGAAGATTGACCTACTTTTTCTCTTGGTTTATCATTATTATTAACCTTAGTGGGATCATGCTTCCTAAAGTTTCTAGGTTCAGCATTGTTTGTGCCTCTTACCTTTCTATTACTATTCCTGAGAAAGTTTCTAAAATTCTTGGCAAGGTAGGCAATCTCTGTAGCAGAGAGCTCATCATCAAATCCACCACCTTCAACATCATCAACTGACTTAAGAGCCATTGATTTGGATTTGGTAGTTTTGGGTAGATCTAACTTATAAGATTGAAGAGATCCTACAAGTTCATCAATAGAGATGGAGTCCACATCCTTGCTTTCAGTAATGGCAGTCACCTTGGGTCTAAAGTCTTCAGTTAAAGATCTAAGAATCTTCCTAACAATTTTAGGTTGATCATAGATTTCACCCAAGTTAAAAGCAGAATTAACAATATCATTCAATTTAGCATAGAATTCATCAAAAGATTCATCATCAGACATCCTAATGCTTTCAAATTTAGAAGTCAATTGCTGCAATTTATTGATTTTGACAGCTTTTGTGCCATCATGCACAGTCTGGAGGATATTCCAAGCAGTATGAGCAACCTCAACATTAGAGATTCTCTTAAATTCCTTCATAGAAATAGTGTTAAAGATCGCATTCATAGCCTTGCTATTAAACGCAACTGCTTCTTTTTAAGAAGTTTCCCACTCACTGATAGGAGTAATGGGCTTCTCCCATCCGTATTCAACAGAGTTCCACACTCTATTATCAATGGATTTCAGGAATGCTTTCATCCTTATTCTCTAATAAGCATAATTATTCCCATCAAAGTGAGGAAGAATAACTAGAGAGTGTCCGTGTTCCATGACAACAGGGGTTAAGGATCAGTCCTTAGATCAAAAGATCTAAAACAAAAGAGCAACCCACTCTGATACCACTTGATAGTTTTTAGACCCCTTAAAACAATTGATTTAACCTAGGTAATTAGCCAAGTTGTTACTTAGTCCAATTAAACAAGTCTAGGTTATCACAATAACAAAGATCAAATCATGCAAAATAACGGAAAATAAATAACACAAGATATGATTACCCAAGAAACTAAATCGGTAAAAACCTGGGAAGGATTTGACCTAACTATCCTCAAGGTAAACTTGAATCCACTATCTCGACTTCTTATTGTTACCAACCAGTAGAACTTACTGACACGACCATGTGCAAGCTCCGAATCTATGGACTCCTTTTTTCTTGGATTCACCACCAGATACAAGCACACCCGCTTGTGTTTTCTTTAAGTTTCAATGGCAGCAACTGAATTGATCATCAAGGCATAGATAAATCTTCTCCTTGAAAACCCTAAGTTTGTGTAAAGGAAAGCTCCTCTAGATCTCACAAGAGATTTACACAAATCGCAATTATGAGTAACACTAAAACGTGGCTAGAGTTTGCCTTTTATACTTAGGACAAATAAGAAACCCTAAAAACATTTTAAAACACTTAGGACTGAGTTGGAAAAATCTGCAGAAAATCATTTTGCCCGAGCTTCGATCGATCGAGCCTGTCTTACGATCGATCGAGCCAGACTGAAAGGCACAATGCTTTCCTGCTTTAACTCGATTCCAACTTTACATAAATGCACAACTTTGAGCTAGTTTAAAACACTTTTAAACATATTGTTTTCATCATGGTTTACCAACAATACAAATTAGAGTTCTAAATACATAAAATCTTAAGACTTTAGAATCTAACACATTGTTATTTATTAGATTACCTAAAAAGCTAAAACGACATTTTCTTCTTACAAACAGTCAATTACTGAGTCAGTGTTGGCCACAATCCTAAAAAGTGAAAATGATGACGTCTAGATTTGTTCTGTTTTTCTAAAGAGCAGTCATGTGTGTTGGGCCAAGCTGCTGTTTATGGTTAGCCTTTTAAAAATCCAATTTAATTTTGACTGTCAAGTTTGGATTTTAGAATTGGACATCAACCTAAACTTAAAACAGATGGCTACCGATATATTCTAGGACAAAGGTTAGTTATAAACTAGTTTGTAGTCATTGACTATAATTCTCACTAAAATATTAACACAACAGCACAGCTATATATTTTGAAAATCTAATTATTAAACTGCATTTTCTTTATATTTTTAACACACATGTCAATCGAATTTTATTTACTATTTAATTTATAAACTTATTTTTATGAATAATTTTAAATTGTAAAATCTTAAAATTTAAACATTTGATTGATAAAACAACTATTAATCTTTGATATGTGAATTTGTTAAAATTCATGTCTAATAAGAAAATTATTAAATGGAGTTATAAACAATCTTTGTCATATATTTTATAGTTACAAGATTCACATCTAATAAGAAAATATTAAATAAAGTTATAAGCTATCTTTGTCCTATATTTTATAGTTAAAAAGCAATGAATCTCGAATCCAACAGGAAAAATCATTTCGTTATGCTCGATTTTCAAAAGCGCAAAGGAAAAAGGGGAAGGTATCAGTCTAACTTAGTTGTTCAGATGGACCCGGTTTACTTTGGTTGGTTTGATGGGAATAGGGAACAAAGAAGATCCGAGTCTATGAGATTATATTGGACGGTGTTGGTGGTGTTGTTTTTGAAAAACTGTGGATGATGGAGTAGTACTGTACTGTACTGGTCATTGAAGAAATCACCAAATCATGTGCAAATGCAAAAACTATTGCAGCTAAAAGCTTTGATAGTAAGATCACATTCCGAAACCTATCCGAATCGTTTGTGAAATTCAAAGCTTTTGGGCCTTTTTTCTTTTTCTTTTTTTTTTTTTGGTACTTTGGGCTAAGTAAGGAAAGAGTGAGCTGAATTCAGAAAGTCTCATTCAAGGCTTTCGACCCAGAAAAGCAGTCCATTAGATACACCCGCCTTGGGCTGTTTGGCCTTTTTTCTTTTCCTTTTTATTTTTTGCTTGGTAAATGCGGAGGCTCGAACCCCCAAATAATAGGTTCCTTACAAACCGGGTACCAGCTCGCCTAGAAGTGGCGGTGCTGGGCTGTTTGGCATTAAAAACTCAAAAAATGCCTAGAGCATATGTATTATGGTCTAAAATAATCCTTTCCAGGAAATTTCAAATTGGAAAATAGATCATTTCCATTAATTCTTGGGCTTCAAAGAATGTATAAAAATTGAAGCAAAGTGGAAAATTATTGAGTACTCCTAAAATACTATAAATGCATGTTTTATCATTTCACATAATTGTGGGTTTCACTAATTAAATTTATGGTAAAACTCATAATTCATATAAGAGGAGAGAGTACGCATTTATAGTACTCCGGAGTACTCAATAATTTTTCAGTCTAAAGACTCTAAACTACTAAATATGTAATTTTCCAAAAGTAGTTGCTGAGTCTAATTTTCCAAGTCATTGCACCGTGAAGAACGCTAGTTGAGACTCCAGGGCATGGAACACGAAGTCAATAAACAATGCTGTCAAATTAATGCTGTCCAAAAATTGTGTGAGTGCATACACTGAAAGGACTGTTGGTTTTGTGCAATTGTTTTCTTTTGTTCCTATTCGTATTTATCCTCAAAGTTTTTAATCAACAGAACTTCGTAGGCAGGGTTAAGTTTATTGAAAAGGGGCTTTACGTTCAAATCCTTTTTGTGATTTATAATGTTGAAAAAATCTTATTTAATACCAAATGGAAAATTCTATTTTCACCTTAAATAATAATATAACGGATTTATTGATAGATCACACAAATTTATTAGGAATTCCATACACAAGAAGATAATTTTTTTTTCTTTTTAAGTTGTACCCAGTGCACAAAGTAGTAAACAATAACCAAGCACAATGTTTTGGCAAATGGAAAACCAAAGAAGAATTCCTTCAAAGAAAAACCACTCCAGTATCCAATTGCATAGAAAATTCACTGGAAGTACCAATTACAAAAGTCTACTTGCAAAACATTTATACAACTAGTCTCTCTTAGTAACCTTAACAAATGTCTGGTTTCCCCTTCCTACTGCAGTGGCTCCAAAACCTCCAGAATATTTTTTTTTCTTTTTTCTTTTTTATATTCATGTCTTAGGGGATAAAGATAACAAAAAGACAGTGAAGGGCAGAAAAAGATTACATTAAAAAAACTTAACCCAAATAACGTTTGGGACAGCAAATATGTTATCAGGGGCGGAGCCAAGAATTTTTGTTTGGGTGGGCCAAGTTGCGGCACTAATATATGTATCAAGACACCCCCCCCCCCCCACACACACACACACATTTTTATTTGATAAGTTATATATATACACGCACCCAGGAAAAAAAAATAGAGCTTAGTATTTTCAATAAAAATTATGTTTGATGGTGATCTTTCATAAAATAAAATTTATTTTTTCCATTTTCATAGTGAAATTCTTAGAAAATTTCATTTTAAATATAAATTATCAAATTTTATACTAAAGTAAGTAAAAAATCTTTCAATTGAACTAATGAAATTTTCAAAAATATGAATGATCCAAAACTTGGAAGAATAAATTAGTCTCCAAACATATTTGAAACTATCTTACTCTAACCTATTATGTGGCAATTAAAGACACATTTCATGTATAGTTTTAATGACAAGATTTTTTTAATGAGTCAATGACTTATTAATTGCTACATAATGGGTTAAAAAAGATAGATTCAAACAAGTTTGATGCCAAACTTTATCAAATATTTAACAGATATAAGAGTACATTTTATAATAAAAAATAAAATTGCGAAAAATAAAGTTATATGTTTATTACTATTAGACCAATTATTATTTTTAAGAGCATCATTGGACTAATTCAAATATTTTAGGAGGGGGGGGAACTCTCATTTTTACACACTAAATTTTGAAAACATTAAAATAATTATATATAAATATATATATATATATATATATATATTTTTTTTTTTTTTTTTAAATTCAAAATTTTAGAGGGGCCATGGCCCTCCCACCCTTCAACACAGCTCCGCCCCTGTTTGTTACATTTATTTTGAAATGTGAAAGCTACACTTTGTATGCCATGTGTAGAGAGAGAAAATTTCTGACCTATCACAAGCTGATACGTCACATTACCAAGTCCACAAAATACAGCCAATTACAAAGCACCATGTATTGCTGCTAGGTTTTGCTATCACTATTCAGAAGCCAACAGAAATTTGCCAAGTGTCATACAAAAACCAATCACGCATCAGCGCACGTGTAAGCGATGACTCAAGCAACCTCGCACGTGTAAGCGATGACTCAAGCAACCTCACATGTGTAAGCGATGACACAAGCAGTCCAGCACGTGTAAGCGATGATATAAGCGGGCCAATCAGGCTGTGACATGTGTCACCAATCAGACTCCGCCACGTGTTGCTCACCCACCTCCAAACTCCTATAAATAGAAGCCAAGATCCAGGGGTTCAAGATCCAGGGGACCAAGATTCAGAGGACCAAGATTCAGAAGTGAAAAAGCTCTGCTGGAATCAAGCCCTGAAGCCTCCAGGAACTTCAAGAACTTCAACCCCAAAATTGGAGAACATTCGAAGCAGAATCATCCAAACCATCTGCCTAGATCCAAAAGTTTGCGGGAATCAAGCTCAAAGGTCCGAAAACATCATCAAATCACAAATCAGTGAAGCTCTACGGATTCAAGCCTCCAAAGCCCCAAAGAACTTCTGTCACAAACCTTCAAATACAAAGAACATTCGAAGAGGAATCATCCAAATCATCTTCTTAGATCTCAAAGTTCGCTGGAATCAAGCTCAAAAGCCTCCAGAAACCTCAAGAAATCACAAATCAGTGAAGCTCAATGGATTCAAGCCTCTAAAGCACCGAAGAACTTCCACCACAAACCTTCGAAGACGAAGAACACACGAAGAACACGAAGAACGTGAAGAACAAGGGATTTCTAACAAGCTTATAGCCAGAGATTCACTGTAATTCTGTTCCAAAGATTTTCGATCCATTCTTCAGCCAAATTGAAGTACATTGGGTGTTCCAATCAAAATCACATTACTACAAATTCAATCAACAAGTCTTTTAAGGAGATCGAATCAGAGGATAACTCTTTTGTAATTAGAGAGAATTGTACCATACAATCATAAATACAAATTCGCATTTATGAAACTATTTTACTTGTTTGATTTATTTCAAACTAGAAATTTAGTCACTTACAAATTCTGGCACGCCCAGTGGGACATCTCTACCTCTCATCTCATTCTCCTTCAACGAAAGAAATCTTCATCATCTTGTTGCCTTCTTCAATGGCCTCTAGCAAGAACATTCAAGCTTCAACAATAACTGCTTCAACTAAACTTGGTACGGCTACCACCAACAACTGCATTGGTGTAATCAATTGTAGCCAACCCAAAGCAAACAATCAACTTCAATATCAAACAACCAAGGAAGCCAAGGTCCAGACAATCATCTCCTCAGACCCTCTTACAAGAAACAAGGTCATCAACAAGGACGTCTCCACCTTGGAACACCTCAAGTATGGGGGCAAATCCCCTTCTTCCTTCACAAGAAGTTGGTCGCATGATTTCTTTCCCACTGAAGGGAACCTAAAGAATGAGATTTCACATGCTCACTTCAATTCAATTCCTTCTCCATCATCTTGGGAAGTTGTGTCAATCATGATGACTAACACCTCTACCATGGAAGAAAAGATGGCCGAAATGGAACAAAGGGTTGTCCTTCTCACAAAAGCACTTGAAGATAAGGACCTCCAAATTGCAACTTTGATGAACAAACTCGAAGTGCAAGATCTTGGTGAATCAAGCCATGGTCATAAATTCACATCTACGAAAGACGACGAAGGGAGAGAAATTGAAAACACTCCCCGACGAGAACAATCTACTTCGGTTGCTTCGTTGTCAGTCCAACAATTACAAGACATGATTACAAATACCATTCGGGTATAGTATAGAGGTTCTTCTACAAGTTCTCTCATATATTCCAAACCCTATACAAAGTGCATTGATAACATGAGAATGCCAAATGGGTATCAACCTCCCAAGTTCTTGCAATTTGATGGCAAAGGAAACCCTAAGCAACACATTGCTCACTTTGTAGAAGCTTGTGAAAACGCAAGGACTCAAGGAGGCCTCTTTGTAAAGCAGTTTGTTCGTTCACTGAAAGGGAATGCCTTTGATTGGTATACAGACTTAGAGCCCGAGTCAATCGATAGCTGGGAACAACTTGAAAGGGAGTTTCTCAACCGATTCTACAGCACACGATGCACGGTAAGCATGATGGAGCTTACCAATACTAAACAGTGGAAGGATGAGCCCGTCGTTGATTATATCAATCAGTGGCGTTCTTTGAGTCTAGATTGCAAGGATAGACTTACTGAAATATCTGCTATAGAGATGTGCATCCAAGGCATGCATTGGAGACTTCTTTACATCCTTCAAGGAGTAAAGCCCCGAACATTTGAAGAGTTGGCAACTCGTGCGCATGACATGGAATTAAGTATTTCCAGCTATGGAAATACGAAACCTCCCGTACCTGAGGAAAGGAAAGAAAGACGGGAAATAAGGAAAAATGACAGGAATCCGAAAAGTAATATCAAAGACTCAATGAATGTCAATCTTGCCCCAGTCAAAATTTCAACAAAAAATGTGAAGGCTAATGAAAAGAGGCTCGAAGGAGGTCAACAGCGTGAGACGCGTCGCTCATCACTTAAGGAATGGGAACAAAAGGTCTATCCTTTCCTAGACGCCGTTATGCCTGAAATGTTAGAACAACTGCTCAAGTTGAAATTAATTGAATTGCCCGAATGCAAACGACCGAAAGAGATGAGAAAAGTTGATGACCTGAACTATTGTAAGTATCATCGCATCATAAGTCATCCAATCCAAAAATGCTTTGTTCTTAAAGAACTCATCATGAAGCTAGCCAAGGAAAGGAAAATCGACTTGGATTTTAATGATGTTGCTCAGTCAAACCTTGTCACATTTTCTTGTGGGTTACCTAGTTCCCTGTCTCCAACTACTAAGCAAGGGGCAAATACCACGCTCATCCAGTTTGGTTCTCTGGAACCAGTTCAAGTTGAACCCTTACAAAAAGCACCTCATTATAATTCAAATGATGATAAAAGGTCAACGATGGATGAGGAAGAAGGCTGGACGATGGTTGTTCGTAAGAGATGGAAGAAGAAACGAGCATTCCCTCTTCATTTGATAACCCAAGAGTCCAAAAGAGCACAAAACCAGATTCAGCCTTGGGCAAAAAGAATGAGTGATAAGAGGCAAGGGAGACTGGGAACAAAAGTGTATGAAGATTCAGCGCAAACCCGAAAATCTCGAAAGCTCATCACATTGGAAGAATTCTTCCCTAGAAAATACTTTCAAAATGACTCAGCCAAGGCCGTTCACACAGTCTCTCGTTGCGAAATTCAGGATGAAATGGAGGACGTTGACCATGGTGATCCAAAAGAGACCTTGTCATCTTTGGAGGAACTCCAATCTCAGGTCGATGAAGTTAAACCCTTGCAATCTTCCACATCACCAAAAGAAGTGCTCACCCAAGCTCTTGAAAAACCAAAGATATACGCCCCTCATACCAATACGCTTCAACAAACACAGGGATGTTACGCATGCTCTCCAGACTTAACCTTCACTAATGAGGATCTATTGTTAGGCTCTAAGCCCCACAATCGCCCACTCTATGTCTCTGGTTATGCTCGTGAACAAAGGATCGAGCGTATCCTTGTTGACGGAGGTTCAGCCGTTAACATACTTCCAAAAATGACCATGAAACGACTGGGTTTTACTATGGAAGAATTATCACACAGCCGTTTGGACATACAAGGTTTTAACCAAGGAGGACAACGTGCAATTGACCTGATCCACCTAGAATTGATCATTGGAGAATTGAAAAGCAACGTCTTGTTCCACGTCATTGACGCTAAGACGACCTGCAATATGTTGTTAGGACGTCCTTGGATCCATGAAAATGGAATAGTGCCGTCGACCTTGCATCAATGCTTCAAGTTCTTTCAAAATGGAATAAAAAAGGTCAATGTCGATTTAAAGCCTTTTGCAGAAACCGAAGCTTATTTTGCTGATGCAAAATTTTATGCAAAAGAAAACATTTCTAGTGAGGTTCTTCCAGTTGAGATCCCATCTATAAAAAGTAAACAGGGTGAAAAGGAGTATGTTAAATTCATCGCCAAAAAGGACATTTCTTCCCCAAAGAAAGGTCAAGAACCATTCCTCTGGTATATACCATTATCACATCGCAAGAATGGACAATCACCATTCACGGAATGCCTTCAACCTACAAAAGACGTAGGAAGGCCTCCGGCAAAGCTCACAATGGAGGATGTAGCCATATTGAAAGAAAATCATGTTATGCCTTTAACTTCATCCACAAATCCTTTACCCTCGAAGCCGTTAAAAGGATTCGTGAGATCTTCGTAGAGTCCGATAAAGCATGGTATTCTACCAAGTGAACGGACGAAAGAATGGTTCGACCCAAAGGCATATAGGCTGTTAGCCAAAGCAGGCTACGATTTCTCAAAACAAGAGGACTTAGGGAAGCTAATTCCAGAAGCCACTGGAGAAAAGATGCATGGCCTTAGCAAAACACAAAGGAAAATGTGGCTTGAAGGGCATGAAATTCCTATCCCAAAGGCTGGATTAGGTTATACTCCTGAACAACCAGCTTAGATATGGATCAAGAAAAGAAGTGATCCTTCGAGTTCCCAATACATAACAGTGGAGGTCGGCGAAAGTTCGAATCAAGGAAAAGACCATTCTTCACCCCGTGGCTCAATGTTTGATCGCATCGAGGCCTCGTCATCACAAATCACAGTGTTCGACAGGTTAAATACAACTTGTTTAACACCAAATCAAGACACTCTTGCTTGTAAATCGGTCTTTGATCGACTGGGGGCAACGAAAAGGCCTATTGATAGTCATTCTCAAAGTTCAATAAACTTTGACGTTCAAGGGAAGAAGAAAGCTAATGATGAGATCCACAGTAGCATTCCTTCACGCATGAAATGTAACTTTACCTTGGAGATCAACACTGAAGGATCACTCAAAGTCAAAAGACGAACGATTGTACATACAAGTCAGTCACCCATCCATGATGAGGAAATTGAAGAGGTATCATCCTCGTTTCATATTACAATAGAAGAGGGTACACTTTCAGATGCTGAAGCAACCAATGAAGAGGTCGATGAAGCTCCTTCAGCCTTGGAAGATGGAGGACAAGCTACAGTTGATGAACTTAAAGAGATCAATTTAGGGACTGCTGAAGAGCCCCAACCAACTTTCATCAGTGCACTTCTCACCCCTGAAGAAGAAGAAGGATACCTCAAGCTCCTAGTAGAGTATAAAGATGTGTTCGCTTGGACTTACAAGGAAATGCTTGGGCTCAATCCGAGTATTGTTCTACACCATTTGGCCGTAAAGAAGGGCGTGCGCCCAGTCAAACAAGCTCAAAGACGCTTTCGGCCAAAGCTTATCCCTCAAATAGAAACCGAGGTCAATAAGCTCATTGAAGCAGGCTTCATTCGTGAAATGCAGTACCCGGAATGGATCGCTAACATTGTCCCTGTCAAGAAGAAGAATGGACAAATCCGAGTGTGCGTTGACTTCCGTGATTTGAACAATGCATGTCCCAAGGATGATTTTCCATTACCCATCACTGAGGTCATGGTTGATGCCACTACCGGTCATGAAGCTTTATTTTTCATGGATGGATCTTTGGGTTACAACCAAATTCGAATGAATCCTAAGGATGAGCAACTTACAGCTTTCCATACCCCTAAGGGAATTTACTGTTACAAAGTGATGCCTTTTGGACTAAAGAATGCTGGTGCTACTTATCAACGGGCCATGCAGAAGATCTTTGATAATGTACTTCATAAATACATGGAGTGTTATGTCGATGATTTGGTGGTTAAAACAAAAAGGAGGGAAGACCATCTGGCAGATCTACGGTCCATGTTCACCCGCCTGAGAAAGTATCAGCTTAAGATGAACCCCCGCAAATGCACTTTTGGCGTAATATCTGGAAAATTTCTTGGTTTCATTGTGAGGCACCACGGTATTGAAATTGACCAGTCCAAAATTGAAGCTATCCAGAAAATGCCAGAGCCCAAGAATCTGCGAGAACTTAGAGGCTTGCAGGGAAAACTGGCCTACATACGACGATTTATCTCGAATTTGGCTGGTCGATGTCAACCTTTCAATAGATTGATGAAAAAGGATGTGCACTTTGAATGGGATGAGGCTTGCAGCAATGCTTTTGCATGCATCAAAAGATAATTACTTAATCCTCCAGTTTCAGGTGCTCCTATCCCAGGAAAGCCTTTGGTGTTGTATATTGCGGCCCAAGAAAGGTCTCTAGGTGCTCTTATGGCGCAAGAAACTAAATAGGGGAAAGAAAGAGCCCTTTATTATCTAAGTCGAACTCTCAATGGGGCTGAATTAAATTATTCTCCTATTGAAAATATGTGCCTCGCTCTTTTCTTTGCCATAGACAAACTGGAGCACTACATGCAAGCATATATGGTCTGTTTGATAGCAAAGGCAGACCCAATCAAATATGTCCTCTCCAGGCCAGTGGTTTCGGGACGTATAGCTCGATGGGCAGTCTTGCTTCAGCAATATGACCTTGCAAACGTTCCACAAAAAGCTGTCAAAGGACAAGTATTGGCAGATTTCTTAGCTGATCACCCAGTTCCGTCTGATTGGGAGTTCTCTGATGATTTCCCAGATGAAGATGTGTTTTACATTGAAGTAATGCCACCATGGGTGATGTTTTTCGATGAGGCTACACGTCAAGAAGGAGCGGGGGCAGGTGTAGTGTTTGTTTCTCCACAACGGCAAATACTTCTTTACTCGTTCTCATTAAGCAAACTCTGCTCTAACAACGTCGCCGAATATCAAGCATTGATCATTGGTCTACAGATGGCTATTGAGATGGGCATATCACAACTTGAGATCTTGGGAGACTCCAAATTAGTTATCAACCAAATCTTGGAGCAATATGACGTCAAGGAAGAAGACCTCATCCCCTATTGCAAATATGCGAAGAAGTTGCTAGCAAATTTTGAAGCCATCACATTGGAGCATATACCAAGGAAGGAGAATAGACAGGCTGATGCTTTAGCTAATTTGGCTACTGCCTTAGCATTATCCCAAGAAGAGACAACCAAAGTCGCTATTTCCCAAAGGTGGGTGGTACCTCTCTTGGTTGAAAAAGAAAAAGAAGAGCAAGCCAACATTATTTCTGTATGCCTTGTCGAAAAAGAAGATTGGCGATAAGTGATCATTGAATACCTTCAACATGGAAAACTACCGGATGATAAACGCCACAAGACCGAAATTCGGCAGAGGTTTGCTTGATTCATTTACTATAAAGACACTCTCTTCCGCCGTTCATTTGATGGATTGTTTCTCCGTTGCTTAGGAGAGGAGGAGGCTAAACAAGCCTTAGAGGAGGCTCATTCTGGAATATGCGGCGCACATCAGTCAGGTCCTAAGTTACACTATAGGATCAAACGAATGGGTTACTATTGGCCTACAATGGTACAAGATTCTATGGAGTGTGCTAAGAAGTGTGAAGCTTGTTAATATCACGCGAACTTCATCCATCAGCTGCCAGAACCTCTACACCCAACTGTAGCTTCTTGGCCTTTTGATGCATGGGGACTTGATGCAATAGGGCCATTACCAAAGTCATCCAGTGGCCACTTGTACATCTTGGCCGCAACTAACTACTTCTCGAAATGGGCGGAAGTTGTACCCCTTAGGGAAGTGAAGAAAGAAACGGTGGTCAATTTCATTCGAACTCACTTGATCTATAAGTATGGTGTCCCTCGGTATATCATAATTGATAATGGCAAACCATTCTACAATAGGCTGATGACAGAGCTATGTGAGAAGTTTGAATTTAAACAATACAACTCCTCCATGTACAATGCCCCGGCAAATGGACTAGCTGAATCGTTTAACAAAACACTTGGCAGTTTGTTGAAAAAAGTGGTATCCAAGACAAAACGAGACTGGTATGAAAGAATCGAAGAAGCATTATGGGCATATCGAACAATATTTCGAACGCCTACTCAAGCAACGCCATATTCTCTTGTCTACGGAGTGGAAGCCGTCTTTCCTTTAGAACGCCAAATCCCATCATTACGAATTGCCATTCAAGAAGGTTTGACTGGAGAAGAAAATGCCAAGCTCAGGTTACAAGAATTAGAGGCACTTGATAAAAAAAGGCTCGAGGCCCAACAACGCCTTGAATGCTATCAAGCTCGTCTTTCAACCGCATTCAATAAAATAGTCAAACCACGATCATTCCAAGTTGGTGACTTAGTCCTCGCCGTTCAAAGACCTATCATCATAACTCATCGTACAGGCAATAAGTTCACTTCAAAATGGGATGAACCTCATGTTGTGCAAGAAGTCTACACCAATGGAGCTTACAAGTTGATTGATAATGATGGTGTAAGGATCGGCCCCATCAATGGGAAGTTCCTCAAACGCTTCTATGCTTGAAAATCAAGAATTGCTCCTCGGTAAGAGCTTAAGCTACCCACTATAACGCTACAAGGGTACATGATGTCTTCCCATTACCTTTGAAAGCGTACAAATAAAGAAAAATTAATCCCCCTTTATGGCATCATTTGTGAGTGTGGCATAGTGGTTGGACGCCTGTGTCGCCATTGAGACCAAGGTCTCGGGTTCGATTAATGGTGATACCCACTATTACACAATTGGTACCGATGAAATACTGTAGGGCGTGGGGCGAGGATTACACACGTGAGCCCTCCTTTTTTGCCAAAGAAAACAAGATTGATCTAGACTTCAATGAAGTTGTCAGGTCAAACCATGTGACCGTTGCTTATGATGTACTTCCAACTCTCAAGTAGGAGGCAAACACTAACCAAGCTCACAAGTTGATCAACAATGATGATGCAAGGATTGACCCTACCAATGGGAAGTTCCTCAAACGCTTCTATGCTTGAAAATCAAGAATTGCTCCTCGGTAAGAGCTTAAACTACCCATTGTAGCGTTGTAAGAGTACATGATGTCTTCCCATTACCCATGAAAGCGTACCAATAAGGAAAAATTAATCCTACTCCATGTCACCAATTGCGAGTGTGGCATAGCGGTTAGACGCCCGTGTCTCCCTTAAGGCCAAGGTCTCGGGTTCAATTAGTGGTGATACCCACTATTACACACTACGCCCCCTTTTTGCCAAAAAAAAAACAAAAAAAAAAACAAACAAAAAAAAAAAAACAACAACAACAACAACAAAAAAAAAATCATCCAAAAAAAGAAATTATCAAAAAAAAAAAAAATTCGTCAAAAAAAAAAAAATCTGTTGAGCTACTTAATGACTTGATCCCTCTCTGGGGTACGTAGGTAGCTTAGTATTTTTCACTAAGTTCAGTCACATGAAAAGAAGAAGGATTGCCTGTCTAGCTTGAAGAGTTTCTCCATAGGCCATCAACGTGCTTTCAAGAACCCTTTGATTGGCAAGGCGTTGCTTAAGATCAGTCAATTGCTCACTACATCATGCTCAAAGATCATTATGGAAGAAAATGACAGCTGCAAAGAATTGGTGTTACTCAGCTTTCCTTGAACTAATGATAAATATAAGTTGGTTCTTGGTTGTGGAGTAAAATAAAATCTTCAACCTCTTTTGCAAGGAATGAAGTCTACATGGTATTGCTCATCTTCTGTGGACATCCTCCCACATCTTTAAAGTATGCTTTGCATCACTTATCTCTTGGGGGCATCTTCTTGTACCTTACAAGTCTAAGCTACATTGTCTCTCTTCTAGGTTGTGCCGCTTCACAACTTTGAAATTTGAACCACATCATCTCCCTTCTGAGTGGTGCAGTTTCACATCATGTCTCCAAAAGTTGGACAATGTCACCTTCCTCCAGCATCTAAAGTAAGTGTTGCATCATCTCTCCTCCAAGGGCATGTCCATGCAATGTCAAAGTCTTGGCGGCATTCTTCTTGAAACTTCAAGGTTTTGTTAGCATCTCCTTGCATCTTCAAAGTCTTAATGAAAGCTCCTTGCAATGTCAAAGTCTTGGCGGCATTCTTCTTGAAACTTCAAGGTTTTGTTAGCATCTCCTTGCATCTTCAAAGTCTTAATGAAAGCTCCTTGCAATGTCAAAGTCTTGGCGACATTCTTCTTAAAACTTCAAGGTTTCGTTGGCATCTCCGAAATCTTAATAAGAAGTCCTTGCATCTTTAAAGTCTTGTTGGCATCTCTGAATTCTTGATATCTGGCTATAGTGCTATGTACCCTTGATGTCTGAGCTATATTGCTTCTGAAAATTGGTGCCAATGCAACTTCATTATAAAAGCCAATGTTGGTGCAACTTTAGTGCAAGTGCAAGTGTCAAAATGGCTTCATGGAAAAAATGAATGTTAGCGCAGCTGGAAGTGCTAATGTGGAGTGTTGACACAGTTTCATGACAAAGATGAACATTGGCACAACTTCGGTGCGAATAAAGTGTTGACGTAGCTTCATGGCAAAGATGGATGATAACATAGCTTCAGTGCAAATGAAGTGTTGACGTAGCTTCATGGCAAAAATGGAGTGTTGACGTGGCTTCATGGCTTCAGCACAAATGAAGTGTTTATATGGCTTCATGACAAAGATGAACGCTGGTACGGCTTCGATGCGAATTAAGTGTTGACGTGGTTGCTTTGATGCGAATGAAGTGTTGATGTTGTTGCTTCAATGCAAATGCAATCTTTGCGCGGCTTCATGATAAGAACAATTGGTGTAATTACGTTGCAAAGACAAGTGTGGAACACGTTCATGCAAAAACAAGTGCTAACATTGTTCCATTAATGACCAGCACTAGTATTGCTTCATTGCCAACACTCGAGCCAATACGACTCCAACGACAAGTACTAGCGATAGCATTATTGCCTAGCTGAATATCCTTATGGAAACGTCGTTGCAAAGATGAATATCACTAAAAGATTGTTGTTGCAAGAAAATAATGTAACAACATGAAGGCATACGTCATTGCAAGAACGTTGCTATCAATGAAATACAAAGCCAACAAATGAAGGCAAACACTTCTATGAGAACGTTAGCGTAAAGTTTGATGTCAAAACCTAAAGATCAAGGAAACTGTGCTGAAAAACAAAAACAAGCAACAAAAAAATTTGTTAGGGAAAAGATCTCATAACACGTAAATAAAAAATAAATAAGAAATAAAAAAATCTTGAAAGCAGGAGGAGAAAGCTGAAGGTTGAGCATGTGTTTCAGTGATGAAGGAAAGCAATAGCATGCCTTTATATAGAAAACTTTTGAGACAACAAACCAGAAAAATGAAGAAAGTCAGCAAACCATTAAATGGATCCACCAACCGGCCAATGGAAAAAACTGCATTCACATTTTAGAAATGTGAAAGTAACTGGAGCTCAAAGTCAGCTCATGACCTACAAGTCCAAACTCAGCTGCTGCCCTGTTAGAACGGCCACCGCAAAAGTAGACCAGCAGGCCATAAGTCCAACAATGACCCGCGGCTTTCACACTTGAATCTGTGCAAATCCAGACACCATTTCAGGAAACTAAGCATACCACTCAATCCAGCGGTCCTCGATGAGCAAAACCCAAAAAAGTCATCAACAACAGGGCCACCACGCGCAACCACGCGCTGCCATAAGCTCGCGATGACCAACGACTTAGTCCCCAAAACTGTGCAAATCTGTTCATAATTTCACAAAACTGAGCCTACAGAGATCTTCTACGGCCTTAGATCGACAAAGCCCAAAAATTTCAGGCCCAAACGTTAAGCCACGCGCCACCACGCGCCTCCGGCAACATCGGCGTTCACAGCCTCAAGTTCACGCGCTTACACGCGCCGGATGCTTAGCGTGACGTCACCAATGACGTCATCCTCCACTGGTCTGACCCGTTTGTCCAGATCCAACTCGGACTGACCCGCAAATCTGACCCGGTCCGAACCGGCTGCAAAAAAAAAATATATATGGAGAGAGAGAGAGAGAGAAAATGCTTTGACCAATTGGATCTTTGACCTTGACCAAAAAGTCAAAATTTTCAAAACGGACCTGTCCCACTCAATTTTTCCAGTACATTCTGATTTTGGGACTAGTTTCTTCATTCGAAGCTCAGAAATTGGGCAAACGTCTAATTTCCAAAAAAGTTGACTTTTGTGCAAATGTTAACCAAATGTCAAAATTTTTAAGATGGACCTATCTTGCTCAATTTTTCGTGTACATTCTGATTTTGGAGTCCGTTTCGTCATTTAAGACTCAGAAATTGCACAAATGATTCGATTCCAAGTGTTCAAAACTTAAGCTCTCAAGATCAAAATTTGAGATTCATCCATTTAATTGGAAGCCCTTCAGGGTTATTCTCCAGACTTCATCAAGACTTCCTTTTCAAAGTACAAATGAACTCTCACAAGTGTGTCTTGAAATTACACTGGGTCATTAGTTCAACCTGCTATTCCTGTTCGGTGCCTACCAGTCTCCAACTTACCATTCCCGTTTGGTGCCTACCATTCCCACCTACCGTTCTCACCAAAAATTCTCAACTACCATTCTCAACTACCTATCTACCATTCTTCATCTCTCTACTATAAATAGGAGGGCCAGGTTCATCAAAAACTCATCAAAAAAAAAAAAAAAAAAAAAAAAAAACACTGAATCATGAAATGAAGATTTGCTTCTTTCAAATTTTCAAGTCCTCCTTTTCACAGCCATTTCTCACTATGGCCTCATCATTCTCAACACCTAGCAACCGATATTGCTTTATGATCGGTTTGAGATCAACCTTCTCATGGTTCGGTCCAAACCCTATTTACAACATCGTTGCAGTTTTGAGATCCAAACAAACTTTGTTTCTCCACTTAATGACCACCTTTGTCCATAAAATTACTCATAACAAGGCCTGCATCGTCCTCCCATGCTTCCGTGGACTTGGTTGGCCAGGAAACCCAAGTCCAGCGGACACGCCTGTTCCTAACCTCAGGGCTCCCGTAGTCTCTTTCCAATTGCTTGGTCTTCCAGCAGAAGCAATGGTTCGAAACAAACAGCAACTTGGCTGGGTTCTAAGACCAGAATCACAAGTTAGCTCCATCTTTCATTTTTCTGTGCTTTTCCAACAAGTGGCAGTAGGTGAAGATGGTAAAAAGTTTTGGCGTATCCTACAAATTGTCTTCCATCCAACACTTAAAACAACCTCCAAGGCACCAGCTCATCAGAATTCAGCCTTTGGTGCCGGTAAACGATAACCAAAGCCTTATTCCATGTCCCCATCACTGTGGGACCCAAAGGTTATCGTTGTTGGTACCTCAAAACTCACTTTTTGGAATTACTCCAACTTAAAATCAGCTTGAAGAATTTCAAAAGGTACTCTTCTGAAATTACTTCAACTTAACGTCCGTCAGCATGGTCCCATCACACAGGCACATTCAATAACTTGCCGCCGGACCTCATTCAGCATGCAGTCAGTCCCATATCCAAAGGTGTACTTCCCATAAACATCTACACCAGAAGTTCCCCAACATACAGGGCCAACACCATGGTGGTGTATGTTTTGCCCATTTGCTTTGCTTCATCTCCATCTTCTTCATTGCCACCAGCAGCATACCCAGAATCCATAAACTTCTGAAATTACCTCAACTTAACTTGAGTGATACAATTACACATGCACATTCAACCACTTTCCCACATGCCCTCGCTGTAATCCAAAGCATAATCTTCTGAAATAACTTCACCAGAAGTTCTTAAAAACACGAGGCTAGCCTCATGACTCTGCATGCTGTATCCAGCCACCATTCTCTCATCTTTCCCATCTTCTACACCCTGTGATCGCCGCCAACGATCCAAAATACTCTTCTGAAATTATTTCAACTTAATCTCTATTGAGAAGGCTCCATCGCGCAAGTAAGTTCAAATACTTGCAGACCCCTTTTCAGTCTCATCAAAGCCTTTCATATGGATCGGTCTACTCATCGGAAATTATCTCATCCTTCTGAAAGCTCCACCACCTTCAACTACTTCACTTAAAGAGTCAAGTACCAAAAATCCATTTTTTCGAAACCCATTCCCACACCACACTCCAGGATTGTGTGCTTGAACGAGTCAAGAGGGGGCATTTGTAGAGAGGGAAAATTCCCGACCTATCACAAGCTGACACGTCACATTACCAAGTCCACAAAATACAACAAATTACAAAGCACCATGTATTGCTGCTAGGTTTTGCTATCACTATTCAGAAGCCAACAGAAATTTGCCAAGTGTCATACAAAAACCAATCACGCATCAGCGCACGTGTAAGCGATGACACAAGCAGCCTCGCATGTGTAAGCGATGACTCAAACAACCTCGCACGTGTAAGCGATGACACAACACGTGTAAGCGATGACATAAGCGGACCAATCAGGCTGTGACATGTGTCACCAATCGGACTCCGCCACGTTTTGCTCACCCACCTCCAAACTCCTATAAATAGAAGCCAAGATCCAGGGGACCAAGATCCAGGGGACCAAGATTCAGAGGACCAAGATTTAGAAGTGAAAAAGCTCTGCTGGAATCAAGCACTGAAGCCTCCAGGAACTTCAAGAACTTCAACCCCAAAAGTGGAGAACATTCGAAGCAGAATCATCCAAACCATCTGCCTAGATCCAAAAGTTTGCGGGAATCAAGCTCAAAGGTCCGAAAACATCATCAAATCACAAATCAGTGAAGCTCTACGGATTCAAGCCTCCAAAGCCCCAAAGAACTTCTGCCACAAACCTTCAAATACAAAGAACATTCGAAGAGGAATCATCCAAATCATCTTCTTAGATCTCAAAGTTCACTGGAATCAAGCTCAAAAGCCTCCAGAAACCTCAAGAAATCACAAATCAGTGAAGCTCAACGGATTCAAGCCTCTAAAGCACCGAAGAACTTCCACCACAAACCTTCGAAGACGAAGAACACACGAAGAACACGAAGAACGTGAAGAACAAGGGATTTCTAACAAGCTCATAGCCAGAGATTCACTGTAATTCTGTTCCAAAGATCTT
Organism: Quercus engelmannii; assembly: GCA_029955605.1. Classification (NCBI taxonomy): domain Eukaryota; kingdom Viridiplantae; phylum Streptophyta; class Magnoliopsida; order Fagales; family Fagaceae; genus Quercus; species Quercus engelmannii. The sequence goes on along the minus strand of JARPSG010000006.1, from coordinate 58,579,734 downwards.
CGATCCATTCTTCAGCCAAATTGAAGTACATTGGGTGTTCGAATCAAAATCACATTACTAAAAATTCAATCAACAAGTCTTTTAAGGAGATTGAATCGAAGGATAACTCTTTTGTAATTACAGAGAATTGTACCACACAGTCATAAATACAAATTCGCATTTGTGAAACTATTTTACTTGTTTGATTTATTTCAAACTAGAAATTTAGTCACTTACACCATGCTTCAATGGGTCTATGCAATTTCTTCCTCAACGATTTCATTTGAGCTACTTACAATAGTAATTTCAAGTTGTATCAATATCTCAGAGTCATGTGTGATGCCATATCTCTCCCCAAAAGTACCTATTGTATTGATTTCAATTGAGCTGCTTGCAATAGCAATTTCAGGTTGCATCAATATCTCAGAATCATTTGTGATTCCATCTTTCTTCCCAAAAGTACTTATTGTATTGTACAATTCAAGCATTGTTGGCCTGTGACTACGGATGGGGTTAAGACAAGTACATGCAATTCTAATTAACTCAAAGATTTCACCATCAAATCCTCTGCCAATCAAAGAATTATCAATGACATTGCAAAGATCAGAAGAACCACTCAAAAGGTGAATTATCCAATCAAACAAACTCTCATTCAAACCATACGAATAACTATTAATTTCAATGGGTTCCTTCCTTGTAATTAGCTCAAGAAGTAGAATTCCAAAGTCATAGACATCATTTTTAACAAAACCCAACTCCCATACCCCACTGTCTACAAAAGAGCTATTGCTTGTGTCAATGACATTTGAATTCATGAACATTACCCCTCCAGAGCTTGATATTTTTTCCCCACCAAAATTTGATATCTTGGGCTCAAAATTCTTATCTAATAAGATTGAGTTTGAATCCAAGTTGAGATGGACGACTTAGAAATCATACTTATGGTGAAGCCATGCTAGGCCTCTTACTATCCCAATTGCAATTTTAGTCCTCAAAGGCCATTCCAAGATCTTATCTTTGTGTTCTCCTTCTCCTACATGTAGCCAATCATAAAGGTTGCCATGCAATACATATTTGTACACCAGAAGTTTCTCACTCTGTTTGCTGCAATATCCCAAGAGGGGAACTAGGTTATCATGCCTTAATATACTCAGAACTGATAGCTCAGATATGAATTGTTTCTCATAAGATTGATCATTATTTAGCCTTTTAACCGCAAGAGGCCAACAATTTGGAAGCCCTGCCTTGTACATGGTCCCAATCTTTCCCAATCCAATAACTTTATGTTTGTTGAAATTGCCAGTCACATCACTAATTTCTGTAAAGCTCATTCTTTTAATCATTCCCTCCATTTGAGAAATCTATGGATCAAATCATTTGCCATTTTGCATTAGTGCTAATCAAAATTTATAACAAAATTTAGCATAGATGTTTATTTTAAGCAGTTGTACGAGCTGCCCTGCCTATATGTTGCACATTGAAGAGAAAGTATTTAGTGACAGTCTCATGGAGGTGGTATATTAAGTAACAATTGCATACAACACCCCTTTCACGTAGAGATGAGTTCCATGCTTGTGAGATCCACACTTATGTGGGAGAGGCATTTTATATGATTGATGCATGAGATAATAAATCCCGTCTCATGAGGTACTCCTCTTGTAAGATAATTTTTCAGAGAGGGGAGGGAAGCAAACAGTAAGGATGATCTTTCAATATTAAACAAGACAAATATTCTAATTGTTTTATCATTTGAAATAGTCTTTTGAAATCATGTTGTCAATAACAGAAACTTGAAAAGATAAACAAAAAAGTTCCAAGAGATTACCATCATCATGTTCTTGTTTTTTCCATTAGTGAAAGACCCTCGGTTTCCTCCAATCTCTTCTTTCATTATTTTCTTGATCATCTTGGTTGTAGCCTTCTTCACAAGTAATCTTAGAAACATAACAACTACTAGTAAGACAATTTTAGAAACCCAGCCTATCAAAAATCCTTCTTTGAATAGAACAATAAACTTCTTAGGACAAGGTTCAAGATTATTTTCATAGCTCTCTGTAGGAATGGTAAGATCGAAAAACACAGCCACCGGCCCTGATAAAAGATTGTTAGCAATACTAAAATTGCTGAGTCTTTGAAGCTGGTTAATTTCTGGAGCGATAAATCTTGTTAGCTGGTTGTTGTCAAGTTGAAGGAAATTTAGATAGATGCAATTCACTATGCTCTTAAGGATTTCACCAGCAAAATTGTTGGATGATAGATCAAGGGAGGTCACGAACCCGAGCAACATAGATATGTCAGATGGTATGGTGCCTGTAAGCTCTTTACCTGACAGGTCCAGACTCCTTATCGATGAGCAGTTCTCGATTTCCCTAAGAAAGTGGCCCTTTAGCCCCATGTTCTTCAACTTGATATTTAATACTTCTTTTTTGTCAAAATTCCAGCATTCAACCCCAACAAATTTACAGATGAAACCTTCTGTGTTGTTGCTGAAATTCCATGATTTGAAGTAGTTGTAAGGGTCTTCTAGTGACTCACCACCGCACACCCTTGGTGCGATGGTCACTCTATAAGTATAAGTGCTTGTGGAGTGTAGGGTGCAAAGGCCGGGGTTCAATTCTCCAGGAGGGAGCTTCACACATATATACACTTAAATTAGGCTAGAGTAGAATTCTATCTTGTATAAAAAAATAAAAAAAATAAAAAAAGTGTCTTCTAGTGACTCTTTAATCGACCTTAAGCAATAGATATCATTCTCTGTGCCATTGCTTATTTCAAGAATGTCCAAAAATGACCAAGCAAATATGTGAAGTAAAGCTATGACGAGTTTGGCACTATGAGCCATTTACTTCTGAGAGTTTAGTAAGAATACTCAAGAGGTAGAAAGCATTGTACGTAACTAGTTATAGAGAAATATCAAGTAGCAACTTCAGCTCATTGAAAAAGAAGTCAATAAACAATGCTCAGTCAAATTAGTCATTTAAACTAAACTTCTATTAGATTATCCAAATAATTGTCCGAGTGCTTAAAAATGAACAACCAAATATGTGAAGTAGGAAAAAGTATTTTATATCAAATAATATTAGGTCATCCAGATCAAAATTCAATAAATGAGAGACATGTAAAGATAACTATCCATTAACATGTGTTAGTGGGTTAGCTATTTTTTGTTGATGATGATGCCAAAAAAATCACCAGTGAGCCACACGGTTCTCGCACACTCGAAGCAACACCTGCACAACAAAAAGTGAAGACCTCGCAAAGAGCACCGGTGTGGTGCCGGCCAAATACTCTCCGAAGGTCAAGTTAGGACTTCTCACAACTCTAAAGTGCTAGAGCGGGGTGAATTATGCGTATCTTAGCTATTGAGGGTATTGGGGCTTTTATAGTAGTAGAGGATTGATCTCTTTTTCTTGCTGTAGAAGTCTTTTCTTTATAGGAGTCTTTGTGAGCGTATTTTGCGGAATACTTTCCTTATAGGAGTTTAACACTAAGCATGATGTGTAAGATATTTTCTTATATACCCATGTGTGGAAGCCAAGTCAAGGTTATGTCGGAATCGTCAGCTTTGTGCATCCCCTACAGCCTTGAGTCGTCAGCTTTCCAACGTCAACGAGTTGACCCTGTTGCCCTAAAGTTCTTGATTCCCTACTGTCACTTGCTAATGGACAAAAGTGAGGCTGATGGGTCTGGTTGGAATGTCGCTTCATGCCACATCAGGGTCATCAGCTTCGCCTACTACCTCGTCAAGGTCGTCAGCTTCACCTATTCCCTCGTCGGGGTCGTCAACTTTGCCTACTTCCTCATTGGGGTCATTAACTTCGCCTACTCCCTCATCAGGGTCATCAGAGATTCATATATCCCCTTCAGCTTATTCTCTTCAGCTCACTGTCTTCAGCTTACTATTTTCAGCTTACTATCTCCAACTTACTCTCTTCAGCTTAGTGTCTTCAACTTACTATCTTCAGCTTACTATCTTCAACTTACTCTTTTCAGCTTAGTGTCTTCAGCTTACTATCTTCAGCTTACTCTCTTCAGTTTACTACCTTCAGCTTACTGCCTTCAGCTTACTCTCTTTAGCTTACTCTCTTCAGCTTACTCACTGTCTCCAGCTTGCTCTCTTCAGCTTGCTGTCTTCAGCTTATTGCCTTCAGCTTACTGCTTTCAGCTTACTCTCTTCAGCTTACTGTGCCCAAGATGCATCCGTCAGGTATGAGGTGGAGCTGTAGACTTTATAACAAGGTTGTCTCTCATGAATGAAGTTGACAACCTTGTTATGTCCATTGCCTTTTTGTTTCATCATAGGTTAATTACAAAATTACCCTTATCAGCTGCTTCCTACTCCATAGCCTCGTCAACTTTAGCTGACAGGTTATAGAGTTAACATCGTGGAAAGGTCACTTATATGTGATGCCTTAAGATATGTTTTCGCAAGTTTAGAGACGCATCCGTCTATTTAGTTATAGATCTGTCTGTTTGCTGTGGTCAGTAACCTTATCCTAATGGGGCGAAATTGTTTACGGACTTAATCATGAACCCGTTAGCAATTTATCCCCGTCTAACTGTCCAAGTCGTCACCTTTGGGTGTCGGTTGACCAACAAGGTGCTCTCGTCAGCTTTAGGATGGGACCGTCAATCTCATTCTATCATCGCTCACACTATGGTCGTGTTGGTGAGACTGACGACTTCACCTAACATGGATTAATTTACCAGTGCTGCAAAACTTCTCTTATCAATGAGCACTTCCAACCGCGTGGGAACCACATGAGTACCGTGTGTCCCCCTCTATTGGGTTCGTCCACCTGGGGTCCGTTCCCTTTGTTGGATTCGTCCATATTGAGGTTCGCCTAACTAAGGTTCGCTTCCTCTGGATCTATTTGCCCATGGAAATGTATTCGTTAGTCTTGTCATGTTGTCAGCTTTGTAGGTCTAAAAATATCCTTATTAGTTGACATGTCTCACACTTATTTGATTTTAATACAACTGACATGGTATCATTTGGTACCAAATACCTTCTCGTGAAGTAAACCTAAAAACAAGTTAGGTCAAGTCGGATTCAGGTCGGGTTTATTAGGTTATGGACCATATCAAGTTTGGGTAGTGATAGCTTAAACCTTAGGCAACTTAGGCCCCCCAATTGTCCAAAAAAATTTATGAAGATTTTAAGGCCTCTATTAAAGTAACAAAAGGTCCCAAATTTTGTTTTTTAATTTTTAAATTTGCTAAGAATGTAAAATGATAACTAATTTTTTAAAAAAGAAAAAAAAATGTGCATGTTTGCATTTTTTTCCCATATTCAAGAATGACCCAAAATATTAAATCAATAGAGATCCAACACAATTGAAACCCTAAATTATTATTTTTTTATCGAAATATTAATTTAGCGAAATATTCAGTATGTTAATCTTGGGTATAAAATAAGAACAAGAAAAGGGTGGTTCCTTGCATTTTCCGAGAAGAACATGCCTGTTTTCGTTTTCTTTTGGCCATGTAAAAGCCACAACAATTTTTTCTTTTGTTACCCCTACTTTTTATTTTTTCTAACAAAGAGTCAATCACGAAGTCAATGTAAACATCAATTATTACTCATTTGGTGGGTTTTAATTAGCTAAATTGGTGAAGTTTCTCATGGTTGTATAAGAAATTTAGAGTTCAATTCTCACCAATACAAAAAATTGATTGATGTCTTGGTCTGATGATAAAGAACACAATCATCAGAAGCGGATGCCATAGGTTAAACTCTATAATAATAAAATTATCATTCATTAGATTACCAAAAAGGCTAAAACAACATTTTCTTCTCTTAAACAGTCAATTATTGAGTCAGTGTTGGCCACAATCCTAAAAAGTGAAAATGACTACGCCTAAATTTGTTCTGTTTTTCTGAAGAGCAGTCATGTGTGTTGGGCCAAGCTGTTGTTTACGGTTAGCCTTTTAAGACTCCAATTTAATTTTGGATACCAAGTTTGGATTTTAGAATTCGACATCAACCTAAACTTAAAACAGATGGCTACTAATATATTCTCGGTCAAAGTTTAGCTATAAACTAGTTTGTAAGGAGTTGGTTTCAACTATCTCAACTGGTAAAGTCTTTGATGGTTAAATAAGAGATCTGGGGTGCCTAAACCAAAAACTAATTGGTGTCTTAGTTTGATGATAAAAAGTTATCATCAGGAGTGGACACCATAGGTTGAAACTTTCTCAAAAAAAAAAAAAAAAAAAAAAAAAACTAGTTTGTAAGGAGATTATCATAATAATTAAAACTTATAATATAGTTACAATTGATATTACTCAAATAATTGATGGTACTCTCAATCTAAACTTTTATTTTCCCATTCTTCACATCAGCTCATGCAAAAGTTCTTGTCTATTTTAGCATAAAAATATATTTTTTCTATTTTCCGTACCTTCTTTTCAAAACACCTCACATCAAATTATTTATTTTACATTACATTTCATTAAAAGATCAATTTTCTTTGTTTTTATTTTTTTTTATTTTTTATTGTTTCTCTTTCTTCACACACAATAACCACAATACTCTCTCTTCTTTCATCCTCGAGATAAAAAATAAAAATAAAATAAACAACTAGAAACAAAATGAATAATGTCAATTAGTGTAAATTTACATGGTTACTGTAGTAAACTTGTAAATTTACAAAATTATATACATGTACTGATGTGAGTAATTTTTAAGCAAAACTATGTAAATTCTACACTTTTTTCTATTATACATAGACTGATGTGAATGCTCTTAAGTAGGTACATCGAAGTGGACTAAATTAGACAGAAGTGTATCGAATGGAGCAAAGTGGACTGGACTGGATTGAAATTGATAGAATTAGATCAAATTAAACTAAAATGGACCAAACTAGACCAAATTCTGAACTGTAATTGGTAAGCATAACTCAAAAAATTAATAATAATTACAATAAGGGTCATGTTAACAAGTGCCTTAGGATAATTGTTAATAAAACATATTATGAAATTTTTAAAACTACTTTAATAAGAAATATAAAAAAGTTGTCAAAAAAATTAATTTTTTATTATTATTTTCCCATAAAAATGTTTCTAAAAATAGTTCCTAAACCAATGTTTTTAGGATATCCGCTAACATTTTTCTTATAATAATAAAATGATGTAAAACCATAATCAAGTCAACATTTTTCAAACTTGATTTATTTCAAAACACATAAATAAAACAAATAAAAAAAAATACACCAACAAACTGGTTACAAAACAAAGCACAAATACCATACACGTTAAAACAAATACCATAATAGTTTTTAGAGAGAGTTTTCAAAGTCCTTTTCATGCTGAATTGGCAACTTTGACTGGCAGTACCGCAGCTTAGGGATGGCAATTTTGCCCCGCCCCGCCCCATGAGGGTTTTCCCCGCCCCGCAAAGGTGGTGGGGCGGGGATGAGTTTAGTATTTTTATCCCCACCCCACCTTGCCCTGCACTAATAAGGACTATAACTGTAAATTTAGTAAACCCTAAATCACTAATATTTAAAGTGAAACACAAGAGTACAAAACATGAGATAAAATATTTTTTATTCTAAAACCCTACTGCTATTGCCGCCGTCTAACCCATCTCTTTTCTCTATAGTCTATACATGTTTTTCAAGTTTCAAGCCAAACTCCACTCCAAGTCCAAGATGTTGCTTTTTAGGTTTATCTCATTCACTATCTTCCTTTTATTTTAGTATTTATTAAATAAGTTTTTTTCAATTTAAATTTTGGTTCTTTTTTTTTTTTTTTAATTTTTTAATCTAAAATTAGTATTTTTGTTTATAACTATCGAAGAAGCATAATTGGAAGGAAAAAAGGCTGGTCACATAGTGCTTCCAATAGGTAGTAGGTTTGTTTCTTATCATATTCCAATTGTTTCAATTTTTTTTTTTTTGGCACATTGTTTCATGCTTCTAGTAGGCAGTAGGTTCGGGTACACTTGGATTTCATTATGTATTAGGCAGTTTGAAGCTAGATGTGATTCATTATATGTTCGGCCCCACACTTGCTATTAGGTAGTTTTGAATTATGTTGTTACGTATTAGACTATTTAAATAATTGGTTTATTTAAATGCTTGGATTTTAAAACATTTTGTTTTATTGTGATTTATATTATTGTAGCAAAAATTTTATTTTTATATATATATATATATATATATAATTGTATTAGGGGTAGGTCCCCATGGGGCCCCAAGGGGCAGGGATGGGGGCAAGGTAGTTTGCCCTGCACCCCGCCCGAGGGTGGGGCGGGGATGGGGAAGGGCAACAACCATGTGGGGTGAGGATGAAGATCCCATCCTCCGGCCCTACCCCGCCCCATTCCCATCCTAACCACAGCTGCAAGCTACAAGAAAAGAACAACTTAGATATTTTCTTCCAATTTATTTTTTATTCCAGAGGATGGGAAACAAAATAAATAAATAAAGATTTATTGCAAGTAAACGAAACTTTCTATGATAATATAATTCTCTTAGAGACTCAGTGCACAGAGCCACAGAGAAAAGACGAATGGTTTCATGCAAATTTCAGTGGAGGATGTCTCCAGCAATTGTTTTCTATTGTTCTTTTTCGTTTCGCTTTCTCTATCTACGAATACTACTTTTAAGGCAGAGTCAAGTCAACATTCTTCAAACTCGTGTTTTTGGGGACATTATACCCAAATCATTTTTTTTACAAGTAAAAATATTGTGATGGCATGGCCGTCAAAGCATTTAGAAGATTACTTCAATTAATAATCTAAGGCTTACATGGGCTTATATACTTGGTTAGATATGAATTCGACAAATTATCCCTTATCTTAGAGCTCATTTGGATTGAGGGGAAAGGAAGATGGAGTGAAAAAGAGTAAAATTGACTGAAAATAAACTAATTTTAAATCAATTCTATTATACTCTATTCTACTCCCTCTCCTTTCCTCTCAATTCAAATTGACTATTAAGAACCTAAGCTATATCTTAATAACCTAAATTATTAAGAATTTTGTAACTCAACTTGCATTTTTTATGTTTTTAATAGAGATGTTCACTGTAATTCAACCTGCAACTTGTAACATTTTTTTTTTTTTTTACTGTACGGCTCATGGGGTTTTATTATTATTATTATTATTAGTTAGGAAATTCAGATTTTGGGTTTGGGAATTTTGTATAATAGAATTATTTTTGAGTTAGGCTGTTGGTATATTTTTGTTGTGGGCTTGGCTTGAGTTGGGTTAAATTTCAATCTGGGCTTTAGTGTGAATTGGTTGGGTTGCTGGCTCATGTCTATTCAGGCTTGGTTATTTGGGTTTAGACGTTAATAGAACTGGACCAATGAACATTCTCTCTCCACTCTCTCTCTAGCCGAAGGCCATGGCAGAAAGCTGTGCGCTCTGCCCTCATCGATATTCGCTACCAACCACCGTAGGCGGTGGTTCTCTATCGCTGTCCCTCTCTCAATCCCGCTTTATCTCTCTTGATTGATATTCTGTCTCATTTTCTCTGTTTATCACAACTCAAACCGCAAAATCAACTCAGAGTTTAAAGCTTACCGGCAGAACTTTGGCAAGGGCGGAATGGCTTCATTGGTCGCCGATATACGATGATCTAAGCGGAATGGCTTTGCAAGAGGGAGAACTCAGAGAACAGAGTAAGAGAGGCTGAATATCTTCTTCGTTTTCTAGGCGTGTCTTACCAATACCCGCGTCGGTACTTGACCAATTTTGACGTGTCCGTGCAACTAATCTGGGGATTTTCTGTCCAAATGTTATAATTGCACTCATGATGTATCATTGCAGTATCAACAACCTATTCATAGCAACTATATAATATAATCTTTCTTTAAAAAAAAGAACTATATAATTTTTCCGCCAACAGCATACAACCCAAAAGAAAAAAGAACATCAATATTGTGGCAATCTGGACCATGTACTCTTAAATCATAACCTACAGATGCGGAAAAAAAAAAAAAAAAAAAAAAAAAACACCTTTTCCCACAAGTGACAAAAAGATGCTGAGGACAACAAAAGATTACTAGAGGCAAACAACCTCCACGACTGGAGAAATTCTGACTTAATGCTCCACTTTGTTTGTCATGCTTCAGTAGTTCTATGTACTTTCAACCTCAACCATTTCATTTGAAGTACCGGCAGTAGCAATTTCAGATTGCCTCAATATCTCAGCATCATTATTTATGAGGCCATAATTCTCTCCAAGGATGCTTATCGCATGGTACAATTCAAGGGTTGTGGGCCTTTGACAAGATAAGGGCTTAAGGCAGGCACTGGCAATTCTGAGCAACTGAAAAATTTCATTATCAAAACCTAACCCAATAAGAGATTTATCAATGAAATTGCACATTAAAGAAGGGCTAGTCAAAAGGCAAGTAATCCAATCAACGTAACTCCCATCCAAACGGTTCGAATAATTATTTATTTGAATGGGTGCCTTTCCTGTAATTAGCTCAAGAAGCAAAATACCAAAATCATAGACATCCTTTTTGTAAAAATCCAACTCCCTAACCCCACTGCCATCAAAAACTCTATTGCTCAAGTCATTGTCACTTCACAAACATTAGCCCTCCAGGTTTCAATATTATTGCCTCTCCAAAATTTGATATCTTGGCCTCAAAATTCTGATCAAGTAATATAGCATTCGAACTCAAGCTGAGATGGACTACTGAGAAATGACAGTGTCACGCCCCGAACCTAAAAAGAGCTAGGCACGTGACAACAGCCACACACTTATAAAGTTTACACTCTACAAGTGTGTAAGGCTCTCTTAAACAATTAAATAATTATCCTTAAGAAAAATTTCATCAATAAATTTTTAAAATATCCTCAATAAAGAAATTCTCAAAAGATCTCCAAATAATAATCTTCCGACATAAAAAAAAATAAAAAATAAAAAAAATAAAAGGAGAGGTATTTAAGTAAATTTGTTATGGGGTCAACTTTTATAATTAATATTACTAAGGGGTTTTTAGAAAATAAGGTTGAAACCCTAGTTTATATAGTCTAATTTTAGGTCAGCGTATACTGACAGATGTTTTGAGAGAGGAGACTACCCAAAATACTGAAGTAGAGAAGATTTGACTGCACAATAGAGGTAAGAGCCTAAGAATCTTTTTCTTGTCCAATCTAAGCTTTATTTGGAATTAGAGTAATTTTTCTTATGAGTATTTTGGCCAAGAAGTGAAACTATTTAAAATCTCTAATGAATTTGTTGAACGGAACGATCAAGGGATTAAATCATATTCTTGGTACCTGTACTGTCTTGATGATAGTTGGGAATTCTTTTTCTATGCCTCAGTTGCGTTAAAGGTAGATGGGTATGCAGAAGGTTAGGCATGGCCATAGTGGGTCAGATTCTGCACAGTTCTACTTTAAGGAATTGTACCCAAAATTGATAGAGTTGGGAAAATACAAAAGTCTAGTAGTATAGGTTTGAGGTTTGACAAGCCAAAAAAAAAATAATAATAATAATAATAAGAAGAAGAAGAAAAGGTGTACGTAATAGTGTATTTGTTGAAGATGGGTGAACGACCAAATAAAAAAAAAAAAAATGGAAAACACGTGTACCTGACATGTTCCTCTTCTTTTACAAATGACTTTTACCCTTTATGCATATTATCCTAGGGGATTACTAGTGGCAGAAAGTAAGGAATATATAAATACATATATATATATATATATATATATATATATATATATATATATATATATATATATATATATATATGAATAAGTGGATTTTTGCTTTGAGATAATAGTGAAAAAGTATGAGATATTTTTAACCACCACTCTTCTAGCCGGGTACCATTTTAAGTTTTCCTTAAATTAATTGATTATTGAGTATAGTGCTTGAAAATTGTTTAGGTGATATTTAAGGAATTTAGAGAAAGTGTTAGGAAAAAGATCCTTGTGGTGAGTTAGCTGAGGTAAGTAACCTTATCCTAATGGGTTTTATTTTCATATTTTAACTACTGAAAATTGTTTACAATTGTTACTATTTATTTTTATTGTATTACTGATTTCAAGTAAAGAATAGAGAAATTTCACAAATAAATATGAGCATTGAATATATGATTTATTTATTTAATTGTTCCTTTAACTATATTGATTTAAAGTACAAAATATAGAAATATCATAAATATATTTGAATACTGAAAATATGATTATATATGATTATGGATAAATTGACTATGAATTGATTTTGATACCCAAACCAATGCGGGTTATTCATTGGTATTCTGATACCCAACCAATGGGGGTCATTCATTGGTATTCTGATACCCAAACCAATGGGGGTTATTCATTGGTACTCTAATACCCAGCCAATGGGGGTTATTCATTGGTATTCTGATACCCAAACCAATGGGGGTTATTCATTGGTACTCTAATGCCCAGTCACGGGGATATAGCGTGACCATGGTCATAAGATTGTTAAGAATATGAATTACGTTTGAGTTGAGTCTTTAAAACTGCTTATGTATTTTTAGAACCTATTGTGAGTTATAGTTTTTGATATATGAAAAAACTGACTACTTCCTAAACCATCTGTAACAACCCAAGGAAAAGCGCTAGTCACATCTGCGTTATACCTCAAAAGGACTAGTCACAATTGAGGCTCCTTGTAATTATTAATAAAGCCCAGTTCAACCCAGTAAATACTCGATGTGGGACTCATCACATACCCACACATCACACAATCAATCAAATTGGGGCATCACAGACAGTTATGGTGAAGGCATGCTAGGCCTCTCGCTATCCCAATGGCAATTTTAATCCTCAAAGGCCAATCCAAGATCGTATCTTTGTTTTTCCCAGCATGTAGCCAGCCATAAAGGTTACCATTCGATATATATTGGTATACTAGAAGCATTTCCTTCCTTTCTCTACAGTAACCCAAGAGGGAAATTATGTTATTGTGTCTCAATCTAGCCAGAGCTGATAACTCAGATTTGAATTGTTTCTCAAAAGATTGAGACTCATATAGCCTCTTAACTGCAAGGGGATAACCATTTGGAAGCATTGCCTTGTACATTATCCCAATCTTTCCCAACCCAATGTAATTGTGTCTGCTGAAATTGCTTGTTGCTTCTTTAAGTTTTGCAAAGCTCACTGTAGTAACTTTTCTGCCCAATTGAGAAATCTGTGGATCAATAATCAATTGCCATTCTTGGTTAGTGCTAATAAAAAATTACAACAGTATTTAACAGCATTTATATTGTTTTTTAGGTGGCAATATTGCTTGCCTACGACTGACACATTGTAAGAGGAAGAGAAATTGGGCCTCTATTGAACTATACTCTAAATTAGTTTCTTGTTTTGTAAACTGGCATTATAAATAAATAAAAAACTTAAATACATTGTTGGTCTCTAAAATTTTGAACATGAGCAATTTTAGTAGTCCAAGTTTAAAGTTATCACTTCTAGTCCCTTAGATAACACGATTAAACTAAAAAATAACACATCATCACTCCACAAAGACTAAAAACAATGACTTTAAGTTAAGTAAGGACTAAAAACAATATTTTAGGTTTTTTTCATATTACAAGCAGTCGCTTTAAACTTTATGGAGTGAATTTAAAATTGCTCATCAACTAAATTTTAAGTGAATAATGTCTTTTGGGTTTTGGAAAAAGAATAAAATCATTTGGAAGAATATTTTCTGATTTCTGTTTTCAAAGTGTTCTTAGAACATTATAAACACAGCAAGACGCTTCAGCTCATTGATGACACTTCACTAAATATAAGACCATCTTTTCTATCGCTTGTGTATTTTGAGAGAAAATCAACATCTATGAAAGATCAATGACAAAAAAGTAATGATCATGCAAATACAAGGAATGTTCTAAGTTCCAATTGGGATAGAGATAGAAATCTTCCCTTGGGGAGACTAACTTTAGCACTAAAATGATATGTATAAACCCATATCACAAATTGATATACACACTGTTTAGGAAATTTGAATATGAACAATGGAAGGATCAAAGTAACTTGGAGCATTCACATCCAGTATCTAAAAAAATTCAATTTTATCATCTCAAAAGTTACTTTATCATTTATACTATACAATTTTACAACACACCTATCACCCAAACTCTATTTTTTTCCCAGTTTATTTAAATATTCTTTTTGTACTATTTCACTTTCTCTTCCTTTTCCTCTCTTTCTCCCTCTGCCTCTAGCACTAGCCACCAAAAAAAAAAACAAAAACAGAGCCACCACACCACCACCATGCCACCTACCAATACACTGCCACCCCCACATATCCCAGCACCACCCTCCAAACCATCCAAAATCCACGCCGATCGCCATGCTGTGACCACGAATCCAACCCAACTTCGGTGCAAGCTTTGAATGAGAAAAAGAGATATGAGATGAGAGAAAGAGTGAGGAGGGAGGAGATTTATTACAGAGAGAGAGAGTAAATGAGAGACAAAAGTGAGAGTGGGAGAAAATAAAAGGTGAAAAAGAATAAAATATAATTTTTTTGGTTTATAATTGGGCTACAATGTCATCATACATTTAGGATGGCATTGTAGCATAATTGCAAATTTTTTTTTTGCAATTAGAAGATTTTACAAGACCAGGTAATGGGCAGTTTTCATGCCTTGATGCTAAAATATATCAACATATAGCATATAGGAGACCAAATGTGAATGCTCTTAGAGATCAAACATAAAATTTGATGACTTGGGGGCACAAATACGGCTGGCCCTAAGCCTAGGCCATTTGGGCCATGGTTGAAGGCCCCCTAGCATGGAAAGGCCCCCAAATATGGGGATAGTAAGGGTTTTTTTTTTTTTTTTTTTTTTTTTTTTTTTTTTTTTAAATTAAAGAAAAATGTAAGTTAAGTGTACATTTTGCCCCAAGGTCTAAAATATTAGAGTTAAGCTAATATATTATAAGTTTTATTATATAACTCCTATAAATTGTCATGTAACCAATCACATGAAATAATTCAGTGCTCATTTATTCTTTTGTTGAAATGTCACCTCATTGCCACATCATCAGTTTGTAAGCTTTTTGTGATAAATTTATAGTAAGTTTAATATTTTATCCAAAAAAAGAAAAAGAAAAGAATTAATAGAAATGAAACCTAATCTCCATTAAGTATATGAAAAATGCTAAATCTAATACAAATTTTACAACAAAAATCTTGCAAACTGATGTAATAGTAATATGATCGGTATCACTTAAACTATATAATAAATTAATGTTTGAATAATTTTTTTTTAAATTGATAATATGCTAGTTTGTAAAACCTATATAGTATCATTAGCTCACTTTGGATGAATTATCCATATTAATAAGTATGAATTAGTAATAAATATGAAATAAAAAAAATATAATAAAAAATAAACTAAATATTATTTAAGTAATATTTAGATATAAAAGACCTCTTTAAATTTTTTGCCTTAGTCCTCAAATTATCTCGGGTTGGCCCTAGGCACAAAGAAAATGCTTTCAAAACCATTACATTAAAAGTCTGCAAAAACAATTTTTCTCACATCTGAACTAATTGTAAATACAGTTAGACCGGTCAAATTCATAACTAGACCGATCGACTTGCAATTGAGCACTAATCCACTAAGAATATTTTCATTGAATACTAATCCACTAAGGATTGGACCAGTCGACTAAAGCTTTCGAGACCTTCCTACAACGGCTCTTTAAGGATTCACATAAAATGTTTAATTGAATTATCTCCACTTTCAAATATTATATATTTCATATTTTGTATATACCAATATATACATCACACACATACACGCTATTCTTTTGC
This sequence comes from Quercus engelmannii, assembly GCA_029955605.1. NCBI lineage: Eukaryota > Viridiplantae > Streptophyta > Magnoliopsida > Fagales > Fagaceae > Quercus > Quercus engelmannii. The sequence continues at coordinate 58,563,979 of JARPSG010000006.1, read as the reverse complement.
TATTGTGCTTGAAAAAGGTGAGCAAAATTTTTATATATTGTGAGGAAACTAACTAAAATTTATAGAAAAATTGTTAATCAATTTTTGTACAGGTTATAACATCATAAATTTATATACTCATTTCTTTTATATAAAATTAAATGTGTAATAAGTAATTAACAGTTCTATATAAAAACCTATATAAAAAAAAGTAGTATATATAAAATATTAAATTTAAATTGAACATATTTGTAATGTATTTTTGTTCTGTTCACGCGTCATGAGTTAATTTTTGCTTTAGTAATATTTTTAAGCATTTGAAATTTCACTTCAAAGAAATAATCTCATTTATCACTAACAATATATATATATATATATATATATATATATTTTGATTCTCAAAAAAAAAAATATATATATATATATATATATATATCAACCACAAATTCGTGGATTAGACTAAATGCCATGTATATATAACAGTTATTTGACCCACAACACATTACAAAGCAATACACCAATCACGAATCATTGTATGAAACTATCATTTCAACTAATTTTTTAAAAAAACTGATTTTTCTTTACAATCAATATCTCATGTAACTTTGCACTCTTCCTTATTATATATGTACTTGGCCCTAGCACTTTTAATAGAGCGAGAAAAAGTACCTTCATCAATTGGGTAACTTGATCAACTTTTTCAGCGATGTTCTTCCTGGTCGCTGTCAATTCTGTAGTATTTGTTGGCATTATCTTATTCCTCTTGTTTGATCCCAAACAAAGATTAAAATAGTAGGTAAAAAAAGCTGTATATGAAAAGGCAAAAACCACAAAACCAACTACAAACCCACTCCTGAAAGAAATTTCAAAGCTCCATCTATGCTTTTTACGGCAATATTCCAAAGGCCCTCCACATAGTCCACTATTATTTACATAGCTCTCAGGCTTGATTGTAGTGATGTTGACAAAGTCTGGCACTGGCCCTGACAACAAATTATTAACAACACTAAAGACTTCTAGTCGGATGAGCTGGTTGAGTTGCTGAGGTATTTGACCCGTCAGCCTGTTGTTGTCGAGTATGAGAACCTCCAGATTAGAGCAATTACCTATACTCGATGGGATTTCTCCAGACAAGTTATTGTTTGAGAGTTTGAGCACTTCTACAGCCGGCAGTATTTCATTGATATCACGTGGGATTGATCCTGAAATTACATTACCTGAAAGGTCTAAGATTCTAAGTTCGCTGCAGTCCACAAGGCCCCTAGGGAACTTGCCCTTGAGCCCCATGTTGGCCAGTTGCACACCTCGAACCCTACTCTCAGATATGTACCAACAACTGACCCCAACATATCCACAGATAGAACCTTCTGTGAGGTTCTTGAAGGTCCAAGAAGTGGCTATGTGGTTGAGAGGATCTTCCAAGGAATCTCTAGTAGATTTCAAGCAAGAGATATCGCTCAGGGTACCAGAACTCAGGGTAAGTGTATCTGGCAATGACCAGACGAGAATGTGGAGCAAAACAAGAGCTCTTGAATTAAGAACCATTTGGGTATGAGATTTTAGCAGCATGAGTATTGACACGTACGAAATAAGATGACAGGAACTAGATGGAATAATAAAAGAAACTCAGATTGTAAAATCTTTTGCTTATGTAATCAGTACTCAAAGGAGTAAGGCCAAATGTGAACCACTTTACACTTATTCTTGGCTATAAAAGAGAAAGCGCGTGGTCCCTTGCACCTTGAAAAAAGGACAAGTCTCTTACATAAGCTAACAGCATTTTCTTCTATCGAATGATCAATTACAGAGTCAATGCGGGTCACAATCTTTATAGTTACAAAGAAATGAAGCCGGCTTCTAACAAAAAGATCCATATGGACCCAAATTTCTCTTTATTGAATGAAGCCCAACACAAAAAAAGTTGTTAACTGTTTATTTATTTATTTTAAAAAATAAAAATCATAAAGTTATTAACTTTAAAAGGGAATTATAAAATAAAGTATAATATATCAAAGACCGAAGCTAGTGAAAAAAAAATGATACTTTGAACACTTTAACCAATATTTCAACTGCTGACCACATTGATGGTCCATTTTCACCTAAGCACCTAGGAGTTGAAAGGGAGGGGAGGGGTTTGGGTTGTGATAGAAATTTCCAATTGTTTGTTTTGTTTAGACCCTTACAAACTAGACTTGTTTAACCTAATTAATTAGCTAAGTAGTTACTCAAATTAATTATTTAGATACAGGTTAAACTCATGCAAGAACGGAGAAATGACTTGAAGTTAGGGGGGAGGGCTTTGACTGTTGGCTTTACTGCTTCTTAGCTAAGGTTTTTTTTTTTTCTTTTGAGTTTTTGATGCATGCATTTTTTTCTAGGTAAAGGTACAATTATTTTGTTCAAAACCTTTTAAAGGACTGGCTATTTGTTTTGAGTAAAATTTGTTAATTAGGCTTAATTATTTTTAACTTTACTATTGGTAATTTTTGTTATTGTGCTAATTTTTTTGGGGCTTTTATATTTTGTTTTAGATTTTAGATCTATACATTTTTTAATGGCCTTTAAATGAGGAAAATGTTAGAGTTGCAAATTTTTTTACAAATTGCTAATATGGTGAATGGTTATTGACAAGTAAAAAAGTGTTGTAAGTGGTGGGCTCAAATGTAAACCAATAAGACTTTGTACCTCAACGGTTTGTAAAAATGTTGTAGATAAGTTTGTACCTGTAACATTACTCTATAAAAATCAATGATATTGTTAAGGGGGGGAAAATGTAATTTTATTGAATAAAATTGCTAAAATTAGTGTGTGTGTGTGTGTGTGTGTGTGTGTGTGTGTGTGTATTTTAATAAAAAATTTGGATCCTTGAACTCATGCAATCATATTACTTAGTGCAGAAAAGTAAAGAAGATAGTAATATGATGACTTAGGAAAACTAATGAAACCAACCGTTTTATGGTAAAAAATCTGGAGAGGATTTAACCTAGTTAAAAGAAATTTGAGAACAAGTATATGACCAAAAGTGTGGAGAATCGTCTCTACTTGAAGAAGATACTCTTTCGTTTCCAATATCATGCAGGTATTTCTATGTCTGAGCACTTGAATGATTACAATAAAATAGTTGCTGATTTACAAATTTTGGAAGTTGATATTAGCAGTGAATATAAAGCTCTCTTGTTGTTGAATTCATTGCCTGATACTTATGATCACCTAATTACTACGCTGTTGTATGGAAAAGATGAGATAAAGTTTGATGACGTTGTTAGGTTCTAAGATTTTAGGAACTAATGTATTAGAATTTTAATTTGTATTATGTTGGCAAACTATAATCAAAACATAGAGTCTAGGTTTAGGCTTGCTCAAAGTGTGCCTATTTGTAAAATTGGAATTAAGTGATTGTAGAAATTATTGGATTTATTTTGCAAGGCTCGATCAATCAAAAATTAGACTCAATTGATCAAACCACGTGCAGATTTATTTTTCTGCAGAATTTTCAATTCAGCCCAAGCCCAGTTTGACGTGTAGGGATTTGTGTTTTACTTCAAGTATAAAAGGAAAAATCCTAGCTATGTTTTAGGGGTCTTTTAAGAGTTATGCGTTGAATCTTTTGTGAGATCTAGAGGTATTTACCTTCATACACACTTAAGGTTATTAAGATCAAGATTCATGTCAAGAACTTAGTGATCTCTTTAATTGCTGTACAAAGAAATTTTAAAGAAGATCTGAAACCTTTGAGTGGAGTCTCAAAATCACAATTAGGAGAACTTGTGATTGCAGTGGATGAAAGAAAGAAGTAGTCTGTGGACTCGGGGCTGTCACGTGGTCGTGGTAATAAGTTTTCTACTCGAGATAGTAATAGGTTGTTAGTGGTCTAAGGTCTATTGTAAAAACTTTTCAATTCTTGCATAGTGGATCTGTTTTACCTTGAGGATAGCTAGGTTAAATCCTCCCCAAGTTTTTTATTGGTTAGGTTTTCCTAGGTTATCATATCGTTGTGTTTTTTATATTTCCGCATTATTTACATGATATGATTTTATTATGTTAACCTAGGATTGAATAATTTATCTAAGTAATCACTTGGCTAAATATCTAGGTTAAACAACTTGTGTTAAGGGGTCTTAAAATGTACAGATGTGTTAAATTCTTTGACTAATAATGAGTATCGTAAGAAAGATAAGCAAGCTCAAAAGGACACGATGACTGAAGCTTTGATTGTGAAGAGCATGTCTAATGATAAGAAACTTGAGAAAGATGAGTGAACCTATTGTCACAAAAAAAAGGGTATTGAAAGAAAGATTGTCCTTTGTTGCGGAATAAGGACAAGAGGGATTCTAATGCAAATGTCGCACATGATAGTAATAAGGATTTTGATTTTGCATTGACTAGTTCATCATTTGTTTGCCATTCAAATGAGTGGGTTTTGAATTCAACTTGCACCTATCATATATGTCTAAAGAAGGAATGGTTTTACAACCTAGTGATAATGGCCCCATGTCGAAGGAACATGTATTTCCTTAAAGGGAGTACTGTTGTAGGTGGAGTAATTGTAATATCTGATACAATTGGGGAGGTTACTTCAAACATTAATAGATTTTTGGAGCATGCCAATGATAATACTTTGTTTGAGAGTGCCAAGAACTACAAATTTGAAGTTTGTAAGCCTTGTGCTTTGGAGAAGCAAACTAAGGTCAAGTTTGGTACAGTAGTTCTTCATACTAAGGGTATGCTTGACTAAGTAGACAATGATATGCGGGAGTCTATTAAGGTTGCTTCTTTTAGAGGCGGGAATCATGATGTTACTTTTGGTGGTGACATGGTGATTAAGTCTTTGCACAAGTTCAAGCATTGCTTGGACTTGTTTGGTATTTGCAATTTGAATTAGTCCATAGGGCCTTTGTTGGAGGTGACAGAGAAGTTTCGTTTTTTGATAATTTGCACTTTGTTCTTATGGTTAGGCTCTAATTTGATCTAACACTTTGCATCTGTGGCTTAAGAGATGTCTTGTCAATGAAATGGCACATTAAAGAAGGGCAAGTCAAAAGACAAGTAATCCAATCAACGTAACTCCGATCCAAACGGTTTGAAAAATTATTTATTTGAATGGGTGCCTTTCCTGTAATTAGCTTAAGTAGCAGAATACCAAAATCATAGACATCCTTTTTGAAATAATCCAACTCCCTAACCCCACTGCCATAAAATCCTCTAATGCTCATGTGGTTATCACTTGAGTTCACAGACATTAGAACTCCAGGTTTCAATATTATTGCATCTCCAAAACTTGATATCTTGGCCTCAAAATTCTGATCAAGTAAGATAGCATTCGAACTCAAGCTGAGATGGACTACTGAGAAATGATAGTTATGGTGAAGACATGCTAGGCCTCTCCCAACGGCAATTTTAATCCTGATTGAAGGCCAGTCCAAGATCTTATTCTTGTCTTTCCCAGCATGTAGCCAGCCATAAAGGTTACCACTCGATATATATTGGTATACTAGAAGCATTTCCTTCCTTTCTCTATAGTAACCCAAGAGGGAAATTATGTTATTGTGTCTCAATCTAGCCAGAGTTAATAGCTCAGATTTGAATTGTTTCCCAAAAGATTAAGACTTACATAGCCTCTTAATTGCAAGGGGATAACCATTTGGAAGCACTGCCTTGTACATTATCCCAACCTTTCCCAACCCAATGGAATTGTGTGTTGAAATTGCCTGTTGCTTCTTTAAGTTTTGCAAAGCTCACTCTAGTAACTTTTCTACCCAACAAAGAAATCTGTGGATCAATAATCATTTGTCTTTCTAGGTTAGTGCTAATCATAAATTACAACAGTATTTAACAGCATTTATATTGTTTCTTAGGTGGCAATATTGATTGCCTACAACTGACACATTGAGAGAGAAAGAGAAATTGGGCTTCTTTTGAACTGTACTCTAAATTAGTTTCTTGTTTTGTAAATTGGCATTATAAATAAATAAAAAATAAAAAACTTAAAAAATACGTTGTTGGTCTCTAAAATTATGAAAATGAGCAATTTTAGTACTCCAAGTTTAAAGTTATCACTTCTAGTCCCTTAGATAATATGATTAAACTAAAAAAATGACACATCATCACTCAACAAAGCACTAAAAACAATGACTTTAAGTTTAGTAAGGACTAAAAGCAATATTTTAAAATTTTCACATTTTACAAGCATTCACTTTAAACTTTATGGAGTGAATATAAAATTGCTTATGAGCTAAATTTGAAGCGAATAATGTATTTTGGGTTTTGGAAAAAAGAATAAAATCATTTGGAAGAATATTTTTTGATTTCTGTTTTTAAAGTGTTCTTAGAACATTATAAACATAGCAAGATGCTTCAGCTCATTGATGACACTTCACTAAATAGGAAAATTATTGAATACTCCGGAAGTACCATAAATGCGTACTCCCTCTCTCACATGAATTGTAGGTCCTACCACGAATTTAGTTAGTAGGACTCACAATTATGTAAGGGAGGAGAATGCGTATTTATGGTACTTCGGAAGTACTCAATAATTACCACACTAAATATAAGACCATCTTTTCCGTCACTTGTGTATTTTAAGAGAAAATCAACATCTAGGAAAGATCAACGTCAAAAAAGTAATGATCATGCAAATGCAAGGAAAGTTCTAAGTTCCAACTGGGATAGAGACAGAAATCTTCCCTTGGGAGACTAACTTAGCATCGAAATGATATGTATAAACCCATATCACAAATTGACATACACACTGTTGTCAAATTTGAATATGAACAATGGAAAGATCATAGTAACTTAGAGATCAAACATAAAATTTGTTGATTTGGGGGCACAATGGAAATGGTTTTCTTAGACAATATTTTTCCCCCAAAAGTGTTGCTAACGGGTTACTGCAAATTTGTCCAAGAATACAACCAAGTATATTGAGTTTTACAAATAACAATTTTGAAGAATACTCACAGGATTTCTTGTATTTCTAAGAGAAGAGAGAAGTTCACTCTTAAAATGAATATAGATCACTATTTATTTACAATGGTGAATAGCCCGAGACCTTCACTACAACGGCTCTTTTAGGATTCACATAAAATCTTTAATTGAATTCTCTCCACTTTCAAATATTATATATTACATATCTCGTATATACCAATATATATAACACACACATACACGTTCATACGTAGTTAACAATTCTTTTGCTATTTTACTTGAAAAAGGTGAGCAAATTTTTTATATTTTGTGAGGAAACTAACTAAAATTTATAGAAAAATTGTTAATTCAATTTTTTTACAGGTTATAACATCATAAATTTATATACTCATTTCTTTCATAAAAAATTAAATATGTCATAAGTTATTAACAGTTTTATATTAAAACCTATAAAAAAGTAGTATATATAAAATATTAAATTTAAATCGAACACATTTGTAATGTATTTTTAGTTCTGTTCACGTGTCATGAGATAATTTTTGCTTTAGTAATATTTTCAAGCATTTTGAAATTTTACTTCAAAGAAATAATTGGCTCTAAGAGATTACCATCATGTTCATGTTTATTTCATTAGTGGAACTCCATCGGGTTCCTGCTTTCATTAATTTCTTGTTCTTCTTGGTTATTGCCTTCTTCACAGGCAATATTGGCGTATTACGAAACATAACTACCACCACCGTGAACATAGTGTTAATCCAGCCTACCACAAATCCTTCTTTGCATAGAACAGTAAAACAGCGGCGGCTCCAGGAACTTTTTTAGAGTGTTCACGAAGAAACTTAAATTAAAAAAAATTTAATAAAAAGATAAATTTATATATTGACAACAACAAAAAATAAAAGGGAAAAAAAAAAAAAACCAAATACATGAAACCTTACAATTTTCTTCTACAATTTTTAGTTTTATTTAATATTTTGAAATTATTGCATGATAATCTCATTATCAATGCTGCAAGTTACATATTTTTCAAAATTTTAGTTAAATAAAATTTTTCTTCAATTTTTCTTTTTGTTTGTAAGGGCTCAATATATTGTTAAGAGGAACAAAGTTTGAGGACAAAATTTGACTACAAAATTAGTTATAGCCTAAGATTACAACATTCACTAAACAAATTAACATAACTACATATTTTGAAAATCTAACCATTGAATTGTATGTTCTTAAAACGCATGTCAAATTTCATGTCAATCTAATGTTATTTACTATTTAATCCATAAATTTATTTTTTGCGTATAATTTTAGATTACAAAAACTCGAAATTTAAACATTTGATTGATAATATAAACTATTGATCTTTGATCTTTGATCTTCTTGAAGTTTTGCAAGCATGGAGGATATAAGAAAAAAAAATGTAATCTAATTGTGGATTTGTCAAAATTCATATCCAATAAAAAAAAAAAAAAAAAAAAATCAAGTGGAGTTATAGCCTTAGTCTACAACCAAGTTAATTTGTTGCTAAATTTTGTCAAAAGTTTAATTATATTGAGCTTAAAAAAATTTAGGGTGGTCACACATTTTTTTAAGGGTAAAAAAATCATTAAATTTTTAAATTTTATATATAATAATGATTTCTTTTCCTAGGTCAAGATGATCCTGTGACCACCTTGGCTCTAACGTGGAGCCGCTAGTGCAAGCAAATATGTGAAGTAGACCTAGAAACAAGTCGGGTTAGGTTGGATTCAAGTAAGGTTTATTAGGTTACGGATCATATCAGGTTTGGGCAGTGCTGGCTTAAACCCTAGGCAACTTAGGCCCCCAATTTGTCCCCATTTTTTTATGAAGATTTTAAGGCCTCTATTAAAGTAAGAAATGGCCCCAATTTTTTTTTTTTTTTTAATTTGCTAAGAATGTAAAATGATAACTAAATTTTTAAAAAGAAAAACATGTGTATGTTTTTCTTTTTTCCATGTTCAAGAATGCCCCAAAATATTAAATCAATAGAGATGCAGCACAATTGAAACCCTAAATTATTATTTTTTATTGAAATATTAATTTAGCAAAATATTTAGTATGTTAATCTTGGGTATAAAATAAGAACAAGAAAAGGGTGGTTCCTTGCATTTTCCAAGAAGAACATGCCTGTTTTTGTTTTCTTTTGGCCATGAAAAAGCTACAACCTTTTTTTGTTTTTGTTACCCCAGCTTTTTATTTTTTCTAACAATGAGTCAATCACAGAGTCAATCTAGACATCAATTATTACTCGTTTGGTGGGTTTTAGTTAGTATAATTGGTAAAGTTACTCATGGTTGAAAAAGAAATCTGTGATTCAATTCTTGCCTATACAAAAAATTGATTGATATCTTAATCTGATGATAAAAAGCACAATTATCAAAAGCGAACGTCAAATGTTAAATTCTATAATAATAAAATTATTATTCATTAGAATACCTAAAAGGCTAAAAGGACATTTTCTTCTTACAAATAGTCAATTACTAAGTCAATGTTGGGCACAATCCTAAAAAGTGAAAACGACTACATCTAGATTTGTTCTGTTTTTCTGTAGAGCAGTCGTGTTTTGGGCCAAGCTACTGTTTATGGTTAGCCTTTTAAGACTCCAGTTTAATTTTGAATGTAAAGTTTGGATTTTAGAATTGGACATCAACCTAAACCTATATTCTAGGACAAAGGTTAGTTATAAACTAGTTTGTAGTCATTGACTATAATTCTCACTAAAATATTAACACAGCTACATATTTTGAAAATCTAACTATTAAATTGTATTTTCTTTATATTTTTAACACATATGTCAATTAGATTTTATTTACTATTTAGTTTATAAACTTATTTTTATGCATAATTTTAAATTGTAAAATCTCAAAATTTAAATATTTGATTGATATCATAGATATTAATCTTTGATCTGTGATTTTGTTAAAATTCATGTCTATTAAAAAAATTATTAAATGGAGTTATAACCAATCATTGTCATATATTTTATAGTTACAAGATTCACATCTAATAAGAAAATATTAAATAAAGTTATAAGAGATCTTTGTTCTATATTTTATAGTTAAAAAGAAATAAATCTCAACTCCAACAAGAAAAATCATTTCGTTATGCTCGATTTTCAAAAGCGCAAAGGAAAAAGGGGAAGATATCAGTCTAACTTAGTTGTTCAGATGGACCCGGTTTACTTTGGTTGGCTTGATGGGAATTGGGAACAAAGAAGATACGAGTCTATGAGATTATATTGGACGGTGTCGGTGGAGTTGTTTTTGAAAAACTGTGGATGATGGAGTAGTACTGTACGTACTGGTCATTGAAGAAATCACCAAATCATGTGCAAATGCAAAGCTTTTGGGCTTTTTTTTTTTTTTTCGTGGGTACTTCGGGCTAAATAAGTAAGAGTGAGCTGAATTCAGAAGGTCTCATTCAAGGCTTTCGACCCAGAAAAGCAGTCCATTAGATACACCCTGCCTTGGGTTGTTTGGCATTAAAAACTGAAAAAAAAAAAAAGGCCAAGAGCATATGTATTACGGTCTAAAATAATCCTTTCCAGGAAATTTCAGATTGGAAAATAGATCATTTCCATTAATTCTTGGAGCTTCAAAGAATATATAAAAATTGAAGCCAAGTCTAAACGTTAAACTACTAGGTAAGTAATTTTCCAAAAGTGGTTGCTGAGTCTAATTTTCCAAGTCATTGCACCGTGAAGAACGCTAGTTGAGACTCCAGGGCATGGAACACGAAGTCAATAAACAATGCTGTCAAATTAATGCTGAAAGGACTGTTGGTTTTGTGCAATTGTTTTCTATTGTTCCTATTCGTATTTATCGTTTTTAATCAACAGAACTTCGTAGGCAGAGTTAAGTTTATTGAAAAGGGGCTTTATGGTCAAATCCTTTTTGTGATTTATAATGTTGAAAAAAATCTTATTTAATACCAAATGGAAAATTCTATTTTCACCTCAAATAATAATATAGCGGATTTATTGATAGATCACACAAATTTATTAGGAATTCCATACACAAGAAGATATATATATATATATATATATTTTTTTTTTTTCCTTTTTAAGTTGTACCCAGTGCACAAAGCAGTAAACAATAACCAAGCACAACAACGTTTTGGCAAATGGAAAACCAATGAAGAATTCCTTCAAAGAAAAAGCACTCCAGTATCCAATTTCATGCATAGAAATGGAAGAACCAATCACAATAGTCTACTTGCAGTGGCTCCAAAACATCTAGAATCTTTTTTTTTTTATTTTTTTTTATATATATATATATATATATTCTAATTTCAGGGGATAAAGATAACAAAAAGACAGTGAAGGGCGGAAAAAGATTCCATTAAGAAAACGTAACCCAAATAACGTTTGGGACAGCAAATATGTTACATATATTTCGAAATGTGAAAGCTACACTTTGTATGCCATGCTTCAATGGGTCTGTGCAATTTCTACCTCAACGATTTCATTTGAGCTACTTGCAATAGTAATTTCTGATTACATCAATATCTCATAGTCATTTGTGATGTCATATCTCTCCCCAAAAGTACTTATTGTATTAATTTCAATTGAGCTACTTGCAATAGTAATTTCAGGTTGCATCAATATCTCAGAGTCATTTGTGATGCCATTTCTTTCCCCAAAAGTACTTATTGTATTGTACAATTCAAGCATTGTTGGCCTTTGACTAGGGAAGGGGTTAAGGCAGGTACATGCAATTCTAAGTAATTCAATGATTTCTCCATCAAATCCTCTGTCAATCAAAAAATTATCAATAACACTGTAAATATCATATGAATTGCTCAAAAGGTGAGTTATCCAATCAAACAAACTCCCATTAAAACGGTATGAAAAATTGTTAATTTCAATGGGTTCCTTCCATGTAATTAGCTCAAGAAGCAGAATTCCAAAGTCATAGACATCCTTTTTAACAAAACCCAACTCTCATACCTCATTGTCTACAAAAGAGCTATTGCTTGTGTCAATGACATTTGAATTTGTGAACATTACCCCTCCAAAACTTGATATTTTTGCCCACCAAAATTTGATATCCTGGGCTCAAAATTCTTATCTAACAATATAGATTTTGAACCCAAGTTCAAATGGAAAACTCGGAAATCGTACTTATGGTGAGGCCATGCTAGACCTCTTGCTACTCTAGTCGCAATTTTAGCCCTCAAAGGCCATTCCAAGATCTTATCCTTGTGCTCTCCTTCTCCTACATGTAGCCAATCATAAAGATTTCCATGCATTATATATTTGTAAACTAGAAGTTTCTCATTCTATTTGCTACAGTATCCCAAGAGGAGAACTAGGTTATTGTGTCTTAATATATCTAAAGCTGATAGCTCAGATAGAAATTGTTTCTCATAAGATTGACAATTATGTAACCTCTTAACTGCAAGAAGCCAGTAATCTGCCTTGTACATCATCCCAATCTTTCCCAATCCAATGACAATGTTTGTGTTGAAATTGCCAGTCACCTCACTAATTTTTGTAAAGCTCATTTTAGTAACCATTCTCTGCATCTGAGAAATCTATGGATCAAAATCATTTGTCATTTTGCATTAGTATTAATCAGAATAATAGCAAAATTTAACATAGATGTTTCTTTTAAGTCGTTGTATGAAGTGCCTGCTCATGACAAATTAAGGAGAAAGTATCTTGATCATTGGAAATTATTTCATGGAAGTGGTATATTGTATAACAATTGAATACAATACACCTCTCACATACAAATGGGTCCCATTCTGTGCGGGGTCTATGCTTGTGTTGTATACATGTGTGAGTGAAGTCTCACATTAATTTAAAAATTATGAGAAGAATGAGGAGTCCTTTTGAGTTTTGAGTTTTTTAGGTTCTAAAGATTTAGGATTAAACGTTTAGAACTTCAATTTGTATGTGTTGGCAAACCGAGATTAAAAAAATGTCTAGGTTAGGTGTTAGACATTGCTCAAAGTAGTTTAGGTCAAGACTCAAGAATGTACAGGTTACAGGAAAAAAGATTAACTTTCTATGAAGCTCAACCGATTGAATGGTGAAGCTCGATCGATCGAAAATCGGAGAAAAAGAATTTCTATAGATTTTTAAACAGGCCCAAGCCCGCAAAAATGTTTAAGGTTTCAGTCCAACAGTCCTATGTATAAAAGGAAAACCCTAGCTACATTTTGAAGACTCTTGGAAGACTTGTGAGTAACTCTTGTGAGATCTGAGAGGTTTTGTACCATCTAAAAGCATCTACCAAAACGAGATCTACAATCAAGTGCTGGAGGAATCTAGTTGCTGCAAAGATCAACAAGTTGTGATTTGAAACCTTTGAGTGGGATCTCAAAGTCACAAGTGTGGGTGCTTATGTGGCGCAAATCCAAGAGAGAAAGAGTCTGTGGATTCAGAGCTTACATGTGATCGTGTCAATATGTTACTATTGGAGATAGCAATAGATTTAGGGATAAATCTGATAGTAAAAACTTCAATTCTCTATAGTGGATTTGTTTTACCTTGAGGATGGTTAAGTCAAATCATCTCCAAGTTTTTACCTTGAAACTATTAGTTTCATTGGTTTTCTTGAGTCATCATATTGTTGTGTTTTTTTATTTTCTGCATCTGTGCATGATATGATCTGTCATTGTTTAACTTAGATCCCATAATTAACTTAAGTAATCACTTGACTAATATATTAGGTTAAATAATCTGTTTTATGGAGTATAAACAAACAAACAGAGTTAAGTATGTCTTTATATGTTGTATTAACCACTCAATGAGTCTACCCAACAAGTAGTATCTTTTCTTAAGAGACAAATATTTATGTTGTTTTTTCTTTTGTTAGTAGTCTTTTGCAATCATGTATTGGAAAACAAAAACATGAAAATAGAAACAAAACAAGCTCTAAGAGATTACCATCATACTCTTGCTTCTTTCATTAGTGAAACACCATCAGGTTCCTCCAATCTCTACTTTCATTATTTTCTTCTTCTTCTTGGTTGTTTCCTTCTTCATAAGCAATCGTAGCATATTATGTGACATTACAACTATCGCCGAGACCATAGCAACAATCTAGCCTACCACAAATCCCTTCTTTGAATAGAACAGTAAACTTCTTAGGAGAAGGCATGCAAGGTTCCAATGGTGCCTCGCAAAGTCCTCTATTATTTGCAAAGCTTTCTGCAGGAAATGTAAGCTAAGAAAATATAGGCACTAGCCCTGACAAGAGATTGTTAGCAACACTAAACACGTGGAGTATCTGAAATTGGTCAATTTCTAGAGGAATAAGTCTCGTTAGCTAGTTGTTGTCAAGTAGAAGGGAATTTAGAGAAATGCAATTCACTATGCTGTTCGGGATTTCGCCGATAAAGTTGTTGGAGGAGAGATCAAGGAATGTTAGAGACAGGAGGAATTTAAATATATCAGTAGGGACGGTGCCTATTGCTTATTTCAATAATATCCAGGAATGACCATGCAAATATGTAAAGTAGAGCTATGATGAGTTTGATACTATGAGCCATTTCTGTTTGAGTGTTTAATAAGAAAAATCAGATGGAGAAAGCCTTATATATAACTTGTTATAGAGAAATACAAAAACAATCATTTGCAGAAGACTTCGTGAGCATTTGGATTGCACTTATCTGCCCCATGTTTGCGTCTGTGTTTACATCACGGCTACAGTGCACGCTTTTCATACCAATTTCAGCTGCTTTTGGTTGTTTTTTGGGTCCTACGACACTGTTCATGGGACCACTAAATTCAGTAAAATGCGCATACCCATGAGCGTGTTTTCCAAGTCATGCACTGTAAAGAACGAAAGTTGAAACTCCTAAGCATGGACATCAAGAGAAATGATATGTCCACAATATTTTTACAACAAATCCTAAGTGGTAGGTTGTTATTGTTGGGACAAAAAAGTAATCTTAGTGTTAGGTTAAAATTTGAACCAACAACAACTAACCACCAATGATTTGTTGTGAAAATGTTGTAAACATATTGTGGACGTGTTGATACCCTATTTTGCAACCCATATTTAACCTCACATGGTGGGGAGGGTAAAAGGGTAATTTCACATTGAAAATATGAATCTTAATTCTAGTCATTAGACCCTTAATCTCATTTCACCAAAATGATCTTGATGTTGTAACGGTCAAATCGGCCAGTCACAAGCCCTAATCGGGCGATTAGATTGAAAGTTATCATCAAATCAAGTTTTAATGGCAGAGATGCATTATCCCAAATTGAGTCCAACTATATGTGATTATGAACAATTGGTTTCAATTGGTTATAAGCATAATCAATTTGAGATCGATGATATGTCATAATTTGATTGGTTAGGACTACATTTTATGGTAGGGTTGCACACATCTAATTAACTAGATAGTTAAACATTAATTATTCAATGAGTAATTTGTGCAATTATCTTTTAATGAGATTAAATTTAGAACCAACTTAGTCTGAAATGGGAGTGATTGGAGCCATTTAATGTTAATTGGGAGCTAATTTGGGGACCTATTAATGTTAATTGTGCTGAAATCATTTTCTAACAAATGACCTTTGCTCACCATTTCATCGATATCTCTTAGAATATTTTGAATCTGTGAATGAGGTTAATTTTCCCAGGAACTAGACATCCGGGGCTTCAATTTGAGCACAAGAATGAGATAATTCCGATCAGAATTGAGGCAGATATGATTTTTCAAAGTTGGCTCTACAAGCTGTTACAACAGCTACAGGAAAACCAAACTTTGCTTGCTCTTCACTCTTATCAATCTCCACATTTAATGCACCAGATTTCCCCAAAGGCTAAAATGAGGTCTAGGTTCATGATTCCTTACCAACCCTCATTAAATGGCCGTCCATTCATATTTCCTCCACCACTACTATATAAATCTCCCATTTCCTTCATTCAAGGAGACAAAAAATCCCCCTCTATTCTCTTCTCTTGAGTTCTAGTGAAGTTGAGTAGTCTTGTCATATCTTGGTCTTCCTGAGATTTAAGATATTGAGTGAGACTCACTCTCCCTCTCCTAGCTCTTCTTTTCCTCCACCCTTAGGACCTCCATTAAGAGTCCCCTCCTCCATTAAAAGGATCTTGCATGAAGGTATAATCCTCTTCCTTAACTGTTTGTTTATATTGCCATGATAAGAATTTAAGATTAAAGCATGATAATTCCCTTGAATATGTTTGAATGTTCTTAATTGTTCTTATATGTTCTTCACATGTTCTTAGTTGTTCATCACATATTCATGCATATCACTAGATTTAATCTTAAATTCAAATCAAAAATATGGAAAACATGTTTGTTTAGTAATTCTTTCAAATCCTTGAATCTAGGTTATCACTATCCACACACATTCACTAGAGTTTATTTTTCAATCCAAATGTCATGCTTAATAAATTGAATTAGGGTTTATCACATGCACACACATTAAGTTCAACATGTAAATTGATTGATATATTGGATGATGTGATATGAATATTGGCCACCATAGTCTATAAGACCGGTTTCACCGGGCAAGGTGGGTGCCTAACACCTTCCCACCTTGTAACATATCCTTCGAGCTTAGATCAAGGGTTAGTAGATCAAATGCTTATCCATGTAATTTTCGATTTTTAGATTGTAACTAGGAAACAAAGCCATATACTTTATCTTAGATTGTAAATAGGATCAAAGCCACGTAATTTTCCTATGATAAATGTAAATTCAATTTCAAATTAATAAAATGAAGAATTTTTCAATTATGGTTTTCTTATTTTTCTAATAATTAAACAAGTGGTGACTCCATTGTAAAATCCTTAATCTAAAGGGAAAAATATAACTAGTCGAATTTCATTTTGAGAGGCAACAACACGACTCCACCCATTCAGATGGGTTTGGCCCAACATCATATAAAAAGGGGCCAGAGGCACGGTCTCTCACAGTGGCGACTCCACTAAGGATATTGAGGGCTAGACTTCAATTAGGTTATGGTGGCCAATCATGTCATTATTTGTTTATTGTTTTTTGTATATAATACGTCTGATATGTCATTATATTGCATGTCATGCATCATTTACTTGAATGAAATTTATTTTATTTGTGTGCTAGTCCGGAAGCCCGTAATATTAACCATGGATTGTGGTCTTCTTGAGACTCACATACCCAGCAGTGAACCTACCACCCACCGCGACAAGGATCATCATAGTTATACCATAGTGGTTTATAGGGACAAACTTACTGTTCAGACCAATGCAGCGCTCCTGGCGTCACAAGTTGGGAGGTACGACGTCCTAGCTTGTGGGAACCTTTAACCTACCTTCTACCCATCTTGCAATGACCCATAGAACCTATCTTTAGGTCGGTCCATGTAAATTGCATTGCATTATGCATGTATTTGGCCATTGTGTGAACCATGACGAGCCCAAATCCAACATTTGAGCCCATCATAATTGTTTGAACCTTGTATGCTATGAATGAACTCAAACCCAAAGGCCTGTGATTGAACTCTACTTTGTATGAAGCCCAAAATTGTTTCTTGCATGAGTCTAAGCCCAACAATTAAGCCCATCAAAGGTGTATATGCATGATCAACATCAAATGCCAAAAGCTCACAAGATGCATGCCTTCCAAGTGTAAGCCCAAGCCATTTCAAACAAATACCAAAAGATCATAATCAAGGTTCAAGCCTTCCAAGTGCAAGCCCAAGCCATTTCATCATAATCAAGGTTCAATCACACCAAGCCTCAAGCATCCTAAATGGACCAAGAAGAAGCAAGTGGCCCAACTTTGCCTCACTCCACTTTTGGTTTGCAACATCATGGTTAAGCTTAAAGTTTGTTTGTTTATTCCATGTTTCTATGTTTCTTTGAATTCAAAAATTTTATGTAGCATTTAATGAGCTTTGTTTGTGTATATATATTAAAAAAAAAAATCAAAAAAATTTTCAAGATTTCCAAATCTGTCCCTAAAAAAGAGAAAATTTTTCAAATAAAAAAAAGTCTTTGGACTAGGGGCATTGAGCCCTTAAGTCATTTTTTGAAAAAAAAAAAAAAAAATCTTTGAACCTGGGGCATTGGACTTCCTAGTGACTTTTTCAAAAAGGCCCATTTTTTTCTTTCAATTTCAAGATTCTTAAAAGTCTCCTTTCCAAAATGGTACATGAGGATCCCTTGGACAAAACATTTTCTAAATCTTGATGTTTAAAGGCTTAAGCAATCAACTTGTACCAAGGAATGATTAATTTCATTTGATCCATGTAAAGACTTTTGCTACTTGACTTAGAATATAAGAAGAAATGGTCTTAAAAGGCAATCAAAAAAAATCTATCCATTGGAAAATCCCAAGAAGCCATGCACTTGATCCAATTTTCAAAAGTCTTTTGTTTCACAACATTAGGGCATTCATTCTTTTTCTTTTAAGAGGAATTTATTAAAAGAGCTCAAGTCACTGTAATAGGAGGCCGTCTTTGGTAAAACAAGATTATACCTTAACACCTAGAATGATCATTATCCATTGCTAGCCCATTTGAGCCTTTAAACACTTAGCCTCTTTTTTGCATGAACCCACTAAAATCTAAACCTAGGTTGGGAAAATTCAAAGTATGCATGCTTAAATCTCATGTTGAGGAGGAGTCGACCTTGTAGTTTTGAAGCTAATTGATAAAGCTCTCCTAAAGATAAGAGATCATCAAAGTAGAATGAGTTTTCACTCAATCAAGGAAAGAGAAATGAAATTCCATCAATGTGAGAGAAAATAAAATGTGCATCAAGTTTGAAGAACCTAAAATTCATCATGCCAAGAAGAGTAGAAGGTTCATCCAAAAGAAAGTTCATCAAAAAAGAAAAGGATTCATTAAGCACAGAAAGGTGCAAGTGCATCGAGGGAAGAAAGAAATCTAGAGAGTGCATCAAAATGACAAAAAATCATTAAACTGAGAAATACAAGGAGGGAAAAGGGTCCCTAAAAGTTCATTCAATCAAGAGATGAAAGACCCAAAAAAAAAAGAAAGAAAAAAGAAAAGAAGCCCGCTACGCTAAAAACCCAAAAGGTGGTCTAGGAAAAAGTTAGGGCCAAAAAGGAAAGAAAAGAAAGCCCGCTACGCTGAAAATCCAAAAGGGCGGCCTAGGCAAAAGTTAGGGCCAAAGAAAAGAAAAAAAAAAAAAAATTGGAAGATCCTACGAAACTGGAAACTTGAAGATGCAACCTAAAAAGAGAATAATTTTACAAGATGTAAGTCTAGAGGTATGATTCAAGAGGAATGAGCATAAAAACAAATGTTGATACAAGTGATCAATAAAGACTAGTGAGAAGATGGCAACGAAGAAATGGGAAAACTCATTCAATACTTGATTTTTGAGTAATGCATACTTGGGGGAACATCATAGGAAATTTTGAGCCTTTTTATATCATTCATTTCATAACCCCAACCCAGCCTACATTACAACCCATGAGTAAAGACCTCCTTGAAGTCTTGCTAATTGTAGGTGCATCTTAAACTCTAATAATATTTTCTCTTGAATTAAAAAGGAAAAATGCTTAAAATTGTCAAACCCCACAGGATGATATGTCTGAGGACAAATTTTCTCAAATTCTCAAATCCTCAAAATGACTAAAAAGAACTTCCAAACCTAGAGCACTCTCCTTGTTTGCACCTGACAATGTAATTCATAAATATTATCACACTTCACTTCTTGATTGCCTTTGGAGACTTAATCTGACGATGTTCAAAAGGATGAATCAAATTTGATTACATGAGTTTAATGATCTTGATCCTTCCTACTCAAAGAGATTTGTTTGACTCTTAAACACTTTAATTTGCCAAAATGGTTGTTCAAAGGATCACCTCTTGTACATAATTTTTTTTTTTTAAAAAAAAAAAGAAAAAAAAAGAAGGAAGAAGAAGAAGAAGAAGAGGAAAGAATGAGAAATCTCATTTAAAAAAGAAAAGGTCATTCTTTTCTAAAATCTAGTTCTCTTGAACTACATCTTGACCTGATCCTCTATGATAGAGGTACGTAGGCAGCCTTGCAGAGGCCCGGTCCCATTCACCCAAACAACCTTGGAGAACAAAGTCAAAATAATGTGACAAAATTGTTAGGGTACATGTTAGGCTAAGCTCATTTGTTTTGCATCAGGCGTACTTAAACTTTGGGCATTGGCCTATTTATATTGTGTGCAAATATGTTCTTCTCGCGTGAAAGAATGTTTTCATTTGAGGCACCAATCCATTTTTTTGGCTAGCACGTCCACACTAGGGGCATTGGCCAAAAATGTTTTCTTGATAATTGGTTTCTAACAAGCTAGAGAGAGAAAGCCATTTTGCAGGGACCAATGATGGCGGACCATGATCTTCTTTCATGTTCCTCAATGGTAACAACATCAAATGAATTCAGCTTCAATCTAAGCATGGAATATGCCCCAAACTGGGGGCATTGGGTAAGTACTTCCAATTCATTTCAATGAATAAATCCATTGCTAATTGAAATTATCTTTTTGCAAGAATTAAGCAAGGACTTATCCAACAATCTACATCAACTTCCAGCCAAAGTTATTCTTATTCAAAGGATAGCTTTTTCAAAAAAAAAAAAAAAAAAATCAAGAATAAATATTCATCACTTTTACTCCATCTTCATCTTCATCTTCTTCACCTTTTGATAATGAACAAATCTTCAAATCTTAAAAAAAAAAAAAAAAAAAAAAAAAAAAAAAAAAAAAAAGGGAGATAAAATTTTCAAAAAAAAAAAAGATTTTCAATTTAAAAAAAAAAAAAGATTTCCATATCTTTCAAAAAAAAAAAAAAAAGAGAGAGAATTTTCAAAAAGCCTTGGGACTAGGGGCATTGGGCTCGTACTTCTTAGGTTACCATAAAAGGAAAAAAAAAATCATCAATCAAAATTTTCAATTCCTTCAAAAAAAATGAAAAATAAAAATTTCATCAATAAAAATTTTCAATCCTTCAAAAAATTCAAGATTCCCCCAAAAAAAAAAAAAAAAAAAAATCCATCAATCAAAATTTTCAATTCCTTCAAAAAATCCAAGATTTCCAAATTCAAAAAAAAAAAAAAAAAAAAAAATCGTCATTAAATTCTTCTTCAGGAACAGAAAGCTATCTTCCTCTTTCATATTCTCCAGTGGTGCAACATCAAGTCAATTGTCCACCCTCAGCATTCATCGAAGCATGGAATATGTCCCAAACTAGGGGCATTTGCCAAGTATGCCAAAATCTTTTCAATGAATAACTCTGTTACTAATTGAAAGTATTTATTTTGCAGGTATTAGGGTAAAAGGCCCACACACATCGATATGAATAATACCTTCCAATTCCATTGGACCTCTAGGAAGTATGTCCAAATTTTAAATCCATTGGACCTCTGGGAAGCACGTCCAAAATTCAAGTCCATTGGACCTCTGGGAAGCACGTCCAAAATTCAAATTCAATGGACCTCTGGGAAGCACGTCCAAAATTCAGTCCATCAGACCTCTGGGAAGCTTGTCCAAATTCAATCCATTGGGCCTCTAGGAAGCACATCCAAAATTCAATTTCAATGGACCTCTGGGAAGCACGTCCAAACTTCAAACCATCGGACCTCTGGGAAGCACGTCCAAAACTTCAATCCGTCGGACCTCTGGGAAGCACGTCCAAATTCAATCCATCGAACCTCTAGGAAGCATGTCTAAAATTCAATTTCAATGGACTTCTGGGAAGCACGTCTAAATTCAAACCATTAGACCTCTGGAAATCACGTCCAAAACTTTAATCCATCAGACCTCTAGGAAGCATGTCCAAATTCAATCCACCGGACCTCTGGGAAGCATGTCCAAATTTCAATCCATCGGACCTCTGGGAAGCACGTCCAAACTTTAAACCATCAGACCTCTGGGAAGCACGTCCAAAATTTCAATCCATCGGACTTCTGGGAAGCACGTCCAAAATTCAATTTCAATGGACCTCTGGGAAGCACATCCAAATTCAATTTCAATGGACCTCTGAGAAGCACGTCCAAAATCAAACCATCGGACCTCTGGGAAGCACGTCCAAATTTCAAATCCATGGACCTTTGGGAAGCACATCCAAAACTTTAAATCCATCAGACCACTGGTAAGCATGTCTTGTACTCATTTTTTTTTCCCAAAAAAAAAAAAAAAAGAGGCTGCATGCATGAACTTCGTTTAGACTTGATCCTCGCATTAAGAGGTACGTAGGCAATCTCCCTCAAGATTCGGTCCCCATTTTGATCCAGAACATGACCGTCTGCATTTTTATTTACATGCATCATACATTCACCACGGTTAAATACTGATTGCAAAGTTAGGTGCCTCTTTCATACATTGACATTCGCTTTTCAAGCTTTGCCAATGAGGGGCATCCTGTTGACACCCTATTTTGTAACCCGTATTTAACCTCACATGGAGGGGAGGGTAAAAGGGTAATTTCACATTGAAAATATGCATCTTGATTTTGGTCATTAGACCCTTAATCTCATATCACCAAAATGATCTTGATGTTGTAACGATCAAATCGACTGGTCACGAGCCCTAATCGGACGATTAGATTGAAAGTTATCATCAAATCAAATTTTAATGGCTGAGATGCACTATCACAAATTGAGTCCGACTATATATGATTATGAACAGTTGATTTTAATCGGTTATAAGTATAATCAATTTGAGATCGATGATATGTCATAATTTGATTGGTTAGGACTACATTTTATGTTAGGGTTACACACATCTAATTAACTAGATAGTTAAACATTAATTATTCAATGAGTAATTTGTGCAATTATCTTTTAATTAGAGTAAATTTAGAACCAATTAAGTCTGAAATGGGAGTGATTGGAGCTATTTAATGTTAATTGGGAGCTAATTTGAGGACCTATTAATGTTAATTGTGTTGAAACCATTTTCCAACAAATGACCTCTGCTCACCATTTCATTGATATCTCTCAGAATATTTTGAATCTGTGAATGAGGTTAATTTTTCCAGAAACTAAACATCTGGGGCTTCAATTTGAGCACAAGAATGAGATAATTCTAATCAGAATTGAGGCAGATATGATTTTTCAAAGTTGGTTCTACAAGCTGTTACAGCAGCTATAGGAAAACCAAACTTTGCTTGCTCTTCACTCTCATCAATCTCCACATTTAATGTACCAGATTTCCCCAAACGCTAAAATGAGGTCTAGGTTCATGATTCCTTGTTAACCCTTATTAAATGGCCTTTCATTCATATTTCCTCCACTACTATTATATAAATCTCCCCTTTCCTTCATTCCAGGAGACAAAAAATCCACCTCTCTTCTCTTCTCTTGAGTTCTAGTGAAGTAGAGTAGTCTTGTCATATCTTGGTCTTCCTGAGACTCAAGATATTGAGTGAGACTCACTCTCCCTCTCCTAGCTCTTCTTTTCCTCCACCCTTAGGACCTCCATCAAGAGTCCCCTCCTCCATTAAATGGATCTTGCATGAAACTATAATCCATTTTCCTAACTGTTTGTTTGTATTGCCATGATAAGAATTTAAGATTAAAGCATGATAATTCCCTTGAATATGTTTGAATGTTCTTAATTGTTCTTATGTGGTCTTCACATGTTCTTAGTTGTTCATCACATGTTCATGCATATCACTAGATTTAATCTTAAATCCAAATCAAAAATATGAAAAACATGTTTGTTTAGTAATTCTTTCAAATCCTTGAATCTAGGTTACCACTATCCATACACATTCACTAGAGTTTATTTTTCAATCTAAATGTCATGCTTAATAAATTGAATTAGGGTTTATCACATGCACACACATTAAGTTCAACATGTAAATTGATTGACATATTGGATGATGTGATATGAATGTTGGCCACCATAGTCTATAAGACCGGTTTCACCGGGTAAGGGGGGTACCTAACACCTTCCCACCTTGTAACGTAGCCTTTGAGCTTAGATCAAGGGTTAGTAGAAATGCTTATCCATGTAATTTTTGATTTTTAAATTGTAACTAGGAAACAAAGCCATGTACTTTATCTTAGATTGTATCTAGGACCAAAGCCATGTAATTTTCCTACGATCAATGTAAATTCAATTTCAAATTAATAAAATGAAGAATTTTTCAATTATGGTTTTCTTATTTTTCCAATAATTAAATAAGTGGCGATTCCATTGTAAAACCCTTAATCTAAAGGGAAAAATATAACTAGTCGAATTTCTATTTTGAGAGGCAATAACACAACTCCACCCATTCAGATGGGTTCAATTCATCAATAATGAAGATCAGGAACTCCTTGGTCACAAAACCCTTGGTGTAAAGACGCAGTAGCTTCTACAGAGAGAATGATGAACTAGATTAATTTCTATCTCCGGTCACACAATGCATGTAGGGATTTCTCTATTCCTTGTGCATACACCTTGTGATAGCTTTTAAAATAATCCTTATATATGTCTAGGGTTATGAGAAAAGAAAACCTACACAAATACATATTGATATGCGTGTAATCAAATCTGAAAAGTCTAATTTTGTAATTCTTGACAGATATAGCTTGTGTCGAGCTTCAACATTAAATCTTGATAGATACAGCTTCTGTCGAGCTTTAATGAACAACACTTCTTCATTTGTTTCTTAAACAGATTTGCATGAATTTAACATTTGACTTGAACAACATGTCTCTTGAAGTCTTAAACCATTCTAGATCTACCCAATTACAAATAAAGTGCGTTTTGTCAAACAATAAGCCAATTTATGTCAAATATGTCCCTAACACATATATCATATATGTGAAGTAGAGCTATGATAAGTTTGGCAGACCTAGCAAACAAGTCGAGTCGGGTTGGTTTTAGGTCAAGTTAATCAGATTATAAGTCATTTTGGGTTCATATTATAAATGATTCATCTTAAACAGATACAAGCAGGCCAGATCAATTTGGTTACAAATTACCCTTATTTTTTCACATGTAGAAAAATAAATAAATAAGATTATATATATTGTCTTTACCTTACTCTTAATGCAAATTAGAGAACAATTATTAATATACTAATAAATAAAGGTTAAATAATTATATATAAATTCTTAGTTTACTTAATCTATAGTTCGCTAATGATATCATCACCATAAAAGAACCAAAAAAAAAAAAAAAAAAAAAATTCAAATGTCTTGGATCATAATTTTTCTTGTTTTTAGTTATGGCATATCATCACCATAAATGCAAAATGTCCATGTGAAAGTATTAAGAATGAATATACTATACATTTTAATATAGAACTATGAGGAATTTAAGAGCATGAGCACCAACTATGGTTTCTTCTAAATCAAGAAATAGATCCATTTTAAACTAGGATGGTCATTTTCCTATATTTAGAGAATTTAGGACTGGCCTTACAATAATGATAATGATGCAATAACAAGCTTAGCTAAACTAATTAAGTCTCTTTTTTGTTGAATAAAATATATGGGGTTCAAATCCCACCTACATTAAAAACCAATTTATGTTTTTGCCTAATGATAAAAAGCAATATTAATCTCAAAGTGGGTTTCATATATAAGTTGAAATTCTATTGCATGTATTTGAAAAAAATAATATAATATAAAATAAAATAAAAAAGATCGCTTGAAAAATGGGTCAACTAGTTTAAATAATCACAAAATCATGTTTGCTAATTTAACCCATTGATCAATTCAGTTGGAATCAACCAGACAATAGTCAACCAAGAAAATTAATTTCCATTAATTACTACAACAACATATGCTTCTTAATCAAATAAACACTTAACCTGATCCTCAACAGGTTAGAAAGCTTAGTATGGTTTAAGTTTAACATTTAGATTTATTAAAATTGTTTGCTTGCCTGCAAATCAACTGTAGTAGGGTTCTTATGTCCTTCTAGACCAGAGTAACGTAATTTTTCAAATCATATGGTCAATGGTTATAGATCTAGAATGATTTAACAGTGGCCCAAGCAAGCGAACAAATACAAATTGATAGGTAGCTCTTAATCAGAAACAATACTTAGCGTTTCCCATAAGCAGTTGGTCATTAAATAAAAGACTTTTACAAACAGCAGCTATTTTAAAGTTTAAACACATACATGCCAATTAAGGAGTATAAATAATTTGTCTAACTTTTTGCTAGGGAGATAATACCTTGAAGAGCCTTTAATTAAATAGTTACTTTGTTTTTAAGTTATAACTAGTTGACACATCTCAGTGTTTTCAATGAAAATATCCACAGTTCAAATCCTCTCTCCCCCACCTATTAAATTATCAAAAAAAAAAAGAAAAAAGAAAAAAGAAAAAAGAAAAAGAAAAAAAGGTTTTTAGTGGACCAAAAGAGAGGAAAAAATAATAATCTTATTTAAACATTTTAATTTTGGATTATTGCCTTGATCCAATTAACTCAATTAATAAAAGTCATTTTACTTGAATAATTAAAGTACCTACTAATTTGAAGCTACTCATATTTTTAATGGACAGTTTAGAAGTTGGTAAGTCAATGTCACTTTGAAAATTGCTCATCTTTTCAATTGATCCATTAATATTGGAGGTTTAGAAAATTAATATGTTTTTCACAATCTAGCAAGTTGAAACTGCTCATATTTTCATTCTTTAGCTCAAGTGTATATTATGCCAAGAAAATTATTTCATTTATCTTTAAAAAAAAAAAAAAAAATCATTTTCATTGATTGTACATTGAGAATCTAGAACAAAATATTAATAATACTTAGCAAATACATACAAGTTTTTCTCTCCAAACCCCTCATATATATTTATTGTAGGGGTGAGGGCCCAAGATCGTATATTGGGCCTTGGGCTTCGTCCAAGGACATTGATAGGTCCGAAGAGGAGCGAATAGTTGTTAAATGTCCCCAGTTAAAGTCTCATAAGTAGGGAATAAATGAAAGGTTGTCCAAGGAAGAACTCCTCCTCGGATATGATGAATATAGTTCAAAGTATGTACTCAAGCAATTAGAGTGATCCTTCAAGAAGCTTCAATGATAAGGACATTCCTCATGAACATACGAGAAGGAGGGAAACCTAAAAATATCTAAGGGAAAGCTGTCACCACCGCATTAAATACACTGCAGCTACTTTTCTAGCCACATTTATGTGGGGAAGACCTCTGAACAGTGCTACTTTGGCTACCACAACTCACAGAAAACCAAAGAAGGTGTCTGATGGGACAAGTACTCAAGTAATGGCTTGGATGATTAACAGGTGTAGGATGAAGATAGTTTAAAAGAGGATATATAATGCGAAAGACTCTTCATGAAAGGGGATCGAAAAAAAGAGGGAGAAAAGACTGTAACAATCTAAATGATGTTGGTATCCATTTGTGATTGATTTATACAAGGGGGATCTCCTCGGACTGAAAATATATTAAGATCAAATAACTTATTTGTGTTTGACAGTTGTTCAAATTAAATCTATCCGTTGTTCAATTCATTAGAGCCTAGTTCTTTAACCCATTCTCTAAAAATTTATTGTATTGGGCTCATTGGGCCAACATCCCATACATTTAAGGCTTGGACTGTAAATCGAGACCCTATATTTATATTGAGTGTGAATTTTAAAAATTTAACCTTTGAATTGCATGTTCTTATTATATCCTTCATGCTTGCAAAATTTCAAGAAGATCAAAGATCAATTATGTTATCATCAAACAAATGTTTAGAACATATGGAATGAAATTTATTGATAGAATCATAAATAAATTTGATTGAAATTTGATATGCATGATTAGGAACATGAAATTCAACTATTAGATTTTCAAATTTCACATTCAAAAAAGAGATATATGGAAGCTTGAAGAGCTTTTCTCCAAACTAGTTTAAGGAGAAACTTTGTTCAGTGTTGATTATAACATGTTACTATGCATTTTGCCTTATCATAATTGGACCGAAATAACTAAATAGGACGAAAATGGACCAAAACGGACCAAATAAGACCGAATGGGTCGAAGTGGACTGAAATGGACTGAATGAACCAAACTAGACCAAACTGATCTAAAGTGGTTTTGAAATGTACCGTAATGGACCAAATTGGACCAAAGTAAAACGAACTGGAAAGAAATGGATTAAAATAGATTGAAATGTTACACTTCAACTTTTAGATATCATATAGATAAATAAATCCAATACAACTATTTCTATTTATGTTTTCAAAGGCAATAAGGACAAAAGGACAAATATATATGTGTGTGTGTGTGACCACAAAACCTAAGGTGCTCATTAAAAAGAGATTTGGATACTTTTAAGGGCACCTCTCTTTTTGGGTAAGTGTTGTGGAGTCGTCACTTATTTTTTATACAAAAAAATAAGAAAAAAATAAATACAAATTGACAGTTTTTAGACCCCTTAAAACAATTGATTTAACCTAGTTAATTAGCCAAGTTGTTACTTAGTCCAAATTCCAAGTCTAGGTTATCACAATCAAACAATCATATCATGCATAATAGCGGAAAATAAATAAGACAATGATATGATCACCTAGGAAAACCAAACCGGTAAAAAACCTGAGGAGGATTTAACCTAGCTATCCTCAAGGTAAAAAGCAAATCCACTAGAAAGAATCGAAGTTCATACAAAAGGACTTACAAGCACCCCCGCTCGACTTCCTAATGCTACCAACCAGTAGAACTTACTAACACGACCACGTGTAAGCTCCGAATCTACGGACTCCTTTTTTGGATTCCCACCAGCTACAAGCACCCCCGCTTGTGTATTCTTTAAGCTTTAATGATAGCAACTGTTTTGATCATTAAGGTGTAGAGAATATCTCTTCCTTGAAAACCCTAAGTTTGTGTAAAGGAAAGCTCCTCTAGATCTCACAAGAGATTTACACAAACCGCAATATGAGCAACCTTTAGAGAGCCTTTGGGTACAAAACCCTAAAAATAAAAAGAGGCACAAGAGGCACTCTAATCTCTCTAAAAACAACTTAAAAAAATGTTCTAGGGTTTCCCTTATATATAGGAGAGTTTTACTTGAACCCTAATACGTTTAAGTAGAGTTTGGGCTGAACTGGAACTCTGCAGAAAAATAAATCTGCACGTGGTTCGATCAATCGAGTCTAATTTTCGATCGATCGAGCCTTGCAGATTTAGTCCAATAAATTCTGCAATCACTCGATTCCAATTTCACAAATAAACATACTTTGAGCAAGCCTAAACCTAGACTCTATGTTTTGATCATGATTTGCCAACATAATACAAATTGAAGTTCTAATACATTAGTTCCTAATTTCTTAGAACCTAACACAAATTACTTGCTCAGAATACTTCGACTATCATTGATTGAATAAAGAAAAGTACAATTTTGGTAAATTAAACCTTACAAGGCTTTGAGTCCTAGTTACAACCTATGCAAAAGAATACAAAACTTTTGGTCCTAGTTACAATCTACCAAAATTAAAAAGAAAGACAAAGCATAGGTCTACCTATCCAAAAGAACTAAGTTTAGAGGCTAGGTTACGAAATGGGAAGGTGTTAGGCACCCATTTCGCCTAGACAAAGTCTGGTCTTCTAGACTCTAATGACTAATATACCATTTTTGCATGATATGAATGATATGTTGAACATACATGACACACTTAACCAACACTAAGTCACATAAATCTATCTTATGAATGTATCCAATTTTTTAGAAAAATTCAGATTTGCTTTGTAAATTAAAAAATTTTGAGATTTGTAAAGAAAACTTAGATCAATTTTTGTGTAAATAAAAAATTAGATTTGTAAGGAAAATCAGATTTGTTTTTATGTAAAGAAAGGAACAAGATTTTTGTAAAAAATGTCAAATTTGTTTTAATTTAAATAAAAAGAACTAGGTTTTTACTAAAAAATATCAGATTTGTTTTGGAACAAAGCTAAAAATGGTGAATTTTATTAAGAAAAATCATATCTGTTTTGTGAATAAGAAAATCTAGATTTGTAGAGAAAAAATCAGATCTTTTTTTTTTTAATGAATAAAATAAGAAAGAGATTTTTTTTTTTTTTTTTTCTTAGAAAAGGAACTACACTCATGAAAATAAATCTATGTTACAGGCATCAAACAAAAACCATCTCAATTTTTAACTTTTTCTTTTAAATTCCAAAAATCTGCTATTTTTGTACAAAGAAAATTTTCTCAAAAAGATTAGATCTGTATTTAATGAAAATACAGATAAGTTTTGATGTGTAAAAAACATCAGATCTGTATTTAAAGAAAATACAGATCTGTTTTGATGTGCAAAAAAAAAAAAAAATTAGATCCGTATTTAAGGAAAATACAGATTTGTTATTGTATGTTAAAAAATCATATCTGAAAATTTCAGATCAGTTTTATTTATTTATTTATTTATTTTTAATTAGCAAATTTTTGAGACTCAAAAGAGAAATCATAAAAACAAAAATATACTAAGAACATGTTTTAAAGAAAAGTTTAACAACATGTGGCAACAACATCAGAAATCAAAAATAATAAAAGCATCCTAAAGCTATTCATGCATCATCAAGAAGAACTAATGAAAAGGAATAGAAGAAGAAAAGAAAAACTACCTCTTGCATGAGCGTGCTCTTTTTAGTGAAGGAATATTTAAGGTTCAAAGAAATTTATTCCATTCTCTTTGAAACCTAAAATATTTTGCTTACAGAAAAGAAATCCCTAATGCCAGAGCTTCTAGAACGTCTTTAACGTAAGAGGGAAAAGAAAAGAAGAAAAGAGCCAAAAATAGGGGGGGGTCAGAGAATGTGAAAACTGTGCTGAATTTTGAGATGTAGCCTCTATTTATAAAGGCTGAGATGTTCGAAAAATTAGCTAAATGATTAGAATACAAACTGGAACGCGTCCTTATCTCTTAAAAATCGAAAAGGATGTGTTTTTATCTCAATCCAAGTGCCCTCAGGCCGGGGCCCACATTTGTGCGAATTGGCACTTGAAAACTGCCAGTCGGCACTCCAAAAGTGCCAAATGGCCCTTTTAGGTGCCGGTCCTGTGTTTGAGTTTTGGTCCACTTTGGACTCATTTTTTGAGGTTTTTTGAGCTGGGATTTGCACTTAGATGTGTTTTTAATCCATATTCTGAAAATTAAACCCCTTTTCTGATGATTCAGGTCTTTTCAGCAATGATTATCTTCTAGATAAATAGTTCAAACAGTCTTGATTATCCACAATTTTGTAGTTATCTAATTACCCTCTTTTATTCCCATGCAAGTAAACCTATTTTTGGCACTAACTATCAACTAACCACAAATTATTTAATTAATTTTAATTGTCTAGCCAATCAAAATTAATTTAAATTAATCATGCATGGTTGTTTTACCTAAACAAAACGCATGCAAACCGTGCAAACTTGACCATGTGATATCTTGCAATCTAATGGTCTGATTTGAAAATTGGGCATACCATCGCGACCATTAAAACCTCAAGATCATTTTTATGATATGCAATGAATGAACTAATGCATGTAATGCAAACATGAATTTTGGGTATATGAATGGTCATTCTATCCATCTTCTTTGATTAAATTATGGGTGCAAAATCGAGTGTCTACAATATATATTATAACAAGCAAACATAATCCAAAAATAAATCTATATACAAATTTTTCCCTACTTAATTCTACACTTGTATGCCATGCTTCAATTGATCATGTAAATTCTACCTCAGCAATTTCATATAACGTATTTGCAATAGCAATTTCATATTGAATCAATATCTTAGAGTCATTTGTGATGTTATATCTCTTCCCAAAAATACTTATTGTATTGTACAATTCAAACATTGTTGGCCTCTAACTTGGAAAGGGCTTTAGACAAGTAAATGCAATTCTAAAGAACTAAAAGATTTCACCATCAAATCCTCAGCCAATCAAAGATTTATCAACGACACTGTAGACATCAGAAAAACTTGTCAAAAGATGAGTAATCCAATCAACCAAACTCTCATTCAAATTGTTTGGATAATTATTGATTTGAATGGATTCCTTCCCTATAATTAGCTCAATAAGCAAAACTCCAAAGTCAGAGACATCCCTTTTAACAAAACCTAACTCCCAAACCCCACTGTCTACGAAAGTGATATTGCTCGAATCAATGTTAGTTGAATTCATGAACATTATCTGCATAACTTGGAATTTTTGTGCCTCCAAAATTTGATATCTTTGGCTCAAAAGTCATATCAAGTAAGATAGAGCTTGAATTCAAGTTAAGATGGACTACTTTGAAATTACACTTATGGTGAAGCCATGGTAAGCCTCTTGCTATCCCAGTGGCAATTTTAATCCTCAAAGGCCAATCCAAGATCTTATCCATGCTCTCCCCTGCATGTAGCCAATCATAAAGATTACAATTCGATATATATTTGTACACTAGAAGTTTTTCCTTCCTTTCTCTGCAAAATCCCAAGATGGGAACTAAGTTATTGTATTTCAATGTACCAAGAGCCAATAACTCTGAAATGAACTGCTTCTCAAATGATCGACAACCATATAACCTCTTAACTGGAAGGGTGAACCATTTGGAAGCACTGCCTTGTCCATCATCCCGATCTTTCCCAACTCAATGGAATTGTTTGTGCTGAAATTGCTAGTTGCCTCACTGAATTTTGTAAAGTTCATCCTTGGAACCATTTCCTCCAACTTATATATCTGTGAATCAAATTATTTGCCATTTTGCGTTATTATTAACGATATATTTCAACAAAATTGAACAAATAGATGTTTCTTATAATTATTTATGCCTAATTATTTCAATTACCCAAAAAAACCATCATATTCCCACCACCCCACCACCACCTTTGCCGGCAGCCACTACTGTCACAGCCAATCACCACCACCAAGCCTACAACCTCCAATGAAACTCGTCACTCTTCCACTTTTGTCCCTCCCAAACCCATGAAGAAGATGGCAACTGGAGCAAAAATATATGGCCTCTATACGGTGGCAACCCATTGTGTTGTTTGGTTGTACTGATTTGGGTCAAGGTTATTGCAGATGGTTGCAATTAATGGTTTGTGAGATTACGTGATGATCTTTGCAGGTGAGTCACGGAGATCGTGGTTGGACAGTTTCGAACCCAAAGTACTAGTTAAGACCGTTTTAGGCTAGGGATGAAGCAAATGGATTCAACATAGAACGCAATAAAAGAATTACTCTGACACGTTATTATCCTTTAGAAGAGATTAAAATTATCTCTTAACTCATATCACTTGGCTGCCGGCAAAGGTGGGGATGGGGCTGTGGGAATACGATGAGATTTTTTAATGTTTATTTATTTTAGGTAATTGAAATAATAAGACATAAATTTAGCATTTAATTAAGTAAATGGACATGTAGCATATTTTTATTTGTGGAGGATAGAGTGAAACAGGAAGAATGAGACAGAAAATTTGGACTCATTGTTGTAATCTTAAAATATTATACAATTTTTCTTAACATAACTAATGTCTTAGTTATAATGTATAGAGGGAGAAAATGGGCAATTACCCTTTTTTGGAAAATTAAACATACGTTTGCCCTCTTTCTGAAACTAAATAGGGAAGTGCCCCTGTTTTGTAACTCGACAATTGAAAAATCGAGTTTTAATGAATAACTCGATATTTGTATAGTCGAGTTAGTCTGACACTTCGAATTTTTCCCAATTAAAAAATGTTTGTGCAGACGGACATAACTCGAGAAACTAGAAATCGAGTTATTCTCAGCGGTTTGAATCAATAGGACCCTAACGTCTCACAACGCTATTCAGTCACTCGCTCTCCCTGTACACTCTCTTTCCCTCGCTCTCTGCCATCACTCTCTCTCCACACTCTGTCTCTCTCGCTCTGCGATCAGGCTTCCCCACTCTTCCTCGAGTCTCCATCAGTCGTCGTTGGTTCCCGCCGCCGCTGATTACAGGTACGGTCCTCTCCCTCTGAAATATTTTCTGATGTTGGTTAATGTTAGGTTGCGTTTTGTGTTGTGTGGGATTTTGATTATTTTGTTGAACCCTGACCAGAAGTAGTAAATTTACTAATGAAGATGAGAATTTTGTTGCAATGATGATTTTCTCATTAATGAGTTTAAATGTGCTTGGGGTTTTGATGAGGGGTTTTGGCAAATCGAGTGGTGTTATAACTTATATTTTCATAAATAGTTAATTAATAATTATCCTAAGCTTTAAGAAGTGATTTAAATAGTTCTGAAATAATTTTTTTTATGGCAAGTTCTTATTTATTTAAGAAGTGATGTTGAAAATCTTGTGCTCTTGTGCTCAAAATATAATGTCTTACTGAATCTATGCT
This sequence comes from Quercus engelmannii, assembly GCA_029955605.1. Lineage (NCBI taxonomy): Eukaryota > Viridiplantae > Streptophyta > Magnoliopsida > Fagales > Fagaceae > Quercus > Quercus engelmannii. Next base: position 58,529,867 of record JARPSG010000006.1, on the reverse strand, counting down.
TTTATTTTATATTAAATGTGGTTTACTTGTTAGAAAATTGCTAACAATGTATTTGCTGCCATGTCAGATATGCAGGCACTAGATAGAGTGCGGCCTGGACCCGATGTGGATACCCAGTTGGCCCAGCAGCCGAATCATCGGTCAAGTCCGCTTTGGAGTTGCGCCGCTGACGAGGTATGTAGTAGTATTATTAATACATGTTTGTTTTATAATTACTTCGTGTTTAATCTCCTAACACAATACTCGTCCGTGTGCAGGAGGTGCCTGGCATGATAAAGGTTCGACGCCGTAAATGTGTATTGCCACAGGGTGGGTTAGATCCACGTATCATGCAACACATAGATGCAGCAGGGTTGACTGGTTTATTCAAGGTTCCTGATATGGAGGTCGACCACGCCTTGATCACGGCATTGGTTGAACGGTGGCGTCCGGAGACGCACACGTTCCACTTACCCCATGGAGAAATGGGTATCACCTTGCAAGATATGGAGGTGATGCTGGGGCTTCCAGTGGATGGGTTGCCTGTCACTGGGAAGACAGACTACATTTGGAGTGAGCTGTGCGAACAGTTGTTGGGCCATAAACCTCCACCCCCGATACCAAACTCAAACAAGTCTACCCTTGCTGGGGCGAGGATAAGATACACCTGGCTTGATGCACAGTTTGCTGAGCCCTTAGTTGTGGACGCTGCTGACGAAGTCGTGCAGCAACATGCCCGCTACCACCTACTTGTACGGATGGGGGCCCTCTTGTTCATGGACAGGTCTGCGGACCGGGTCTCACTGCTGCCTCTGCAGTTGCTCAACCCAGTCAGCAATGCAAGACGGTATAGCTGGGGTAGTGCAGCATTGGCCTGGCTGTATAGGCAACTTTGTGGTGCATCGAAGAAGGATGCGATGCAGATTGGAGGAGCACTGTTGTTGGTGCAGCTATGGGCCTATTCAAGGTTCACACAATTATGCCCTGTTGTGAGGCCACCTCTACCGCCAGTGCACTCAGGGCCCCTTGCCATTAGGTACGTTCATTGAGTTCTCGTTATTTGTCTCTTTCATATAATTAAAAATATGCCAAACTAACAAACGAAAAAAACTTATCAATGCTTAGTATATGGATGTGAAATATAAAAGCAAAGTTTGTTAAATGTAAGGTTCAGTAATGAGCATTTGTCGACACCTCATGTTTGGTAGGTGGAGCGGGCCAAAATGCACCGCAGAGCATGCCACACACGTCCTTGCTGCGTACCGGGCGTCGCTGGCTACAGTACGGGCCGAGCAGGTATTCGGTTAATTTAGTTTGAATTCTTATGACCACGTTTCCCTCAATTCTTATGACTACGGGCCGAGCACGTTTCCCTCAAATGCACCGCACATGCTTTTATTTTCGTTTCCCTCAATTTTTATTTTATTTTGAATTCTTGGATTGTTGTAGGAATGAGTTGATTTCATAATACCATCCAATCATTTTGTTTGATACTTGGATTTCCATCCCATCATTTAACTCAATTGGAATGTCCATCGTGAACTACTTCACATTAGAACTTCCATTCGTAGCACCTGCATGAATACTTGCTTGAATGTTAAATCAAAGGGTTTTTTCCAAATTGGGTTGGATTGAAGGGTTTTTTCCAATGCAACCCAACTCACATGACTCAGGTTAAGTTGGGTTAAATCAATGGGTTATATATAGATTTAGTCATATATATATAAAGTAGAATTTGGCTATATTCTTCATTATGTACGGAAACGTTTGTGATTTACACCGAAAAAAAAAAAAAAACACAGAATAAATTGTCCCTTTTCCAATGGGTTAAGTTGGGTTAAATCAATGGGTTATATATAGATTTAGTCATATATATATAAAGTAGAATTTGGCTATATTCTTCATTATGTACGGAAACATTTGTGATTTACACCGAAAAAAAAAAAAAAACACAGAATAAATTGTCCCTTTTCCAATGGGTTAAGTTGGGTTAAATCAATGGGTTATATATAGATTTAGTCATATATATATAAAGTAGAATTTGGCTATATTCTTCATTATGTACGGAAACGTTTGTGATTTACACCGAAAAAAAAAAAAAAAACACAGAAAAAATTGTCCCTTTTCCAATGGGTTAAGTTGGGTTAAATCAATGGGTTATATATAGATTTAGTCATATATATATATAAAGTAGAATTTGGCTATATTCTTCAGTGAGTTCAAACTTGTGTTGCAACCAAAAAACAGAAACTCCACCAATTGTTACAAATGTCATTAAGCTGATGCAATGAAGAGAAGACGCACATATTGGATTATGTAATTGGTTATAATTCAATGAGAAATGAATTTACGTAATAGTATACCAAAGATAATTAGATTTGTCTTTGGTTGTATTTGTGTGCTCAAGTAATTCATTTGATTTTAATGATGCATCTTCGAAACTAACGATGACATCTTTAAATTCCCTCCAGCTACTAACTGAATCAAAAGTTTGTGTTCATTTTCTGATTATGTGATTATACACCGTTTCAACCTATTTAACATGAGAAAATAGAACTTTTAGCCTGCTATGAAAATGAACTAAAAAATTTGAAAACAATATTTCTTAAGACTTTATATAAGGCGAATGATTGTAAACGCAGAAGATATCAATTAAATTCTAAACAACAAATTTCCTACTATAAACTTGACAAATATGGGTCTTTTCAGAACAAGGGAATCAAGGCATATTAGAATACAAATGATATTTTCAAAACGCATGGCCCCTGGGCAAGGATGACACTTCTAAATCGAGAAATGGTCCAAATTTTTTTCTTTCCCTAATCCTTGCGTGAATTCTGCTTCACTGTCTTCTTCGTTGTTTTTGCACTTTCTGCTTCTTTACATGCGTTTTGGAGTCTTGCTCAACAGGTTAGCCCAGACTTGTGCTCATAATTCTTTTAGAGAGAGTTTGAATCTTTGATAGTCGTTATACTTCAATATATTAAAGCTTTAAAATAGGAATTTTTTTTAGAACTGTTGAAGCTTATTAATATTTCACACCTTCTGGATTCGCTATAGTTTTGGTGGTTGACTTAGATATGACCACAATTATATTCCAGATTTTCGTTGAATTAAATTTGCTGAGTTAGAGCTTCTCTTCACTGTTGTAATAGTTGGCTGTTAAATCTCATAAAATGATAAAATTCTTTAAATTTAGAACGTTGGGAAAGCTGCAAATGTTAAACTACGAAAATTTTATCTAATTATTGTGTAATCATGACATGAGAGCAAAAATATAACCCCAATTTGCATTTTTGGCCTAAGTACAGAAACAGAGGGAATGATGACATTATTGATCATTGGCCCGTAAAACACATGATCACTTCTCTGGCTTTCATTGAAATTTGAAATTAAGCAAACTAAAGGATGGAGTTACTCCCTATTTAGTTTCAGAAAGAGGGCAAACGTATGTTTAATTTCCCAAAAAAGGGTAATTGCCCATTTTCTCCCTGACTCCTATAATGATATATTCAGGAATTGCCACTGCCAAGCTGGCTGTTCTCCACCCATGTCACTGGAATTAAGTTACTTGGTCATTTCTCCAAAAGATCTATCAAAGATCAACTCTACACTTTTCTGAAGAATCATATTCTGCATACTCATTGATTTTGACCTCCATTACCTACATGACCTATGGTACATGAACAAATCATCCCTTCTTTCTCTCGGAACAAATCGTCCCTTCTTTCTCTCTAATCTATTTTTACCAAGAGATCTATTAAGGATCAATTCTACACTTCTCTGAAGAATCATATTCTAAAGACTAATTGAATATGAACTCCATGACCTACATGAACAAATTGTCCCCTCTTTAGTAAAATTAGTTTTGTACGTGATGGTGCTCTCAGCAAAGCCAGATTAAAAATAAGTTCCTTTATAACACACTTTTTTGGGTGTTCACATTTTTTTGGCCAGCTATATATGCATCATTCTTTTTTCAAGGCTATTGTTGACAAATCATTGTGTGGCACAGACGGTTCACTTTGTTCTGCATGAGCATCTATGCATACAAAAAACACAATGACACCTGATTACAGTGACCAAAAGCTAGCAACAGTAAATTTTGCAAGCTTTATTAATTCCAGTATATCTCATGATAGAATCGCAGAAAGAAACTCTAGTAATGAAACTATTCTTCGCTCATATAAGTGTACTTTTTCTTTTAAATATCTAGGGGAAAAATTAAACAATTTAATTTGAAAAAACACCCTCCTGAACACCATAACAGCTCTATTTTGGTGCCTCTATCTGATCTAAGGTAGACAAGAAATGTGCCGTAGGCATGAGTAATTGAATTTTAAATTGGGATTTCATTTTGAGCTCCATCTGGCTCATGAAGCAGCAATTAGCTTTGTTAAGGAAACATTTCGTCAAAGTAATGAATAGAAAGCCTAGGAATATGGGTTTCAGGAAGACGTTTTAACCTTCATATATATCCTTTTCCTAACAGATCTGCAACAAGCCTTACAGAACAATGATGAACTTTAGAGTTGTTGTGACAAAGTAATCGGAGAAAATGTAACCCCAATTTGCATTTTTGGCCTAAGTACAGAAACAGAGGGAATGATGACATTATTGATCATTGGCCCGTAAAACACATGATCACTTCTCTGGCTTTCATTGAAATTTGAAATTAAGCAAACTAAAGGATGGAGTTACTCTGCCTTGAATGTCATAGAGTGACCATAGGCTACGCCATTGCCATAGCTTGTCCTTGTCCAATGCTGGACTGTTGTCATTGCTTGGGTCCACACTGTGAAATTTCCAGAATATAAAGCCGTTAGTGCCCCCCCACTAGGAACTCGAGAGTCCAGGGTATAGGTTAAACCCTTTGTGAGATTTGGGGTTGTTTAGGATGCCAGAGTGAGCACCGAAGATAGTCTCAATTGTTGCTTTGCCTTCAAAAACTTACTAATGTTTGGAGTTTATGCATTTCACTACCCCGTTTGGGATGTTCTAGTTGATGGTGTTTTCATAGGTAGTCAATGTGAATCTAAGCTCTTTACATTGACTACAAGGTGCCACTGGTGCTGCAGGTGGTTTTAGTGTGTGAGCTCCATTTGGGCATAGATATAAGTTTCATAGGTACGATCGAACTCTCTTCGCTAGAAGTTTCATATGTACAATTGCACCAGATTACTATCACGCTCTACTTTAGTTGGTTGTTTTTGCATATAGTCTCAATATATGCTACAAATTTGATTAAACAAATAAAATTTAAGCTTGTACGGTTTGTAATTAAGCTTGTGAAATCACTTGTAATTAATTAATAAAATGTTATGAGCTTAAAACCATAGTTATTGCTTTGCCTAATAAGTAGACAATTTAGTATTTCTTCTTCTAACATAGGGGTATCCAGGATTACAAACATTGTTATTGTGATGCAAAAAACATTGTTACATTGTAAGTTATAAATTACCTTTGCTGAATTGAAGGTTATATTTTTACAGTCTAGTAGAATACTGTTTGACTTCGATTTACGTATTCAAGTGGTATATTTTGAACATGCACAGCCTCGATTGTCTTCTTGGAAAACAATGGCCTAAGTTTAAAGAAACAAATAATTGTTAATCAGTGATATATGAGAAAACATAGGTTACACGCTTGACATTACCTCTTGTTGTTGACCTAAATGAAAAGTTAGTTCGTGCTCCTTGCACCAAAGTTGGAGAGCACAATTTAATTGCAGCATGCAACTCCTTAAGTTGTCCCCACTTTAGTTGTCCCCACTTTAGTTGCCTTAATAGTCCTAAAATTATTAAAAGCTATGGATTATTAACGAGTAGTTTATTCATATAATTTTAGAAGCGTGCAAAATATGCTGCTCACCATATTCTTCAAGAGGAATGTAATTTTAGACATTGACATGATTAGTTTGAGATAACTAAAAGGCTTACGTAATTTCCAACACAAAAATTTATAAGAAATATATATTTACATAGAAATATAATAACAGTATTTGATGAGGATCATACCATGTAATAATTTACGTAGCTTCCATATCTTGCAATATAAAGTGCTACTTGAAATGCAATGTCTGCAGTAGACCTTATAATAGTCATTTTGTTCTCATTCATTGAAACATTGTTAATGACTAATGCAATTAATGTAGCACAATATTTCTATTACGATAAAAAGATTTTGCGAAATCATCAACTTGGATTCATCTTACAGCCATAAGGATGCTCTAGTGTTGATACACTCTAAGTTTGGTTCAGATTGAAAACCCTAGTATTTGATGGTGTCAGTTAGCTTTGAACCCTGTCCAGCATATGAACATGGGGCTGAAAATGGAAATAGACTAGAACAACCTAGCTGCATTGTCTAATATTTTTTGCAGGTCAATTTTGTTGTTCTTTTACTTTCTGCCCAATAATCCCTGAAGATTTTGTGTACGACTAGAAGCAAGAAATTCCATGCTTTGCATATTACATATCACAAACATAATGTTAAATTAGTATGATGTCTCACTATCACAAACATAATCTACTTATGCAGATTGTATGGGAGCCGTACACGCATACGCTAGGCTCCCTACCTGCGTATTGCACTGCTGGGCAGCATATTTGGAGGGCCGAGGTGCCGTTGATATTCTTTTGGATAGTGGAGTGGCATCATCCTCAGCGAGTCCTCCGTCAGTTTGGGATGAAGCAACCAGTTCCAAGTGTCGTGGATACGTCAACTACCCTTCACAAGATATCCCTTCAGGGTAAATGGGAGAAGAACTGGGAGGTAGAACATGATCCCTTTATTCGGCAATGGGCCAACCGAGTGAATGTAGTTCGCGGGTCCGATCTCCTAGACGATGATGATACGTATCTCGTTGAGTACATGATGTGGTACAATCGCCACACAAGGCGGTACATAACACCAGATTCTGCGTATTGGGAACTCATGGTGAGGCAACAATTCCTATTTTATGGATGAAACCATTGTTGGATTAAATATCCTCAGCAGCTTTATCATGCATGCAAAAGTCCACAATAATTATCGTTGTTACATCTCTATAAGTTTCTCTGTCATTTTGTTTTAAAGTCAAAAAATACTGCATGACATGTCATTATGTTTTAAAGTCAAAATACTGCATGATTTAAGTTCATAACAAACTGAATTTGTTTTGATCCAATTTGTTTGCACGAGGAATGGTTAATGGGCAATGACGAATGATGACCACACCTTTGTTCATATAATTACATTCAACTTTTACAAAGGGTGGGTTGGGTTGGGTTTTATTGTATTTTATTTTATTTTTTGTTTATTTCTTTTTGTTTTTGGTTGGCTTGTACTTTAAAATGGACGGTGCAACTTTGTGTAGTAGTGATAAATTCACATTTCATGATAGTTTAGATAGCCTTTCCTCCAGGACTGATTAATGTATTACATATTCCTTGATAGATATGACCTCTAGGATTGGGAAGTCCCTTACTAAACTGTTGGTAGAATGCAATTCCCAACAGCTTAAAGGTCATTTAAAATCTTGCAAGTATGCAGCAAGGAGATGTGCATTTATACTAGATTCAAGTATGATATATGTGTGCATGATTTTCGTACTTCCCTTAATTGAAACTTGAAGCTTGCGTTTGATATTTTCAATTCATTTGATTTGGGCGTGTACGTTAGGAAATAATAACTTCTAAATATGTGTCCTGGTTGCAATGTGATATTAATGGAGTTGTAAATCTGGTGAAGCCTAGATACAGAAGTGAAATTATGATAATTTCACTTATGCTAAGATTGAACTTATGTACAACCAACTATACGTGTTTTTTAGAAGTATTATCTCAATGTTTAGATTGCATAGCGATAAACATAACAGGAAACTGAAAATTCCTGAGTGTTGGAAAAGAACTATAAATTTTTGCACATGGGGGGCCAACCCCTACTTTTATACACCGTCTTTTTAAAGATGCTTCATAATTATAAGTAATATAATTAGCTATGTTTGCTACTTTTTCTTTTGATTTTGGAACAGATTTATCCAAGTTTTGCATCATACTTGCGTTCTTGCTTTTATGACGCCCTTGTTTTGTAGGTTCGGACGATGATTAGGTCTATACAGAGGTGCGATGAAGGTTCTGACATGCACACTGACCTTACATTTACACTAGAGCTTGTGGAGGAGCTAGGCCGACTTAAATTGGCGAATGCGCTTGCAGAAGCAGTTGACATTGATACACAGGCCGCAGTTCGTGGCGGGCAACGTGGTGGGTCTCGTGGGGGTGGACATCGTGGAGGTGGTCAAGCTGGTCGCAGCCGTACGACCGAGTTGGCTCCCATCTACGAGGAAGGGAATGAGGAGGGTGTAGAAGAGGCATGGCTTGGCACTGATTGGGTACTGTCTGATGACGACGGCAGGACACCGCGATGTACGCCTGGCGATGGTGCTGGGCCATCCCATACCGTCGATCATCAGGGCACTGTTCCAGCCCACACTACATCCCATGGTGCTAGCACGGACTTTGAGGGCCCTCCTCGTATGTCGCCCCCAGTTTTCAGTGGATCTGCCCATGATGGTGGATGCATATTTGTCCCCACACCAGGCATGCCCACCCCACCTCTAGTGCATGTGGACCCCACCATGTCAGCTCCATCTCAAACCCCCCACGGAGAGGCTGTACAGATTGAGCAGATACCGGCTGAGGACATTGAGCCGGTGGAGGCTTTGCGGAGATCGCGACGCCCGCGTGCGCATGCTCCCGATTGCGGGACCGGTGATGGTATGTACTTCGTCTACACTGCCCATCTTCTTGAGCTACTTGTACTGTGCATTTGATTGAATATGTTAATTTAATTATGCTGTTGTGTCTGATGAAACAGGTAAGATTAGACCTGTCAGGGCATATGGGCGGAAACGAAAAGATCATTAAATGCCTTAGTGTATGCTTATACTTCCTGCCTATAGGTGACTGCATAGTTACGTTTCACTTTTCGTCGAAAGTCGTATTTTTTTGTTTAGACCTAACTGCAATGGTGGACACGAAAAGGCCTAACTGTGTGCTTATTCTTCATGTGTATAGGTGACTGGAATAAGCATGCAAAATGTTCTACTAATTGGGGAGAATCTTGGTGGCTGTGCATCTATTTCTGGATCATCGCTTGGGGAGAATACTGGCTGTCAATGTGTTTGTTGTCAAGAAATTGATATTTTGGAGAAAACCCAAAAGGCGTATTGTATTTATTGATGTATTAGGAAGTTTTTCTGCACTTGGAGTTTTGATTGCAATTTGACAAATGTCTGGAATGGTATTCATTTGAAGCCAAACTTTCTTGTGTTTTTGTATGTTGTTAGCTACAGTAAAGTGGGTTGTAAGAGAGTAATTTGTTTTTTTATTTTTGTTATTTTTGTGAGAAACAAATGTGTGGTATTGTTGATAAGCAAGAAGAAGTAAGTTGGTACTTTCTGTAAAAGAGTTCGATGACGAAGTTTATGCGGATCAATGGTAGAACCAACTCCTTTGTAGCAAATCATTTATCCGAGTCTCTACAATGCTTGGCTAGGTATGTGTCTCTCTCCTAATTTTCTGATTCGCCTTCCCTACAATTCCTAGATTGGTACATCCTCCTTCCCATTTTCTTATTTTTAATCTCCTTTAAATTCCCTCCTCTCTAGAATGATTAGATCTGTGTACATCTGATTACAAGTTCGTTAGTAGGAACAAATAAAAATAGAATTTATGTTTTTTTTTTCTGAGTTCTAGAGCAGCTCACAATATAACTTACCCAAAGCTGAAAACGGAAAAAATCTTAGTTATGTGTGCATGTTTTGTTCCTTTCGCTTCTTGGGGTTTGTAATTGTTATTTATCATTGTATATATTACCTTTTCATTTTGGTAGCAAATTGGGAACCCAATGAGAAACATTTAATTGATTATTGATTTTTTCATCGATTAGCCTTCTTATTTTATGATTTTCAGTATATATATATATATATATATATATATATATATATATATGTTGTGTGTGTCATTGGCCAATGAATCAAATCTTGTCCATCATTTGCTTTAATGAAATGATGGAGGCGTTAATGAAAAATTTGCATACTGTTTGAATGTTACTTTTATTGTTTGTGTATTGCCGTTTTTTGGGTTTGAATTATTATCTATGCTTACAAAGGTATATGCATTTTTCTCAATAATTTTCGGTTAGTATCTAATGTCTCCTTCACCACAGCACATTATGACGTTGGAGAAGTGGCCAACCTTTAGAATCCGTCAGAGGCTCATAAGGCAGCAATCCAAGCACTCATAAAGCTGCCTTCAGGCGAGCTTGTTACAGGTATAATATGATTCAGTAGATGACTGTTCTGCTAGATATTGTTTTAGATTTTGTTGGTAGTTGGAACTGGTTACATCAGATTGGAATGCATAGATCCAACTATGTCTTTCACTATGAACTTATGGGGTTCATTTTTATGCTACCACGATTTTAGGTTCAAGTGATACAACTTTCAAACTTTGGAGAGGAAGCAAATGTACACATACTCATATGTTTAGTGCATACAGGTATTTTTTCCATTTATTTGCCTTCATTGTGCTTTATATATATATATATATATCCTTATTTGCAATGTGTTGAAACCATGTGGGAATGAAAATAATTGTAGATTTTGCAAACTAACGATGCTGTAAAATTTTCTTCTTACATGTCTGTTTGGTGATCATCAAACATATTTTCTTTGAGCTTCCTGTAAGTTAGAAGTGGAAGAAGCATTTAATAAGACTTCTGATCTATAAGTTGGCATTAATTGACCAAACTGTTGACATGGGTAATCCTCATATGTTTAGTGCTTTACATGGTTTGATTGCTAAAAAATTTAGACATTATGATCCCTCTTTGTCTCCTGTGGAGTATTTGATGGGAAAGGAATGCTTGCACTTTTGACGGAAGTGAGATTGATTCTTGATTTGAAGTTGCTCTTCCGGACATTGTGATAGTGACATTGTATACATATTGTTCCTAAATATGTCGAGTTTTATATAGTAATGTATATAATAATTATTTTTGAGAATTCTTTTGGGAAATATGTATATAATCATTCTAAATAAGCGGACTAATCATTCATTACCAATCTGACTGGTTTTGTATTTATCTTCACATGATTGAGAGTTGTGTTATTTGCTTCAAACTTGGCTTTATAATATGGCTTTATATATCATTGATAAAACAGATCAAATATAGGCTGATGCACTTGTTCTGAGGGGGATCAGTTGCACATTTGAGGAAGGGCACAAAATACGTATTGTTGGCAGAATTGGCAGTGGGAAGACCACTCTGATAGAGATGAACCTGTTTTGTCCAGTGGAGCTAGCTAGAGGGAAGTTATAGTAATGTATTTATTGAAACCTGTAGTATTCCATGTAATGTTCACTTTTTACGTAACTTTTAAATTTTAAGTTTTCATTTTTTTTCTAATTCAGAATAATATTACAAGGTACATCATAATTTTAGGGTTTTATTTACTGTGTTTGGGATTTAAGAACCTTTATATAGCTGTGTTATTTGTTTTTTTAGTTCGTTGGTGTCAATTTTTATTCATGGTCATTTTGTTCTGGACTTCCTATATTGTGGCTATTAAAATTTTCAGAATTGACTTGAAGAATTTAGATAATTTTCTAATGTTGGACGATTTATCATGTATGAATAATTCCAATCCTATCTTTTTTAAACTTTGAATTTTCTTTGATTGGTATGGATTGCAGTGAATCCTCCAACGAGGAGGATTTCCAAATCGTTCATGTAGAGGTTATGCAATTCATTGTTGTTTTTTACGTCATGTAAATTCGTTAATCGTGGCTCATTGTGTATAAGCTGATCTAGTATTTTGTAACTACACAATAATGGACTGCAGTTCATCAAATAGACGGGGTACGACCAACGCTGACTGAATAGGATCAAATAAAGTAAATAGAATGTAGTACACCGATTTTCCTAGAAACCACAGTGGACTGAATAAGACCAAAGTAGATATAATGGACCGAATAAGACCAAAGTAGTCCAAAAACAAAAATATTAAGGTTATTTTTCTATATATACATATCTGCCAGTGAAACAATTGGAAAACGATGACAACAGATGACAACAGATAGTACTTGAAAGTATACACATATCTTACTAAATACCACAACAAGAAGTCGTACTTTTGCATTCATGCATCCGTACGTTGTCTCGTGGGTGCGTCAACTTCATCATCCCCCACAACATGAGCCACCACTTCATTCAACATGTTTGCACTCAACGTTGCGATCCTCCTTGCGTGGTCACGCTCCTCAATGGCAACTTCCAACTGATACCTTAACAAAGTGTGCCTAATGTCTCCATTGCCATAGTTGGTTCCTTCGCTTTGAGAAGTGCTATGTGGAGTTGAGGTTGATATGTTTGGAGTTTCCGACGATGTAGACGCACCACCATGCACGCCCATACCATTACCATGCAAGTACTCCATGTATGCAGCTTCGGCTTCCCTTCGATCTTTATATGATTTGTGATTGGCGTTCGGGAATTTATGAACTTGTCTACTCGCATCTAGCCAACTGTCGTATATGCCTGGAACACGACCGTTAAACACAACATAGGTTCGTCCCATCCTGCTCTACAAAAATGCAATGGTGGGAATTCTTTGCAGTAGAATGTGTGTTGCACCTTCTAACGTGTGAAGTGGGCTTTTGTAGAGGAAATGGGGCTAAAACTCGATTCTATAGAAATCGAGTTATAGCATGCGGAGTTACATGTAACTCGACTTCTTATTAACCGAGTTTCTGAAACTCCGTCATTTCAATATGTCTTGTCAACAGTAACTCGATTTATGTGGTATCGAGTTTTATATAAAATCGATTTCCATAATATCGAGTCATGTTGTCCCCCTCCCCAAACTTCCGAATCCATGCACGTGTCTGGCTCTATCTGTGTTGAAAACCTTCATTGTCTGGTCTCTGAAAAAGAAAGCCTATGAGGTGAACAAAGTTTGCTAACTCCTCTGCCATTTTCCTTGTCATTATTGCATCCTCACCAGGCGTGCTGTTGCTGTGGTCCCCTTCTTCTTTGTTCTGGCATATCTTCCCTGACAGGTATATATTCACTTACATAACTACTTATAAATGGATTGACTTACATAACTACTTATAATTTGGATTGCTTTCTACAACAGTGTTATTCTGACATTATGTGTGTGTATATATATACATAAATGTATGTATGTATAGATATATGTATATATAGACAAACGTACTTACCCATATCATAAGATGTATATGTGGCATTCCCAAATATATGTATATATGTACACACACACACACACACACACACACATATATATATATATATATATGTATGTATGTATATGCAAATATATGTAAATATAAACAAAGCTACCTACCCATATATGATCACATGTATATATATATATATATATATATATATATATATACACACACACACACATGTATAGGTATGTTTACATATAATGTATGTGCTTAGGGCACCAATTTTTTGAAACATTTTGTTAGGAATTGCAAAAACTGTTAATACATTGAAAATCCTGGAAAAAATTGTCCAACAAACGATTAATTATTGTGTGCTCTTATGACTTATGTGAGAATAATCTTATGTGTGTGTGTGTGTGTGTGATAGTGACATTGTATACATATTGTTCCTAAATATGTCGAGTTTTATATAGTAATGTATATAATAATTATTTTTGAGAATTCTTTTGGGAAATATGTATATAATCATTCTAAATAAACATATATATAAACAAACATTGTACGGTGAATTAATATGATGACATATGCATTCATTCATACATATTAACAATGATGTGTAATGTATACTGAGGTTTAAATTGTATGGCTCTTTTAGTTCTGAAAGTCTTTACTGTGTGGGTTTTGAAAAAGAAAGCCTGCGAGGTGAACAAGTTTTGCTGACCATTTTGCATTTTCCTACTCCATATTGCATCCTTACCAAGCGATATTACAAACACCCTAATTCAAGAACCTTGTGGCACGTCTCCCCTAAAAGGCCAATGTTTGTGTCGAAACGAATCAAGTGTGTACACCTATAATTAGGATAGCATCATAGTGCATCTGTAAAGATTAATTACTGTTGCATTAACATAACCCCCTATCTTCTGCATGATAACCACAATTAATTGTCCTTATCCAGGTCTGGCATGGGTCGTCATTGCTTCTACGTTTACTATGATGGGGAACAGTATTTCCATGACTTGCATGGGCTGTCCTATAAAGGCGAGTCAGTGAAGCAGAAGTTCATTGAGTTGAAATGGGGAACACACTTGAGAAAAATGCACCGAAAGATAATGGAAGCTCTACGGTTGGACAAGGAGTCACATAAGATATCCATTGTGTACCGTGCCCCCCAGATACTTGTGAGTACTCAGGTTGTCTACAACTCAAATCCGTTGGGTTGCAATGTTGACGTGGACATGATGTGGGCAGTGATTAAGCGGACCCCCCAGTTCATAGCGTCCGACTTGTATGTAACTGTTGAGGCTGTTGGGTTCCATGGTAGTGCAAGTTCACAGCATGCCAGTGGGGTGGAAGAGCCACACTCATTGTCGGTTGACGTGCATCCTCCCTTAGATTCCTCTTCCACGCCTTTCCCCTACAATAATCAACCATGTAGTGCGGTTGATCATTTGGACAACACCGAAGTGGTGGGCACCACCAATACACATGATGTGGGAGGGTCTACTCACACATATGAGCATGTCCAAGCTGATATGGACGGGGGAATTGATATTGATGCCAGCCGAGATGTGTATGAAGAGTTCATTGATACTGATGGACCAGTGGACGACGCGGAGGTCTTAGATGTACCACTGATTGAAAATAATGAGGAGGATTGCCTTACAACAGTTCCTATCCCAGAATGGTTCACTTCAAACACATGGGACAATATTAATGACCCATCACCTGCATTGGGTACAGGACATCTTACAAGTTGGCATAAAGATGACCACCCAGCAAGGGGGATGCTATTCAAGAATAAAGCCTCTGTTCAATATGTGTTGACCCTCTACTCTGTGGAGCATAATAAGCAATACAAGGTCATCAAGTCTGACACCAATAGGCTGGTAGTGCGGTGTAAGAATGAGGCATGTCTGTGGTCAATCCGGGCCAATTGCAGCAAGAAGCACGGGATGTGGGTTATCAGTACATGTAAGGGTCCCCATAGTTGCTCATCCCTCCAGCTACCAACTGATGGGCGGATGATGGATTCAAAGTTCATCTCCATTGCACTTGAGAAGTATGTACGGGAAGACCTAACCCGAAAGGTAAGGGACTTGCGTAGTATGTTGCATGCAAGGCATGGGCATGATGTAACTATGTACAAGGTTTGGGAAGCCAAACAGAAGGCAGTTGCACGTATTTACGGGGATTTTGACGAGTCGTACGCAGAATTGCCACGATTTCTAGCTGCATTGTCTGATGCAGATCCAGATACTGTGACCACATTAAAGTGTGACCCCCATGTCCCGGGGACTTGTATATTCAACTCCGCGTTTTGGGCTTTCGGTCCGTGTATTAGAGGGTTTAGGCATTGCAGGCCGGTGATAAGCATAGATGCAACGCACCTTTATGGCAAGTACAAAGGAAAGTTGTTGATAGCAATGGCAACAGATGGTAACAACGAGGTTTATCCACTCGCATTTGCCGTTGTCGAAAGCGAGAGCACGGAGACATGGGGATGGTTCTTGGCATGCCTGTTGACCTATGTTACAGACCGTACCAATTTGTGTATAATATCCGACAGGCATCGTGGGATACAATCATGCTTCGATGACACCACTAGGGGCTACTTGCAACCGCCGTTAACCCATCACCGGTATTGCCTCCGCCATTTAGTAAGCAATGTTAACACTAACTTCAATAGTGTGCCGTTGAAGAACTTGGTATGGAACGCAGCAACTGCGAATCAAGTTAGGAAGTTTGAGAACACCATGGATTGCATCAAGAATGTCAACCCGGCTGCGTACGACTATCTTAAGGAGGTAAATCAAGAAAAGTGGACACTTGTACATGACCATGGGCACCGATATGGGGCAATGACAACCAACCTGTCAGAGTGCTTCAATGGGGTACTTAAGGGCGCACGTAGCTTGCCCATAACTGCAATGGTGAAGTTTACATTTTACAAGGTGAACTCATACTTTGACGAACGTCGAAACAAAACCCTAGAGAAGTTGGAAGAGGGGCAAGTGTGGTGCAAATATGCCTATGACAAGTTCGAGGAAAATCAAGAGAAGGCGAAGCTCCATATTGTTAGAAGGATGAGTGCGCAACAACGGTTATATACAGTGGAGACACAGTCTTCACTGTTGAACACTGGCGGGGGAGATCACACCCATAGGGTTTCCCTCATAGACATGACATGCACGTGCGGCAAATGGGAAGCAAACAAGATCCCTTGTTCCCACTTGATAGCAGTTTGTGCCAAACACAACCATGATGCCACTGAGTATATGGATCATTTCTACCGCCTTGAAGAACGGTATCACAGCTATGAGCCTATATTCCAACCACTAAAAGATAGGTTAGAATGGCCGGAGCCAGCAGAAAGGAGAACCGTGATGCCAAACCAGCGGTTGATCCGTGAGAAAGGTCGGCCCAAGTCCACGAGAATCCGCAATGAGATGGATGACGAGGATAGGGAGTTGCCAACCTCATTGTGGATTGAGAATGGACCAAAGTTGAAGTGTGGGTTGTGTCGCCAAGAGGGTCATAACCGTCGTACATGTCCAACTCGAAATGTGGCTTCAACAAGCCATGGTGCTATGTAGCAGGTAACAATTACAAATCATACTAACAACATGGATTACATAAGTTATTCTTCTTTACATGTTTAGATATTACATTATATGAGTTATAATTAAGATGTGGGCAGTAATTTGTAGATCGGAACCATGATAGTAATACCATTGTATCAAATGTAGCTCCACTTTGGGCAATCTTGTGATTACTTCTTCAAGTAGTTGCAGTTAGTCTTAACTCCTACATATTACCATTCCAAGTCTTTTGTCCCAGTTTTGGTGTTCTTTCAATCTTATTGTCTGTTGCATTAACATATTCTAGTATTCATGAGGTCTCTATTTCCCTAACTGTATATGTTTTGCTGCAGATTTGTAATTGTTGCCAAGGTGTAAATGTAGATGCTCCTCATTTAAGCAGGCAAGCCTGAATGCTCTTCTATATTTGTCAATTCAATTTATTAATTACCATGGGTTGTATACTAATTTCTGTGTTGCCTACTCCTCAGAAAGGAGGCAACTTCTGAAAAGAACAAAAAGAAGGTGTCACTCAAATGCTATGACTCCATGTTTGCCTAAAACCATTGTTGGCGGATGCTGTCCAAGTTTCAACTTACAATTGTGAAGAATGTTTAAACTGCAGAAATGGAACTTTTTATTTTTGTACATCAACTGATTTAAATGCATAGTATGTCTTTACTTACAAATAAGCTTGTATATATGGATGATTTTTTTATTCGCGTAATGCAAATGGGGGAATGTTACTGATGGATGTGGTTGGTTATGATTTGTATGGATGACTTGTTGTTCACAGCATGGTTGTCAGCAGGTCCACTTTTACTATGAATAAGCACGATACTGAATGGGTGTGAACAGTGCAAGTCGCAAGCAAAACAACAAGTATAAAGGTTATACTAAATAAAACTCGATTTTCTAGATAACGAGTTACGTAGCAGTCCATTTTCCATCCCCTACGACTGTATCTGTATCCATTTTCAATTGTCAAGTATCTGGGTTACTCGATTTCTATAGATCCGAGTTACGTTCAACATAACTCGATTTATAGGGTACCGAGTTACGTCGGAGACCACTCTACACAGCTATATTCCTCTTGGACTGCATCTGGACCAGTCCAAATAGCTGGACTGGGTGTTTGAGCCCACTCAAGGTAACTCGATTTCCATAAAGCCGAGTTATGTTGAGAACAACTCGCTATCTGCAGCTTCGAGATACGTTGAAGACCATTGTGCACACTTAGATTCCTCTTGGACTGCCTCTGGACCAGTCCAAATACATGGGCTGGGTCGGGAAGCTAGTCCAGGTATTACTCGATTAACTTATGACCGAGTTATGTTGAAAATAACTCGATATCTTTAGCATCGAGATACGTTCAAGACCATTGTGCACACTTAGATTCCTCTTGGACTGCCTCTGGACCAGTCCAAATACATGGGCTGGGTCGGGAAGCTAGTCCAGGTATTACTCGATTAACTTATGACCGAGTTATGTTGAAAATAACTCGATATCTTTAGCATCGAGATACGTTCAAGACCATTGTGCACACTTAGATTCCTCTTGGACTGCCTCTGGGCCAGTCCAATTATCTGGGCTGGGTGGGGAAGACAGTCAACGTAACTCGATTACTGTATTACCGAGTTATGTTGAAAATAACTTGATAACCTTAGAATCGAGATACGTTGATCACCATTCTCTACGCCTAGATTCCGCTTGGACTGCCTCTGGGCCAGTCCAACTATCTGGGCTGGGTGGGAAGCCTGCTCACCGTAACTCGAGTTACTTATTATCGAGTTATGTGGAGGAAACTTAAGATCTGTAACCTCGAGATACGTTGAAGACCATTTGCTACATGTAGATTCCACGTAACTCGATTTCTGTAGCTTCGAGGTGCGTTGAAGACGTGTGTACAGTTAGATTCCTCTTGGACTGCCTCGGGACCAGTCCAATTAAACTCGATATCTCTAGTATCGAGTAATTCTACAATAACCTGATGTTCAGGATATCGAGTTACTTCAAATGGAGTTACTTCCAAACCACCACGCACAACATGGATTCCTCTGAGATACACTGCGCACAGCATGGACTCCTTTTAGTCCCAGTACACATAACTCGATTTACTAATAATCGGGTTATGTGTATGACCAACCCACTATTTAGTGCTCAAACGTACGAAGCAGCAACTGTTCAACTTCTTCTCAGCGAAAGTTTGGAGAACCAGAAAAATGGCTTCTCAATGGCGGAGAGACAACGACGATGGTCCTGCTGATCGGTCCCCACACTTTTTCAAGATTATTCTGCCGAATGCTGTTCAAGAAGGAAAGCTTGTAAGTATGCTCAAATTTATAAACTAGATTCCTCTGAAAATCATATGCTAATTATACACTTCGTACACTTCTTCTTCTTTATTTGTGATTCTTGAAAAAATGTACATCTGTTACATGTAGTCAGAAAAACTTTCATTTTGCAATACGTAGGTTACACTTTAAGAAGAACACAGTCACATAACAGAGTACTTTTGCATCGTACACTTTTATATGAACAAAAAATGAAACAGGGATAAGCGCATGGTAGAGATTGAGGAAAAATAAATACAGAGCAAGAGCAGATGGCATTTTTTTGAAAATGTGATAGGGCTTATAGGGTCACCACAGATGTATAACTCCATTTAAACTGTGAAACTGTGTCCTGGGATCAAACTAGGATACAGAAATCGTTCACTCTTTTTATCATTTGTTTTTTAGAGTTCACAAACTTATGAAGTGGCTAAGTGGCAAAAATTACTACGTCTAAATCCAAATCCTGCCCATAAACAAAAGTGGGTCATCTTCAATGTTTCCCCAACACCCCAAAACCAAATCACAGACACATTATCAAAATACAACATTTCCCCAAAAAATTTTACATTTCAACAACAACAGAGAAATGTAAAATGTTGACAGCTGTTGATGGTTATTTTGGTTATAAGATTAGGTTGTATAATTTGGTTTCAAAATTCATAAGATTTGTTACTGTTATAGCTATTAAATATAACATCAATGTTGCAGGATTACATTTTATTTTGTTTGATTTTCTTTTCTTTTTTGTGTGGGGGTGGGGGGCTGTAACTAAGAAGTATTCTGCCATCATTCAAACTTTTATTTTCTAGCATTGTGTATAAGGATTGATTGCATGTGTTTATTTCCCTAGCCTGCATTTATGTTATGGATATCATTTTTACAGCGGATTCCAGATAAGTTCGTGCAGAAATTTGGAGTGGACCTGTCAGATATGGCCTTTCTCAGTATTCCAAATGGTAGAAAATGGAAAGTCAAGTTGACACGTAATGCTGGGGGGGTTTGGTTTCAAAATGGTTGGTCCGAATTTGCAAGCTCTCATGGTGTAGCCGTGGGCCACTTGCTGGTTTTCAAATATGAAGGAAATTCACAGTTTCATGTACTCATATTTGATGCCACTGCAACAGAAATAGACTATACTTTAGACGACGAACTCCAAGTTCATAGGATCGAAGATGATGAGAGTGATGACAGCTCTATTGAAATCATCAAACACTTTTATAGGGGAGAGGGTTCAGGTTTGAATGTTACACTTTTGTAAGCAAGTGGTTGATTTGTTTAGCTTCTGCTCTATTAATTTTATGTGCATGACTTCGTATTTTCAACTTCTTTCAGGATCAGCCCATTCTAAGAAAGACGGTGGTGTAGCTAAAAATCTTGTTATAGCCAATGCTTTTAAATCAGAAAATCCCCTTTTCACTGTTATCATGCGTCCATCCTACGTTAATGGCAAGGATCGTGCGGTAAGCTTTTAGCTTCACTAAAATGGAATATTTTTGTAATTTAGAAATGCAACTCCCATTAACTATCATTTTTCATAGATCAATTAGAAAGATTGGCACAGTAGATACTTGTGGCTGGACATTTTGTTTGGAATTTTTGTTTCTTATTTGTGTTTTTAGGTGAAAAGATGTAGATCAAATAGATACTTGTTGCTGGAATTACTTGTGGCTGGACATTTTGTTTGGAATTTTTGTTTCTTATTTGTGTTTTTAGGTGAAAAGATGTAGATCAAATAGATACTTGTTGCTGGAATTACTTGTGGCTGGACATTTTGTTTGGAAATTTTTTTTCTTATTTGTGTTTTTAGGTGAAAAGATGTAGATCAAATAGATACTTGTTGCTGGAATATATTTGTTAAATATCTATTATTGTTCCTTGTACAGAGTTTACCCCAACACATTATCAACTACTTACCAAGAGACGGGTTTACCAAGGACTACACCAAAGCAAGTATACTCCCTGTCAAGCTCCAGATTGTGGACCGAGTATGGCCTGTGAAGCTATACATTTATGAACGACATGGGGGTTCATCATGTGTCGTATCAGCTGGTTGGTCTGCATTTGTGAGGGAAAATAGTTTGCAAGTAGGAGATGTTTGCGTATTTGAGCTGATTATGAGGGACGGTGTTCTGTTCAACGTCCACATTTTCAAGTGCCAAGACTAAGTGGTTAGGGTGGATGCAAAGTGATGATAATATAATGTGATGTTTAGACTGTGTTTACTTTGCAATTTTACTATTCATCCCTATTTTGGTCATCCCAGTTTGCAACTTTATTGATTGGGTACTTTTGTGATGTTTAGAGTTTCACTCTTGGAAAATTTTTAATTACTATGATGAACTTTCATATGTATTTTAAAATGAATGTGATGCTGTATTTTTTTCTGCGCTTTTGTTTGGATTTTGGCCTTTTTGCATGTCATTCAATTATATTACATTGAATGGCGACTCTTGGATTTTATTTTAGGGGGGTCAACATTGTTATTGCTATAGGATTTTGTTCTTTTTAGATGACATTGTTGTATGTTTTGTATATATTGTAACACTTTAATACAATAACACCATGTGCAACATAGGTTAGTCATTATTTTTGATGTTTGCAAATTTAGATGTTTAAAAAATACGTGAGAAGTTAATCCATCAATTGTGTCAATCAATATAATGTGGCAAATTGAAAAGCTTGATAGCTAAATTTTCAAAATTTCACTTGGTAGCAATTTTTCAAATGCTATAGATGAAGTTGGAACTTCTTGTAAACTACAAGGACTAAAATAGGTACTGTTTTATTCAATGAACTTGATGAATCGTTGCTCAAAGAAAAATATCATTGTTCCCTGAAAAATCTTTGTATCTTACAAATTAATAACACAAAATACTGGTGAAATATGTACCAATACGCTATTTGCAGCCAAATTTTCCACGGCTCCTTTGCCAGCTAAAAAACCACGAACAAGAGGACTGTATGGAACTATTCCAATGCCAAGCTCCCTGCATGTACAAAAACATTAAAATTCGAGAGATCATACTCATGCTTCTGGATAAGATAATTAAATTATATTGAAATCAAATCTACACAAAATGGATGATATATTTTTTTTTGTTGCAGTAGTCCTTCAAAAGAACAATAGTGTTGCAAAAGCAAGGATGAATATAAGGGGAAAATAAATAACGACAGTGTTGCAAAAGCATCTGGACCAGTCCAAATATATGGGCTGGGTGGGTGTATGTGTACAACGTAACTCGATTTTCTAAATCTCGAGGAATTTGAATTCTTGTGAGTGTCCACTGCACAGAACTCGATTCAAATAGAATCGAGTATTGTGGCAGGCCTACCTTTAAACTTCGATTCGTCTTGGACTGCATCTGGACCAGTCCAAATATCTGGGGGCCCAGAAAAAAACTCGAGTTATATATAATCGAGTTATTTGAAATTAACTCGTTGTCTACAACATCGAGTTATGTGAAAGCCGTTCCAACATTAACTGGATTCTTGTTATTTGTGCTACACATAACTCGATTTATAGACAGTCGGTTTATGTGTAAGCCCTTGTGCTGAAAATTTGATTGCATGTAACTCGATTTTCGTAAAATCGAGTTATATGGACATTACATTCTATTACCCATTTTTATTAACTCTTCCCCAGTTCTGCAGAACTTGCAGCTGTCCGAAATTACATCTTCGATTGCTCTCGCTTCATCCGGCTAGAACCCACAATTTCCCGCGCAAATTCGTCGAGGATTTTACATAGTAAGACTCTTTTAACGGTTGCTGTCTTTGAAATTACTTTTTGTTGGTGCATTATTCTAAAATTTTGCATTTTGATGCTTCACACTTCTATGTCTATGTCTATGAAGATTGTGATGAAATTGGGTGTTTGCCTAGTCAAATGCATTGTTGGTAGTAAGGTTGCCTATGTCATAGGTTGTCTTCCTTCCAGAAAATGAACTTGCCAGTTGCTCCATATGTGTGTGGTATAGATATATGCTGGTTGTATGTCTGAACTGTACATTGTGCAATTTATTTTCTGTTTTTTGTAGAAGCTGGTGAAACTTACTACATGTAGCTACAATGGTATGATATATGTCAGTTCCTAAATCCACTTGTATGTTTCCTATATGATCAGACTTCTGTTATATACTCTAGGTCTATAACTTCAAATTATTGACTCGGACCAAAATGCATTACAATTATTGCACCAACTAAACAACCTGTGAATAAGAATATTGTTTTTTCAATTATTACAATTATTGCACCAACTAAACAACCTGTGAATAAGAATATTGTTTTTTCATTGTGTTGTTGTAAACTGCTCTAGACAGTATATTGTGTGCATGATTTTCTACACATGGTAGCTGGTTACTCTTCAATTTTTGTTCTCTGCTTCAAACTTCATTTTGGTTCTGTTTTTGTGTGAGCTGATCATGTTTGCACTACTGACCATCGATTAGTTATGGGTCCGAAGAGGACTAAGAGGGGAAAATGCAAAGCTGCATCCGAACCTGAAGTGGTGTTTGATCAATTAAGGTTCCTCACGCCAGAAAATGAGCAAACCTTTGAAACCTTGATTAAGCGTAGGCGTATTTGGGGAGAAAGGCAAATCAATTTACAGGAACTGCATCCTTTTGTTCGTGAGAATCTACAGTCTAGGCATTGGCTGTCCCTATGTACAAACATACAACCCCCTCCAGCTGACTTGATTAGAGAATTCTATTCGAATCTATCGGTGCATGAGGATCTTGGTGGTCACAAGGTGACATCGTCCATACGTGGTGTACCATTTACAATAACTAGGGAGCACGTATCTAAAGCCCTTGATGTACCTATAATTTGTACACCTACTTATCCAAACTCTATGTCTCCTCGTATTGATGATGTTATGGATGTTCTTTGTGGACGATCAAACAATCGGGATTCTGGCCGAAGTATTAGCTCAAGTGAGTTGACTGAGCTTAATTATATCTTCTTTAGGATAGCTTGTCACAACATTTTCCCTATCTCTCATATCCATACAATCCCTGTAGACAGGTGTATCTTGCTTTACGCCCTTGTCACCAATAGTTCCATTTGTTTTCCTTCCCTTTTCATCGAAACCATTGTCAAGGTGCGTAGGAGCAAGTATAAGAGGCATGCTTTGTTTTTCCCAGTTCTCATCCATAGGGTCCTCAAATATTTAGGATTAAAGAACTTTCCTTCCCACGAGTTGGTTCACATCCAAGCCCCTATAGGAGCCAAATTTCTGAAACAGCGAACTGCCCAAAAGAAGGTAGTCGACCTCAGTGTTGGTCCATCCAACAGACCACGAGTACGGTCTACTACTGGAGATGTTCAAGATGAGGAAATGCATGGGGATCCCACATCTGTTGTTGCCGAGGATGGTGATGTTGACACTGTTGATGCAGCACATACATGCCCTCTTCCTCCCTCTCTTCATGCTATGATGGAGACCATTATGACGACTCAGGCAGCCCATGGTCAGCTTCTACATGGTCTTCTTGCCGAGGTTGGAGCTATGCGAGCGGACTTAGCTCACTATAGACGTCCTGTTCCACCTTCTACACCATCTGACTCTTGATGATTCCCATTGGGTATTGTACCCAAGGGGGGGACGATTTTCAGTTCGTGGTTGCTATAACATATTTGGAGAATTGTATGACAGTTCTATATTTTTTTATTTTAGTGGCAATTTGAAGAACATGGTATCCGTTGAAAGTAATTTCATATATTAATATGATGGTTAGTTTCATGCCCATCGTTACTATCATTAGTATTATTGAAATGGATGTAATGGTCTAAGAATTTTTTATGTTATTATGTGATTCTATATAATATCAAGTAGATCCAAGTCTGTGTGTAAATAACATTTATTTCATAATTTTGTATGACGCTCACGTGTTTTTAGATTATAGTAATTATTAATACAAATCGAAGGTTTTGTGAAAGCACAATTCGTTTACAGGTTTTGATATTAACGATGAACCACGTAGGAGATTTTCCTTGGAACAATGGCTGAAGCTATATCTTGACTTCAGGCAACTATTTTTATTGGAGGTTTTGCTGAGCTTACATGTATTTTCCACTAATTGGATATTTTTGTCGATCTTAAATCAGCAATTATATTATTCTGAATTTGATCCTCGCCTGGACTATTCCTCATGCATCATATTTTCATTACAAAATTTATTGATGAAACCTTGCAGTGCAGACTCGTCGAAAAAGATAAAAGCGACACTTGGCATGACCTCATTCATTCTAGCATTAGGTCTAACGGATTTTTTTTAATCAGATATGAGGAATCCAAACCTGAAGTGATGGCCCCTTACATAATATATTAGATAACAGTGAGCTGAAGATAATAAACATCGTGAAGTTTAAGTATGTTGTGAAGGACCAAACACGATTAAACAGATATAACAGTGACCTCAAGCCACTAACATCAAAGTTCTAAGAGCAAAATGGTGCTTTCAACCTGTAAATTATTATGGCACGCGTTTGTTTGAGAGCTTAGTTTCAGGGTTGAACATGGTTTTACCTATGTGCAATCTCTTCTAACCAACAGTCACGAATTATGGGAAGAGCTTTTTGACTACCATCCTTGAAAATGACCAACGATAATTAACACCCTGATGTTTAAGATTTTGTAAAGGTAAAGTCCACAATTAAACAGATATAACCAGGAGCTCAAGCTACCACCAACATCTACGGTATAACAGATGTGGTATTCAGACCAAATTGGGCCTCGCTTCAAACCGACAAGTCTTTGACCACGATGTTTGATCGAATAGTTGAGTAAGTAGGTATTCCCTCAAATGCAGTCTCACATCAATTGGCTACGATTACAAGAGAAATTTCAGTGTTTCAGCCTATGGCGCTACGTAATTTGTAAGAGTGATGGTTCTGAGACCAAAGTGATGCTTTTAACCTGTAAATGTTTAATGACCAAAGATAATGAACACCGTCATATTTACACACCATGATGTTTACAGACATTCAAAATGACCAAATCACAGAAAACACTGTAATCTTCATAATTTATTTTGTGAAAGACCAAACATAATTAATAAATTAATATTGCGAACTTGCTGGTGAAAGACAAAACACAATTAATATAGCGAAGTTTGAAGGTGACCAAGTTCCAACTCTAAACACACATCACCAGCCTGCTTCTGTAGCACCAACTGTAGTCATATCAAACTCCTTCAATCGCAGCACATGCGCCAACAGACGCTGCTGCTTAGTCAAGTCATGTTCGGTGCTCTACACGATGTGGATACCCAGGTCAACACTGTTTCACACCCACACTCACGTGAATACAAAATTGTGAAATTGGATGCACAGTTGTCTCGTTTACATCTACTGTTGCAACTACTGCCCACCTTTGATGTGACATTAGGAACATTTAAAATCCTGTTCATATAGCGTTTTTCCGGAAGGGTTTGACATGACAGGCCCTAATAAGTGAAACTGTAATGCCTGGACCGTGAAATGAGGTTATAAATGCACCAGTGATATAATGTTAACTTTCTACCCCGCTAACTTCGTAGATTGATTAAGCTATGAGTCGCAATGCCTCAACATCAAATCGTACAATGCGAAACAAGTTTGGACCTACTTCAACAAATGCATCATCACAAGTTCCAACAGATCAACAACTACATACATACACAGACCACTATGGAGGAAAATGGGTTGGAAAAAAGAGAGATTTCGTTAATATGCCAATATACACGTATGAGAGTCTTGGAAGCGTCGGACACATCATGGTCGGCAAACCTACAAAACTAAGTACAGATACCACCGCAATAGAGTTCACTATAGCAGAACCACCATGGTCAACCCTATACGAGAAGAGGTGTGAGTTAGAGGTGTATTGTCGATGGCACGGGTTACGAGTTCCTAAGGCACGCTCTGCCGAGTTACCTAGAGATGAACCTGCCAACATACTTGCTCGTCTTGAACAAGAGAACAATCAAATGCAAAGGCGACTAGATCGTTTTCACGCAATCCAAAAAGCTAGGAAGCATCTAAAGGGGAAGGCGCAAGAGCGAGCCATGAAGTCTATTAATGAAATTACTGCGTTAGATGATGAAACAGATATTTCAGACTTCTCAGATTCAAGCAATGATGATTTCCAAAAATTTCTACCTACGAACATTAGACGTTGTTGTTAATGTCTACACATTATGGGAAATCTGTGATGTTATTGTTAATGTGTGACAAATGATGATTATGTATGTTCAACTTTTGCAACTCTAAAGATTAACTGTTTATTACTTTTGGCTAAGTTTATGTGAAATCACTTTCTCATTTTTTTTCATACGTGTTCTTTGTTGCTACATTCAAGTAATGTGGGTCATGGACGAACAATGTCCTTTGCTTTGTAATGTAGGGAAAACCTTAGGAAGTGAAATGCCTCCAAATTATATTTATTGCACATTACTTGTAGGAAAATTTAATAGATTCAATACATACAGACTGATCCAAACCACATAGACCAACCGCGCATATGATTCAATAATACGAATAATTCTTTTATATGAGTTGTTTGAGTCACGATATAATATGCACGTATCTGTGTATCGTAGTTGTAATAGTGTCCTACTTTATATAGATACATTACATAAAGACTTGTCCAAACCAGACTAACCACTCACTCACTGAAAATCCATATGGCTCACCCAACACACTCTCACAACGATATTTGGTTTGCTTAAAAATAGGGTAAAGGCCTAAAAGCCTGATCAGCCTTTCAAATGTTTCATTCAAGTTATTGGTTTGTTGTAGCATTGCTTGGAAGCTCCCTAATATTGCAATTGTGATGCTCGGAAGCCATTGATGTAAAACTTGGAAGCATAGTTTTCTTCATGTAATTTTACATTGATGTTGAGAAAATGTAACTACATTTTCTACCTGCAAAGACTCCCTGAAAAGTTTGTACGGAAATAGGGGGATAAAACTCTCTACTGTTGATACACTCACTGCTCGTAATACTAGCATTTGGCAAGTGAGGTTGGAAAAGGCTAACACAGCTTGGCACTGTTCGGCGAAGTCATGTTCGCAGTTCTGCATGTGCTGCTCAACTCGACACTATTGAACCCTGTCCAGTCATATCATCCATGCTCACGTGAATAAACAGATATGCAACATTTTGCAATGCACTATTTTCAAGGATGCAGAGGACCCTTCAAAAGTGGAAGCAAATTTTTGGGGGTAAGTTGTCCATCATTGCTACACTTGATTGATGTAGTTCTGCATGTGATACTCAACATCTCGAAACTATTGAACCCTGACCACATGTACCCATCCCCATTCACGTGAATACACATATGTGCAACCCTTTGCAATGCACCGTTTTCGAAGAGGCAGAGCATCCCTGAATTGGCTATGCATCAATTTTGGGTGTGAGCTGTCCACCATTGGTACACAGATGTTGTTCGTAGTGCTACATGTGCTGCTTAACAGCTTCGCACTGTTCAACCCTGTCCAGTCAATACACAGATATGCCTTCTTTTGCAATGCACCGTTTTCAAGGATGCAGAGCATGGCTGAAAAGTTCATGATACATTGAACACAGCTCAGTATTGTCTCAACAAGTCATGTCAGATGAAGCACAGGAATTCTGAATAGTTTTGAACAAGACATACCAAACTGGTCAGAGAAAAGTCTTAAATCCACATCCATCAGAAATAAACCATAGTAGTGATCAAAGTCCCTAATTAAATATAAGCATAAACATCACTAGTTTAAATTTTAAACAAGTTATCCTTGTCCAAACTCTGATGGTCAACCAAGTGAAATATTGAGACACTAATCACAACAGGAGTCCTTTCGATCACCTCATTGGCAGTGACATCTCGTTTTTTCTAAATTATTGTCTTTCGAAAATGCAACCCAGCCTTCCCCGAATCTCATTGCTTAATATGTTTTGATGGAGGGTAATAGCACAAGACATTGATGTGTGACAAATTGCTTCCCAATAATATACTTGCTTCCCATATATGTTTCCAAGCCATATTTAAGAGAACATCATAATCACATTATGTATAAAGGCTCACCATATTATGTGGCCACGAGATACCCATGAAAGAAGGATTTTTAGGCTTCAATTTTTTGGCTGCTTGGATTGCTCTCTCTCTCTTCCTCTAGACATAATCGGTAATTTTTTAAGAACAAACTTTTCTCTGACTTCATGTTTTATGGGTTTGTACATTAAGGAAGAAATGTTTGTATCATCTTCATCTAAGTTTTTGATATTTTTACCTGATGATCTTCCAATTTACAATTCTTCCTACGTGGATATTGAATCTCAATGGCAGTCTTATCAAATATAACAATATGGAAGCTTGAATTTCCTTCATATTTGAAGACTAAAAAATAACCATAACAGATAGAATGGTATTCAGCGAAATCCTGCCAACCATTACAAAACCTAATGTTGTTATCAGCTTTCTTCAATCATACTTGCCAAATTCCACCATAGGGAGCAATGACTGTAGCTATGGTGGATAGCTCAGTATTGTTGAACCCTGACCAGAAGTACCCATCCACACTCACGTCAATACACATAGCAACGCAGAAAATTTTGTGCATCAATTTTGAGTGTTATTGGTCCTATTGCTACATTGATGTTCGTAGTGCTGCTCAATAGCTTTGCACTGTTGAACCCTATCCAGTCATATCACCTAAACGCACGTCAATACACAGCTATGCATCCTTTTGCAATGCAGCATTTTTAAAGGATGTACCTATAGCATCCCTGAGAAGTTTATGATACATTTAACATGGGCTCAACATTGTCTCGTCAAATCATGTCAGATGAAGCACATCAATGTTGAATAGTCTTCACGTGAATAAATACGCAACCTCTTTTGCAGTACACATCACCAGCCCGCTACTGTAGCACAAGCTATAGCCATATGAAACAACTACCTCAACGAATCACATGCACCAACAGACACCACTGAACAATATACTGTCAACTCATATCATCTTTATTCACGTGAATACTTATAGTCACATCCACCTGAATACTTGCCCTTGCAAAACCCCTATATAAAGTCCCATTTACATCTACCCTTGCAAAACATCTACACATACCGAAGTCCCATTTACATACATCTACCCTTGCAAAACTTCTACACATACCGATCTAAACTCACATTTTCCAATGTCAATGCGTAATTGGATGCTACCTCGTTTTCCAAATAACTATAGAACGCAAAGAGATTCTGACGAGAGGGAATACTATGCCGGATTGCAACAGGAGTGGGACTTTCGCGTGAACGAGTCCAACGCTCTACACAATGATCTCCTGCAAATCGGAGCGCCTCTTGTCGAGCGTAGCTCGCTCACACTGCCACGACAAAACATGCACCAATATGAGCGTGCAGTGACGAAAATAAAAAAAGAGAATAATCTTATGATACTTCGTAGGTCCAGGTATCATATGATACAATTGGCGGAGGAGCAAGCCGTTGCAACAAACAGGCAACTCACTCCGGCAGAACGTAACAATGTCCTCAACTACGAGGACTACCTATCAGAATGAATGCCACTGTGTGTGTTATGTCTATGGTTAAGTTAATAATGTTAGTGTAAGTTATTTTATGTTTTCTGTGTTATGTCGTATGTGCTTATTGAAAAACATCATGTGTGAGAATATTTGACTTTTATGACTTATGTGAGAATAATCTACATTACGAATAACGTGCATGCTTCTCATAATCAATAATAAGGTTTACATAGTACAAATGCAACCATACATATAACACATAGTTAAGCAAAATAGTTCTCCAACAAAATCTAATTACACCACGACACGACACGATTACTCTTCATCTGACATCTCCACGTCTGACTGATAAATGGGATCAGCAAGAAGTGATTGCATGAACTGTGCATGCTCGTACCACCCTTCCTGCACTGACTCTCGAATCTCGACTTGGGTCCGATATCGATTAAGACGTATCTTCATTCGATTATTTTCTTCTCTTATGCGGTTCAATGCTTTACGAAGTTCGTCGATGCTGTCTCTGGGCATTTGTGATGCGAGTCGCCGAGGCACTGGCAACTTCAAACCAACCAACTCATCATAAAACATTTGTTGTTCACGAAATAACCAAGCCCACTCCTGTCTCATGGTATTGTGAACGTAAGCACTATTTCGTAAATTCGGATTGATTGGATAGCTGAACTCATCTTCCAATACCCAACAACGACCCATAGCAGTGAACACATCATGAGGCCTATAGAGTTGTGGGTTGCCAGAACCAGACATTGACACTGAATACAATAACACCAAATGATCAAGTTAACAGTGTGTATCAACTGTTGCTAAATAAAGTAATCCTGCATAGAATGGTACACAGCAAAGACATTCATAAAATTGTGTACTATTGCATGCTAAAAATGAAATACTAACACTAACACCAACATTTGACCATAAACAATAGACACTGTTGGTAATGTCTACACATTGTCTTCAACACTAAATGTTGTTGTAAATGTCTGACCAATGATGATTATGTGCAATACAAAATGTTGCTATAGTAAAGAAATTATTTCATTGAAGAAACTCACCAACGTTTACTACAACAAATAACCAAAATCACACCAATGTACTTACTTCACATTCATTCAACCCAAAAAATCAAAATTTTGTACAATATCAAATGAAAATAACATTGCCCTAAATTTGTGATGTGAATTTTTTACCTGAGGTGATACAAATTTCAATTGAGTTTGAAGAAACTCACCAACGTTTACTACAACAAATAACCAAAATCACACCAATGTACTTACTTCACATTCATTCAACCCAAAAAATCAAAATTTATTACAATATCAAATGAAAATAACATTGCCCTAAAATTGTGATGTGAATTTTTTACCTGAGGTGATACAAATTTCAATTGAGTTTGAAGAAAGCCGCTGTTGATCCGTGGAGGAGTTCCAACTCAGTTCAGCAGAAACCGTCCTCAGTTGAGCAGAGAGCAAGGCACACTGAGTGGGAGAAGGTGTGCAGAAATTATAAGAGAATAACTCGACTTTACGGATATCAAGTATACTTTATAACTCGATATTACATAAATCGAGTTACATTGAAACACTCCACCTGACACAAAGGCAGTACGAAATCAGTACTTATAACAGTATAACTAACTCGATTTTTAAATAATCGAGTTACGTAGAGATTCAAAAAAAACAAATGCCAGTAGTGCGGGAAAAACGTGTATATAACTCGATTATATAAGTATCGAGTATTTCATATAACTCGATTTTAGGATTATCGAGTTACAAAAGAGGGGCATTTCCCTATTTAGTTTCAGAATGAGGGCACAAAGATGTTTAATTTCCGAAAAAAGGGCATTTGCCCATTTTGGCCTGTATAGAGAGAATATAACTTTATTTCCCCATTTTTTTAAAGTCACAGATTACCCCAAAATAGAAAATAAAAAACCAGTAAAGGACAATAAAAGATTATTATAGAAAACAAACATAAATTCAAATCTGTTTCAGACTTAGGATGCCATGCTGTAATTTGCCTATGTAATTTCAGCCTCTACGATTTCACCAGAGGTACTTGCAGTGGCAATTTTAGACTGCCTCAATATCTCAAAGTTACTTGTGAGGCGATCTCTCTCCCCAAAAATATGAATTGTATGGTATAGTTCAAGCATTGTTGGCCTTTGACTAGGAAAGAGATTAAGACAAGTATATGCAATTCTAAGTAACTCAAAGATTTCATCTTCAAATCCTCGGCCAATCAAAGATTCATCAATCAAATTGTAGAGATTAGAAGAGCTAGTGAAAAGATAAGCAATCCAGTCAACCAAACTCCCATTGGAATTGTTGGCAAAATTATTAATTTCAATGGATTCCTTCCCTATAATTAGCTCAAGAAGCAAAATTCCAAAGTCATAGACATCCTTTTTTACATAACCCTACTCCCAAACATCACTACCTATAAAAATGCTATTGCCTCTTAGGTTCTTGAACATTTCCCCTCCAAAATTTGATATTATTGATTCACCAAAATTCGATATTTTAGGCTCAAAATTATGATCAAGTAAGATAGAGTTTGAACTCAAGTTGAGATGGACCACACGGAAATTGCAATCATGGTGAAGCCATGCTAGGCCTCTTGCTATTCCAATGGCAATTTTGATCCTCAAAGGCCATTCCAAGATCTTAGTCCTACGTTTCGCTGCATGTAGCCAATCATAAAGGTTACCATTCGATATATATCTGTACACCAAAAGCTTTTCCTTCCTTTCTCTATAGTATCCTAATAGGGGAACTATGTTATTGTGTTTCAATATACCTAGAGCCAAAAGCTCAGACACAAATTGTCTCTCAAAAGATTGGGAATCATGTAACCTCTTAATCGCATGGGGCCGACCATTTGGAAGCATTCCCTTGTACATCATTCCGAACTTTCCCAATCCAATGATATTGCTTGTGTTAAAATTGCCAGTTGCCTCGTGAAGTTCTGTAAGGCTCATTTTGGTAACCATTCTCTCCAACTTGAAAATCTGTGGATAAAAATAATCTGTCAAGATCTTTTTACTCATCACTAGTAAGGGATGCATGACATCATAAGGGTGTAAATTTTATTTTCTTATTTTTAGTGTTCTTCGTACTCAATATAGAGTTCATATATATATATATATATATGCAATGGTGAAGCCTGAAATTCGTCTTTGGAGTGTCTGAATAAAAAATGAGTGAGTAGATTCTTTTAGCTATATATATTATATTAATACCATATACAATGGTCTAAACTCTAAAGTAGTGTTAGAAATTTAGAACCAAAAATATATTATATTCTAAATTATCATATTTCTTTCTTTTGAATAATGAATTAATATTTTTTTTTTAATTTTCTCCTACATTTTCAACTTAATACATATGGGTTTCCTTCATTTTTCTAATTTAAACTTCAGTTATTCTATAAGAAAAGTAAAATAAAAACATGGTAAGTAGAAAATATAGGAGAAAAAATTTTAGTAATGAGAAAAAGTACCTCTCCGCTTTTTTCTTGATCGAAGCCAAGGGTTGGCAATTGGGTAATGTTAAAGATATATTAGCCCATTAGCATAGGCCCAAGTCTAATTCTACTTTGTGTGCAAGCCAAGTCTCCTACTTGTACTAGAAGTCTATTAGTCTAGGGTTTAGTCTACTATATATACACATGTTATAATTCATTGTAACACAGGATTTGTATTACACTATATTATATTATTGATATAGCCCTTTAGGGTTTCCTCCGTGGATGTAGGCCGTTAGGCTGAACCACGTGTTACTGTGTTTTATACTTTATGCTTTTGCTTCCGCATCCATACTAGCATATTCAACATGGTGTATCAATGCTAATATTTAACAGGTAACTTGATCAATTTCTTTACCCTTCTTCTTCCTGCTCGCTGTCAACACTGTTGTGCTTGTTCTCATCTTCTTACTTCTCTTCTTTGATCCCACCCAAAGATTAAAATAGTGCGTAAAAAAAACTGCATATGATATAACAAAAACCACAAAACCAACTAGAAACCCACTTTTGAAAGAAACTTCGAAAGCCCATCTATGATTTTTGCATGAATCCGATGGCCCTCCACAAAGTCCACTTTTATTTACATCGCTCTCAGGCACAGACATAATGACAAAGTCGAACACTAAAGAAGTAAAGATTCGAATTCTTAGCCAAATGAACTGACTGAGTTGCTTAAGGATTCAAGTAGCCGAGAGTCCAAGAAGAGGTTAAGAAATTGAGTGGGTCTTCCAAGTCCCAAGAGATATCAATCTGATCAGACAAGAATGGAGAGTAAAACTAAAACCATTTGCGATTGATAGTTTAGCAGCATGAGATGAAAGGAATTAGATGGAATAATAATTATACCAAAAAAAAAAAATTAAATTATAACATCTTTTGGTTGTAGAAGCATTAAGCATCAATCCCGTACTCATTTGGATGATAACAGGAATTAAAGTGTGGGTAATCAGTACTCAACGAATCAAAGAGTCCTCTTAATCTTAGCTATAAAAAGAGAACAGAAATAGGATGGTTCCTTACATTTCCAAAGAAGGACACGCCTCTTCTTTCGGCCAGGAAAATGTGGAAGGTAAAAAGCAGGGGGTCAACTACAGAGTCAAAGTTTGTTACGTTTTTCCACGTAACAGTTAGGTACGTTTGTTGAGCCAAGCTACCGTTTATAACTTTATGACTCGAGATAAAACTTCACAACTTTTACTACCATTTTATTTTTTTTATTTTTCTACCAACCGTATTTACGAACAATTGTGACCAAAAAGTGGTATTTTTTTCTACCAACCGTATTATAATTTTTGTAACTTTACATGTGTAACATGTAAACTCTTGGAGCATCTTTTGGGATTAGATCCTTTGCACGTGGAGCAATTCTTCTCATCTCTGCGGTTTATTTAATTCAATGGCCCCTAATTTTCTTGAAAACTCATTGCCAGTCCTGACCGCATTTATATCTGATTTCAAGGTTGTTTTTCGCCGATACAAGGAGAAAGTATATTATCATTCAGAAATGCCAAATTTCGACTTGAAAAATTCCCAAAGTTGGAGGAAGCGATCTATGAAACCAATCACGTTCCGTTCCAGTAAATAATCTTAATATTGTATTGAAAAATTCTCCTTTGTTAAAGCAAATAGTACAAGTATACGCACATACAATAATTAAAAAACTAGGTTAATTACATTTTATCCACCTTTATAATTTGTGCCGTTTTAAGATAAATTGACCCGTTTTAATACAAATTCATTTAACTCATATAAATAAATGTAAATTTTATTCAACATAAATTTGAATTTTAAATATATAATTGACTAATTAAAAGTTTTTTACGGTTATGTAGATAAATTATTCATTGAAACTTTAATGTCCCCAACCATTTTTCCCACCAAAAAAAAAAAAACCTCATTTCATTTTATCTTTCTTTGATTATATATATAGAATTTGGGTGGAACTTTATTGGGTTGAAATATGAACTTTTAATTTTTATGCTATTAATACTTTAATTGATATTAGTATGAAATAAGATTTGAGTAAAAATTACTTATTTATAATTTTTATGTAGTTACAAAATTTAAAAATTAGTTTCCAATAATTACTACAGCAGCACACTTCTTAATCAAATAAAAACACAACCTGATCCTCAACTGGGTAGAAAGCTTGGTATGGTTTAACATTTAGAATTATTAAAATTGTTTGCTTGCCTGCATCAATGATCACCTATAGCTGGGTTAATCATGATCTCGTAGACCAGAGTAATATAATTTTTTCAAATCTTTTGGTCAATGGTTATAGATCTAGAATGATTTAACAGTGGCCCATGCAAACGAACAAATACAAATTGAGAGGTAACTCTTTATCAGAAATGATGGCTGAGTGTTGCCAATAAGCAGTTATACAACAAGTAGTCTACCAACATAATCTCAAGATGCATCTGATTCAACAAAGAAAAAAAGATCTATTTTGGTAATTTGAACAATATTCTAAAGTCTAAATGGGTACATGCCAAGTAACGAATACAAATCTTTGGTTTCATTTTTTGTATTCTACTTTATTTTCCACTAGTTACAATTTGTCATATAGTTTATTTTTTTCATTTTAAACTTTGGTTATTTTATAAGAAAAGTCAAATAAATTCATTGCAAGTTGTGATTAGTAGAATATAAAGAGTAAAACAGAGAATTTGTATTTACCAATAACCGGACAACAATTATTCATATAGAATTTTTTTCCTTCTAAGTGCATGGTCCATGCTTTGATATATATATATATATATATATATATATATCTGTGTGTGTGAGAGAGAGAGAGACATTATTCAATACAACTTTTTTCTTTCCTTTTTACAGAGGCAAAAAGAGCACAGGGAGAGTAGATACTATGTGACTTGATATGCATCCAGCACCTGAATTACCTTTAAGACAAATGATAGAAAAAGATTACAAGAAGCAAATGTAGCCCAAATTAACAACGTCCGGACCGCAGCAGATACGTTACATAACTTTCTCAAGGCAATAGTACTTACACTTTGTATCTCGTACTTAAGTTGGTCTATGTAATTTCTACCTCAACAATGTCATTTGAGATACTTGGAGTAGCAATTTCAGATTGCCTCAACATCTCAGTGTCATTTATGATGCTATATCTCTCTTCCAAACTACTAATTGTATTATATAATTCAAGCATTGTTGGCCTTTGACCTGGGAAGGGACTAAGACAGGTACATGCAATTCTAAGAAACCAAAAGATTTAACCATCAAATCCTCGATCAATTATATTAGTTTTGACTAATACTAAGCAAATACATACAAGTATTACAGTTTTTTATTTTATTTTATTGGATGAGTACAATTATTTAAGGGTTGACTATAACATGTTATTTTGCATTTTTCCTTATCATAATTGGACCAAAATGACCGAATTGGACCAAACTAGACTGAATAAACCGCATTGGGCCAAATTGGATTGAAGTAGACTATATAGACCAAATTGAACCGAAATGGATTAAATTGGACCAAATGGACTAAAATGGGTGAAAGTGGACCGAATTGACTGAACTGGACCAAAATGGATCAAAATTGACCAACCTGGACCGAATTGAACAAAAGTAGACTAAATGGATTGAAATGGACTGAATATTGTTTTTATAGAAATAATTACAATATGCTGCTAAAACCGCAGTTTGAATCCTTTTTTCCTTAGACCCTTGAGCGCTTCATGCATGGAGAAGTGCCAATTTAGCTACAAGACCCTTGGAAACTTAACTGAATACTTGATTAGAC
Organism: Quercus engelmannii; assembly: GCA_029955605.1. NCBI lineage: Eukaryota > Viridiplantae > Streptophyta > Magnoliopsida > Fagales > Fagaceae > Quercus > Quercus engelmannii. Next base: position 58,491,913 of record JARPSG010000006.1, on the reverse strand, counting down.
CAAAGTAGACATAATTGAATCAAATTGGCCATGCTTCAAATGATCTATGTAATGTCTACCTCAACAATTTCATTTAATGTACGTGCAATAGCAATTTCAGATTGACTAAGCCCTTGTTTGGGAGGAGGGAATGGAATGGAATGGAAATGAATGAAAAGAATAATTTTAGAATATTCTTCTCTTCTCTTGTTTGGGAGTTTTAATGGAGGGAATGGAAAGTCCATTCCTTTGTTTTGGAGTTTAAGTGGGATGGAATGGAATGGATAGGAGGGAACACTTATTCCTCTCTATTCTCTTAAGACAATTTTCATTCCTCTCAAAATTAGGAGAAATGGGAGGGAATTGAATTAGGTTTAATGAATTTTTTACTAAAACTCCCAAAATACCCCTATATATTCAACTCTTTATTTTCAAATAGAGGTCTAATAGTAATATTGTCATAAAATGAATTCATTCCATTCCCTCTATGTTACTCCCAATCAAGGTAACTTATATTCCATTCATTTCCATTCATTTCTTTTAAAACATCCAATCAAGGTTACTTAATTTAATTTCATTCAATTCTTTTCCATTCATTTCTCTTGCTTAAATACATTTCATTCCATTCCATTCCTTTCCTTTACATTCCCTTATGATCATTCCATTCCATTCCCTATATGAACTCCCAAATGAAGCCTAAATAGCTCAGAGTCATTTGTGATTCCATATCTCATCTAGAATGTACTTATTGTTTTGTACAATTCAAGCATTGTTGGCCGCTGACCAGGAAAGGACTTAAAGACAAGTACATGCAATTCTAAAGAACTAAAAGATTTCACCATCAAATTCTCGACCAATCAAAGATTTATCAATGACATAGTAGTCTTCAAAAGAGCTTGTCAAAAGATGAGTAATCCAATCAACTAAACTCTCATTCAAATTGTCTGGATAATTAATGATATGAATGGATTCCTTCCCTATAATTAGCTCAAGAAGCAAAACTCCATAGTCATAGACATCCTTTTTAACAAAACCCAACTCTTAAACCCCACTGTCTACGAAAGAGCTATTTCTAAAATCAATGTCATATGAATCCATGAACATTACCCCTCCATAACTCGAAATTTTGTCCCCTCCAAAATTTGATATCTTTGGATCAAAATTCATATCGAGTAAGATAGAGTTTGAATTCTAGTTAAGACAAACTACTCAGAAATTGCACTTATGGTGAAGGCATGCTAAGCCTCTTGCTATCCCAATGGCAATTTTATTCCTCAAAGGCCATTCCAAGATCTTATCCATGCTCTCCCTTGCATGTAGCCAATCATAAAGATTACTATTTGATAAATATTTGTACACTAGAAGTTTTCCTTCCTTTCTCTGTAGAATCCAAAGATGGAAACTAAGTTATTGTGTTTCAATGTACCAAGAGCCAATAGCTTTGAAATGAATTGTTTCTCAAACAATTGACAACCATATAACCTCTTAATTGCAAAGGGTGAACCATCTGGGAGCACTGCCTTGTACATCATCCCGATCTTTCCCAATCCAATGGCATTGTTTGTGCTAAAATTGCTAGTTGCCTCACCGAATTCTGTAAAGTTCATTCTAGGAACCATTCCCTCCGACTTATAAATCTGTGAATCAAATTATTTTCCATTTTGCGTTATTACTAACTAGATATTTCAATAAAATTGAACATGATGTTTCTTGTAATTGCGTGTATCATTGCATTATATTGATGGTTGTTTCACTTACCATTTTGACAATGGATTACTTGTTACATAATTAACAATTTATATATATACAAATATATATAAAAGACATAACAATAGCACAAGAGCATGGAAGTTGCACTCAAAATTTCACGCAGTCTTATGATTTAAGGAAAAAAAATAGGGTTTTTTTCCCCCCAAAAATTTCAAACCAAGAACTTAAAAGAAGTTTTAATGGCATAGCATGCTCTCCTTTATTAGGAAAATTAGAGTTCAAATCTTTGGTCGTTTTAACTATTGATTTAAAAAAATTATTAATAAATAAATAAAGAGAATTTTCCTAATTCTAATCAATTGAGAGAAAGTACCTTTTTCCTCCCTTCTTGCAGGAACCCTTTAGTTGGCAAGTAGTTAACTTGATCAGCTTCTTTATTAGTTCTCCTCCTCTTGGACAGTGCCATCTTCTCAATCCTATTCTTCTTAATCATGAAAGCCATATAATCGGACAGAAAAAAAGCCATTACTGAACCTACAGAAAACACATAACCAACTAGAAACCCATTTTTGAATGAAAAGAATTTCCATATTCGTTTTGGACAGGGTTCCAATGGCCCTCCACAAAGTTCCTTGTTGTTAGCAAAGCTCTCAGCTGTAAATTTAGTAGTGGTTTTGCTAAAGACAGGGACCAATCCTTACAACTGATTCTTAGAAACATTGAAGAACTTCGAATGATCGAGGTCACTTGTTTGGGAAGGGATTTGACTAGTTAGTTGGTTTTGGTCAAGTTTAAGAACATTTATGGCCTGTTTGGATGAAGGGTGGAAGAAGGGGGAGTGGAGGGGAGTAGAGTTGGCTAAAAATAAGCTAATTTTGTGCTAAATCTACTCTACTTTACTCTACTCCCCTTCCCTCTCTCTCAATCCAAATGGACCATTAGAAAATCGCAATTGACAAAGCTCTTTGGGATTTCCCCAAAATATTTGTTTCCGGAGATGTCGAGTTTTGAGACAAATGGGATTAAGTCTCCTATGTCAAATTGGTGTGGTCCTGAAAGTGCATTAGCGGAGAGGTCTAATCTTGTTAAACGTGTGCAATTCTCAATGTCACGAGGGAATTGACCCCAGAGCATCATGTGACTGAGTTGGATATTTAAGACCTCATTAGCATCTGGGGGCCAGCATTCAACCCCAACAAATTCACAGATGAAACCTAGCCTGCGGTATTGTTGTTGATGTTCCACGAATTTTTCAAGTAGTTTTGGGGGTCTTCTAGGGAATCTTTAATGGACCTCAAGCAGTAGATGTCACTCTCTGAGCCATTGCTTATTTCAAGGATGTTTAGAAATGACAATGCACATATGTGAAGTGGAGCTATGACGAGTCTCACACTATTAGCCATTAGCATGTGAGTGTTTGTCATGAAAACTTAGATGTAGAAAGCCATGTAGATTAAACAGGGAATTCAAAAATGGAAACAAATTCACCTTTAAGAAAAATTTTAATTGGAAAATACTACCTCCATCAAATACTATTTGAAAAATACAATTTTCCAAAGTCTATACTATCTATCAACAATAGGTAAGTAATAATTACTGTGTACAAATAACATGGTTGATGGGTCTAATTTCCAAGTCATGCACCGTCGACTCTAGTAGAAACTCCAGAGCATGGGAAACGAAACTTGTATTAGCCTGTCCAATAATTGTATTAGTGCACAGAGGAAGTAGAAAGGACTTGCAATTTAGTGGAGGATGTCTCAATTGATTTTTTTTGTTCTTTATCCTTTCCAATTTATCTATTTATGATGATGCAGAGCCCGTCTGGTTCTTTACTCTTGGGTGTTAAAAGGTGCTATTAAGAGTCTTAACTTTTCTCTTTTAATACCAATGAGTAAAGAGAGAGACTCACTCACTCATACACAAATCACCCTAATACACACACTTCATCACATATGGACATGGCCTAGCCAAGAAAAGAAACAAGGAGTGCTTTAAAAATAATAATAACAATGCACCCTTCAATGTGGGGGAGTTGTGGGGCTTTTTCCTCACCAAGGAAAATCCAGATAGAATTCCTTGATTAAATTATTTTCATTACATTACTGAATATGCTTCGTTTTGATGATATTACTCAGTATGCTTCATGCGAGTTGTCACTGCAAAATGAAATCATTAAATTAAACAATTCGTCATACAAACACCCTGATAAGGGCTTCAATTTTCAACATTATATCCTAATTGCAAGGTCAAGCAGCTCCAAGAATGCCCGATGGACTAGCACTGCCATAGGCTTGAGCAATCAGCTTATCATCCAATGACCTACTACAATAATATTAATATACTACAAAAAATAACTAGTATACTTTTTGGCCATAGGATTGAAATGACAAGAATGTAGATTCATTTTTTATCCTTTATAAATACAGATTTTGTATTCCCCTCCCCTTCATAACATATCATACTGATAGTACCAGAGGTATACATCATACTAACCGTTAAACTGATACAGATACTTTTTTAAAATGTATTGGATAAAATATTAGGTTGTACCTGCATGTACTAGAGTTTTAACAAGTGTTTCAATTGATACAAATGTTTCAGCTGGAACAATAATGTAAGTTAGCAATTAAATACCCTGTATTTAGGTGAGAATCATGTAAGGGTTGTGTGTTAGAGAGTGTGAAGAATTCAAGTGTGTGTGCATTCAAAAGCATTCTCGCGACTGGATCTCGTGAGTGGCTCGAAACTATTGACTCACCAAAATGGCATACGTGTGAAGCATGCAGGAAGCTAAAGGGTCACGACAGTTGGAACACTACAAGACAAAAAAGGACAGTCTGACCAATCAATTATTTCGCGATTGGAACTCGCGACTTGTCCCAGTCGCGAAGGTGAGTTGCTAGAATCCCCTGTTATGCAGAAAAATGTTTTTTTCACATTCCATCACATACCCTACTATATATATCCTTATATTCATGAAATGTAGAGAGCTTCCAGAGAGAATTTTGAAAGAAAAACCCTAGAGAAAAACAAGATTGACTCATCCACAATCTTAGACATTTGATTCTCCAAATTCCTCTACTCTCACCCTCTCCATTGACATACCCTTGAGAGGATACTTAGCCAAATCCTTACCTCATCATACCCATATCAGTGAGAAGGTTATTTGGTACTTGGGATGCAGTTCAGAGAGGACCAATTCATTTGGTTGATGCAATGGGCTTATTGCGGGATCTGGAAAGCTAAAGAAGACATGGTTAGGCTTAATCTTGTTGGAGCAAGAAGCTTGGAGGGCTTAAGTGTATTGGGTAAATTAGGCTTGGAGGGTCTATTGCTATTCGTGTCTCTGAACTTTATTCTTTAGTGGATCATTTTACCTCTTGGAGGACGATGGAGAGGTTTTTCGCCGAGTTCTTCGATTTCCTCTTCGATAACACATGTCGATGTTATCTTTGTGTTTGCATCTCTCTAATCCATACTCTTGCCTTTTAATTGTTGCTATGTTGTAATTAATTATGGTTTAGAGTTGTTTATTTATTTGGGAATTGCTTGTACTTGTCATTCCACATATCTATTGTTTGAGTATAAGCTTGTGTTGGTATTTTTGAAATTGGGGGTCTAAACATTCACTAGTGTTTTATACACCAAGTGAACTTTCAAATAAAATAATTGTGAGAGTGCCTTTTTCATGACACTCAGGCCCAAGGATTCCGGGCCTAAGTGAAAAGGAGGATTTGGTGAACCGGGCCTTGACTCACCGCAGCTAACGAGCTGTTTAAGAATCAAGTGGGATGCAGAGGATGCTCCTGACAATATAAAAAAAAAAAAATGACAAGCGAGGATATCGAAGAGTGCCAAAGATTAACAAGGTAAATCCAAAAGGAAAGAAACAGGATTAGCAAAGCGATAAGAAATTAATGCTGAGGGGATCCTAGGAAATATGAAGCATGTTTCATTAATATATTATCTGTTGGATTACAGAAAGCTCACTAGGATGTGATACAAGGTTCAATCAAGCTCAAAAATTACAGTCTTGAATGGCTATTTCAACCTTCAAAACTTGCAAAGTTTGATTCTCGTTGAATCCGAGCATGTGCAATAGTGGCTTTTACAGGATACCGGGAAGCAAAACTTGTTTTTCTCCCTTAGTATTTTCTCTTCTGCACAGATTTTTTGATAGTTTTTTCTAGAGAATTTCTTCTTTCTGGTGTTTCTCTCTTTTTTCGCTGCCTTTTCTTCACAACCCATCCCCTCCTTTTATAATTGAGTTTTTTGGTCTTCCCGAGGAACCGTTGGTTCCCCTGTTTTGCTCTTTTGCAAACAGAGCATGTCCTGTTCCCATCATCTCGGTAAGTCCCTTTTCCTTTTTTTCTCATTCTTTCCTTCTTTCAGCTCTGATTCTTTTGAAAGTTCCTGGTTGGCCATCTTCTTTGGGACGTGCTGAGGTATGCCCTTCTCGGTATCCCCATTTTTGGCGTCTTCCGCTTTTCCCTTTTCTTTCCTATTTGGGCGGAATCCTGTTCTGCCATTTCGAAAGTCGTTTGTTATCATTCTTCTTCCCTGTCCTGGTTCCTCGAGGCCTTTTCTGTCTGTGCCATGAGAGGTCGCTCGCGTTCTTTTTGCTTTTGTTTCTTGTTTTCTTCTTCTGTCTTTTTCTATTGAGCTGTCCCAGTCTTCCTTTTTTTCTTTGTGCCTGAAGGGATCCGCGCCTATTGATGGTTCCTGAGGATCCTTGCTTCTTATCCTTTGTCGTGGTCCTCTTTTTTTTTATGCTTCTTTTTCTGGGCTTCAGGATCCTCTGGGCCTTTCTTTTTATTCCCTCATGGGTCTCCTATATCTATTACTTTGGGCTTAGCTTGAATTTTCCTTTTGGGCTTGACTTATTCTTTTTGGGCTTACTTCACTATGACCCTTCAAGATGTCATTCTGCAGGAAATACCTGCCTGCTAGCTTTTTGAGCTTGTGGGCCAGTTTCTTGTTGTTTGGCAGGATCCCCTGAGCTAGGTATCCTATGAAAGGAACCCGCCAATCTTCTGCAATAAACACCGCATAGCTTTCTTCTTTATCAATTGCCAAACGACACTCCTGGCATTTCTCCTGTATAATTGCTGCTTCCTTGTCCATATCTGGCCAGTAATACCCCATGCGTTGCATCCTTCTATATAGGCCGACCTTTTCTGCAACTCCACATGCTTGGGTGTGTAATTCTTCTAGTTTCGACTTTCCTTCCTTCTCGGCGATACATCTGGACAGTATTCCTCCTGGTAGCCTTCTACACAATTCTCCTTCTATCTGAGTGTAATCCATTAGTTCTTTGATGTTCCCTCTAGGACCTACCTCTTTCATCTTTTCTTTGACTCCGTCCCTCCAGTCCCATTGTTTGGACTCTCCGGGGTACATCCTTTGGAGGATCCTTACAATAGAATGTTCCTGCCTTCCTATTTTTATCAGCGTATCTCTCCCATTAAATGGTATTTGGGATCCCAGGGTGGCGAGCGCATCAGTAAACCTGTTTTCACTTCTTTGAGTGTACTCTATGCTGAAGGTCTGAAATTCTCTCTCCAGCCTTTGTGCCTAAGTCCTGTAGGCCGCTAAGCTTTGTTCCCGCAATGCGAAGTCACCTTTCACTTGGAAGACTACAAGATTGGAATCTCCCAACACTCTCATATGTTTCACTCCTATGTTGAGTGCTATAGTCAACCCAGTTAAGTATGCCTCATATTCAGCTGCATTATTAGAGCATGAGAAACCAAGCTTGAAAGACAAGGGCATGATATCCCCATTTTCACAGCTTAGTACAATTCCTACCCCATTTGAAGTTGCTGTAGCCGACCCGTCGAACCTCATGGTCCATTTCTTCCCTGGGATCTCCATCACTGCTACCTCACCAGGGATTTCTTCGCTCAGCAGGCTTTCCTCCTTCCCTGGGAATTGAGCTAGCAAATCTGCTATGGCCTGGCTCTTGACAGCCTTGGGAGTTCTTATGCCTATATCATATTGAGAGAGCAACACTAGCCATTGTGCTACCCTTCCCGTAAGAAGGGGCTGGTGCAGGAGTGCTTTTATGGGGTGGGACTTGGTTACCAAGAGGATTTGGTGAGCTGAGAAGTACCTCTTCAGCCTTTGGGATGCATAAATGATCACTAGGCAAGCTTTCTCTATTCTGGGATACTTGGTCTCGGTATCCTTGAGTGTTCTGCTTACATAATATACAGGCTGCTCATTTCTTTGGTCATCTTCTTGTGCCAGCAAAGCTCCTATTGCCTGGGAGTTTGATGCTAAGTATAGCAACAAAGGTCGCCCACGTACTGGTGCCTGGAGGGTGGGCAGATGATTCCTGATGCCCTGAATTCTTTGAAAAGCCTCTTGCTGCTCGGTCCCCCAGGTAAATTCATTCCCCTTTTTCAACAGTTTGGATAGGCCTGCTGTAGCTGAGGCTAAACCAGGCACAAATCTCCTAATATAGGAGGCCCTTCCCAAGAAGCTTTTGAGTTCCCTAACAGTAGTTGGTCTTCTCATTATGGCGATAGCTGTGGCCTTGGCTGGATCCACACTTATGCCTTTGTGATGTACCAGGAATCCAAGGAACTTTCCAGCAAACACTCCAAAGGCGCACTTCATGGGGTTCATACGTAACTTATATTTCCTGCATCTTTCAAAGACTTGCTCAAGTACTTGGAAATGTCCTGTTCTGGTTTTTAACTTGACCACAATATCATCTACATAATCTTCCATCTCCTCATGCATCATGTCATGGAAAATGGTTATCATGGTTAGCTGATACGTAGCCCCCGCATTTTTGAGGCCAAAAAGCATTACAGTGTAGTAAAAGTTCCCAATCGGAGTTCTGAATGCCGTCTTCTCTGCATCTTTGGCTACCATGCGGATTTGGTTGTACCCACTATACCCATCCATAAATGAGAACATTGAGATTCCTGCAGCTGAATCTACAAGGAGGTCAATATTGGGCAAGGGGAATTCATCTTTAGGACATGTCTTGTTCAAGTTGCGAAAGTCTACACAACAACGGATCTGACCGTTTTTCTTCTTCACAGGTACAATGTTGGAAAGCCATTTTGGGTGTTGGATGGGTTTGATAAAACCAGCTGTTAGCAAATTTTTGACCTCTTGAACTATTTGAGCTTCTACCTCAGTGTGGAAAACCCTAGCCGGTTGGACTACTGGCCTTATCCCTGGGTCCACATTAAGAGAATGGACTACCGACCCTGGGTCTAGACCAGACATCTCATCATAGGTCCATGCAAACACATCTCTGTATTTTTGAAGCAAGGTTACCAGTTGTTCTCTTTCTTGCGCCACCAATTGACTGCTAATGAAGACAGGCTTTCGGGATCCCGGTTCTGTCCCCAAATCTATTTCCTTTAATTCTTCCTCGGGCTGAATTTGGGCCTCCTTAACTGGTTCTTCTGGAATTTCTTCTTGGGCCATCATGCAGCTTGGTGGTCCAAGACCTTCCTGCACAATGCATTCGGGTCCCGCGCACCTTCACAAACGATAGATTAGCCTTCCCCGGGTTCCCGCACCACCACACATTCTCGGGATCCTGAAGAGCTGGGCTCCCTTTTTTGTCTTTTTCTTTCCAGAAGGTTCCTCAGGTCACGGGTGCCTCTCCCTCCTTCTTCTTCTTCTAGGATAGGTGTCCCTGGGGTTCCCGGGGCGGGGTTCTCAACATCTGGCTCCAATTCATCATAAAACATCGTTTCTACGAAGTTCACTTCTCCCTGGCTGAAAGGATTATGGTTGGCAGGGATCCTTATGGGCCTCCCATTCAATCTCCCTTTAATGCATTGATGGAACGTGGATGGAATAAGGCGATGTTTATGAAGCCACGGGCGTCTCAACAACACATGATAAGAAACTTCTGCATTAATTACATGAAACCTTGTCAGGGCTACTATTGGCCCTACCCTTAAGGCTAGCTGCACGTATCCTTCTGTTGATTCCACCGATCCTCCAAATCCTGTTATTTCCATGGGAGTCCTCAGGATCCTTCTGTCAACTAAGCCAACAACTTCCAGGGTACTCAAGGCTATGAGATTGAGTGATGCCCCCGTATCCACCAGAGCTCTTTTGACTTGAACGCTGTTTATGGTGGCCATTAGATAAAGGGGTCTACGGTGGTCTGGGTGCTCAATCTCCATGTCTTCATCAGTAAAGGTTATTGCATTGGTTGTCTCCAGGAAAGCTCGACTAGCATGTGACTCTGCTGTAAAGCATTCCATCCCTGAATCTGCTGCTATGCTCATGAGAGACTCTGTGACCACTCTTCTTGCTTCTGGTCCGAATCCTAATTGATTGAATAGTGACCTGAACTTAGGATTCTTCTGGAGGGTCCTGACTGTGCTCGGGTGGAAGGATCCTTCAGATTCTCCTGCTTCTGCCGGGTTCCCATGTATTACTACTGCTACCACCCCTTCGGCAAGGGGTTCCTCTGCACTTCTGGTTCCTTTTGAGTGAGCTCCAGGGTTCCTTCTCTCAACTTTTTGTGGAAGAGTCTGCGAAGGGTCTAGCAATCCTTGGTGGAGTGCTTGACATAATTATGGATTCTGCAAAATAAAGGATTCTTCCTTTCTTCTTCAGTTGGTGGCCTGGACACAGTGAATGGCCTAACAACCCCATCTCCGATCCATTTGTCTAAGACATGGCTTAACTCTTCAGCTGTACATGGGATCACTGGTGGTTCCTCGAACACCTTCCCATCTGGTCTCTTCCTTTTTTCTCCTACTGATGATGTCATAGCTTGGGACGTGAGCAGCCTTTTTGTCCTCATGGTTTGTGCCGTCCTTCTGGTTCTCTGTAGCAAGTCAGCAAACTGCGTGATACATAGATTTTCAAGGTTGAGTCTGTAATCAAAAAGCATGTTGGCTATACAGGTTTCCACGAGCTCCTTTTCTTCATGGTCCCCATAGCACTCTAGGGACACATCTTCAAATCTTTTAATGAATTGGACGGGATCCTCTCCAGGTCTCTGCCTCACCATTTGCAAATTCTGGAAAGTGATCTTGTCTTCACCAGGGTAATATTTGGCGCAGATTTTTCTATCATCTCATCCCAGGTTTTGATGGACCCGGGTCTCAGCGTGGTGTACCAAGTGTATGCCCTATCCACTAAGGACTTGGCAAACTCCCTTAGACATAATTCTTTGTCTCCTGCATAGGGGCCCATAGTGTGGACAAACCTACTCACATGTTCCACGACACTTCCATTTCTTCCATCGAAAGGATGGAACTTTGGGGGTTCATACCCCTTAGGGTATGGTTTGCCAAGAAGTTCTGGAGGGAACGGGGGATCCCGAGAGAATTGCTTGGGGATCCCTGAGAGTTTTTCTCTTTCTTGCTCCAGGAGGGCATTAACATCTGCCAGTGTTAAGTATTGAGGGTTGGCTCTTCCTCCCACTGCTGACCCTCCTTCTGGCTGCGTCCCATCTTGGTGGCCAGTAGGGGGAACATTGTCTCTGATTTCCTGTGTCCTGCCCTCTTTGAGAAGACGAACTTCTTGCTCCAGATCCTTCAACATTGCTGTCATCTTGGCCATGAGGTCTGGTTCCTGCCTTGCGTGTCTTTGTTCTGACACAACCTCCTGTTCTACCAAGGGTATCCCACCTCCTTGCCTGGAAGCTACCTCGTTTTCTCCTACGGGCTCAGAGGCCGTAGGTGGCACATTAGTTCCTTTGCTGTTTCTTTGTCTTCGAGGCATTCTCTGTGAAGGGATTGCTTCTTCCTTCTTGATGTGCATGAAATATATACAATAAAGTACTCACATATCTACATATTTAGCCTTACTTTTATGTTATTTTGTGACTAATTATATATTATCTTTGTGTTGTAGGTAACAAGGGCTTTACATGCAAAGTGGGGCTAAGCCAATTGAATCAAGCCAACTTACATTCAGCCAGGCATGAATCCAAGAAAACACCAAATCCAAGTCCAATTCGGATTAGGATTCCAGATTGCACATCAGTTAGTATTTTTGGCATAACTTTCGGTTCAGATGTCCAATCGAGATGATTCAAGTTGGGCTGGAAGGATAACTTAAAGGGCTACAACTTTGTAGTTTACCGAAAGTCCAAATTCTGACGTTAAATGGGCCAAAATAGTCGGTCAAGTGAAGCCTAAAAATCTGGAATTTTCTTCAAACGGGAATTCAACTTGTAATAGGATTCTTTAACCTATTTAAAGGCTCTTTAGGGCAAAATTCAGTGAGGCGGAGGCTGAGGCTGAAGCTAGTGCTAGGGCTGAGGGCTGAATGTATAGAGAGTGCGGCTACTTCTTTGGTTTTCTTCCATGACAGTTAGTTTTATTTTATTTGTCTAGTTTAATGTTTAGTATTTTATTTTTGTGTTTTCTTTCAATTACCATGAGTAGCTAAATTTATAATTAGGGTTGAGGATGAAACCTTGTTAAGGATTAACAGTAATATTTATGTGATTTGATTTTTCCCACAATAATTGTTCTTTAATGATTTAAATTGTTCTTGCTTCATATCAATTGACTAAGATGAGATTCTAGATATGAGTTCAATCATGTTTTTCTCATGATTTAGGATTTGTCTTAATTAATTGAATGCTTGGTTTATTAATTCTTGATTATAAAATTAGATATCTCTTGTGATTTGTCTGTCAATGGATACAATTTATGATTTGATTTTTAGAATTGGATATATCTTGTGATTTGTTTGGCTACGGATACAATTGATGATTTGGTTTTATACTTAAGAAGCGAAGAAGAACATGCTTTTGATTTTTAAAATAAGGGTTTAAATGATGATATTTTCCATGATAGCAAGATTGGTTTCTAGATTATCATGTAGTAAGTTGGGAAAAATTAATGATCATAAATATATGCTGATATGACTTACAAGGCGGATTCCAAAACCTTAATTCCTTTCTCTTAATTGTTTACATCTTTTTATTGCGTTATATCTTTTGCTTAGTTTAACTATTTGCTTAATTTTATTATTTGCTTAGTTTATTTTATTGCAACCAACCAATTTTTATTTAAACTAGATTAGGATTAATTTGGTTAAGGTTTAATTAATTTTCCTACATTCATACAAGTCCTTGTGGGTTCGACCTCGTTCTTGTCCAACTATACTTCGGTACGGTTCGTACACTTGCGAGTATTTTAAAATTTCACAACACTTCTTCTTTGCCCAGTCCCCAGCGGAGTCGCCAAAATGTGAGAGTGCCTTTTTCGTGACACTCAGGCCCAAGGATCCCGGGCCTAAGTGAAAAGGAGGATTTGGTGAACTGGGCCTTGACTCACCGCAGCTAACGAGCTGTTTAAGAATCAAGTGGGATGCAGAGGATGCTCCTGACAATAAAAAAAAAAAAAAAATGACAAGCGAGGATATCGAAGAGTGCCAAAGATTAACAAGGTAAATCCAAAAGGAAAGAAACAGGATTAGCAAAGCGATAAGAAATTAATGCTAAGGGGATCCTGGGAAATATGAAGCATGTTTCATTAATATATTATCTGTTGGATTACAGAAAGCTCACTAGGACGTGATACAAGGTTCAATCAAGCTCAAAAATTACAGTCTTGAATGGCTATTTTAGCCTTCAAAACTTGCAAAGTTTGATTCTCGTTGAATCCGAGCATGTGCAATAGTGGCTTTTACAGGATACCGGGAAGCAAAACTTGTTTTTCTCCCTTAGTATTTTCTCTTCTGCACAGATTTTTTGATAGTTTTTTCTAGAGAATTTCTTCTTTCTGGTGTTTCTCCCTTTTTTCGCTGCCTTTTTTTCACAACCCATCCCCTCCTTTTATAATGGAGTTTTTTGGTCTTCCCGGGGAACCGTTGGTTCCCCTGTTTTGCTCTTTTGCAAACAGAGCATGTCCTGTTCCCATCGTCTCGGGAAGTCCCTTTTCCTTTTTTTCTCATTCTTTCCTTCTTTTAGCTCCGATTCTTTTGAAAGTTCTTGGTTGGCCATCTTCTTTGGGACGTGCTGAGGTATGCCCTTCTCGGCATCCCCATTTCTGGCGTCTTCCGCTTTTCCCTTTTCTTTCCTATTGGGGCAGAATCCTGTTCTGCCATTTCGAAAGTCGTTTGTTATCATTCTTCTTCCCTGTCCTGGTTCCCCGAGGCCTTTTCTATCTGTGCCATGAGAGGTTGCTCGCGTTCTTTTTGCTTTTGTTTCTTATTTTCTTCTTCTGTCTTTTTCTATTGAGCTGTCCCAGTCTTCCTTTTTTTCTTTGTGCCTGAAGGGATCCGCGCCTATTGATGGTTCCTGAGGATCCTTCGTTCTTATCCTTTGTCGTGGTCCTCTTTTTTTTTTATGCTTCTTTTTCTGGGCTTCAGGATCCTCTGGGCCTTTCTTTTTATTCCCTCATGGGTCTCCTGTATCTATTATGTTGGGCTTAGCTTGAATTTTCCTTTTGGGCTTGACTTATTCTTTTTGGGCTTACTTCACTATGACCCTTTTTAAGACCTCAACAATAATTAAAAAAAAAAACGTTATTTGAGCTAATACATTGCATTAATGTATTTATGTGAATATTTGGTCTTATAAAATTGTAGATTTAAATTATATGTTTATAAACATATAAATGTGTATATATATATATATATATGTGTGTGTGTGTATGTATGCATACGTGTACACACACACACATATATATATAGTGCTAACTTTGAAATAGTATATCAGTATTAACCAATGTTTTAAAAATCGAACTGGACAGGTCGGTCCAACCGGTTCAACTGGGAACTGGAAGCCTGTCTGATCTGGTAAAAACCCCTAAAACTGGAAAAAACCAGTCAAAAACCAGGTTGAACTAGGAATTTTGAAAAAAAATGATTCGACTCCTGGTTCGGTTTTTAAAACCATGGTATTAACCAATATAAAAAAATTTCATTTCTTTTACCAAACTGAAATAGCCTCCAATACTAAATTAACTCCCTTGCTCTGTAAGCAATTGATTACAGGCTGGACAATACCAGAAGATGTGACAGAGGCATACTTACATGAAGCTTTGGCTACTTGATTCTTGTAAGTGAGCATTATGTTTTTCATTGTTATTGTGGAGCATGGATTTCCTGGACTACAATTAAAACTCACAGCCACCCCTCTCGCTAAACTTCCATGAATGTCTTGGTATGTCACATTACTAATTTTTACACCAGAAGCTTGTTAAAATGGGAAAACAAATTTGCACACATCAATTTTCTACTTATTAATGGTAGTAGTATGCAAACTCTAACCTATAAAATTTAAAAAACTAACATCAGCATTTTGAATTTATTTTTTATTTTATTATTTTGACTTTGAAAGATGTATTATTAAGAAAAAACTAAAAAAATTAAAGATTTTCTTGTTGCAAAGAAGGAGTTTAATTTGGGCCCAAAACTGATATAGACTAAAAGTTTAGGATGCCATAATAATGGGCCTAGCTATATAATGGGTATTACTTATGAGTAGTTTCTGTGGTTAAAGTAAGGGGCCATGGAAACTAAAATTTATAAGAATCTTTATTGTGTAATCTTCTTGAACATGTTTAGAATTTTTCATAAGTAAACAAATTATAGTTTAAAATTTAAACAACATTTGCATAAATATCCTTCAAAATATCGTACCTATTGAGGGCAATCTTTAGAGGGGCAGTAATTTTGATCAATTATAATGGGATTTTGGACATTCACCATATTGACATGTTGGAAAATAACGTTCCTAGCAAACCCATTGCTAGGCCTTGGCCAAGATTTAATCCACACCCCATTCTGAGTACCGGTAAAATTTGCTGTTGTAATTGTCACATTTTGGACACCAGTGTCTTGCTGGTTTTTGCCTAAACTCCTAATGCTGCACCAACAAATTGCACCCATGACCAATTTGGCATCACACTATAATATTGTTGTTATAGTTACATAATATTCAATATATCAAAAAATAAATAAAATTTCTTTACCTGATTCCATGCCCTGGTCCACATGCTACATTCTCAATCCACATATTAATGGTACCAGGTCCAACTGAGATGCAATCATCACCCGTTTGCATATTAGAGTTGAGAATTGTGACATTGGAAGATAATTGAACATGAATGCCATTGGTGTTTATGCTATTTCTGGCGGCGATGACCCTGACACATTGCATATTCATGTTGTTGCAGGCATTGATGACAATATGAAACATCTGGCTATTTATGGAGGTTAATCCACTAACCACGATGTTGTTCGAGTTGGTAAATTCCAATGTCTACTTACATACACACAAGATTAGCGAACATGGTAGGCACATTACAAATCAATATAAGAGGAGGGAGCTTTCACACACGCGCACACACACACACAAGTCAAAATACACTAAAAAAATATTAGGAGGTGCAATAAACTATATTATAGTGGGAATCTAGGGAAGAAAAGAAATAAGCCAATGAGAGTACATAACTCTAATGGCTTGTTTGGAAGTTTAAAAAAGGAGGGGGAGTAGAGTAGAGGGAGGGGGAGTAATTCAATTACCTTATTTGAAAGTTTTTAAAGGAATGAGAGAGAGGAGTTTGGAGGGGTTTCAACCACCTCTAACCCCTCATTTTTAATTCTCCCAAATTGGAAAGATTTGGAGGGAGAGTAGAGTAGATAAATTATTAACTAGATAAATTTCTCAATTTGCCCTTTCTAAATTAATAATAAACCAATGTTGCAAGTCCATTTTCAAATAAGGGTAAATTTGTCTATTTTAATAATTTCTTCTCCTCTCCATCCTAATTTTTAAAACATCTAAACAAGGAGAAGGGCTAATTACTCCCTTCCCTCTTACTAATTTTAAAAATATCCAAACAAGGTGGAGGGGAACCATTCCCCTCTACTCTCCTCCCCACTACTCTCCTCCCCTCTCCTCCCCTCTACTCTCCTCCCTCCCTAAACTTCCAAACAGGCCATAAGTTTCATCTGAGAGGAAACCGAAAGCAATCTCTATTTGTCTTCCCTTACAATTTTCCAAAACAACGTTCTGCATACTACTTGGATTCCCCTCAAAAAACTTGGAATTTATCTCAAAATGATCATCTTCAAATTACTAATGGAGAGGTGAATGGTGAATCCAACTCAAGAATCCGAAATGGGAATGCATGCAGTAGGAGATGGGGCGGGCATAATCTTTCATTCAAACTAATCATATAGGAAGATTACCGACTGAAAGAGACTTCACAAACAAAGATTCATGACCAGAACTGATAGAGACTCTACAAACAAAGCTTACCGACTCGACCTTAAGAAGGCTTGTATCCTTTGGATTATTGGGATCTAAGAGTATCTCTCTAAATTAACGATGAGCATGACTATATAGGGCTATTCAATTAAATATGTGGACCTTTAATGGATGGACCGTCAATGCAAGGAACAAAAGCCTAAGCATGTTGTTTTGACCTTTGACATTCCCATTAATTTTTCAGCATGTTTGCTAGTACACAAAAATAAATATTATACTCCGTGTGCATTTCGGATAAGTTGAATTTTTCAGCTTATCTTCACTTTCAGCTTCTTTTTACTACTATTTATAGATTCTACTGCACTGTTTGATACTATTATTAGGTCCCACTGCACTTTTTAATATTATTCATGGGTCCCACTGTACTATTCAGCTTATTTTTTAACCTTTTTTCTACACTTTCAGCAAAAATTAAAATTTCAATTTCAACTAAAGAAGCTGAAATAACCTTTTTTAACCCTTTTTTTTTTTAAATAAACTGCTCCAAATGGACATGGATGTACATGGGATTATTCCCAAGTATCCTATATAAGATTTCTTTAAAAATGGCTTATTGTGGCATTAGTGAAAAATATCAATGTGACAAAAATCCCGACTCTCTTGAAGAAAAAAAAAAAAAAAAAATAGTGTGACAAAAGTCCCCTCCAAAACAAGGAAGACCGAAATCAGTTAATAGTTCAAACCAAAAATCAAAAGGAAAAGCACACCACTTTCCCCTAGAAAATCCTAACCAGACCCGTTGGTTACCTAGAAAATGGAGGGAATTTATTTTAAAGACTAAAATGGAGTAAATTAATATATGGAGGACCCAAAATATCACTATGAAGTGCTCGCAATAGGGTTGGGTCGGGTGGGTTTACGTCAAAAACATCTCATCCTAAATGGGTTGCAAGACTAGGTTGATCAGATCAGGTTACATGTTTATCTGTATTTTTTCACAAACAAAATATAAATAAATAAATAAATAAAAATTTCCAAAATAAAAGTTCAATAATACATTTTTCTTTAAGTTTACACAATTTATTATGGCGTTAGTTAAATAATTCACATACCGTGGCTCCCAAAGGACAACTTTTGCGAGAGGACTTGCAAGCCCACAACCTAGTACCTTGCCCATCAAGAATCCCATTACCAGATACTGTAAGCCCATCAATATGCTGAAACACAACCCAATATGCTTTATTTCCAAGGACTGTATAGTCTGACGGGGCCACAAGGGTCCCAATAAGCATAACGTTCACTTTGTTGTAGCATGGTCCAATAAAAATCACTTCCCCGAGAACGAACTTCTCTGCTGGTACATAAATAGTGGCAAGATGCATGGAGGCACAAGCTTTTGTCCATGCACTAAGAAAAGCTTGAGCTGAGTCTGTTTTCCCATCTGGTTTGGCTCCATAACTCACTACATTGTATGTCGTAGGATCAGCTAGCGCTAAGGAAATGAACATAGAGAGAAGTGCAGGGACAAGACAAATTATGGCAGGGAATGTCATTTTGGTTTTGTTTGGATGTGAAACTTGTTAGGTTCTAAAGACTTAGATTTTATGTATTTAGAACTCTAATTTGTATTGTTGGCAAACCATGATCAAAACAATGTGTTTAGAAGTGTTTTAGTCTAGCTCAAAGTTGTGCATTTATGTAAAGTTAGAATCAAGTTAAAGCAGGAAAGCATTAAGCCTTTCGGCCTGGCTCGATCGATCGAAGCTCGGGCAGAATGTTTTTTCTGCAGAATTTTCCAACTCAGCCCTAGTTGTTTTAAAACGTTTTTAGGGTTTCTTATTTGTCCTAAGTATAAAAGGCAAACCCTAGCCACGTTTTAGTGTTGCTCATATTGCGGTTTGTGTAAATCTCTTGTGAGATCTAGAGGAGCTTTCCTTTACACAAACTTAGGGTTTTCAAGGAAAAGATTTATCTACACCTTGATGATCAACTCAGTTGCTGCCATTGAAGTTTAAAGAAAACACAAGCGGGTGTGCTTGTATCTGGTGGTGAATCTAAGAAAGAAGGAGTCCGTGGATTTGGAGCTTACACGTGGTCGTGTTAGTAAGTTCTATTGTTGGTAGCAATAAGAAGTCGAGCGTGGAGGCTTGTAAGTCTTATTGTATGAACTTCGATTCTTTCAAGATAGTGGATTCAAGTTTACCTTGAGGATAGCTAGGTCAAATCCTCCCCAGGTTTTTACCGGTTTGGTTTCCTAGGTGATCATATCTTGTGTTATTTATTTTCCGCTGCTTTGCTTGATTTGATCTTTGTTATTGTGATAACCTAAACTTGTTAATTTGGACTAAGTAACAACTTGGCTAATTACCTAGGTTAAATCAATTGGTTTTAAGGGGTCTAAAAACTATCAAATGGTATCAGAGCTAGTTGCTCTTTTATTGTTGATCCTTTGATCACTGAGCTGATCCTTGACCCTTGTTGTCATGGAACACGGACACTTCCTAGTTATTCCTCCTCACTTTGATGGGAATAATTATGCTTATTGGAAAGTAAGGATGAAAGCATTCCTGAAATCTATTGATGAAAGAGTGTGAAACTCCGTTGAATACGAATGGGAGAAGTCCACTACTTCTGTTAGTGAGTGGCAAATTTCTCAAAAAGAAGCAGTTGCGTTTAATAGCAAGGCTATGAATGCGATCTTTAACGCTATTTCTACGGAGGAATTTAATAGAATCTCTAATATTGAGGTTGCTTATACTGCTTGGAATATCCTCTAGACTATGCATGAAGGCACAAAGGCTGTCAAAATCAATAAATTGCAGCAATTGACTTCTAAATTTGAAAGCATTAGGATGTCTGATAATGAATCTTTTGATGAATTCTATGCTAAATTGAATGACATTGTTAATTCTACTTTTAACTTGGGTGAAATCTATGATCAACCTAAAATTATTAGGAAGATTCTTAGATCTCTAATTAAAGACTTTAGACCCACGGTGACTGCCATTACTGAAAGCAAGGATGTGGACTCCATCCCTGTTAATGAACTTGTAGGATCTCTTCAATCTTATGAGTTGGATCTACCTAAAACTACCAAATCCAAATCAATGGCTCTTAAGTCTGTTGATGATGTTGAAGGTGGTGGATTTGATGATGAGCTCTCTACTACAGAGATTGCTTACCTTGCCAAAAACTTTAGAAACTTTCTCAAGAATAGTAACAGAAAGGCAAGAGGCACAAACACTGCTGAACCTAGAAACTTTAGGAAGCATGATCCCACTAAGGTTAACAATAATGATAAACCTAGAGAAAAAGTAGATCAATCTTCTAATAATTCTTTGGGTTCTCAGTGTTTTGGGTGTCAAGGGTATGGACACATGAAATCTGAATGTCCTACTTATTTGAAGTCTAAGGGTAAGGTTATGACTATAACCCTTAGTGATGGTGAAGTTTCTGATAATGAGTCTAATTGTGATGAGGATGGAAACTTCATTGCTTTCACCACTACTGCTGTAATCGATGAAAGCATATCTGTTGAAGAGAACCCTTCTGATGGGGAACTCTCTGAAGATGCAGATCTTCAAGAGGCCTATAATAAACTTTGCAAAGTTGCTGCAAAGGATGCTATGAATGTTGAACTTGGCCTGAAAAAAATTGAATCTCTTGAGCTTGATAAGAAGAATTTGCTTGTTAAACTGTTTGATGCTAATGAACTTTTGAATAATGTGAAAACTGAGAATATGTTTTTGCTTGATAAAGTTAAATCTTTGGAACTTGATTTATCTGTTGCTAGATCTGCTAGTTCTAAACTTGATCAAATGCTGAGTGTTCAAAAGTCTTCTTCTGACAAAACTGGATTAGGTTATGTTGAAAGCATCTCTGTGTCTGCTCCCCATTCCACAAAGTTTGTTCCTTCATCTTCTTCTTCTAAACCTTCTATGAGTGAGATAGTGAGTGAAACTGTCAAACCCACTGTGATTGAGGTTATCAAACCCATAGAAGTTTCATCATCTAGGAAGATTAGGGTTGATCTAAAAGAGTCTAAGTCTAAGAAGCCTACCCTATCTAAGGACAAGATACATGATAAGCCTGCTTGGGTTTGTCACTTTTATGGAAAGTCTGGACACATTCTTCCAAACTTTTACAAGCTGCAAGCTGCAAAGAGAGCAAACAAACCAAAAGTACCTGTGTCTCAAGCACAAGATTTTATGGTACTCATTGGTGAATTGATAAAGGCTTTAAACCTTTATTTTAATCCTGGAGTTGGTAATCATTCCCATGTGAATAAGAACTTCAATGCTCATAGTGCATCTAAAAGGTTTTGGATGCAAAAAACTCGAACTAACTGAGTCTTTCTGACATGGTCCTTGTGCTTCATTGCTCTACCCTTTGTGACCATTGTTCTTTGGTTTTGTTTTGTTGTGTTTTTTTTTTTTTTTTTTTTTTTTTTTCTAGGATTTAAATTGCATAACATTCAAGTTTTTTTTAATAATAAAAAAAAAAAAAAAAAGGAAGAAAAAGGAAGAAAATTTTGTTTTGTACTATTCTTCTTGGTTTTTGAGAATAAAGTTGGTCAATTTTTTTTCACATAACATGTCGTTTGTGCCTTTTTTAGCTTTGATGAGCTTACTTATTGCACTTTACTAGTTGAAGTTTTGTACTGCATGTTGTGTGGGAAAGATGTTTATGGTTTTTGATTACTTTGTCTTAATCTTGAAGCCACATGTTTTTGAATGATTGGACTTGAACTTTTAGAGAAAGGCATAAATAACCATCTCACCACTGTTCACTAGCCAATCATGAACACCTTAGTGCATATCATAAGATTTTGTGCTCGAGAAAGTGTAGCACATGCACAAAAAGAACATAAGGTGAAGCCTCGGTTTAAATTGCTTAATACTTAAAATTGGTGTATACTATTAGGCTTGATGCCAAACTCACATGACTTAAAATTGATATGTATATTATGAAGCATAAATTCAAGAAACTTACATGATTGCAAGCTTATGATCTAGGAGATGTGGAAGTTATATGAGTAACTGTTTAGGAGATAGTCTTTTTTAAATTCTTTGTGATGAATTTTGTAGACTTTGTGATTGATTGTTATTCGTATATCCCCTCACATGTATCTCAAGTTTTTGCTAGTTGCACATACTACACGAGTTACTCTTTGCTAAACTTTGTACATGTTATTGTGTGTGTTTATGGTCTGACCAACCATGTTTTGCAAATACCTTGAATTTCGTGCAAAATTAATTTGTTACTTGAAAATTTATGGAGAATGCAAGAAATTTTGTTTTTGGGAATTTGGGCTTAAAATTCTTGTTTTTGAAAATCACATCATCTCATACTCATGCATTCTGTTCTTAAATTTCAATGCTTTGAGTTGATTCTAAATGTTTTTTCAAAAAACTGTGTTTTTCCTCAAATTTAGTGAGCCTCTGCCCATTTCGATCGATCCATTCTATTTTTCGATCAATCAAATTTTTTTAAATATGTTAGAGAGAGCCTCTATCTGTTTCAATCGATCGAAACTGATTTTCGATCGATCGAACATTTTTCAAAATGTTTTGTTAGAGTCTCTGTATGTTTTGATCGATCGAGACTGTTTTTCGATCGATCGAAACTCGTGAAACATGTCTTTTTAAAAAGTCAGATTGTCTTTTTCAAAGGCACTTTTTCAAAAGTTTTTCAAACTTTCCTCTCTCTCCGACTTGGCTAAGGCTCCACCAAAGATTTTTTGTCGTTTTCTTCCGAAATTTTTGCAAGGTTTTTGTCTTCCAAGGCCGGTAAGTCCTTTTTGCCTTTCCTTTTGCATTTTATTTCATGATTTCATGCTTTTTTCATGCATATTCATTGGGTATTTTTGGCACTTTTTCTATTTTGGGGTTTTTGATGATTCAAACTATTTTTGATGAAATTGATCATTGGGTTTTTGTTCTAGGATGTTATTATCATGATCCTTGTAGTTTAATTTGATCAATGTTGTGGTTTTTGAAAAATTGAAAATTCTAGGGTTTGAAATTGTTCCGAACTGGGGATTTTGTTCAATTTGGGTTAAATTGATGAAATTGGCTTGTTCAATTGATGTATTTGGTCATTATTTTTTGAATTCTATCATGTATGATGATCAATTCGTCAATATCTTTCAAATTGATCAAGTGGTTTTCCAAATTTTGGGGTTTTTGTGTTAATACCTCTATGTTCAAGCCAATTTTGTGAATTTGAACTTTTTGGACTTAATTGCACTGCATTAGGACATGCATTATACCATTTAATTTGTTCATGCATCATATAGATTTTTATTCTATATTTGTTTTGTGCTAACTTGCAGTCTGCCCTTGGTTTTGTTTTTTGTGTTTTTGTTCTTTTGCTCTGTGTTTTGGCCCTTATCCTAGCACCATGCCTAGGAAAACTAGAACCCATAGGACCCCTTCCACTTCCTCTGAGTCTCCCTCTAGGAGTGAGGTGTTTAGGAATGATAAGTGTAGGGAGGCCTTTGATACTTTGAATAGTAAGCGTAAGATATGGGCTGAGCGAGCTGTAGTTTTAGATGAGATTGATCTAGCCATTAGGGCTAATTTTGAGTCTAGAGGTTGGTTGCCTCTCTTAGAGATAGATCATCCACCCCTAACCGCCCTGATTAGAGAGTTCTTCTCGAACCTCTCTTGCCACGTCTATGATTCCAACACCCTTATTAGGAGTTGGATATGAGATGTTGAGTTCACCATTACCCCTCGGGTAGTGGCTGAGGCTCTTGGGGTTTCGGTTGTTCGGGAGCCTGACTATCCCTATGATGAGTCACCCTCATTAGATGTTGTCATGTCATACATCATAGGGTCATCTATCCAGTGGGGTTCTGATCCTTGGATCACGTCCGTTGACCTTACCGACTGCCTATCTTTTCTTTAGGATAGCATGTCATTCGTTGTGGCCTATTTCTCATTTCCACACCATCCCTCTAGAGCGATGTGTGTTTTTGTATGCATTTGTTTCTGGAGTGTCTATCAGTTTTCCTAATTTGTTCCTTCGTTCTTTGAACGAGGTTCATAGGAGTTCTTCCGTAGGGCGTGCGCTTATTCATCCTATTTTCATTCATAGGATTTTGCTCTTTTTAGGTCTAGATGGTTTCCCGTCTGGTGAGCCTATGCATGTTGTTGCTCTCATAGGTGCCACCTTTCTTAGACAGAGGGCTGCTCACTTGAGAGTTGCTCCTTCACGTCCTAGAGGTGCGTCATCTAGTGCTGTTCCCTCTCCTCCCTCTTCTACAGGTGCTGATGCTGCTGAGACATCGGGTGTTGCTGCTGATGCTGATGTTCCTCCACCGACTGCTTCGAATGATTCAGACATTCGTCGTACGTTGGATCATGTCTTGACCATTAAGGCGGCTTATGGACAAATTTTAGTGGACGTGCTCGATGAGATCCGTGCCTTGCGTGCGGAGTTGGCGCAGTTTAGACCACCTCCCTTTTGATGATGGATTTTTGTTTGCCCTTTGGCATTCCGTCACAAAAAGGGGGAGTACTTGTAGAATTTTTGTTTTTAGGGGGAGAGTATTTTCTTTGGTTGGAGCTTGTGGAGTTTAGATTGTATCTAGGTGCTTCACTTTGTATTTTACGTTTTTAGCTCTTGCCATGTTTTTGATGAGATATTCATGTTAGGTGGAGTATTTTTTTTATGGTACTTTATATGTTTCTTGTTTCAAACTGTTTATTGATTTATATTTATGAGTTATTAATTGATATATGTCTTTATTGTGTGTTGTTTGAAATCAAGAAGTTAATTTGTTTACTTGTATTTTTCCACACATGCGGTTATGCATTTTGTTTAGTGTTTCAGGAAATATACAAGTTGATTCAATTGAGCTGCTATTTACACTTGCAACTGATGGATAGTAGTTAGGATTGAATTTGTTTTATGAGCATTATTTTTTGTAAAGGGCTTTTTATTTTGTAAACATTGAGCTTCTAGTTGTGTTTTGTCACGGATTGCCAAAGGGGGAGTTTGTTAGGTTCTAAAGACTTAGATTTCATGTATTTAGAACTCTAATTTGTATTGTTGGCAAACCATGATCAAAACAATGTGTTTAGAAGTGTTTTAGTCTAGCTCAAAGTTGTGCATTTATGTAAAGTTAGAATCGAGTTAAAGCAGGAAAGCATTATGCCTTTCGGCCTGGCTCGATCGATCGAAGCTTAGGCTCGATCGATCGAAGATCGAGCAGAATGTTTTTTCTGTAGAATTTTCCAACTCAGCCCTAGTTGTTTTAAAACGTTTTTAGGGTTTCTTATTTGTCCTAAGTATAAAAGGCAAACCCTAGCCACGTTTTAGTGTTGCTCATATTGCGGTTTGTGTAAATCTCTTGTAAGATCAAGAGGAGCTTTCCTTTACACAAATTTAAGGTTTTCAAGGAGAAGATTTATCTACACCTTGATGATCAACTCATTTGCTGCCATTGAAGCTTAAAGAAAATACAAGCGGGTGTGCTTGTATCTGGTGGTGAATTCAAGAAAGAAGGAGTCCGTGGATTCGGAGCTTGCACGTGGTCGTGTCAGTAAGTTCTACTGGTTGGTAGCAATAAGAAGTCGAGCGTGGGGGCTTGTAAGTCTTATTGTATGAACTTCGATTCATTCAAGATAGTGGATTCAAGTTTACCTTGAGGATAGCTAGGTCAAATCCTCCCCAGGTTTTTACCAGTTTGATTTCCTGGGTGATCATATCTTGTGTTATTTATTTTCCACTACTTTGCTTGATATGATCTTTGTTATTGTGGTAACCTAGACTTGTTAATTTGGACTAAGTAACAACTTGGCTAATTACCTAGGTTAAATCAATTGGTTTTAAGTGGTCTAAAAACCATCAAAACTAATGTGTGTTTGTGACTTTGTGTGAGTCAAAGAGAGAAGAAGTAACTTAGGGAGTTTAGTAGTTGAGGAGTTGAAACTTGAGAGGGTATTTATAGCATTTGAATGCACATTTAGTTTTGGGAAAATGGTAAGGTCACAAATTATTTTATAAACTTTTTACAATGTATATGTTAATATGGTGAGTGATTATTAATAAGTAAAATAGTGATGCTAGTGGTGAGCCAAAATGAGAATCAGTAAGAATTTGTCATATCAATAGTTGGTAAAAATGTTGTAAAATAGACTGTAGTGGTAACATTACTCTTAGTTTTAAGAAAGTGTAGACATAAATTTAAAATTTGATAACAAATTTCACACTTGGTTGATGTGACAAATTGTTAGTGATCGGTAAAAAAGTGTTATATATATATATATATATATATATATATATATATATATATATCAATGGTGGGTTTAGATAAGAACAAATTTTCATTGCAACTCAACTGTTGTGAAAAATATTGTAAAATTTTTTGTGTTTGTAATATTGCTCTTAATTTATCACTTTTTAGTGTTACCAGCAAAAGTTCAACAAAATATGATTTTATCTCAAAAAAAAAAAAACTCTTTTATTTTTATTTTTTATAATTCGATAGTTACACAGAGGCATGTACATTCTAGATGTTTTCGATGGAAAGACTAGGAGGTTCTAATTGAACTACAAGACTTATAAAAAATTTCTCACTCTTTTATTTTGTATATGAGTTTGGCTTACCTCTAGTACTTTTTTAATTGAAAAAACCATTTATTTTAATGAAAAACTGCTACATCACCCACTAACTAAATGAAAAGTGGAGATTAAAATTCATTACCATTTGCCATTGTATATTTAAAACAACAGGAGATGTCCAGTTAAAAAAGTAATGGAGGTAAGCCAAACTCCTTATATATAAATTTGAAATGTAATAATTATGATAGTTATTTATTGACATTTATTTTGGTTGTGATTGTACATGCAATATTAAATTTGAAACTGGAAAATTATTGTAGTCGTTAATAAGTGTTTAGAATTTTAAAGAAAAAAAAATTAACTAACCATTTATGTTTTTCCTTTCCCAATCTCCCTCTTTCTCCCCTTCTTAATTCGTATATGGGTTTGATTCATGTATGTCTTTAAGTCATATATTAATCATTTATTTTAAAAAATGTTTTATGGAAAATTGAAATGGCTGAGAAAAAGCTAGTCGCTTTTTCAATTTTCCATACTAAGATAATTAAGACATGATAATAAATGCATTTATCTCACTCAAAAAAAAAATCCTTAAAAATATTTTGACATAAATGTAAAGTTGAGTTGGTTTAAAGTTACATCTGGTATAACTTTAAGCAATGTTACACTACTCAATATTTTTTTTAATTGGATGCTAATTTTGATAAATTCACCGTTAGATTGCATTATCTTCGTATATTCTTTATGCTTGTAAAATTTCAAGAAGATCAATGATTAATAGCTAGTCATGTCATCGCAATTGTTTAAATTCAAGTTTTTGTGATTTAAAATAATGCATAAAAGATGATTTTACAAATCGTATGGTCAATAATATCCAATTGATATGAAAATTGACATGAATATTCAGAACATATAGAGCATATAATTCAATTGTGAGATTTTCAAAATATGAATTTTATAACAAGTTATTGGGTGGTGTAACATTGCTTAGAGTTACACTAAGTGCAATTTGAACCCAACTCTCTCTCTCTCTCTCTCTCTCTCTCTCTCTCTCTCTCTCTCTATATATATATATATATATATATATAGTATGCACATTTGTTCCGTGGATTAAGCTTTTAATAGAGTTTGAACTATATTAAGGGCACAATGAGTTTATTTTTCAATGATCTCTAATGTTGAATTACAATTATGTATTTATAGGAAACAAGCTCTAATCTCGTTGGCCTTCATGGTTCAACATAATTAGCTAGTTAATTCAACATGTGCTCTATGAATTAAACCATGTTAAATGAGCTGCATGTGCTCAAATCTTAACTAACTCATCATATTCTCAAGTCTCAACTAACTAACTAACTAAAGGGATTGCAACAATTTTGCGATAAGTACCACATGGCCTATTATTCCCCATGTACATTAATAATTCCAACATGTCTTAAATGTGATTAACATGTTTGGATTGTAACTAACTAATCAACTAACTAACTAAACGCAACATTACAATAATTATTATATGTATAGAGGTTTCTATCACCATACTCAAGACACATTAAGGTTCCTAGAATTTGTTTATATATGGTCCTAGTTTGCCAACCTAGTCCTATAGACTCAATATTGTTGTTTGAAAAATTGCATATAAAGTATATAGAGAGTATTTCTCTAAATTAACGATTAACATTTTTTTTAGAAGAATAAAAGATGAAACGTCAATGCAAGCAACAAAAGTTTAATTAAGCAAGTTGCTTGAACTTTGACATTCTCATTAGTTTTAAGCATATTTACTGATGCACAAAGTAAATATTCTACTCTAGAACATGGGATTATTCCCAAGTATCTTTATATATATATATATATAAATATGTATATATATAGGGTTGGGTTCAAGTTATACTCGGTGTGACTCTAAGTAATGTTAGATCATCCAATAACTTGTTATAAAATTTATATTTTGAAAATCCCACCATTGGATTACATGTTCTATGTGTTTTTAACGTTCATGCCAATTGTCATGTTAATTAGATATTATTTACCATTTGATCCATAAACACATCTTTTATGTATTATTTTAAGTTACAAAAACTTGAATTTAAAAGATTGATTGATGATATGGCTATTAACCTTTGATTATCTTAAAATTTTGCAAGCATGGAGAATATACGAAGATAATGTAATCTAACGGTGGATTTGTCAAAATTCTCATCCAATTAAAAAATATTGAATTATGTAATATTACTTAAAGTTACTCCAGATGTAACTTGAACCCAAAATTAGTTAATAGTTTAAACCACTTATCACTAAAAAAAATCCTAACCACAGTCAATCACAGTTGGTTACCTAAAACAGTTGAATTTTCTAACCATATTCAAAAAAATCCTAACCATAGTCAGTCACAGTTGAATTTTCTTCTAAGAAGCTTACAAAAAGCCATGAATTTTATCCCTAAAACAAATTTGTTTCCATTAAAAACCAGGACACATTTTCTTTAAAAAGAAAACCCTTTCCAAAATGGCTTCAAATTTTATATGGGAAACAATTTTTCATAGTAAATGAATTTTTTTTGCTTTTAGGATTTCCCACCAAAATCCATTTTTTATAAAAATTTATGAGAAAACCTTTTTCAAAACATCATGAGATCATGAACTTTTTCAAAATAACCTTCTCCAATAAGTTGTGAGATTTTCAAAAATAAAATACTTATTTTTCTAAATGTGAAGAAATGTCCATTTTTAATGGATGTAAGGAATATTCTCATCTTTTTTGTGAAACAATAAAAAAATCATTTTCTAAAGGAAGGACCATCTTTTCAAACAATTCTTTTTAAAGACATAATTTTAAGAGGGAGCAAGTCTATAGCTCACCCCAATTGAATTAATGACATCCAATCAATTCAACATTTCGCCCCTCCCCTAAACAAACCATTTTGGTTTGTTGTGTATTTTGCATGAGAATGATAGCTGGAGATAGAATAAATTTGATTTAAATTGTTTTAAAGGTGAAAGGTAACATTTTTATATTCACGTCCTTTTTTTTTTTTTTTTTTTTTTTTGTTTTGTAAAGTAATATTCACATGTTAGATATTTAGTAATTAGTCACATGCTTGCTATGTATATTATTGCTTACAATGTAGTTTTTCACATGATATTTATATTTACTTTCACACGCTTGTTTGTATACTCTTGCAAATAATATCGTATGTTATTTATATGTAAATGCAATATTCACATGTTATGTGTATATATTGCTTGTACAAAAGTTCTTTTTAAAAATAAATGCCAAGTATTTAAATTATATTTGAAAATGTGAGGTTTTATCATTTGGATAAGTAGCGTGGAGTGTCTGCCACCTTCCCCACACGTAAACTAACTTTTGAGTCTAAGAATCTTTAGTTTGAAACTTTCATTACCTTAATTAGCTTAGGAGTCCCTAGGAATGACTTTTAGCTAACAAGGTGGTTAAATGAATTAGACAAAAGATGATCAATTACACCTAGAATAAACCAATGGTTTGTTGTAACTCCATAAAAGTAAATAAGTAAATAGACTCACTCAAACGTACATCACCCTAAACCTAATGACACAAATACACACACATATCACATGTGGCCAACCAAAGAAAAGAGATAGTTTTCTGCATTTTTTTTTTTTTGTGTTTGGTAGTATCATAAAAAATGGGCCCAAGAAAAACTATCTATTAACTTCCTTTATTTAGCTCAACAAAAGATAGAGTCATTCTCTACTAAAAATTTATGAAAAACAACTCTATATTGCGTGAAACTAAATAAGGAAAATAAATTTATCTCACATGAAAATAAACAAGGGAAGTTAAGAAATAGCTTTCCAACTCATTTTAAGATCGCTACCAAATATAAGAAAATGAGATAGTTTTCTAGAAAATATTTTTTGAAAAATAATTAATTTTTTAGATAATTTTAATGTCAAAACAAGCATTAAAAGAAAAAGAAAAAGAAAAAAGAAGATAAATAACAACATTGCACCCTTCAAAGTTGGGGAGTTGGGGGCCTTTTACCTCACCAAGTAAAATCTAATCGACACGCGAAAATCCCAAGCTTCAACATAGACTTTGGATGGACTACCTTACTATAGTCGATTTGAAATGTCTCTTTTGAATTTTGATTCTCTGTTTCTTTTCTTCTTCTTTTTTCTCCTTTTTTATTTAGCTTCTTTGATTAACTTATTTTCATGGTATAACTGAATATGCTTCGTTTTCTTGATATTATTCAATATGCTTCATGCGAGTTGTCATTGCAAAATGAAAATAATTCTCTTATAACAACTTTTCATACAAACACCTAGAATCCCCAGATAAGGGCTTTAATTTTCAACATTATATCCCAATTGCAAGGTCAAGCAGGCTCCAAGAATGCCCAATGGACTAGTACTACCACGGGCTTGCAATCAACTTATCATCCAATGACCTACCATAATAATATTAATACTACAAAAAATAAAAAGTGCTATACATTTTGGCCGTAGGATTGAAAGGATAAGAATGTAGATTCCCGTTATGACAAGTCAATACTGTACTAATATCAGCAATACCGGCGGTATACACCATACTGACCATTAAATCGATATCAACGCTTCTCTAAAATGTACTGTAAAATACATCGAATTGTACCTAGATTTTTTGGATTTCAATCGGTGTTGATATTTTGGTTGGAACAATAAAAAAATGTTATAATATATATATATATATATATATATATATATAAATATATATATATATATATATATATATATATATATAATGTTATTTGAGCTAATAAATTGGGTTAATGTATTTAGGCAAATATTTGGTTGTATGAAATTTGTAGAATTGAATTATATGTTTGTAAACATATAACTAAATAAATACATACAAACATATATATATATATATATATATATATATATATGGCTCTAACTCTAAAATAGTACACTGGTATTAATTAATACTAAATTATTCCATTTCTTAGACAAAACCAAAACTGCCTTCAATACAAAATTGATTCCCTTGCTCTATAAGCAATTGATCACAGGTTGGATACTATCAGAATATGTGACAAATGCATGGTTACATGAAGCTTTGGCTACTTGATTCTTGTAAGTGAGCATTATGCTCTCCATTGTTAATATGGAGCATGGGTTTCTCGAACTACAATTTAAATTTACAGCAACCTCTGTTGCTGAATTTCCATGAATATCTTGATATGTCACATTACTAATTTTTACACCTGAAGGCTGTTAAAATGGGTGAAGATGGTAGAATTTAGTTTGGTGGACCTATCACAATGGGCCTGACGGTTGGGTACTGTTTGGTCCTTGTAAAGATGGGCCCACGCGCTCTGAAGGCCCATCGCAGACAGATATAGTGAGGGCCCATAACCCGAAATCTCTATTGCCTAGAAAAGCCTTAAGATCCAATAAGGGAAAGGGGATCAGAGTCCCACATTGGAAAGATCTGGAGGTCAAGAAGAAAAGCCACCTCTCCACTGCTATAAAAGGAGTAACTTTCACGCAAATCAAGGTAAGATGAATTGACCCTCTCTAACGCCTCTAAAAACTCAAGGGACGAATTCTGACTTGACCTTCGGAGAGCTTTTGGCCGGCACCACACCGGTGCTCTCCAAGGGTTTTTCTTCCGTTCGTTCTTGTTGTGCAGGTTCGTTGAGACGCGAGTACGGTGTGACTTATTGGTGACAATTCTCAACGTCATCAGTTGGCGCCGTCTGTGGGAACCGAGAGACGTATAGTACTTCGTAGATTCCCAGACAAAAAAGTTACATGGTACTCACACGCTCAATGGCAACCACGAATGACGTTCAGGAAGAAGCCCCTACGACGGCCCTGGAGAGACAGGTCAGGACGCTCGCCGCAGCCGTGGAGCGCCTCACCAAGCAAAACCACGACCTGCAAGAGCAGCTGAACCAAAAGAATGCCGCGGTAAATAATCAAGGAGCGGATCAAGAGGGGAACAGCGCCGAAAGGAGAAATCAGGACGGTCCACAGGGGAGTAACGCCCCGAGCAGACCAGTACGACGGGACATAAGCGTCCCTTCACCGACGGACACTGCTCCACAATCCATCATTGCGGAGATGCAGGCGATGAAGGAGCAGATGGATGTGATGATGAGCGCTCTCAAGGGGCGAGTGTCAAGTGATCTCGACGACCTTGTCAACCGGACCGACTCGCCATTCACGGCAGCCGTCAACTCCTTCCCCCTGCCAAATAAGTTCCGTATGCCAAGTATGGATAGTTACGACGGAGTCAAGGACCCTCTAGATCACCTAGAGACCTTCAAGACCCTGATGCACCTTCAGGGAGTGGCAGACGCGATTATGTGCAGGGCCTTTCCTACAACCCTGAAGGGCGCAGCAAGGATTTGGTTCAGCCGGATAGCGCCCAACTCCATCAGCACCTTCAAGGAGCTAAGCGCTCAGTTTACTACGCATTTCATAGGAGGCCACCGATATAAGAAATCCACGGCTTGTTTAATGAATATCAAGCAACGGGAAGAGGAGACGTTAAGGGCTTACATATCACGCTTCAACAAAGAAGCACTCTCAATCGACGAAGCCGACGACAAGATATTGGTAGCAGCATTCACAAACGGGCTGAAGGGGGGTAAATTTTTGTTCTCCCTATACAAAAACGACCCCAAGACCATGTCGGAGGTCCTTTACAGGGCCACCAAATACATGAACGCTGAAGACGCACTATTATCGCGAGAAGATAGGCCCAAGAAAAGAGACCGACAGGAGGATTCTCGACAAGACCAGGGGCGGAAGAAAGGAAGGATGGGAGACCGACGGGAGGACAGACGTCCAAAACCCATGGGCGGAAGGTTCGCGAGTTTCACCCCTCTAAACGCGCCGATTGATCAAGTCCTAATGCAGATTAAGGACGAAGGGTCCCTGACGTTCCCAGGAAAGCTGAAGAGTGACCCCAGCAAAAGGTCTAGAGACAAGTATTGCCGCTTTCATCGTGACCACGGCCACGACACGGCCGATTGCTTCGACTTGAAGCAGCAAATCGAAGCACTTATCCGACAAGGGAAGCTGCAGAAGTTCGTCAACAAGGGGAGAACGGATCAACCCCCACAGGAACAACACCACCGCCGAGAAAACGAGCGACCAAGACCCCCAATTGGAGACATAAGAATGATAGTCGGAGGGAATGCTGCGGCCGGATCGTCAAAGAAGGCTCGCAAAACGTACCTTCGGACGGTACAGAATGTCCAGTTGACGAGCAGAGTGCCAAGGATTGCAAACGGAGAAGAACCTATTGTTGGGTTCACGGAAGAGGATGCACGGCGCCTACACCATCCACACGACGATGCCCTCGTCGTCACCATACGAACAGGAGACTACAACGTGCACCGAGTGTTAATCGACAACGGCAGCTCGGCTGATATCTTGTACTATCCAGCATTCCAGCAAATGAGGATTGACAGGGAGCTACTAATACCGACGGACGCCCCGCTCGTTGGATTCGGAGGGAGTAGGGTATTCCCTTTGGGCTCGGTAAAGTTGCC
The DNA here is from genome assembly GCA_029955605.1 of Quercus engelmannii. NCBI lineage: Eukaryota > Viridiplantae > Streptophyta > Magnoliopsida > Fagales > Fagaceae > Quercus > Quercus engelmannii. The sequence continues at coordinate 58,457,945 of JARPSG010000006.1, read as the reverse complement.
GGTGACAATAGGAGACTACCCACAACAAATCACCAAGAACGTGACATTCTTGGTGGTCGATTGCTCGTCCGCCTACAATGCAATTCTTGGACGACCTACGCTCAACTCGTGGAAGGCGTCAACATCAACTTACGCCCTAATGGTCAGATTCCCAACGGAGTATGGGGTAGGAGAGCTACGCGGAAGCCAAGTTGCCGCACGAGAATGCTACGTCGCTATGATGGAGATGCAAGACCAAATCCAGGCCTTGAGCATAGAAGAGCATCGAACGATGGCAGAACCAACAGAGAAGCTGGAGGAGATAACTCTTGACAGTTCCAATCCGGACAGAACAACCATGATCGGAACGCTTGCCAAACCCGCAATCCGTCAAGAGCTCGTAGCGTTTCTGAGGAGCAATAAGGATGTGTTCGCCTGGAGCCATGACGATATGCCGGGAATCGATCCCTCCGTCATGGTGCACAAATTGAGTGTATTGCCCTCATTCCCACCCGTTCGACAAAAGAAGAGAGTGTTCGCATCAGAACGAGACCAAGCAATAGCGGAAGAGGTCCGCAAACTCAAAGAAGCAAGCTTCATCAGGGAAGTCTACTATCCCGATTGGCTGGCGAACGTGGTAATGGTGAAGAAAGCGAGCGGCAAGTGGCGGATGTGCGTGGATTTCACCGATCTTAACAAAGCGTGCCCTAAAGATAGCTATCCCCTTCCAAGAATCGACGTCCTAGTAGACTCGACGGCTCAACACCAATTATTAAGCTTCATGGACGCTTTCTCGGGTTATAACCAAATCCGCATGCACGAGGCCGATCAGGAAAAGACTTCGTTCGTAACCAGCCAAGGACTGTTCTGTTACAAGGTAATGCCATTCGGCCTGAAGAATGCGGGGGCAACATACCAAAGGCTAATGAACAAGATGTTCGCGCAACAAATTGGAAGAAATGTCCAAGTATATGTCGACGACATGCTAGTGAAGAGCCGGAAGGAGGAAGATCATCTGGAAGATCTTAAGGAAACGTTCGGAACGCTTCGATCCTACAACATGAAACTCAATCCGGGAAAGTGCGCATTCGGCGTAACGGCAGGCAAATTCCTAGGGTTCATGGTATCACAGAGGGGAATTGAGGCTAACCCGGACAAAATCCGAGCCATATTAGAGATGGCCCCCCCGCGAAATGTGAAAGAGATACAAAGCCTTAACGGCAAGATAGCGGCATTAAATAGATTCGTGTCGAGAGCCACGGACAAGTGCTTGCCGTTCTTTCGCACATTAAAGAAATCCTTCGAGTGGACGGACGAGTGTCAGCGAGCGTTCGAGGAACTAAAGGCATACCTATCTTCACCACCACTATTGAGTCCCTCGCAACCCGGTGAAGATCTCTTCCTCTACTTGGCTGTCTCCTCTGCAGCCGTCAGTGCGGCCTTAATTAGAGAAGAGGATAATGCACAGAAGCCTGTATACTACGCCAGCAGGGCCCTCCGCGGCGCCGAAGAAAGATACCAACCTATGGAGAAACTCGCTTTCGCATTGGTCACGGCGGCTCGCAAGCTCAAACCCTACTTTCAAGCCCACACCGTGAACGTAATGACCGACAAGCCCTTGCGAAGGGCACTGAGTAATCCTGAAGCCGCAGGTCGACTGACACTGTGGGCAATAGAATTGAGTGAGTTTGATATCAAGTACCGTCCGCGTGTGGCCATCAAAGGACAAGCTGTAGCAGACTTCATAGCAGAGTTTACACGTGACGAGGACAAGGGGGCAGAAGAAACCCCCAAGTGGATCATCTACACCGACGGGTCGTCCAATCGGCGAATTGGAGGGGCCGGAATAGTGCTGCTGTCACCCGAAGGAGACAAGATCGAATGTATGGTCCGTCTTGACTTCCCCATTACTAACAATGAAGCTGAATACGAAGCGGTGGCGGCAGGACTCGACCTAGCCAAAGCCGCCGGAGCTGAAAGCGTGGCCGTCCATTGCGACTCTCAGGTCGTGACCAATCAAGTAAACGGAGACTATGAATGCAAGGGGGAAAGGTTGAAGAGATATCTTGATCAAGTGAGAACAAGGGTCAACGGGCTAAAAGCGACGGTCGTCCAAATCCCCAGGGGAGAAAATGAGCTCGCCGATCGGCTAGCCAAAGCCGCCTCAGCAGAACATGCGATGACACCGGGTAATGTACTTTCCTTCGTTCAACACTTTCCACTAATAGACCCCGACAATATGCAGGAGATACGCTCCGAAAGCAACTGGACAACCCAGATATCTTCATACTTGAAGGACGGGCTACTGCCACAAGAGAAGGAGGCAGCGAGGAAGTTGAAAGTCCAAGCCGCAAGATTCGTCTTGATAAAAGACATTCTTTACAAGAGAGGATTCTCCCGCCCGTATCTAAGATGTCTCGGGGTTGAAGAGGCAGACTACGTAATGAGGGAAGTCCACGAAGGGATATGCGGGAATCACTCTGGATCGCGGTCGTTGGTGCACAAACTGGTACGAGCTGGGTATTACTGGCCAACCATGCAGAAGGATGCCGAATCTTACGTTAAAAGCTGCGACAAATGCCAAAGGTTCAGCAATCTTATCGGACAGCCAGCTGAGGAACTAACCCCTATGACGGCTCCATGGCCGTTTGCTCAGTGGGGACTGGATATCATGGGCCCTTTCCCAACGGCTGTAAGGCAGTTAAAGTTCTTGGTAGTGGGCATTGACTACTTCACAAAATGGGTAGAAGCGGAAGCCTTGGCCACCATTACAGAAAAGAACGTTAGAAGTTTTGTTTGGCGTTGCATCGTATGCAGGTTTGGTATTCCTAGAGTCCTGGTCTCGGATAACGGGAGGCAGTTCGACAACGGCCACTTCCGGGATTTCTGCACACAGCTAGGAATAAAAAACCACTACTCATCACCTGCCCATCCTCAGGCCAATGGCCAGGTTGAAGTCACGAACCGATCCCTGCTAAAGATTATCAAGACTCGGCTCGAGGGGGCAAAGGGAATATGGCCCGAAGAACTGCCGAGCATACTGTGGGCGTACAGGACAACGGCGAGGACTCCGACAAGTCAATACTGTACTAATATCAGCAATACCGGCGGTATACACCATACTGACCATTAAATCGATATCAACGCTTCTCTAAAATGTACTGTAAAATACATCGAATTGTACCTAGATTTTTTGGATTTCAATCGGTGTTGATATTTTGGTTGGAACAATAAAAAAATGTTATAATATATATATATATATATATATATATATATATATATAAATATATATATATATATATATATATATAATGTTATTTGAGCTAATAAATTGGGTTAATGTATTTAGGCAAATATTTGGTTGTATGAAATTTGTAGAATTGAATTATATGTTTGTAAACATATAACTAAATAAATACATACAAACATATATATATATATATATATATATATGGCTCTAACTCTAAAATAGTACACTGGTATTAATTAATACTAAATTATTCCATTTCTTAGACAAAACCAAAACTGCCTTCAATACAAAATTGATTCCCTTGCTCTATAAGCAATTGATCACAGGTTGGATACTATCAGAATATGTGACAAATGCATGGTTACATGAAGCTTTGGCTACTTGATTCTTGTAAGTGAGCATTATGCTCTCCATTGTTAATATGGAGCATGGGTTTCTCGAACTACAATTTAAATTTACAGCAACCTCTGTTGCTGAATTTCCATGAATATCTTGATATGTCACATTACTAATTTTTACACCTGAAGGCTGTTAAAATGGGAAAAAAAATGCACACGTCAATTTTCTACTTATTATTTTATTAATAGTGGTAGTATGCAACCTTTAACCGATAAAAAATAAAAATTAACATCAAAATTTTTATTTATTTATTATTTTAATTTTAAAAGATGTATTATGAAGCAAAAACTGAAAAATTAGAGATTTTATTCTTGCAGAGAAGAGGGGTTTAATTTGGGCTCAAAACTAATGATGACTAAAAGTTTAGGATGCCATAATAATGGGCCTAGATTTATAATGTGTATGTGTATGAGTAGTTTCTAAGGTCATAGTGAGGGGCCATGGAAACTGAAATTTATAAGAATCCATATTGTGCAATCTTCTTGAATATGTTAAGGATTTTCATAAGTAAACATATTATAGTTTAAAATTTAAACAACATTTGCATAAATATCCTTCAAAATATCGTACCTGATAAGGACAACCTCCAGAAGGCAGTAATTTTGATCAATTATAAGGGGATTCTGGACATTCATCACATTGACATGTTGGAAAATAACGTTCCTAGCAAACCCATTGCTAGGCCTTGCCCAAGACTTAATTCTCACCCCATTTTGTGTATTGGTAAAATTAGCTGTTTTAACTGTCACGTTTTGGACACTAGCCTTGTACTGGTTTTGGCCTAAACTCCCAATGCTGCACCAACCAATCGAGCCCATGACCAATTTGGCATCACCATATAATATTGTTGTTATAGTCACATAATACTTCAATAGATTAAAAAAAAATCCCCTCCAAAACCAGGAAGACCGAAAATCAGTTAATAGTTTATACCAAAAATCAAATGGAAAAGCACACTACTTTCCACTAGAATATGCAAACCAGTCCCAGTTAGTTACCTAGAAAATGGAAGGAATTTATTTTAAAGACTAAAAGGGAGTGAATCAAGATATGGAGGACCTAAAAGACAACTATAAAGACCTAGCAAACAGGTTAGGTAAGGTCAGGTTCAGGTCAAAAACGTGTTATCTTAAATGGGTTGCAACTTGCAAATGGGTTAGGTCGATCGGATTGGATTACAGGTCGATCAGATCGGATTATAGGTCGATCCATATTTTTCACATACAAAAAATATATGAGTAAATGAACAAAAAGTTACCAAATGTCAAAAAAATAAAATAAAATAAAATAAAATACTCAATAAAAGTTCAATAACACATATATTCTTAAGTTTAAACAATTTATTGTGGCAAAATATTTCACAAACCGTGGCTCCTAAAGGACAACTTTTGCCAGAGGCCTGCAAGCCCACCTTGACCATCAAGAATCCCATTACCAGGTACTGTAAGCCCATCAATATGCTCAAACACAATCCAGTATGCTTTATTTCCAAGGACAGTATAGTCCGATGGGGCCACAAGGGTCCCAATAAGCATAACGTTAACTTTGTTGTAGCATAGTCCAATAAAAGTCACTTGCCCTAGAGCGAACTTCCCTGCTGGTACATAAATAGTGGCAGGCTGCATAGAGGCACAAGCTTTTGTCCATGCACTAAGAAAAGCCTGGGCTGAGTCTGTTTTCCCATCTGGTTTGGCTCCATAACTCACTACATTGTATATCGTAGGATCAGCTAGCACTAAGGAAATTAACATAGAGAGAAGTGCAAGGACAAGACAAATTATGGGAGGGAATGTCATTTTGGTTTTGTTCGGATGTGAAACTAATGTGTGTTTGTCACTTTGTGTGAGTCAAAGAGAGAAGAAGTAACTTAGGGAGTTTAGTAATTGAGGGAGTTGAAACTTGACAGGGTATTTGTAGCTTTTGAATGCACATTTAGTTTTGGGAAAATGGTAAGGCCACAAATTATTTTATAAACTGCTTTACAAAATGTATAATGACATGGTGAATGATTATTGATAAGTAAAAAGTGATATTAGTAGTGAGCCAAGATGAGAATTAGTAAGAATTTGTCATATCAATAATTGGTAAAAATGTTGTGAAATAGTCTATATCTGTAACATTACTCTTAGTTTTAAGAAAGTGTAGACATAAAATTAAAATTTGATAACAAATTTCAGACTTGGTTGATGTGACAAATTGTTAGTAATTGGTAAAAAAGTGATATATATATCAATGATAGGTTTAGATAAGAACCAATAAAAAATTGGCAACTCAATTGTTGTAAAAAATATTGTGAAAATTTTTGTGTCTGTAATATTGCTCTTAACTTATCACTTTTTAGAGTGTTAGCCTGAAAAAGTTCAATAAAATATGATTTTATCTCCAAAAAAATACTCTTTTATTTTTATTTTTTATAATTCGATAGTTACAGTGAGAGAAGAGGCATGTACATTCTGGATGTTTTTGATGGAAAGATTAGGATGTGCTAATTGAAGTACAAGGCTCTTAAAATTTTTCTCACTCTTTTATTTTGTATATAAATTTGAAATGTAATAATTATGATAGTTATTTATAGTCATTTATTTTGGTTGTGATTGTATATGCAACATTAAATTTGAAATTGGATAATTATTGTAGTCATGAATAAGTGTTTACAATTTTTTTTTAAAAAAAAAAAAACTAATTGACCATTTATGTTTTTCCTTTCCTAATCTCTCTCTTTCTCCCCTTCTTAATTTGTATATGGGTCTGGTTAATGTATGTTTTAAGTCATATATTAATCATTTATTTTAGGAAATGTTTTATGAAAAATTAAAATGGCTAAAAAAAAAGTTAGTTACTTTTTCAATTTTCCATACTAAGATAATTAAGACATGATAATTGTGGGGACTATGGCCCAAAATAACGAGTTGGGCCTTGGGCTCGTCCGAGGAAACTAGCCTGTCTGAGGAGACAACGTGGCTCAGGCGATTCATGTTAAGCCTATCACTGGAAACAAAGAAAAAAAGGTATGAGGAGGAATTTCTCCTCGGAAACTAAAAATCCGGAGCAGACGTACGTCCAAGCCGCTGAAGCCCATCCCCTAAATACGTGAAAATAAAGGAAACACAAAATATCCAAGCAAAAGCTGCCACCACCACATTGAATGCACTACAGCTACTTTCCTGGCCACATTAATGTGGAGAAGACGCCTGAACAGTGTTACCTTGGCTACCACAACTCACAAAAGACTGAAAGAGGTGTCTGATGGGATGGGTGCTCAAGTGGGGGCCTGGATGATCAACAAGTGTAAAGCCCAGATGATAAGGAAGAGCTCATATAATGTATAGAAACCCCCATAAGGAAAGGGGGCAGAAAAAGAAAGGCAAAATACTGTGGCATGCAAAGAAACCCTAATGTACTGGTCTGTATACATAAATTGAGTTCTGAATCTCCTCGGATCGTGAGATCTTTCAACGTTGATAGTTTTTAGACCCCTTAAACAATTGATTAAACCTAGATAATTAGTCAAGTTGTTACTTAGTCCAATTAAACAAGTCTAGGTTATACAATAATAAAGATCAAATCATGCATAGCAGCGGAAAATAAATAAGACAATGATATGATCACCCAGGAAACCAAACCGGTAAAAACCTGGGGAGGATTTGACCTAGCTATCCTCAAGGTAAACTTGAATTCACTATCTTGAAAGAATCGAAGTTCATATAATAAGACTTACAAGCCCCCACGCTCGACTTCTTATTGCTACCAACCAGTAGAACTTACTGACACGACCATGTGCAAGCTCCGAATCCACGGACTCCTTCTTTCTTGGATTCACCACCAGATACAAGTACACCCGCTTGTGTATTCTTTAAGCTTTAATGGCAGCAACTGAATTGATCATCAAGATGTAGAAAATATCTCCTCCTTGAAAACCCTAAGTTTGTGTAAAGGAAAGCTCCTCTAGATCTCATAAGAGATTTACACAAACCGCAAATATGAGCAACACTAAAATGTGGCTAGGGTTTGCCTTTTATATCTAGGACAAATAAGAAACCCTAAAAACGTTCTAAAACAAATAGAGCTGAGTTGGACGAATCTGTAGAAAAGCATTCTGTCCGAGCTTCGATCGGTCGAGCCTAAGCTTCGATCGATCGAGCCAGGCCGAAAGGCACAATGCCTCCTGCTTTAACTCGATTCCAACTTTACATTGACACACAACTTTGAGCTAGCTTAAAACACTTCTAAAAACATTGTTTTGATCATGGTTTGCCAACAATACACATTAGAGTTCTAAATACATAAAATCCTAAACTTTAGAACCTAACAAACTCCCCATTTGGCAATCCGTGACAAAACACAACTTAGAAGTTCAAAGTTTACAAAATGAAAAGCCCTTTACAAAATAATGCTCATAAACCAAATTCAATCCTAACTACTATCCATCAGTTGCAAGTGTATATTTCCAGCTCAATTTAATCAACTTGTATATTTCCTGAAACACTAAACAAAATGCATAACCGCATGTGTGGAAATAATATAAGTAAACAAAATTACTTCTTGATTTCAAACAACACACAAATAAAGACATATATCAATGAATAACTCATAAATATAAATCAATAAGCAGTTTGAATCAAGAAACAAATAAAGTACCAACAAAACATAAAACTCCCCCTAACATGAATATCCCATCAAAAACAAGGTAAGAGCTAAAAAATGCATAAGTACAAAGTGAAGCACCTAGATACAATCTAAACTCCATAAGCTCCAACCAAAAACAAATAAACTCCCCCTGAAAACAAAAACTCTACAAAGTACTCCCCCTTTTTTGTGACGGAATGCCAAAGGGCAAACATGATATCCATCATCAAAAGGGAGGTGGTCTAAACTGCACCAACTCCGCATACAAGGCACAGATCTCATCGAGCACGTCCACCAAAATCTATCCTTGAGCCGCCTAAACGGTCAAGACATGATCCAACGTGCAACGAATGTCTGAATCATCCGAAGCAGTCGGTGGAGGAACATCAGCATCAGCAGTAGCACCTGAAGTCTCAGCAGCAGCAGTACCTGTAGAAGAGGGAGGAGGGGGAACACCACTAGATGACGCACCTCTAGGACGAGAAGGAGCAACTCTCAACTGAGTAACCCTCTGACGAAGAAATGTGGCACCTATGGGAGCAATCACATGAACAGGCTCACTAGACAGAAAACCATCTAGACCTAAGTAGAGCAAAATCCTATGAATGAAAATAGGATGAATCAGTGCATGCCCTACGGCAGAACTCCTATGAACCTCGTTCAAAGAACGATAGAACAAGTGAGGAAAACTGATAGACGCTCCAAAAGCAAAGGCGTACAAAAACACACATCGCTCTAAAGGGATGGTGTGGAAGTGAGAGATAGGCCACAAGGAATGACACGCAATTCTAAAGAAGAGATAGGCCATCTCGGTAAGCTCAGCAGACGTGATTCGAGGATCAGAACCCCACTGGATAGATGACCCAGTGATGTAAGACATGACAATTTCTAAAGAGGGTGACTCATCATAGGGATAGTCAACATCTCGAACAACTAGCACCCCAAGAGCCTCAGCCACTACCCGAGGGGTAATGGTGAACTCTACACCTCGTATCCAACTCCTAACTAGGGTGTTGGAATCATAGATGTGGCAAGAGAAGTTCGAGTAGAACTCTCTAATCAGGGTGGTCGGGGGTGGATGATCTATCTCTACGAGAGGCAACCAACCTCTAGACTCAAAATTGGCCCTAATGGACGGATCAAGAGCATCTAACACAACAGCTCACTCAGACCAGATCTTACGCTTACAGTTCAAGGTATCATAGGCTTCTCTACACTTATCATTCTTAAACAGCTCAACTCTAGTGGGAGACTCAGAGGAAGTGGAAGTGGTCCTATGAGCTCTAGTTTTCCTAGGCATGGTGCTAAGATAAGGATCAAAACATAGAGCGAAAGAACAAAAACACAAAACCAAAACCAAGGGCAGACTGCAAGTTAGCACAAAAACAGAATATAGAATAAAATTCTATATGATGCATGAACAAGTTTAAATGTCATGATGCATGTTCTAATGCAGTGAATTAAGTCCAAAAGGTTCAAATTACAAAATTGGCTTGAACATTAAGGTTTTTAACACAAAAACCCCAAAATTTAAAAAAACCACTTGATTAATTTGAAAAATATTGACGAATTGATCATTACACAGTATATAATAACAAAAATAATGACCAAATACATCAATTGGATAAGCCAATTTCATCAATTTAAGCCAATTTGACAAAATCCCCAATTCGGATCAAATTCAAAACCCTAGAATTTTCAATTTTTCAAAAACCACAAAATTGATCAAGTTAAACTATAGGGGAACATCATTATAACATCATAGCACAAAAACCCATTGATCAATTTCACAAGAAAAGGTTCGAATCATCAAAAACCCCAATATGTTTGAAAGTGCCAAAAATACCCATGATAATGCATGAAAAATGCATGAAATCAAGAAATAAACTTGAAAAAGAAGGGCAAAAGGGACTTACTGGCTTCTAAGGACAAAAACCTTGCAAAAATCTTGAAGGAAAACGACAAAAAAAATGGATGGTGGAGCCTAGAGCCAACGCGGAGAGAGAGAAAAGCAAAGAACTATTTGAAAAGTGCCTTTGAAAAAGTCTAATTCTACTTTTTAAAAAACCTGATTCACAAGTTTCGATCGGTCGAAAATCAGTCTCGACCGATCGAAACAGACAGAGACTCCCTCTCTCAAATTTTAAAAATTTTAAAAAATTTCGATCGGTTGAAAAACAGAATGGACCGATCGAATCAGGCAGAGGCTCACCATATTTTTGAGGAAAAACATAATTTTTAAAAAACAAGATGATTTAACTCAAAGCATTGAAATTTAAGAACAAAAATGCATGAGTATGAGATGATATGATTTTCCAATCAAGAATTTTAAGCCCAAAATTCCCAAAAACAAAATTTCTTGTATTCTCCACAAATTTTCAAGCAACAAATTTAGTTTGCACATAATTCAAAGTAATTGCAATAACTTGGTTGGTCAGACCACAAACACACACAATAACATGTACAAAGTTTAGCAAAGAGTAACTTGTGAAGTGTATACGACTAGCAAAGACTTGAGATACATGTGAGGTGATATGTGAATAGCAATCAATCACAAAGTCTACAAAATTCATCACAAAGAATTTAAAAGAGACTATCACCTAAAGAGTTACATCATATAACTCCCACATCTCCTAGATCATAAGCTTGCAATCATGTAAGTTTCTTGTATTTATGCCTCATAATATACATTCCAATTTTAAGTTATGTGAGTTTGGCATCAAGCCTAATAGTACACACCAATTCAGATTTTAAGAATTAAGCACTTTAACCGAGGCTTCACCTTATGTTCTTTTTATGCATGTGCTACACTTTCTCAAGCACAAAATCTTATGATATGCACTAAGGTGTTCATGATTGGCTAGTGAACAGTGGCGAGATGGTTATTTATGCCTTTCTCTAAAAGTTCAAGTCCAACATTTAAAAACATGTGACTTTAAGATTAAGACATAGTAATCAAAAACCATACACATTTTTCCCACACAACATGCACTACAAATCTTCAACTAGTAAAGTGCAATAAATAAGCTCATCAAAGCTAAATAAGGTACAAAAGACATGTTATGTGAAAATAAATTGACCAACCTTGTTCTCAAAAACCAAAAAGAATAGTGCAAAACAAAATGTGCTTCCTTTTTCTTCCTTTTTTTTTTTATGTTAATAAAAAAAAAAACACCTAGAATGAAATGCATGAATGTAATGCTATGCAAATCCTAGAAACAAAAAAAAATAAAAACAAAACCAAAGAACAATGGTCACAAAGGGTAGAGCAATGAAGCACAAGGACCAAGAGGCCAAAGACAAATCAGGGACACAGAATCACAACAACCACTTGACGAAGAGTCTCAAACTTACTTCTATCAAGAGGTTTGGTAAAAATGTCAGCATTCTGACGCTCAGTAGGAATATACTCAAGACACACAATTTTTCTTTCAACAAGATCCCTAATGAAGTGATACCTAATCTCTATGTGCTTAGTCTTAGAATGCTGAATAGGGTTCTTAGATATGTCAATAGCACTAGAGTTATCACAGTAAACCACCATGGTATCTTGGGATATCCCATAGTCTGTTAAAGCCTTTTTCATCCAAAGAAGTTGTGAGCAACAACTTCCAACAGCAATATATTCTGCCTCGACAGTAGACAAGGATACAGAATTTTGCTTTGCTCATCCAGGCAACAAGGTTAGCACCAACATAAAAACATCCACCAGTGGTGCTTTTTCTATCATCAGCATTACTAGCCCAATCAGAATCAGAAAAACCAGTAAGAGACAAACTAGACTCTTTGCTATAAAATAATCCATAGTCACAAGTTCCAGCAACATATTTAATTATTCTTTTGACAGCATTTAAGTGTGAAACCTTAGGATTATACTGAAATCTAGAACAAATACCAACACTAAAAGCAATATCAGGCCGACTAGCAGTCAAATATAACAAACATTCAATCATACTTCTGTATAGTGTAACATCAACAAACTCACCTGATGGATCATTTGTTAGTTTTGCATTGGCGGCCATTGGTGTTCTAGCATAGGCAGCATGGTCCAGTCCAAATCTCTTGACTAGATTCTTTGCATATTTGGCTTGGTTGATGTAGATCCCTGAATCCGTTTGCTTCACCTGTAATCCCAAGAAATATGTTAGTTCACCAACCATACTCATTTCAAACATTGCCTTCATTTCATCTGTAAAAGAATGAGCAAGAGAGTCATTAGTAGTACCAAAAACAATATCATCTACATAAATTTGAGCTACAACAAAACTGTTCTTATCCTTTCTAATGAAGAGAGTAGTGTCTGCAAATCCCCTTTTGAAGCCGTGTTCAGTAAGATATGCAGTCAATCTATCATACCAAGCCCGTGGAGCTTGTTTCAAACCATACAGTGCTCTCTTCAATTTATACACATCATCCAGTCTGTGAGGGTCAACAAATCCTTTAGGTTGTTCAACATAAACTTCTTCTTGCAGCATTCCATTCAAGAAAGCACTTTTGACATCCATTTGTTATAACTTGAAGTTCAGATGACTAGCTATAGCCAGCAATATCCTAATGGATTCCAATCTTGCTACTGGAGCAAAGGTCTCATCAAAATCAATCCCTTCCACTTGTGTGTAGCCTTGAGCAACAAGTCTTGATTTATTTCTGATGATAGTGCCATGTTCATCTGACTTGTCCTTGAAGATCCACTTAGTTCCAATTACATTCACACCCTTTGGTCTAGGAACTAATTCCCACACATCATTCCAAACAAATTGATGAAGTTCTTCATGCATAGAGTTTACCCAATCAACATCTTAAAGTGCTTCATCTACCTTCTTTGGTTCAAATTGGGACAGATAGCATAAGTGTGTAATTACACTTAAGGCTTTTGACCTTAATCTCATATTGTCATTCAGACTTCCCAATATATTTGAGGAGGGATGATTCAGCCTTACTCTAGAGGAAGGACCTTTAACTAGAGATCTGGATGTACCTCTCTGTTCTGATGAAGGACTAAACTCATGTTGAACCTGTTGAGTCTCATGAACTGGAGTGGATGGTTCAGGACTTGATGGCATAGATATTGCATCATTCAACACCATGAGCTCCTCATCACTATGTTTCACAACATAATCATCAGGGAGAGAGTCATTAACCTCTATTGGCTTATCTTGAACCTGAGTAGTACTTTTTGGATGTGCTTCTGGACATACTTCATCATTGATCACAATATTGAAGATTCCATGACAGTTTTGGTTCTCAGATTGTACACTCTATATGCCCTACTAGTAGAGGAATACCCTAGAAAATATCCTTTGTCACTCTTAGCATTAAATTTCTCTAGGTGCTCTCTATCACGTAGAATGTAACAATCACTACCAAAAATCCTGAAATACTTGACAACTGGCTTCTTTCCTCTCCAGAGTTCATAGGGAGTCTTCTTGGAGTCAGGTCTGAAATACACCCGATTTAGTGTATGACAAGCAGTGTTAACTGCTTCTCCCTAGAAAGATTTTGGCAATTTTTTATTGTGCAACATCATACGTGCCAACTCTTGAACGACCCTATTTTTTTGTTCAACTATTCCATTTTGTTGCGGTGTCTTGGGTGATGAAAATTCTTGATGTGTGCCCTGTTCATTACAGAAAGTAGCTAGCTTGGTATTCTCAAATTCTCTTCCATGTTCACTTCTGATTCTGGCTACCACTGTATCTTTTTCAACCTGCAATTTCTTACACAGATGTATCATCTTCTTAGGAGCCTCAGCTTTATCTTTCAAGAGCACAACCCAAGTATATCTGGTAAAGTCATCCACAACCACTAGAATATATTTCTTTCCTCCCAAACTCTGAACTCGAGCAGGACCCATAAGATCAATGTGCAGTAACTCTAGAGGTCTTGAAGTTTGAACACTAGCCACAGACGGGTGTTCAGATTTTATCTGTTTACCTATCTGACATGGTCCACATATGCACTTATCTATCTTCTCAAACTTAGGTAAACCAACAACAGCATCACATTTTGAAATCTTTTCTAACTGCTTATGACTTGCATGCCCCAGCCATTAATGCCACAAATCAACTTCATCAATCTTTACACTAAAACACTTGTTGCTTATGCTTGGTGTCAATCCATAACAGTTGTCCGCTGTTCGTACACCAACACACATACAGTCACCTCCACCATCAAGTATCTCACATTCATGCTTAGTGAAGAGAACATTTAGTCCATTGTCACAAATCTGACTGATGCTGAGTAAATTTGTCTTTAGTCCATCAACATACCAAACATCTTCAAAGACCGGTAACCCTGAGATGTCCACAGTTCCAATGCCTCTGATGACAGATTTGCTTCCATCTCCAAAAGTGACTGTCCCAATCTTTCCTTCAAAAAGAGTCTTGAATAATCCTTTGTTTCCTGTCATATGCCTGGAACAACCACTATCCAAATACCAAAGACAAGAATCACGTGCCTTTAAGGCGGTTAAGGCAATATAACACAAATAATTATTACCACATATGATAAGACCAAGATGTTCAAGGAAAGATTTAACAAACTTAACAAGAGACAAATATACAAAGTAAGCAAGTTGATGAATAAGCAGAAAGAATTTCCAAAAATCCATACCAAAGGGGTCAAGGATCAGCTCAGTGATCAAAAGATCAACAACTAAAGAGCTACCTGCTTTGATACCACTTGATAGTTTTTAGACTCCTTAAACAATTTATTAAACCTAGATAATTAGCCAAGTTGTTACTTAGTCCAATTAAACAAGTCTAGGTTATACAATAACAAAGATCAAATCATGCATAGCAGCGGAAAATAAATAAGACAATGATATGATCACCCAGGAAACCAAACCGGTAAAAACCTGGGGAGGATTTGACCTAGCTATCCTCAAGGTAAACTTGAATCCACTATCTTGAAAGAATCGAAGTTCATACAATAAGACTTACAAGCTCCCACGCTCGATTTCTTATTGCTACCAACCAGTAAAACTTACTGACACAGCCATGTGCAAGCTCCGAATCCACGGACTCCTTCTTTCTTGGATTCACCACCAGATACAAGCACACCCGTTTGTGTATTCTTTAAACTTTAATGGCAGCAACTGAATTGATCATCAAGGTGTAGAAAATATCTCCTCCTTGAAAATCCTAAGTTTGTGTAAAGGAAAACTCCTTTAGATCTCACAAGAGATTTACATAAACCGCAATTATGAGCAACACTAAAACGTGGCTAGGGTTTGCCTTTTATATCTAGGACAAATAAGAAACCCTAAAAACGTTTTAAAACAAATAGGGCTGAGTTGGACGAATCTGCAGAAAAGCATTCTGCCCGAGCTTCCATCAGTCGAGCCTAAGCTTCGATCAATCGAGCCAAGCCGAAAGGCACAATGCCTCCTGCTTTAACTCGATTCCAACTTTACATTGACACACAACTTTGAGCTAGCTTAAAACACTTCTAAACACATTATTTTGATCATGGTTTGCCAACAATACATATTAGAGTTCTAAATACATAAAATCCTAAACTTTAGAACCTAACAAACGTAATGGCTTTTGTTCTTGTCCATGTGTACCTTTATCCCATGCTAGCCTCTATCTAACTTATCTAAACCTAGTTCTTTGACCCATACTCTACAAAATTCATTGTGTTGGGCTTTTTTGGATCAAGACTTCACACGATAGGGGTTTGGGCTCCAAAACAGTGTCCCTACAATTGGCGCCGTCTGTGGGAAGAACTTGAGTGTCAATAAGTACGATGGTTAAGCATGGCAGGATCAGGTCCACACCAAGAAAATCCACACCAAGCTGACCCTCAGCAAACAAAACCTATCGGGCCTCAGCGAGAAAACAACCCTCCTAATCCTGGGCCAAATCCAGGCAATGGAAGAAACCGAGAGGGAAGCGTACATACTACTCAGATAAGCCAAAGCCACTCCCAAAAAGGTAGTCGCATATCCTAAAGGCGAAACAACTATCAGGCCATGCAGCGAGAGATAGACGACCTGAAAAAGAAGTTGCGCTGTGCACAGCAAAGGCAGTCCCTTTCCAGCTCAGACACATCCTCTAACAAGGAAGAGGATGTCAGTTACAGGCGGAGGTCAAGAACTCCTCTAAGTGAAACATTTTCCTACGAAAGGAGTCACACCCTGAACGGAGACATAAGAGCCCATCTAGTAAGGGTTTGGGTAATGATGCCATGAACAAAGCACTGGATCAGATCTCCAGGTCACCCTTCGCGCACAAGATAGAAGGGGCTAAATTACCTCGGCATTTCCATCAACCTACGTTTACCATCTACAATGGCCGAGCAGACCCTGTGGAGCATGAGAGCCAGTTTAACCAAAGAATGGCTATCCATTCCCAAAATGAGGCTCTGATGTGCAAAGTTTTTCCGTCCAGCCTGGGACTCGTGCGATGAGATGGTTCAACAGCTTAAAGACTTACTCTATAGATTCCTATAAGTAGCTCACTCAAGCTTTTTGCTCTCGCTTTATTACAAACAGCAGAGTCCCTCGACCCCTAAGTTCATTATTATCCTTGTCTATGCACGAAGGGGAAACCTTAAAGGCGTATTCGGATAGGTATTGGGAGATGTATAAAGAGATGGATGAAAACCACGATGACGTCACCATCAACACGTTCAAAAGTGGTCTCTCCACCAAGCACAGTTTAAGGAAGTCTCTAACAGGTAAACCCGTCACCAGCGTTTGCCAACTGATGGACAGGATTGACAAATACAAAAGGGTGGAAGAGGACCAGTTACAAGGGAAAGGAAAGGAGAAGATCATCCCCCCCAAAGGGAATGATTACAAGTCGGAACGATATAACAGTAACCAGCCAAGAAGGGATTTTTCGAGACAGGCTGGACAAGCCAACATGCAAGCGATTAATGCCATATTCAGAGAGCTGGTGCAATAGGTTCTAGAGAAAGTCAAAAACGAGCATTTCTTCAAATGGCTGAGTAAAATGGCCGGAGACTCATCAAAGCGCAACCAGAACCTGTATTGTCATTATCATCAAGACCATGGGCATACCACCGAGGATTGTAGGAATCTATGGAATCACCTGGATCAATTAGTCCGAGAAGGAAAATTACGCCACCTTTTACACCCCTCCAGCGATCATTTGGGCCAGGCAGTTCAAGAGTCTCGGAAAGATGTATCTTTGAGACCTCACATGGGGATGATACACGTCATCCTCGCCGCTCCAGGGAGGACCAGCTCTTTTCCTTCCAGGGTGCTATCTGTGGCTCGGCTTCATGCCGAGGATGGTGAGAAGGTGTCCAAAAGATCTAAAAAAGGAAACTCACCTGTGCTGGCGTTCTCGATGGGGAAACTAACTATTTAAAGAAAATCTAAGTTTTGGACAGAACCAAAGTATTGCATGGTCCTCGGACTCAAACTTATGGGGAAATCAACTACTTAAAGGAAATCTAGATACCAAGTTGGGCCTAACAATACACATGACATCTCGGATGATGCCTATATCTCCACTGAAGTATGTTCAGACACAAGTTCAACGCCCTATGGGTGCGGGTAAGTTAGAATTCCGGGATATGATCCCAAATATATCATATGCACAACCATTCATACATATTATGATAACTAGTTCAAAAATCATGAGATCCGCAACAATAGTAAGCATCGGCAAGGGCAACTAACATGTAATTTAAAGGAAAAAGGAAGAAAAGAATTTCATATATGTGGTCAATAGGTTCAACTATAAGCAAACTATAAAGTTTTCAACACAAAAGGGAAACTAGGTAATAATTAAACTAGAAATAGATACAAAGGTTGGCCAGGGCTTCTACTTCAATTTCATTTTGGCCATATCCTGGGAAGGCAGAGCAGGACTAGTTTCGGGGCTCTAGGAGACATCCCCTTCTTGGGAAGGCTGAGCAAGGTCGGTTTCGATGCTCTTGAGAACCTCAGTAAGGGGAATTACCCGTAGGGGCTGAACAAGGATGGCTGGCTCCTCGACACCAGAGATCTGAGCACTGACCGTAGGCACGGCACCCTCTTTGGGCATCTCGGGATTTAGACCTCCAGGTGCTTCCATCGCATCATGAGGCTCTCCTCCTTCAGTCGACTCGCCAAGGGGGACGATGATTTGAGCAACTTCTGATTGAGCAGCCCCTACCTCCTGTGGATCATGCATAGCCTCGGAGCTGGCGAAGGCAGTCTCACGGATAGCTGGAGGGTAAAATACGCTCTTCGCCTTCCACAAGTTGGACAAAGCTTCCACCCCAGCTCGTTTGAGGGCCTCTTCCCAAACTTGGGAGCAGTATAGCCTACATACTCCTGGGATTTGAGCTTTAAAGGAGGCTTGGGTTTTAGCTACTCCCGTCTCATAACCCTCCTCCTCGGCCTTGTCCCTAGCAGCTTCGGCCTCGTTTCTAGCAAACTCAGCCTCCTGCTTGGCCCTCACGGCTTCGTCCCGGGCAAACTCCACCACGCCCTTAGCATTGTCTGCCATGATCAGTTTCTTCTTCAAATCACTGATCTGGTCCTTAGCTATCTACAATTGCTCCTCGACATCGAATAGGTGCTTTATCTGTTCCTTGGCCTGTTTTTGGGCACCAGTTAAACCTGCCAAAGCACTATCCTTGTCTCGGTAGCCTCCTTTAAGTCCTCCCTAGCTTTCGCGAGGTCGACCTCGGACTTTTTAAGGGTTTGCGTAGCATCAATGCGTTTATCGAGCTCAAGCTCTGCGGTCTTACTCTGCCCCTTAACTTCTTCCTCCATCCTATAGGTGGGCTGGATAGCCTGTCAAGTGAGATAAATACATTGTGAATGAAAGTCTGGGAGCAAAAGTTGATAGAGTTTTAGGTTTCAAGAGTCTTACCATACCCAAGTACCTCTTCGCGCTGAGGAAAACCTCTTGCATCCTCATGTTCTTCAACTCTTCCACATCAATAAGGAGCAGCATGGTTCTCCCTAATGCGTCGGCCACATAACCGCCATCGCCGTCTCCAAAGTCCCTCATGGACGCGGTTTCTAGTAATGGCTCCCCGTGGAGCATTGGGGCGGGAAGCCAAGCACTCGGCATGGATTGGGCTTTGATCCCTTTCCCCTTGCTTTGGGCGAATTGGGCCTTGATCCATTTCCCCTTACTTTGGTGCCCAATCTTTAACTATTTTTGAGCTCCCGGGGTTTCATTCCTCTCCTAAGAGGATTGGGATTTTCTCCCATCCATGGGTTCTTTCCCCTTGGGACTCCTCTTTCTCTTTGAGTCGGTGAGCTCCGGCCGAGGAGGTAGAGCTGATTGAGGAGGAGCAGGAAGTTTGGGGTGAGGAGATTATGACTGCGACTTAGTAGACGAGGACCTAGTCTGGATGGACTGAGGTTGAGACGGGGGAGTTGGAACACTGGATTGCAGTTTTCCTTATGCACCCTTCCCCGGTTGACCCTCGATGAGGTCGAATAAGCTGGTCAGGGGCTTTCTCTTCAGACCCATCTCGGCTTGGGAGGATGTTCCCACTGACAATAGTTCCGCTTCAGACAAGTCTGGGTCACCTAGATCACCAGAAGGATCCTCGGATGGGTCGGCTTGGTCAAATGCCCCAAATCCCTCCTCGGATAGACCCAACTCACCTTCGTCCTTCGCTGCCTGATAAGATGAGGAGGAGTCCACCAATGGGATGCCCTCTAGGATAGGAGATCTTTCGGAGATCAAAAACCCTTATTCGACTACGGTAATTTTCGGAAGCCGTGGATGGTTAGCGTTGATCACGTGTTTCGGGTCGGCAAATGACTTCTGCAGGGGAGCGTACTCTAAGATTTTGTGAGCAGCTCTGACTTGACCATCCTCATCATTTACAAAAACTGCCGCTTGAAGAACAGTCTCCAAGTCTACCCGGTTAACCAGATGAAAGTGTTGGTGAAAGGCGTTTGGGTCTGCAAACAAAAAAAGACATGTACATGGTTAGTAACCGAACCACATCAAATTAAAACGGTGCAAAGGATTGGCACCCTTCTACTCTCTATACCCCACCTGGTTCTCCCTCCACCATTGAGCATGGAAGGCCATCATGCCATTCCCCAGATACGATAAGAAAGTCCTTGTTCAACCCTTTGGAAATTGTAGCACCAATTCACGTCATGATGGGTTAGTCTTAGCCCTATTTTTTCGTTTAAGGCATCCACACAACCCAGAATCCTAAACATATTGGCAGCGCACTAGGTGGAAGCTAATCGGAAATGCCTAAGGTAACTCTTCATTATTGGCCCCATGGGGATTCTTATGCCCCCCTTTACGAAGGCAAGAATGTGAATTACCACCTTGCCTGTCCTTCTCAGAAGATGCCATTCCCCCATCTTACAGTGTCTCAAACTTACGTTGAGGGGAATCCTATAATCGGCGATGAACTTTTTCATCGCCTCTTCGGTATTAACCAATTTTCTCAATATAACCATCTCTAAGAGCTACTAAACAAACTCAGTGGATGACGGGAGAAGGAGAGGAACAAGAGAAAAATAAACCCAGAAAAGAAAAAGCACGAGTTAGTGAAGGTAGGGAACTTACAGAAAAGAGGAAAGGTGTCTCGGACAGGCTTTTTTTGCTAGAGATAGACTTGAATTTGGATGAAAGTTTGGATGAACCCAGGATATATGCGCTAGAACTCTTAAGTGCAAAAGTGAAGAGACAAATCAGTTTTAAAAATCATTTATACCTCCTATCAAAAGTAACTACACAAATTTTCCCACCCATAAAGGCAAGGAAATCTCCACCGTTAGATCACCATCGCGCCATTAAACGTGGGAAGCACAAAGCCGCCCACATTTAATGAGGACACGTTTCACCTTCTAAAGGCTCCAAGAACGTGTCTCGGGCAGACGAAGAGTCTCGGGAACCGATAGGTGACAAGGATTGACAAGTTTTGACAAAGGCCTGATGTCATCAAAACCCTCCTATCCATCCGAGGATCCGAACAGCATGATTTTAAAGGGCTATTGTGGGGTCAAAGAACTTACGACCTGGCCCACTTTCCATTAGGACCTAGAGCCCGTGCCGAGGAGAGTAATTACCGAGGACAAGTAGTGAAAGACCAAATAGCCTATAGATGCAGCCGAGGATAATCCTGTCCTTGGCATCCCAAGACTTCAAAAGGAAGAGCGACATGCCGTCAAAGGCAGTCTCCAAAGTGCCCTCAAAAGAAAAGGCGAGTAGAATGGGATTCACATGGGAGTAAGGAGTGGGAGTGGTTCAAGGAAAAGACGTCACCTCCATATTGAATGCGCCCACAAACGCCCTAGCCGTATTAATGGGAAAAGACTCCTGAACAGTGTGGCTTCAGTTATTGCAACTAACAGAAAGTAAAGGGAGGCGGCTGATGGGACAGGTACTCGAGTAGGTACTTGCCTGATCAACAGATGGAGGGTCAGGATCAACTGAGAAGAGCTATATAATGTGAAGGCTTATGCGCCAAAAAAGGGAGGCCAAAAAGGAGGGACCTAAAATAGGAAAAGGAAGGATAGGAACATTAAGCTTCATGGACAAGATCCATGGACAACCTTAGCTCATCTCTACGTGACTGCCATGAGTACCACGACTAACTGCGGTCCGGTGACCAAGACCTAGCCTTTCAAGCCCACGCTCTACAAATTATATTGTTTGGGCCTTTAACGTACGAACCCAATACCATCTTGGAGTCGTTGCAAATTGAGTCCTTACAGTTATTATATACACAATCCATCTAGAATAAGACACCGGGGCCAATTTGGTAGCTAGACAACTTCGATTATAATTTTTAGTGTTTAAATTAAAAACTGTGTTTGCTAAGGGTCTATTTGGTTGAAGGAGTAAAAAAGTGAGATGATAGAAAAATTTTATTTTCTCTCATTTTTGTTTGATTAGGAGTGGAAAAGTGAAGGGATGGAAAAAATAAATTTGTATAAATTTACTAAGATATTCTTGTTAAAAAATGATGCCTAATTAAAACAAAAAAAAGTGACAAACAAGCCAAAAAAAAAAAAATCAATTACCCAAATTTATTAAAAAATAAAAATCATGTGAAGAAAAAAAATCGCATCTAGTTAAAATAAATAAAAAGGAACACTCCACTCCCCAGAAGAAGGAAAAAAAAAAAAAAAAAAAAGATGAGCCAAAGTTTCCCAAGAAAGCCAAAAAAAAAAAATAAAAAAATAAATAAATAAGAAGAAGAAGGGCAAAGTGTCCCCAAAAAAAAAATAAAGCCAACATTGCCCACTAAGCCAACTAGGGGCATTTTTGTCCATCTAATAAATCACACTTTTTAGTAGGCCCAAGGAGAAAACACTCAAACCCAACCACATTTTTTTCTCTCCCCTTCCCAACCAAACACCCTCCAAAAAGTTTTCTCTCCTCATTTTCTCTCCTTTTTTTCATCATCCCTAAAATCCACTCAACCAAACACATCTTAAGAGTGTTTAATTAACGGTGTTTGAATCACAATTTTCAATTTGTGGTATTTAAATATTGTATTTTGAGAACACCCTGTTTGTTAGTAGTGTTTAAGAATTGTTGTTCAAAATGATGTTAAAATTGTGGTTTAAAAAGTATTGTAAAAATACGTGTTCAAAATATTCATAATGCAAAACATGTGTTTAGTATCATATTTCTATAAACATTCTTTAAAAGTAAAAAAATATAATTGTGTGTTTGATATGTGTATACATTTTTAAGAAAAAGTGTAACTTTTCTAACATGAACAGAAAATAATTATTTATTTATTTGTCTCGTCTCACTCTCTTTCCTCTTTGTCTCATCTCACTCTTTGCAAGTCTTGAACAATTCACTAAATCCAGGGGCAGAACTATGTAAATGGGTGGGGGGCCTCACCCCCTAAATTTTGAAATTTTCCTTAATTATTTTAACATTTTTAAAACTTAGCTTACAAAAATAAGAGTTTGCCCTCCAAATATTTAAGTTAGTCCAATAATGCTTTTAAAAAATAATTTGTGTAATAGTTATAGAGATATAACTTTATTTTTCTCAATTTTATTTTTATTGCAAAATGTGCTCTCTTACTTCATGGGTTTGGTTCTGATTTTGGTTATGATTAGATTTAATGAATAATATATGATTTACTCTCTGGAAAAGTATACCCATTCATCATTTTATTCAATTCTGGTTGGTTTCATTGTAATATGATTTCTTTGTCCAAAATTTTTGAAGCATACACTGGTGTCCCATTAACTTTATGAGGATTAATGAGTTTTGTAGGTATAATTCTAGCTTGTTGCTTTACTTTTTATGAAGGACAATAAACCTATATCTAAGAATATAAAATTGATCATAATTGTAATCTGATTCCTGTCAAATTTTTTGAACACATCTTCACTTACACATTTGCGTTTTATTCTAATTGAAAGTTCAAATAGTGTGTAAAACACCTATGAAAGTTTAAACCCCCAATTTACAAATTACCAACACAAGCTTATAATCAAACAATGTATGTGCAGAATATGAAAATAAGCTAAAACAAAATTGGTAAAACAATCTAAATCGAAATTAATCACAACCACAAAAGTAATTAAAAGGCAAAGATTAAGGGAAGAGAGATGCAAACACAAAGATAACACAATGATGTATTACCGAAGAGGAAACCGAAGTCCTCGGTGAAAAACCTCTCTACCGCCTTTCAAGTAGTCAATAATCCACTAGAGAATAAAGTTGGGATACATGAATAGCAGAAGACCCTCCAAGTCTAATCTACTTAGTGCACCTAAGCCCTCTAAGTTTCTTGCTCCAACAGGGTTACGCCGAACCTTGTCTTCTTTAACTTACTGGATCTCACAATAGCCCATTGCATCAACCAAAATGAATCGGTCCCTTCTAAACTACTTTCCAAGCACCAATTAACCTCCTTACAAATATGGGAATGGTGAGATAAGGATTTGGCTAATTTACCTCTTAAGGATGTATGGAGAGGGTGAGAGTAGAGAAATTTGGAGAATCAAAAGATGAAGATTGTGGATGAGTCAATCTTGTTTTTCTTTAAGGTCTCTCTCTCAAAATTCTCTCTAGAAGCTCTCTAGATTTCATTGGTATAAGGGTATTTATAGTAGGGTATGTATGGAATGCGAAAAGTCAGTTACAACCAAACAGGGTGTTCTGGCGACTCGGTCTCATGACTGGAAGGAGTTGCGAGTTTGAGTCGCGAGCTAATTGCCTGGCTAGACTAGAAGTTTTGTCCTGTAGTGCAACAGCTGGCATGACCCTTCAATTCCCCTGCATGCTTCACACATGTGCCACCTTTGGCGACTTGCTAGTCGCAAGATCCAGCCGCAAGACCCTTCTTGAGTGCACACTTTTGAACTTTTCTTCACACTCTCTCACACACTATCCTTACATGATTCCCACCTAAATACAGGGTTTTTAAATGCTGAATTACAACCAAATTTAGTACAGAATAAAGCCAACTAATGATTGAATAAATTCAACTTTGCAGTAACTAACTAGCTCTATTATAATTCTTTTTTTAACATATAAATAAACAATTTTATTCAACAGCAACAAAGGTATATAGAGAACATAATAAAAGAGAAATTAAAACCCATTAATAACCACTACTAGTTATATTTTGCTAAACCTACTCAATCGTTGGTCCACAAAATGCCGAACAAAGAGCTTGAAGCTTGGGTTGCTACCACTTGATCCATCAAGGAATGCAAGGAACCGATTCTTGTTTGATCCCAGTTGCACTGGAGATTGATGATTTGAGATTTAGGGTTAAGGCTGCTTCCAGCAGGCAAGAATGGCCTCATTGTGACCATCACTAACTGGGCCTTAGAGTTCTTCAAAGTTTGTCTTGCGACATTGTGTATCTCAAGGGCATTAGAGCATTTTGTCTTGCGACAATATGTATAGCAAGGTCATAAGAGAATTTGCATGAAGAATGCTAAAAATTATAGCTTTTAACAACTCAAAACCTTATTTTATTTATTTTAACACCCCATTTTATAATATACCCAACGTCAAAGGTTTTATATTTTTTATCACTTCGTTAAGATATTATTTCTTCATTATTTTTTAATTCTTTTTTATTCTTAATCTCGTCTCTTTTTTTTTCTCTTTCTCTGTGCATGTCTCTTCTCCCAAACAAAAACACCTAATCCGCTAGCACACCCTTTGCACAGCCACAGCCACCACCACCCACATCCTCAACCCCCAACCACCAAAATCACAAACAAAAACAAAACCAAAACCAAATCACTATCCTAAAACCAAATCACAAACCCAAAATCAAATCAAACTCAAACCCACACCCACACCCACACCCACTTCCACCAACCACCACCGCCACAGCCACAACAATCACTACCACCATCACAATCACCCACAACCACAACCACAACCACAACCTTCAACCACCAAAATCACAATCCTAAAACCACAATAGCATCCACTGATATTGAGAAGCACGATGGTGCAGGGTTGGCTCGGTGGCACATTGATGGTGGTGCCCTAGGTGCAGTAGGTTGGACATCCTTTAGACCCCAGTTCCTCAATCGAAACCTAAGCCACCACCCAAACCCACCACAAAACCTGATTTGAACCCACATAAAACCCGATTTGAACCCACCACAAGATCCCAGCCAAAACCCACCCAAACCTCTCCGATGACCACCACCCCAGCACCTCAGCCTCCCCAGTCTCAAACCTAACCAAAAACGCCAACCACAAACCCTTTGAAACTTAACAGAGAGCAGATGGGTTTTAAGAATGGAGGCAGCATGATGAGGCTTGATGAGAAGGGACAGGAGATGATTGGCAGCGTGGGTTGTGAGGGAGAACTAGAAAAGAATAGGAGAGGCCAAGCGTAAGAAAGAGAGAAAGAGGGAGATGGCAAGTGTGTGGGATTAAACAAACAATATTTTATTTTGATACTCAGCTATAATGAGCTACTAGAGATAACATCCCACTATTGCTGAGGGTCAAAACATTTAGGCGCTGTTTAGTTTTTTAAAAACAATCACTCATCACTCTTCACTCAATTTTCGTCACTTGTCACTCATCGCTTAAAATATCTCAATTTTCTAAACCACACACATTTGGCATATATTTTCAACTTCTCATCACTCAAATTTTTCTACTTTTTGTGGGACCCATACCTGATCCACTGCTTGAGCACCATACCCGTGTATACATCCCTTTTTCTCCTTTTTTTTTCATCACTCTCCCCCAATACCTACACACCGGTTCTCTCTTCCTCTCCGAGTACAAACAGTGCCGATCTCCACCTCTGATGGGCAATAACGGCGCTGATCTGTGGGTATATCAGTTTGGTGCTTGTAATTTCCTCTTTAATTCATTGATTTTCCAATCCGGTTAAAAGAAAAAAGAAAAAAGAAAAAATGCAACCAAACCTAGAAACCCAATGTGAAAATGAAAGAAAAGAAGAAAAAGAAAAATAAAAAAAAAGAACCCAAGCCCAGAAACCCAGTGAAAAGGAATGGAAAAAAAAAAAAAAAAATGCAACCAAACCCAAAAACCAACGTCAAAAGGAAAGAAAAAGAAAAAGAAAAAAAAGAAAAAGAGAATAGAGAAAGATGATCCAGACCCAGCGTGAAAGACAACTTATTTGGTTTGAGACTTTAGAGCCCGTTTGGGATGTGATGCAAGTTTCAACTTATTTGAGTATTTATCTTCTTCTTTTTGTACTATTCTTAGGTCTCATTGTGTTTTTTGGTACTGGTCATGAGTTTCATTGTATTATTTAGCTAGCTTTTAGCTTTTTTCTACAAAACGTTTTCAGTTTCAAGTAAATAAGCAGTTTCTAAATGGACTCAATTTTGCTGGCTTTAAACATTGTGTTTGTGTGGCTGATAATTATTTTTTATTTTTTTATTTTTCATTTGGAGTATTGTACCAGATGCAATTCTTGTGAATAATTGGGATTGATAGTTGCAAAAATCAACTTTCAATCTCAACCATTGATTAAAAAATGTTAAGAAAAAAAAGGTAAAAAAATTGAAAAAGTGAAAAGCGAAAAAAATGTTGTGAGAGAAGAATTGGTGAATTGCACCTAGTGCAATGCGTAGGGTATTGCACCAATCCTAATTCTTTATTTTGCATGTTTAAGTGTCTGTTTGGGAACATCTTATTTAACTGAAACTGAAAACTTTTTATTGAAAGTACTGTAAATAAAACTAAAAGGTAGCTGAAATAGTATATTGAGGCCCATGAATAGTACCAAAAAGTGCAATAGGGTCCATAAATAGTACCAAAAATAAGCCGAATAGTAAAAAAAATTAGTTTTTTAAGTAATTCCAAACGGGCTCCAAATTTAAAAAAAAAAAAAAAAAAGCTTATTTAGTCGAAATTGAAAACTTTTTACTGAAAATACTGTAGATAAAGTTAAAAGTATAGTATAATAGGACCCGTGAATAATACTAAAAAGTGAAATGAGACCCATAAATAGTAGTAAAAATAAGTTGAATAATAGCAAAAATAAGCTAAATAGTAAAAAAATCTGACTTTTTAAGCCAATGCCAAACGCACACTAAATCTAACCTCAAAAAATCATCCTCAGCTCATTTAAAATTGTTCATGTGCATATCAATATAACCAATATTTTTTTCTTTTTTCTTTTTTTTCTCTTTCTCACACAAAGTACAACCAATGAGAAAAGGACAAATAATAGAACAAAAATAAATAAAGAGTTAATATTATATTGAATGGTAAATTGAAAATTATACCCCTAAAATTTAGGGGTGCTTAGATTTTACATCCTAAAGTTACTAAATTTGGAATTAACCTCTTAAAATTTGAAGGTGTTTGGATTTTACATCCTGACATTCCAGAATTTAGGGGTGCTTAGATTTTACATCCTAAAGTTACTAAATTTGGAATTAACCTCTTAAAATTTGAAGGTGTTTGGATTTTACATCCTGACATTCCAGAATTTAAATTTTACATCCTAAATCCAAAACTCTAAACTTTAGAGGTGAAATACTAAAATTCAAATTCTAAAATGTCAGGATATAAAATCCAAACCCCCAAAACTTCAAGGGGTAAATTCCAAATTTTGAAACTTCAAGGTGTAAAATCCAAATACCCCCAAACTTTAGGGATGTAATTTGAAATTTACCCTTTATAAAATGTAAAATAAATAATGTAAGAAAAATATTAACAAATACCTTAAGAATATTTGTTAGTGAACTATTTAGAAAAAATTTTATTTAAAAAGAAAAAATAATAATTAATATTTTGACAATTTTTTCTATTTCCAATAAAAATGATGTCAAAACTTTTTAAAAATGGTTTGTTAATAATTGCGTTAGTGATATTCATTAACATGACCCATAATCTAATATGAGTTCTTTTGAAAAGTAGTGATGTCAAAAAAAAAAAAAAAAAAAAAAGGGTTTTTATCTAGACAGAAAAATTTGCACCACGCGAATATGCCGAACCTTTTGTGAATTGGTCGTTCAATTGACTGCCCATGAGTTAGGAAAATGGGCCCAAAAGCAAAATGTCAATGGCCCTTCAATTGGGTGGCTAGAGGCCAACAGGGCCGGCCATGAGTTAGAAAAAGGGGCCCAAAAGCAAAGAATCATTGGCCCGGTAATTTGCCTACGTGGACCAGAGGGTCAGGTCAAGATTCAGACGTATGTTTAGATGCATTTCCAAGCTAAAAAAAATCAATAGTCTATTCTCTCTGTCAGTATCTTTCTCTGTCTCATGCACTAAAACAATCCACTAAAATCCATACATGTTTAAATTTAAAAGAATAACTTCCGTAAAAAAAAAAAAAAAAAAAAGTGTAAATAACACAACTATAACAAAATATAATTTTGCTTACCTTTTTGGCTTTTTCTAAATATATATATATATTAAATTTTTTTTAATACCAAATAAAAGCAGTACGATAGAACATTAGAACCACAATAAGTACAAGGAGAGAAACATAAAACTAAGAAAAGAGAAAATAAGAAGAAAAAAAAATAAACGTATGGGAATTAAAATCCTCTTGAAATGTCCAGTGATTGTATTTATTTCTTATTATGCCCTATAGCCATTTCAGTACAGTACATGAAAAAGTTTCTTTAGTTTACTGGTTAGTGATATATTATACAATAGTTTTGTTAAAAGTCTTTCCAAGACCTACCAAGCCTTTTTATTTTTATTTTTACTTTACAAACAAGACCTACCAAGCCCACGGTATGAAAAACAAAGATAACTTGTTGACTACTATACACTAATCAGTAAGTATACTGTTTTAAAACATCATCTTCCTTTTATACAACTTCCGAATCATCAGGATCTATCTCCCTATCTCTAGACTAATCTCCAATCAAATTCCCGACTCTGTCTCCCTACCTAGACTAATCTCCAATCAAATTCCCCTAGTTCAAAGCCAACGAGATCATCCTTAATTCTATTTCTATCCAATGATAGACCAATAGTCTTAATTTTGTTTGCCATATTGCAGGAGGATACAAAGGGATTGTAGAGTGAAAAGAAGTTGCATACCTTTTCCTTCGTTAGGTTTTAAGTTTCCACCATAGGCCATAAAATCTCATAGCCAAACTCATCTTCTCTAACCAGACCCTCACATGCCCGTAACTTACTTGCATCATGTCATTCAACTTGACTCTTGGCTAATGAGACAAGAAGCTTAGTTAGCTCCTTGAAACCCAAATCAGAACCAATATTTTCAGTAGTTTAATAATAGTCCCCCAATGACAACACAGTAACAGCCACATAATCTTCCTTTCCTTACACACAAGTAACTAGTATGGAAAGTTTTGCAAAATACTTCTAGTAGAAATAAACAACCAGATTGAACTGGAGCTAGAGAGATATTTTTATGACATTTTTCCTACAATAATTAATAGCTAGCAGAATATAATGAGCACAAGTTAAACTCAATATAGGACAGGTATAATTTGGCCTCTTCTAAGAAAAGTATGTTTCAAGAATTCGGCGCAACAATTCAGAAATATTATACGGGCATAACACAGTAAAATTCAATATGTATAGAAAATTTTCATATTTGATTTTAGATAAATACAATGATCATTGTAGTGCAATCAAATAAGAAAGTCATAACAATTCAATTTGAAATAATCTACACCAGTAGAGAAAATTTACTACAATAACTATGATTAAAAAATTTAATAGGCCAAAGGCCTTATAACTGAATTGGTACCTCTCTATGCACAAAGTGCTTGAGGGTTTAGAAGGGAAAGTATTCGAATTGCGAGGTTAGCAGTATTAAAATTTATAATAAAAAAAATAATGCAATTAAAATATTAAAATAAGATGAGTTCAAATTACATTTGGTGTAACTCTTGTAAAGTTACACATTTTTTACACCATAAATTTCTAAGAGATCTAATAGTTAAAAGAATATCATTAAATATTATTGCTTTCCACCTTATTACACAAATAAAACTCTCTCTCTCTCCCCCCTAATTTATAGCTTTCCAGTGGATTACTGTCATTTTTAATAGCCTGCAAACCATACTCATCTACTAAAAAGCACCCCACCATACCAAACCTCCCATTTCAGCAAAGGAGCAATTGCTCGGTAGACCTTACAACAGAAACTTTTATCCATATAGATATATAGCAATTAAATATTCAATGTTAATTGAATAATTCCAATATCACAGGATCGTAGGACATATTTTGAACTTCAAGTTCAAAGGGGTTTGTTACATGAGCTTCGAATCAATTTCATTCTATTAAAAATGCATACTTGCATTCTCCATTAATATGCATTCTTCATAATATGGTAGCTCTTTATTGGCTCTATAGTTGCATCAAATGCACTGATATATGGAGGGATCGGGGTGTAACAAAACTTAATTCGATACCATTGCAACTACTTGAATCTAACTCTATTTTTATCACACAAGGCAATGCACTCATCATTATCATAACGATAATATTTTCTTCCGCACAACCTAAAAAAAAAAAAAAATTTAGAAAAAAAAAAATCCTTTTCTCTAATTTCACAAAATCTACCAAAAACAGGAGTCAAATAACTTTCAATCACTCCCTGACAAACAAAAAACAAAAAACAAAAAACAAAACAAACCAAAACCAAAACTTCAAATCTGAGCCTATCATACACTAAAACTAAACAAAGTATCAACTTTTTTTTTTTTAATTTAAATTATATGCTACAATATCAGCATTTGAACATAGACATATAAACAAAAGTGCAATATATGAGCATATATATATATAGATCTATATATATTTTTTGATTAGATTGCGTTGAAGCAGCAAATCTAGGCAAAAATTTAGAAATTTCTGGTGTTCCTTTTATTTGCTTCTTGATGAAATGGAAATGGGAGATTTAGCCATGGTGGGGAGCTCTTTATTAGATGAGTATGGTTTGCTGGTTGTTGAGAAAATGACAGTGTGTTCTTCAATCAAGTGGAAAGCAATAAATAAGGAGAGAGAAAAAAAGGTATAACTTTACGAAAGTTACATCATGTATAATTTGAACTCATCGTGCTCGGTACTTTATTACGATAAAGTTGCACTTGTTTCATGAAATCTTCCCTTTCTTCAATTGATGCAGGAGATGCAAGAAAATTATTATTTAATATTATTTATGTTTGCAAGTCAATTGTATTTTTATGTTTTAGGTCCTATTAGTTTATTGGGTAATTAGTATTTTAATTTATAAGTAAGGGTATTTTTGTAATAAGGCAATTAGGGTTTCCTAGCCAATTAAAACTAGGGTTTAGCAATCCTTTATAAGCAACATATTGTACTCCTTGAGGAGACAGTTGATATTTTGATGAATGAAAACAATGGCCGTTTGGTCTTTCCTTAGTCTAGTACTGACTCCAAGTCTATTCTAAGTGCTGACTCTTAGTGGTTTCCCCACTTGGTGCTAACTCCAAGCAAGGCCTAGGTGCTGACTCCTAGGTCATATCTTTTACTTTTCCGTTATTTCAATTTTGTTCTGGTTGTCCTGCGTCAGTTTTGGTATCAGAGCAAACACCGATCCGTTGAAGTATCACTGCAGGAAAGAATAGAAAAAAATCACATACCAAAAAAAGAAAAAAAAGAAAAAAAAAAAGAAAAGCTGTTGTCCTATATTTGTGCTATCCATTAGAAGACTAGATATTCAAGCCAACCAAAGACTCCAATCCAAAACCCACAATCAAGTTTCCAAATCCCTTGCAACCACGGACAGAGAGAAGAGACCCACGTTGGAACCATCGGCAACCTCGACCAACCACCGCTGATATTGACCCATCAGCCACCGAAACCCACAGATCAGCATTTAGCCGTCGCCAATCCACCAGCCACCGCCGCCGACATTATCAACACACACGACAACCATCGCCACCGACACCATCATCACCACTCCTCCAAGTCTTGTGCCGCCGCTGCCTTCCCTGTTATCGTGCTGCCATGATGTTGGTTTTGCCCATTGTCACACCGCCGCAATCTCATCAATCTCCATCAATCCGATCTCATGAGGTAACCCCCTAGCCTTGTCTAAACCCACCCATTAATTAAAAAAAAAAAAATCAAGCTGGTCCGACCCACCTTTATAACCCAGACCATTTCCAAATCGAAACCCATTAAACTGCCCAATCAAAACAACAAACTCCTTGTACACAATCACTCAAGCCCTTGCCCGACCCATTTGTTCACAAGCCCAAAGCCCACATTTTACAACACCAGTTTTCTTTAAAAAAAAGAAAAGAAAAAAAGACCCAGCCCACGAAATCCAAACCTGTCAACCAGCCCAGCCCAGCCCAGCCCCAGCAACTATTTGAGATAATAGTCTTAGAAGCCCATTCCAACGACCTATCCAAAGAACATCACAGCAACCCAGAATCTGTTGGAAATATTTTAGTGAATAAACAAGTTTTGATACAAAAATAATATTCCAAATAATTACCAAGAACATAAAATAAAAAAGGAATTTAGAACAATCTCACAATGCAATAGAATCACGTTGTGAAAGCGTTGTCCTTAAAAGTTGATTTGTGCCACCCAAAGTAAAACTTGGTGCGATTGGTTCTCTTGGCCAAACAACCCCCCAGGATTAGACTATAGCGTCAACTTTTGTGATGTACGCACTTCCACTCACAAAAGGTTTAAGAACAACCCTCTATTGCCTTTCCTTAGAACAAATATTCTTGTAGAAAAATATGTGGGAGAGAAAAATAGTAGAATTGTGTATATTTAAAACATAGAGTAGTAAAAAGATCCTTTTAGAAAATGTGTTATGATGAGTATTATATAGGCTACTTATGAAGATAATAGTCTATAGTTATTGGTTACTAATAACCCTTAAAAGCCCAACGGCTATATTATCAATAATTTTCTAACGACTATTTTTCTTATAATTGTCCAATGGTTATTTTACTCATAAATTTCCAATGGCTAGAAAATAAATAAGAATAAAAGTGTTTGAAACACATACCCACACCAACAATCCCCCACATGTTACAAATACAAAATAGGAAAGGCACACAACTGAAGAAGGCATGCATCAATATGGTACCAGAAGGTTTTAACCATACATAGGATAAATAAGTAGGAACTAAAAGACAATGGTAGAGTTAAAACTCTTTAACCAAGCTATTAGTAAACCAAACTTACCACCCACATAACTTTCTTTATCAAGGTGGTTCTTAAGCAGGTTGGCGTCTTATCCAGGCCATGCGCCATTGGGTTTCATGAGAGCTCTAGAGACTTATCCAAAAAGTCTCATAGGAAACGGCACAACTTCCACTCACACATAGGTGGCATCCATCAGGAGTGCGTGAACACCTCATCCCAACAAGTAGGGAGTATGGATCCATTAAGAGCCTAAAGCTCAACCTCTAACAATCTGCAACTTAATCGGTGGCATCCATCAGGAGTGCGTGTAGATACACCCCATCCCAATAGGTAAGGATATGGATCCATTAAGAGCCTAAAGCTCAACCTCATTAAATTCTGTAATTTAGCACTGTCTCACAGTATAGGGATGGACTCATCACTAATCTCCTTACCAAGATAGCGGAAAACACGTAACAAATGACAGTGCCCATAGACCATTAATGACCTCTACCCATTCAACCTCTTGCGTGGAATCACCTATCATAGAGGTTGGGCATTAGCCACAGTGTCGCAACTTGAATATCAGTCCAATCCCCCTAGATGTCTCACTTACCAGCCTCATTGCTGGTGGTTTGGTCAAAGGATCGGCCAAGTTCCTTTCAGACCTCACAAAGTCCAATGACATAACATCATTATCAATAAGCTGCCTTAGCCTCAATTGGATATGTCGACTTTTCCTATTTCACAAAGTCCAATGACATAACATCATTATCAATAAGCTGTCTTAGCCTCAATTGGATATGTCGACTTTTCCCATTATAAACTTTGCTCTTAACACGTGTTATGGCAGCTTGACAATCACAAGGAAAGCAAACAGAGACAACAGAGTTAGTAAATGGAGACATATCAATTAATAAACTCTTAAGCCATATAGCTTTGGACTCATATAGCTTTATATAATCTGTATCAGAGATCCAGTTAGCATCACAAGATCATTATAAAACAACAGGATAACCACAATATGACAAACAAAAATAAAAAGTCCCCTTTAAATATATCAATAATATAGATATTGTATCCCAATGCTCAACACTAGGACTATGAGTGTATCTATTCAATCTATCAACATCATATGAAATATCAGGGCGACTACAGTTTGTCAAAAATATTAAACAACCAATAATTTGTGCCTACTTATCTTGTGAAACATTATCACCACATTTTTTACCAAGTGTACCTTTAAATCATACATAATAGGCATAGGTCACATATCAAAGTGTTTAATTTTTTTTTTCCTCACATAATGAGATTGTGATAGTACATTGTAATCATTGTTCTTAAGGATCTTGATGCCTAAAATAGCATTTGCCCCATCCAAAATTTTCATATCAAATTTAGAGGCAAGAAAACATTTAGTATCATGCACAACATTATGGCCAGTTCCAAATATAAGTAAGTTCATCAACATATAAACAAATAATGATACCTTCATTATTATTTAGCTTATTATATATGCATTTATCCTCATGATCATAAATCACAGATCCATATGTAAGCATCATATATCAAATTTTTCATGTCATTGTATAGGTGCTTGTTTTAATCCATACAAGGATTTAACTAATTTACAAACTTTATGTTATTGTCCAAGGACAACACAACCCTTGGGTTGCTTTATATAATTTTTTTTTCTCCTTTCTAATTTACCTATTAGAAAAATAGTTTTAACATCCATATGATGTATAATAAGTTTGTAAATAGACACAATAACAAAAAACATTCTTATAGATGCAATTCTAATTATCGAAGAATAAGTATAAAATAATCAACATGATATTTTTGCTTATAACCTTTAGCTACCGAACATACCTTACACTTATCTATGATCCCATTCAGTTATAAGTTTCTTTTAAAAACCCACTTGTAGCCATATAAATTTTGTTTTAAACACCCACTTGCAACCAACAGGCTTAACCTTAGGTGGAAGCTCAACCCATTCCAAGTGTAATTAGACATAATCTAATAATTTGTTAAAAACTTCCAACAATAATGGTGCATCAACAAATTTAATTGCATCATAATAACTTAAATGTTCATCTTCAACAATATAGGTAAGAAAATTGTTACCGTAACTCTTTTTCTCTCTAGTTCGCTTACTTCTTCTCAATTCTTGCACATCACGACAAGATCATTAGAAGTATCAATAGGTTCATGAAACATATTTTTCTTATTTTGCAAAGGAAACTCATACTTAAAGAAAGTATTTTTTAAGATTTAAGAATAATATTAAATTCTAAATACATCACTATTGATGAAAATAATTCTATATCATGAACTATAACAAACATAACCAATAAATACACAATCACATATTTAAGAATCAAATTTCCTCCTTTTAGGTTCATGTAGCATGACCTTAGGCAAGTGCCCCCACACTTTGAGGTATTCTCATTTTAGATTTGGGTAACATCTTAGCCAACTACCCTCACAATTCGAGGTATACCAAGTTAGGCTTATGTTATTCTCATTCTCAATTTCATTTTTTATATTTTATAAAATTTCCAATACCTCGTCTTTGGTTCCTAATACACAACGTTAAATAAATATAGAATGGTCATCAATGAAGATTACATAAAATCTTTTACCACCTCTAATCATTGTGTGTTTTAAATCATCCAAAATGCTATGGACCAAACTAAGGAGTTTGGTTCCTCTTATTATAGATTTGCAAGGTTTTTTTTATTTTTATTATTTTATTTTATTTATTTCAAATTCACAAAAACCTATCCACCATCTCAAAACAACACATATAGCTAATAAAAATATGAATATATATATTTTTTCAATATCACTCTTGTACTTGGGGGATAAAAGGAATATTTATTCCCACTAAATTTTATCCACTAGCCCAAAATACTAGTTGGATCATTTTATTATTTATATATAGAGAAATTTTTAATTATTTTTCATAATTTCTCATTTCATATATTTGTGTCAACAGATGTAAAAATAATAGCTTTTGTACATAGAGTGGATAGCCTCTAGCTACTAGAAACCACTCTTAGAAATGTCCAAAGTTTTACAAGAATAAGATACTTAATATTTTTGTATAATTTGACATCATAATACCAAAATTGTATAATACAAATGTTTAATCATTTATAATTTCTTTTTCACACAACCATAAATGATTATTTGAATACTTTGGCAAGGAAGATAATATTCAATTAAATTATAGTATCTTTGTATCTTCATCATACAAAAGGAGTATTCAAGATCACATGGCACCATTTTTCTCACTTAACAATAGGAATGCCTTCACCATAAGTCTACACCATTTTTTTCTCTATCAGAGTTTTTCCAAAAAATAAAATTTTATCTCATTTCTCATAAAAATTATTTCTAACATTTTTTTTTTTAATTCCAAAAAAAATTTCTCAAAATACATACGTTTTTCTTCAATCTCATGTTCCTCAGATTTCAATAGACATAAAACAATTTCACAAAATATAATACACATATAATATCACATAATTGCAAATGTAATAAGTTGATATCCACATATCAATACAACGTTACATAATATTATTCACATATGATTTAGATTAGAGAATCAAAATCACATTTGAATGG
Source organism: Quercus engelmannii (assembly GCA_029955605.1). Lineage (NCBI taxonomy): Eukaryota > Viridiplantae > Streptophyta > Magnoliopsida > Fagales > Fagaceae > Quercus > Quercus engelmannii. The sequence goes on along the minus strand of JARPSG010000006.1, from coordinate 58,420,550 downwards.
ACGTCATTTATTTTTTCTTCTAAAATATTAGTCCACCAAATTGTTTAGATAAACCAGATAGTAAAATAAACTCCACAAAAGATATAAGTAATTATATCTAAGAATATAACTACTAGCATTTTTTCTTTATAAACATAATATCATATCACAATATAAAATTTCATGATCAATAACTTGTTTATCCAATTTGAAACACGAAAATAAACCTTTAAGACTGTTGGAAATATTTTAGTGAATAAACAAGTTTTGATACAAAAATAATATCCCAAATAATTAGCAAGAACATAAAATAAAAAAGGAATTTAGAACAATCTCACAATGCTATAGAATCGTGTAATGAAAGTGTTGTCCTTAAAGGTTGATTCGTGCCACCCAAAGTAAAACTTGGTGCGATTGGTTCTTTTGGCCGAACAACCCCCCAGGATTAGACTATAGCGTCGACCTTTATGATGTACGCACTTCCACTCACAAAAGGTTTAAGAACAACCCTCTATTGCCTTTCCTTAGAACAAATATTCTTGTGGAAAAATATGTGGGAGAGAAAAATAGTAGAATTGTGTATATTTAAAACATAGAGTAGTAAAAAGATCCTTTTAGAAAATGTGTTATGATGAGTATTATATAGGCTACTTATGAAGATAATAGTCTATAGTTATTGGTTACTAATAACTCATAAAAGCCCAACGGCTATTTTTCTCATAATTTCCCAACGGCTATTTTACTTATAAATTTTCAACGGCTAGAAAATAAATAAGAATAAAAGTGTTTGGAACACACACCCACACCAACAGGTTCTTGTTCCAACTTCCAACTATTTGTTGAAGCACTATTTTAGAGAATCATGAAAATATTTGAAGCATCGTACTTTGATGGTTATGAAACTTATCCACGAGATTTTGTCAACTAGATGAATGGGATGGAGCAATTTTTTAAGCAAGAAAATTTTGCAGATAACAAAAAGGTTAGGTATGCCAAGTCGAAGTTAATAGGTAAAGCACAAAGGTTTTGGGAGAATCTTGAATATTTCCGCTATATGAATTATGAACCTACTATTAGTGTGTGGGAAGATATGAAAGAAAAACTTTGTGATGAGTATTTGTCACCATACTATCGAGCTAAGTATCTACCCCAATCTCAGTGTGGTACTTTTCAAGTTAAAGCAAATACGATGAATCCTCATCCTCATCCCATTTCATGTCCCCAGTGTACTTTTGTACAATCTATCAAGGAATAAAAGGAATTATCTGTAAAGCTCAAGAAAGATGTTCAAGACGTGATTGCTCAGATGAAGCAAATGAAGACTGATTTAATGGGAAAACCAAGGATAATTGATCATAATGAACTTATTGTTGCCCCCATAGAAGACAGCATTGATGATGATATCTTGGTCGTGGAGAATCCTCAAGCAACCCCATAGCCTAATGTTGACATAGATGTACATGCCTCGACAAGTGTTGCTTTAACATGCATGCAAGGAAATGAATCTATTAAAGAGCAGCAAGGTGAAAAGATGGCGCCTAAAGAGAGTACTATGTTAGAGGGTGCACATGATGTGAAAGTTGAAGTTGTTGAACGTACTTCTGATCAACCCTCCATAGTCCTTGAAGATCTACACCCTGGTGAAGTCAAAGAGGTTAAAACCACAGTGCTTCCTATGGTTCATAAGGTTCAAGAAGAGATTATACTGATTCCACACATTGATTTTGTTATTCCAAATGAGTTTGATGTAGTGGAATTCAAGGTTTTTCTTTTCACCATGCTCCCTAAGGTGATTTCAAACTTGAAGCAAGTGTTATTTGTCAGCATCCTATTCCTTCAATGCTTTAAAACTCGAGGTCGAGTTTTCTCCAACCAAATGAGAATGATGCGGGAGATGCAAGAAAATTATTATTTAATATTATTTATGTTTGCAAGTCAATTGTATTTTTATGTTTTAGGTCCTATTAGTTTATTGGGTTATTAGTATTTTAATTTAGAAGTAAGAGTATTTTTGTAATAAGGAAATTAGGGTTTCCTAGCCAATTAGAATTAGGGTTTAGCAATCCTTTATAAGCAACCTATTGTACTCCTTGAGGAGATAGTTGATATTTTGATGAATGAAAAAATGGCCGTTTGGTCTTTCTTTGGTCTGGTGCTGACTCCAGGTCTACCCTAGGTGTTGACTCCTAGTGATTTCCCCGCTTGGTGCTGACTCCAAGATTAGTATTTTAATTTAGAAGTAAGGGTATTTTTGTAATAAGGCAATTAGGGTTTCTTAACCAATTAGAACTAGGGTTTAGCAATCCTTTATAAGCAACATATTATACTTCTTGAGGAGATAGTTGATATTTTGATAAATGAAAAAATGGTCGTTTGGTCTTTCTTTGGTCTAGTGCTGACTCCAGGTCTACCCTAAGTGTTGACTCCTAGTGATTTCCCTGCTTGGTGCGGACTCCAAGCAAGGCCTCTGTGCTGATTCCTAAGTCATATCTTTTATTTTTCTGTTATTTCAGTTTTGTTCTGATTGTCCTGCGTCATCAATACCCACCAAATTCTCCAAAATGAAACTTATACCATCTTTTATCTCACTGCGCTCTACAAATTTCTCACTACACATGTAAGATGGATTTAGAAATGTGGCAGCAGCATGAATTGGGTGTATTATATCCTCAGTATGCCTACGATTAACTAACTCCCATATCTGCTTGTATTTGTCTTGATTGCTATCACATTGTTGCTTAATTGCTTTTTTTGCCATTTCCATTGCTTCATATAAGTATCCTGTTGTTGACCAATCACTATCAACCAATCGAAGAACTCGAACCAAAGGTTCCAAAACTAGTAACACCTCTTTCCCTTGACTCCAAAATTCTGTACTTTAGATAATACTATCAACCATTTGACTAGTTCCCTTTTCGTTATGATTCAATTTTTTCCACTTAGAAGATGCAACAAGTAACTGCAATTCATCTTGAACATTCAAAATAGATCGAAGCATCAAGAAATTAGAGGAAAACCTACTTGTACAAGGATGTTTCAATTCCTTATGGTTTGTGTACTCTCCCATGATTTACAAAACGATCGATACCATCCTTATACATGTATGAAACAATGGATTTTGCATCTCTAACTATCTTCTTCACCCAATCAACTTCTTCACATATATCCTTCAAAAGCATTTGAATGCCATAAGCAGCACATCGGGTTATGTACAACCGAGGGTACTTGCCAATAAGCATGTCTCCAGTGGACTCAAAATTTGTTGTATTATCAATGATCAACTGAACAACTTTATCAGACCCAATTTCATCAATAACTGAAGAGATAATGTCTTTAATATATAATGTTGTTATTTTAGCCCTTGAAACTTCAAATGACTTCAAAAATATTGCTCCACTAGGAGAATATGCACTAACATTGATAAATGCTCTTTGATCCACATCACTCCATATGCTTGACATAAGAGTACAACCGGTTATTGACCAAGAATTCTTAATTCTCCTAATATACTCTTCGACTTTGACCATCAAATTTGGTATTAACTTCCTTTGGAGAGTCAAATTAGAAGGTAACTTATATTCAGGACCATGATCAGCAACACCTTGCACAAAGCGAATAAAGGACGTTGTTTGAACAACATCAAATGCTATGTTACATAGCATAACAAGTGGTGCAAGTAATTTGTCCACTACACTCTTATCTTTTTTACCGCACATCTTTGAATTGGTAGCTTGGCACAAATCTTTCGATATTGAACACGAAGTGGTTTTACTCTCTTTAGCATTGCTTGAACTTGATGCACTCTTAAGTTTTTTGTTAATCCCCCCAATTGCTAGATAAGCTCCTTTTTTAACATCTTTAGGCACACTTGTACAAATATCTATAGCATGACCTTTAACACTAGCCAAGTGATATTTAATCCTATAGGCACCCCCAGCAAAATCACGTCGACAAAAGTTACGCTTGAAACGGCCATCTAAGTCCTCAACGTAGCTCCAAAATCGATCTTTTTTTCTAACCATATTTCTTTTTCCTTAAAAAAGAAAAGAAAAGAATATTAGAATCAAATATAATTTAATCTAAAAAATGAATCTATAAATGAATAAAAAATGACTTTTATAATATTTCTTTCAAATATTAAGATATTTAGTTATCTCGTTTTCTCAATGATACATAGATATAATATATAAAGCAGTCAAACTAGAATGCATATATAAACTATTATAATAAATAATAAAAGGAAAAAAGTGAAATTAACAATTTGTTGCAAGTAACAAGTGATCACATGATACATAAAATATAACTACAATTTATTAATGGTGTCTTCACTTTATCATATAATAGTGTAGGCCATACTTTGCCAAAATGGGCTTCCGAATTTAATTACTAATTAAGTAGTAAGCATCTCCATCTCCTCCCTCCCTAGACCTGTGGTAATTGAGGAGCTCAAAGATGGATAAGCTTCCTACCTTCGTTGTATTAATAAACTAATTGCTCAAGAAAAAAAAAAAAGTCAATGGCATGAAAGACATTTCAGACAACACTTATTGTCCATTTGAGAATAATTTATTTAGTTTTTTGCTAAAAGTACTATAAATTAAAAGTAAAAGTAAAATAAAATAAGTAAATAACTTATGTGAAACCTATAATAATAAAAAAAGTGAGCAATAAGTTGGCTTATAAGTGCATTCCAAACAAACACTTACTCTAATAGCATGCAAATGAAGACGAAGCCAATGGACAACAGCAAGATGAAAAGAGCCTTGCTAGGTAGAAGAAAATTCACGGCCCTTTCACACCCACTCACAAATACACCTCACTTAGATCCCGCCATTACACAAAATAAAGGCAATTATGTGGGTTACGAACGTACTCTAAAGAAACTAGGGAAATCAACTTAAGTAAAGCCCCACCAGAATGTTGGGTTAAGCTAAATTTTGATGCAGCTATTAGAGATGAATAAACATCTATAGTTGTGGTATGCAAAGATGATAAAGAAGTTTTATTAATGGCTTGAGCAGAAAAAATTGATCCAGGAAGTCCTATTCTGGGAGAAGAAAAGGCAGCTTTATGTGCAATTAGGAAAGCATCCCAAGAAGACTACAAGAAGATCATAATGGAAGGGGAAGGAAGGGGAAGCTTGGAATATTATTGAGACTCTAATTAACTCAAACCAGCAGCCCCACTAGAGTATAGTGGCAGTTCTTGCAGATACAAAGGAGCTCATCATTAACACTTTTGAATCTTGTTCACCTCACTTAAACCGCACTATAACACAAATGAAAGACAATTATGTGCTTCGAGACTTACTCTTGAGAAAAGAATCTTGCAAGGAACAAAGAAAAATCCACAAGTTTTCACATCCACTTATCAATTCACGTCACTTTAGCCCCACCATAACACAACAAAAAGGAAACACTATAGTTAGAGACTTGCTCTCAAGAAAAGAGTCTTGCTTGGGACACCAAAATAAAATTCTCGGTCTTCACTCCACTCATGTATTCAACTCACTTAAAGCACCACCATCACACAAATAAAAACACAAATGAAAGATATTTCTATGCTTGCACACATACCCTTAAGAAAAGAGTCTTGCTAAATACCAAGAAAAATTTCCTTTGTTGCACTTACACCCACTCATGCCTTCGTCTCACTTATGTCCCATCAAAACACAAATGACAGGCATTTAAGGCCAACCCAAATTCTTTAACAGTGGAGAACTTTAGAGTGCGTAGTAATCGAGTAGATTCCAGCCTCTCGTTCTGTTAATAAACTATTTTTTGATAAATAAAAAAGAAAAATAGATAATCAATAAGATGAAATACTTATGTCAAGGTGCACTGCCCTGATAGCTTTCAAACGGAGAAGTAGTGGTCTGCAATCGGTGGGTTACCAGCAGTAGATTCCAATGGAGATATAAATCTTAATTCAAAAGAGGAACACTCATATCGAAACCGAAAAGAGAGAGGAAAACAAAAAACAAAAAACAAAAAAAACACCACCACACTCGAACCAAAAAAAAAAAACCGATAAATATTAAATACCACAGTTGCAAGATGGGAAGGAAACTTACAAGCTACGAGGATGGCAAGGGGCACAGTATATCTCTCTCTAAAAGTTCTGCTCTCTCTCGATATCTCTCGATCGATGGAATTATTTATTTTTAGTTAAAGAATAGAGCTTATCTCTCTCTAAAAGTTCTGCTCTCTCTCGATATCTCCGATCGATGCAATTCTTTATTTATTAAGTTATTTTCAGTGAAAGAATAGAACTTCCTGGAACGCAAATACTCTTTTTATGACGACACTAGTTTATAACGCTGCTTACCCGTGTTTTCATTCACTTTCCACTTCTCACAAGGGTCAATTTGTTATTACCTTGACCTCTCTAACTCTCTTCTGGTATAGAATAGAACATTCACCCCCTCAAGCGCAAACAATTTGTATTTAGCTCCCGGTCTTCCCCTATATAGCTAATAGATGACTTTAAAAAATCATAAAAAATTAAAGGGTTTAACAAGAGAGGGTGTGGAAAACAGTTTAAAATGAGGCTAAATACGAAATTTAAGATTTTTTTTCAAAATTTTTTTTAATCATTTAAGATGGATGTAAGGACAAAATTTGGAACCTAGGCCCGCACTGTATGGAATCCTGGTTCAAAAAGCCCAATGTAATGAATTATGTGGAGTATGGGTCAAAAATCTAGGTTTGGATAAGTTAAGAAGAGGCTTGCATGAGATTAAGGAACACACAGACAAGAATAAAAGCTATTATGATGAATAACCTCCCATTCGAGAAGAAAAAGAATTTAATTTATGAATACAGATCATTACTTTAGGGTTCTTTTGCATGCTACCGTCTTCTCCCCCCTTTTTTCTAGTCCCTCCCTTATGGGGGTTTCTCTACATTATATAGACCCTTCCTCATCATCTAGGCTTCACACTTGTTAATCATCTGAACCCCTACTTGAGCATCCATCCCATTAGACACCCCTTTCAGTCTTTTGTGAGTTGCGGCAATCAGGATAACACTGTTCTAGGGTCTTCTCCACATTAATGCAGCCAGAAAAATAGATGTAGTATATTTAATGTGGTGGTGGCAGTTTTTACTTAGATATTTTGGGTTTCCTTCTTTGTTACGTGTTTGGGGGGTGTGCTTCTGTGGTTTGAACATGCATTTGCTCCGGATTCTCAGTGTTTGAGGAGGAATCCCTCCTTGGACCTTCTTTCTTTGTCTCCCGTGATAAGGCTTAGAACGTGGATCACCTAAGCTACGTTGCCTCCTTGGACAGACTGGCGTCCTCGAACAGGCCCAAGGCCCAACTCGTTATTTTGGGCCATAGCCCCCACAATGGACATGGCAAAACAAGTTAAAATTTGCTAATTCAACTCAAACTTGAATTTTTTGAATAGACTCGAACCCAATTTTTTTTTTTTTTTTTACCTAAATAACAATTGGGCCAACCCAATCCCTTGTTTAACTTTTTTTTTTTCCTTAAAAAATATTTAAACTACACGTCAAGGAGCTATGAGCATAGACATAAAGGCATTGGCACTATCTACCAATTTAGTAGCCTCCAATGGCAATGGTCATGTCCTCATTTATTAAAAAAAAAAATTCAACTAAAAGGAAAAAAATACAAAAGGAAAAAACATCTACAAACACACATCTACACTACTCACCATCTAACACTAAGTTAAATACTAAATAGTAGAGTTAAATATTAAAATTAGGTTATGTAACACTAGACCCTTTTGTAGTTGTACTCTGATTATGTAATGTATTATAAATCTAGTTTAAAATACTAATAAATATTACTATTTTCATGTGTGTTCTAATAAGTATTACTGTTTACTAAAAAAAAAAAAGATGTTTATCCCACATTGGTTGTGTGTGTCTAGTATTTGCTGTTTATAATCACAATTTACAACTATAAAGGTTAGGCCCTTTTGTAGTTGTATTCTGATTATATAATGTATTATAAACCCGATTTAAAATACTAATATTACTATTTTCGTGTGTGTTCTAATAAGTATTACTATTCAAAAAAAAAAAAAAGATTATGTAACTAATTAGCAAAAAACAAAACTAATGTAGAAGAAAAAGTTTATATCATTAGTGAACCTTGATTTTGAAGTGTGTAAGTTTAATATATAAATATATATATATATATATATATATATATATATATATATATATATTGCTCCTTAGGATCTATCTCTCTCTCTCTCAAGTTGTAAATTTATAATTATGAGCATTTTGGCTGTGAGTTATGAATATAAAATATTTTGTTATCATAATTGTAAAGAATTTTAGTCATGCTCAAAGCTGTCAAAATTGGAAGGATACAGAAAGTAGACAAGGTTTGCTGACCTGGCCCAAGCCTAAACTTTTTTACCCTGAATAAAAAACGAGTTGACTTGTGACCCGACCCATTTTTTAAAACTTTTTTTTTTCTTTTGGTAACATGATATCTATAAAAGAGACCATATTTAAATAAGTAAACATGTAAAATTTGATGCATATTCTCAATTTGAAAAAGAGTGTTAACCATAGTTAGGAGCGGATCCAAATTGGGTCCAAGGTGGACACAAGACCACCCTTACCCTAAAACAAATAATTATTATATTATATATAAATTTTAAAAAATTTATGATCTTTTTCCTTAAAAAAATTTGTGACAACTCTAAATTTTTTTAGGCCCAACATAATTAGACTTTGGACATAGTTTTGCATCAAACTTGGTTGAAGACTTAAGCTTCAACTCCGCTCAATTTTTTTTTTTTTTTTTTTTTTTAAATTGGATATGAATTTTGACAAATTCACCTATGGGTTACATTTTTTTTCTTATATATCTTTCATACTTGAAAATTTTCAAGAATATCAAAGTGACATCAATCAAATGTTTGAATTTTGAGTATTTGTAGCCTGAAATTAAAAAAAAAAAAAAAAAAAAAAAAAGAAGAAAAGTTTATAGATCAAACAATAAATTACATCCGATTGATATGAAATTTGACATGTATTTTAAGAACATAAAAAAATGCAATTCAACGGCTAGATTTTGATCAAAATATGTAACTATGTTAATTTTTTTAGTGAGAGTTGTAACATTTGGCTAAAACTAATAATAACTTTGTAGTTTAACTAGTTCACACCTCTAACTATTTCTGATAAATACATCCATGCTTTAAATCCTCATACTTTAAGAAAAAGGATTTGTTTTCAAATAATACTATATTAACGATATCAAAATCCAATAATATGATACAAAATACTTTTTCGTAAGCATTAACCATGGAATCATAAAAATAAAATCCGCATATGAAAATGAGTCTCACATTTATTGGAGGGAGGAGTATTGAACATTGTTGACTTTGATCTTCTGGATATACTCAATAATTTCCTGAAGATTACATATATGATGAGGTAAGATCTGACGGATTTAAACAAATTATTAGCGGCACTGGCGGCTGTGCCAATCGTTTTTCGTCTAAGTTGGTTGAAACAATCAATATTCAAAACAATGTTATCATTTCCTGGTATTGGTCGGCAAAAAGATAATGAGCTAATGGCGTTTTCGTAAATGTCTTGTTATTGAAAATATCATCTCATCCTTATCAGACTATCAGTAAAATAATGAACTTCTTTTCAAAAAAAAGATAATGATCAATTTTTAAAAATTTTTTTTTTTAGGGTGTTTAGAATGCTGCCTCTACTAACTATCCCCTTACCTATCTCCTTCCCTTTAACCCAGAGATACCATTAGACCATTTTGAGTGGTTATCTATAATCAGCTAAAGTTGACTAGTGTGCAACCTCACTACTTAACGTTGAATAAATCTTCCTTGTCAGTTTGATAGATTAATAAATAAATAAAAATAAAGTGCACAATCCTCTCCCCTACATACACGAATAATTCTTACTTCTTAGGTACTTCCGAAACATAGAGGATGGTGCTTCCTCTTATCACCAAGGATAGACTCAAATGGGGGCCCAAGTTCCCCTTGGGTCCATTTTTTTTTTTTAAAGTTATTATATATTTTATTTTGTAGTTGGACTCAAATTTCTTCCTTCAATTAAATAACTTAAATTCTAACTCTTCTTTTATTGTTTTAATGAGTTGTTTATATTATTTTTAATGAAGTGATAAAAAAAAAATTGAACATTTGATATTGGTTGTATTTTTGTAAAGTGAAGTGGTAAAATAGATAAAGTAGTTTTTTAAGGTACTAAAAGCAAAAATGTTTAGCAATACCATTGTGAATGCTCTAACTTCAACCAAATAATATATATATATATATATATATATATATATATATATATATATCTAGCTAGCCTAGTATTAAAAAAAATATTTTGTTTTTGTTTTTGTCTTTGTTGGTAAATGTTTGCATCTTAATGTATTTAGAAACAACGATTTTGTGTATTTATAATTTTTAAATACTAGATGGACAACTATTTGGAGTTTTTTTTTTTTTTTTTCTTTATACTATGGCAAGCTAGTTTAAAATTCTAGGTTCGTCCCTGCCTCTCACATTTATGGTGAGATTCATCATGAATGTGAGAGGAGGAGAGCATCATTTCTCCATGCTTCGAGAGTACCTAAAAATTCCGCCTACCCCACACATACACACATATATTGCCCAAAAAATCTAAGCTATTTACTTAATTTTCAATACTCACAAAAGGTCTATTTAGTAAGCCTAACGCCATAGTGCTCAATGCATAGACACAAATCACAAACCTAACCAAAAAAAAAGAAAAAAGTAGTGGATCAATCAATGAAATAGATAAGAAAAGTAGATGAAAAGAATTAAGTTTTAAGCTATTTCTTATATAAAAAAGACCCCCCCCCCCCCAAAAAAAAACACTAAAATTTATTAATGACTCACTAGGAACCAATCTCACTTCTCTTAAAATACTATACCACACTCTTGGTGTGATGATCCCTCTACAAGTTTAAGTGCTTGTGGGGTAAGAGGGGCAAGGTAGGAGTTTAACTCTCTAGGAAGAAGCTTCACACATATATACTTAGATTAGTTTAGATTAGAATTTCAATCTTGTATAAAAAAAAATTAAAAAAAATTATATATCATTAATTTTTCTTTATTTTATAAATTTGGGGAGGGGGGGGGGGGAGGGGGAAGGCGGGCGTGGCCCTTATTTGTCCAACAACGATGGCCCCGTAACTATAATCGCTAGGTGATTTCAAGTTCCCCCAAGGTCGACACCATATAATTCAGGGCTAACGCAATACACATAAATGGGGTATTTTATATTTAAATATCAATTAAACAAATTTAATTCAATTAATTAAATGAAGGTTAATTTTATGAATTAATACTAACCAAATTAAAGTTAATTTCATATAGAGAATAAAAAATAATGGTTTAAGCATTAAATTTAATTTTAAAAAAATTATTATTCTTTTAAAAATTAGGTTTACTTAATTTTAGATTAGGCGATATTAGATTTTGATTTTAGTGTTAAGAATGAGATAAAGACTTGTTGATATCTACCCAACTGGGGAATCAGGTAATTAATGTTCACAATCTACTAGGTAGGATATTACTTTACAGAATTGTAGTCTCAATACATTCCTAGCTCCCCAACCCCACAAAAAAAGAAAAAAAAAAAAAAAGAGGGTTACGGTTTGAAATTGGGTGTTGCTTCTATTATTTTAAAATTTTGGAGACCTCTTTTGGGTGAGAAAAAAAATAGCACAACCCATTTTTATTTATTATTGTACAATTTCAAAAAATGCTAAAGGTAACTTGGTGACACATTAATTTGTGAGCTTTATATACATAAATTTGTGATATTTTTAGCATTATTCTACAATTTTGTGCCTTTATATAAAGGAGTAAAGCCATTCAAATTTTCATTAAAAAAAAACCATTAAAAAATTGTGGGCTTTGGGTCAACGCCTTGAGGCGCCTCCCTTCTCTTATTGTGTTCCTAGAATCTCTATACACTGCGTACAATTCTATCATCCTGCTTTGACACGAAAGCACTTGGAAAATTTTGTTTTACAATCAAACCGTCATGTGTAGAAGTTAGAACTTCACATCAAATATTCTTATTAAGCTATATATGATTGTCACTATATCTATGTTTCTTGCTTGATGAATAGTAGTCAAATTTGTAGCTCATTACAAACCTGATAACGATCACTATCTTGCCTATAAAAAAATTGTTTCTCTCTTTTATTATTTGCAGTGCAATAGGCTATAGAAAAAGAGAGGGAAAGGTTTTAGCAATGGTAGGTGATGGTGAAGAAGTGAGAAACAAACAGGTGCTAGCTAGAGACTACATAGATGACAATCCCAAAGAGACGGACATGTACTTTAACACAAGTAGCATAAGCTTGAAGGTGCCAGAGGGTTCAAAAGAAGTGTTGGTGAAGAACCTTTACTTGTCCTGTGAATTGTGATCCTTACATGCGAGGTATTAAGGCCAAAATCCCAGATTGCCTTTTTTATTCCTTTGCTCCCCATTTAGTAAGCTCATGCTCATAGCTCACTGACTCACTTTCTCTTGCATATATGTTGTATAACTCTCTTGCTTGACGTGGCAATGGATACACCTTTAAATTTGTTGTATTTAATTTGAATTATGAAATGGTTCAATTTGAAATAAAGAAAATTCTTATCATAGTTTAACTTGCATTCACAAATAAACCCTTTTTTGTTGTTGAAACATGTAGCCAATAATTGGGTATGGAGTGGCTAAAGTTTTGGAATCCAGGCACCCGGACTTCAAGAAAGGAGATTTCGTTTGGGGGGTAACCAAATGGGAAGAATACAGCCTCATCACAATGACTGAAAGCCTCTTTAAAATCCAGCATACTGATGTGCCTCTTTCCTTCTATACTGGACTTCTTGGTAAGTAATTTCCTCATCAATTGGGAAAAAAGTTTGTAAGATGGATTTGATTTTCAAGAAAATTAAAGAAACAAAATAAAAAGGATTTTACTTCATAATCTTTTCTTATGATTGGAATATACAATTCATGGAACTCTGATTAAAGATGAATTTGATAATTTGCAGTGTAATTATTCATTTAAACTACATAATCTATCTTGTTCATGTCACTCTTTTTTGTCCTCTACACCATCTCCTCTTCTGCATACTAGCACCTATAGATATTTTCTTTTAAAGAAAACATTGACATAGTATATTTGTCTTTCCTATGTCACTTTATTTTGTTACAATGTGTTAAATGCTCTTTATAATTGGATTTATTTTTGCACATAGGTAAAAGAATCTCATTAAATATTATTGCTTTCCACCTTATTACACAAATAAAACTCTCTCTCTCTCCCCCCTAATTTATAGCTTTCCAGTGGATTACTGTCATTTTTAATAGCCTGCAAACCATACTCATCTACTAAAAAGCACCCCACCATACCAAACCTCCCATTTCAGCAAAGGGGCAATTGCTCGGTAGACCTTACAACAGAAACTTTTATCCATATAGATATATAGCAATTAAATATTCAATGTTAATTGAATAATTCCAATATCACAGGATCGTAGGACATATTTTGAACTTCAAGTTCAAAGGGGTTTGTTACATGAGCTTCGAATCAATTTCATTCTATTAAAAATGCATACTTGCATTCTCCATTAATATGCATTCTTCATAATATGGTAGCTCTTTATTGGCTCTATAGTTGCATCAAATGCACTGATATATGGAGGGATCGGGGTTTAACAAAACTTAATTCGATACCATTGCAACTACTTGAATCTAACTCTATTTTTATCACACAAGGCAATGCACTCATCATTATCATAACGATAATATTTTCTTCCGCACAACCTAAAAATAAAAAAAAAAATTTAGAAAAAAAAAAATCCTTTTCTCTAATTTCACAAAATCTACCAAAAACAAGAGTCAAATAACTTTCAATCACTCCGTGACAAACAAAAAACAAAAAACAAAAAACAAAACAAACAAAACAAAACAAACCAAAACCAAAACTTCAAATCTGAGCCTATCATACACTAAAACTAAACAAAGTATCAACTTTTTTTTTTTTTAATTTAAATTATATGCTACAATATCAGCATTTGAACATAGACATATAAACAAAAGTGCAATATATGAGCATATATATATATATATATATATATATATATAGATCTATATATATTTTTTGATTAGATTGCGTTGAAGCAGCAAATCTAGGCAAAAATTTAGAAATTTCTGGTGTACCTTTTATTTGCTTCTTGATGAAATGGAAATGGGAGATTTAGCCATGGTGGGGAGCTCTTTATTAGATGAGTATGGTTTGCTGGTTGTTGAGAAAATGACAGTGTGTTCTTCAATCAAGTGGAAAGCAATAAATAAGGAGAGAGAAAAAAAGGTATAACTTTACGAAAGTTACATCATGTATAATTTGAACTCATCGCGCTCGGTACTTTATTACAATAAAGTTGCACTTGTTTCATGAAATCTTCCCTTTCTTCAATTGATGCAGGAGATGCAAGAAAATTATTATTTAATATTATTTATGTTTGCAAGTCAATTGTATTTTTATGTTTTAGGTCCTATTAGTTTATTGGGTAATTAGTATTTTAATTTAGAAGTAAGGGTATTTTTTAAATAAGGCAATTAGGGTTTCCTTGCCAATTAAAACTAGGGTTTAGCAATCCTTTATAAGCAATATATTGTACTCCTTGAGGAGACAGTTGATATTTTGATGAATGAAAACAATGGCCGTTTGGTCTTTCCTTGGTCTGGTGCTGACTCCAGGTCTATTCTAAGTGCTGACTCTTAGTGGTTTCCCCGCTTGGTGCTAACTCCAAGCAAGGCCTAGGTGCTGACTCCTAAATCATATCTTTTACTTTTCCGTTATTTCAATTTTGTTCTGATTGTCCTGCGTCAGTTTTGGTATTAGAGCAAACACCGATCCATTGAAGTATCACTGCAGGAAAGAATAGAAAAAAATCACATACCAAAAAAAGAAAAAAAAAGAAAAGCTGCTGTCCTATATTTGTGCTATCCATTAGAAGACTAGATATTCAAGCCAACCAAAGACTCCAATCCAAAACCCACAATCAAGTTTCCAAATCCCTTGCAACCACGGACAGAGAGAAGAGATCCACGTTGGAACCATCGGCAACCTCGACCAACCACCGCTGATATTGACCCATCAGCCACTGAAACCCACAGATCAGCACTTAGCCGTCGCCAACCCACCAGCCACCGCCGCCGACATTATCAACACACACGACAACCATCGCCACCGACACCATCATCACCACTCCTCCAAGTCTTGTGCCACCGCTGCCTTCCCTGTTATCGTGCTGCCATGATGTTGGTTTTGCCCATTGTCACACCGCCGCAATCTCGTCAGTCTCCATCAATCCGATCTCATGAGGTAACCCCCTAGCCTTGTCTAAATCCGCCCATTAATTTAAAAAAAAAAAATCAAGCTGGTCCGACCCACCTTTATAACCCAGACCATTTCCAAATCGAAACCCATTAAACTGCCCAATCAAAACAACAAACTCCTTGTACACAATCACTCAAGCCCTTGCCCGACCCATTTGTTCACAAGCCCAAAGCCCACATTTTACAACACTAGTTTTCTTTAAAAAAAAGAAAAGAAAAAAAGACCCAGCCCACGAAATCCAAACCTGTCAACCAGCCCAGCCCAGCCCCAGCAACTATTTGAGATAATAGTCTTAGAAGCCCATTCCAACGACCTATCCAAAGAACATCACAGCAACCCAAAATCTGTTGGAAATATTTTAGTGAATAAACAAGTTTTGATACAAAAATAGTATTCCAAATAATTACCAAGAACATAAAATAAAAAAGGAATTTAGAACAATCTCACAATGCTATAGAATCACGTTGTGAAAGCGTTGTCCTTAAAGGTTGATTTGTGCCACCCAAAGTAAAACTTGGTGCGATTGGTTCTCTTGGCCAAACAACCCCCCAGGATTAGACTATAGCGTCGACCTTTATGATGTACGCACTTCCACTCACAAAAGGTTTAAGAACAACCCCCTATTGCCTTTCCTTAGAACAAATATTCTTGTAAAAAAATATGTGGGAGAGAAAAATAGTAGAATTGTGTATATTTAAAACATAGAGTAGTAAAAAGATCCTTTTAGAAAATGTGTTATGATGAGTATTATATAGGCTACTTATGAAGATAATAGTCTATAGTTATTGGTTACTAATAACCCTTAAAAGCCCAACGGCTATATTATCAATAATTTCCTAACGACTATTTTTCTTATAATTGCTCAACGGCTATTTTACTCATAAATTTCCAATGGCTATAAAATAAATAAGAATAAAAGTGTTTGAAACACATACCCACACCAACAATCCCCCACATGTTACAAACACAAAATAGGAAAGGCACACAACTGAAAAAAGCATGCATTAATATGGTACCAGAAGGTTTTAACCATACATAGGATAAATAAGTAGGAACTAAAAGACAATGGTGGAGTTAAAACTCTTTAACCAAGCTATTAGTAAACCAAACTTACCACCCACATAACTTTCTTTATCAAGGTGGTTCTTAAGCGGGTTGGCGTCTTATCCAGGCCATGCGCCACTGGGTTTCATGAGAGCTCTAGAGACCTACCCAAAAAGTCTCATAGGAAACGGCACAACTTCCACTCACACATAGGTGGCATCCATCAGGAGTGCGTGCAGAACACCTCATCCCAACAAGTAGGGAGTATGGATCCATTAAGAGCCTAAAACTCAACCTCTAACAATCTGCAACTTAATCGGTGGCATCCATCAGGAGTGCGTGTAGATACACCCCATCCCAATAGGTAGGGATATGGATCCATTAAGAGCCTAAAGCTCAACCTCATCAAATTCTGCAATTTAGCACTGTCTCACAGTATAGGGATGGACTCATCACTAATCTCCTTACCAAGATAGCGGAAAACACGTAACAAATGACAGTGCCCATGGACCATTAATGACCTCTACCCATTCAACCTCTTGCGTGGAATCACCTATCATAGAGGTTGGGCATTAGCCACAGTGTCGCAACTTGAATATCAGTCCAATCCCCCTAGATGTCTCACTTACCAGCCTCATTGCTGGTGGTTTGGTCAAAGGATCGGCCAAGTTCCTTTCAGACCTCACAAAGTCCAATGACATAACATCATTATCAATAAGCTGCCTTAGCCTCAATTGGATATGTCGACTTTTCCTATTTCACAAAGTCCAATGACATAACATCATTATCAATAAGCTGTCTTAGCCTCAATTGGATATGTCGACTTTTCCCATTATAAACTTTGCTCTTAACACGTGTTATGGCAGCTTGACAATCACAAGGAAAGCAAACAGAGACAACAGAGTTAGTAAATGGAGACATATCAATTAATAAACTCTTAAGCCATATAGCTTTGGACCCATATAGCTTTATATAATCTGTATCAGAGATCTAGTTAGCATCACAAGATCCTTATAAAACAACAGGATAACCACAATATGACAAACAAAAATAAAAAGTCCCCTTTGAATATATCAATAATATAGATATTGTATCCCAATGCTCAACACTAGGACTATGAGTGTATCTATTCAATCTATCAACATCATATGAAATATTAGGGCGACTACAGTTTGTCAAAAATATTAAACAACCTATAATTTGTGCCTACTTATCTTGTGAAACATTATCACCACATTTTTGACCAAGTGTACCTTTAAATCATACATAATAGGCATAGGTCACATATCAAAGTGTTTAATTTTTTTTTTTCCTCACATAATGAGATTGTGATAGTACATTGTAATCATTGTCCTTAAGGATCTTGATGCCTAAAATAGCATTTGCCCCAGCCAAAATTTTCATATCAAATTTAGAGGCAAGAAAACATTTAGTATCATGCACAACATTATGGCCAGTTCCAAATATAAGTAAGTTCATCAACATATAAACAAATAATGATACCTTCATTATTATTTAGCTTATTATATATGCATTTATCCTCATGATCATAAATCACAAATCCATATGTAAGCATCATATATCAAATTTTTCATGTCATTGTATAGGTGCTTGTTTTAATCCATACAAGGATTTAACCAATTTACAAACTTTATGTTATTGTCCAAGGACAACACAACCCTTGGGTTGCTCTATATAATTTTTTTTTCTCCTTTCTAATTTACCTATTAGAAAAATAGTTTTAACATCCATATGATGTATAATAAGTTTGTAAATAGACACAATAACAAAAAACATTCTTATAAATGCAATTCTAATAATCGAAGAATAAGTATAAAATAATCAACATGATATTTTTGCTTATAACCTTTAGCTACCGAACATGCCTTATACTTATCTATGATCCCATTCAGTTATAAGTTTCTTTTAAAAACCCACTTGCAGCCATACAAATTTTGTTTTAAACACCCACTTGCAACCAACAGGCTTAACCTTAGGTGGAAGCTCAACCCATTCCAAGTGTAATTAGACATAATCTAATAATTTGTTAAAAGCTTCCAACAATAATGGTGCATCAACAAATTTAATTGCATCATAATAACTTAAATGTTCATCTTCAACAATATAGGTAAGAAAATTGTTACCATAACTCTTTTTCTCTCTAGTTCGCTTACTTCTTCTCAATTCTTGCACATCACGACAAGATCATTAGAAGTATCAATAGGTTCATGAAATATATTTTTCTTATTTTGCAAAGGAAACTCATACTTAAAGAAAGTATTTTTTAAGATTTAACAATAGTATTAAATTCTAAATACATCACTATTGATGAAAATAATTCTATATCATGAACTATAACAAACATAACCAATAAATACACAATCACATATTTAAGAATCAAATTTCCTCCTTTTAGGTTCATGTAGCATGACCTTAGGCAAGTGCCCCCACACTTTGAGGTATTCTCATTTTAGATTTGGGTAACATCTTAGCCAACTACCCTCACAATTCGAGGTATACCAAGTTAGGCTTATGTCATTCTCATTCTCAATTTCATTTTTTATATTTTATAAAATTTCCAATACCTCGTCTTTGGTTCCTAATACACAAAGTTAAATAAATATAGAATGGTCATCAACGAAGATTACATAAAATCTTTTACCACCTCTAATCATTGTGTGTTTTAAATCATCCAAAATGCTATGGACCAAACTAAGGAGTTTGGTTCCTCTTATTATAGATTTGCAAGGTTTTTTTATTTTTATTTTTTTATTTTATTTATTTCAAATTCACAAAAACCGATCCACCATCTCAAAACAACACATATAGCTAATAAAAATATGAATATATATATTTTTTCAATATCACTCTTGTACTTGGGGGATAAAAGGAATATTTATTCCCACTAAATCTTATCCACTAGCCCAAAATACTAGTTGGATCATTTTATTATTTATATATAGAGAAATTTTTAATTATTTTTCATAATTTCTCATTTCATATATTTGTGTCAACAGATGTAAAAATAATAGCTTTTGTACATAGAGTGGATAGCCTCTAGCTACTAGAAACCACTCTTAGAAATGTCCAAAGTTTTACAAGAATAAGATACTTAATATTTTTGTAAAATTTGACATCATAATACCAAAATTGTATAATACAAATGTTTAATCATTTATAATTTCTTTTTCACACAACCATAAATGATTATTTGAATACTTTGGCAAGGAAGATAATATTCAATTAAATTATAGTATCTTTGTATCTTCATCATACAAAAGGAGTATTCAAGATCACATGGCACCATTTTTCTCACTTAACAATAGGAATGCCTTCACCATAAGTCTACACCATTTTTTTCTCTATCAGAATTTTTCCAAAAAATAAAATTTTATCTCATTTCTCATAAAAATTATTTCTAACATTTTTTTTTAAATTCCAAAAAGCATTTCTCAAAATACATACGTTTTTCTTCAATCTCATGTTCCTCAGATTTCAATAGACATAAAACAATTTCACAAAATATAATACACATATAATATCACATAATTACAAATGTAATAAGTTGATATCCACATATCAATACAACGTTACATAATATTAGTCACATATGATTTAGATTAGAGAATCAAAATCACATTTGGATGGACGTCATTTATTTTTTCTTCTAAAATATTAGTCCACCAAATTGTTTAGATAAACCAGATAGTAAAATAAACTCCACAAAAGATATAAGTAATTATATCTAAGAATATAACTACTAGCATTTTTTCTTTATAAACATAATATCATATCACAATATAAAATTTCACGATCAATAACTTGTTTATCCATTTTGAAACACGAAAATCAACCTTTAAGATTGTTGGAAATATTTTAGTGAATAAACAAGTTTTGATACAAAAATAATATCCCAAATAATTAGCAAGAACATAAAATAAAAAAGGAATTTAGAACAATCTCACAATGCTATAGAATCACGCTATGAAAGCGTTGTCCTTAAAGGTTGATTCGTGCCACCCAAAGTAAAACTTGGTGCGATTGGTTCTTTTGGCCAAACAACCCCCCAGGATTAGACTATAGCGTCGACCTTTATGATGTACGCACTTCCACTCACAAAAGGTTTAAGAACAACCCTCTATTGCCTTTTCTTAGAACAAATATTCTTGTGGAAAAATATGTGGAAGAGAAAAATAGTAGAATTGTGTATATTTAAAACATAGAGTAGTAAAAAGATCCTTTTAGAAAATGTGTTATGATGAGTATTATATAGGCTACTTATGAAGATAATAGTCTATAGTTATTGGTTACTAATAACTCATAAAAGCCCAACAGCTATTTTTCTCATAATTTCCCAACGGCTATTTTACTTATAAATTTCCAACGGCTAGAAAATAAATAAGAATAAAAGTGTTTGGAACACACACCCACACCAACAGGTTCTTGTTCCAACTTCCAACTATTTGTTGAAGCACTATTTTAGAGAATCATGAAAATATTTGAAGCATTGTACTTTGATGGTTATGAAACTTATCCACGAGATTTTGTCAACTAGATGAATGGGATGGAGCAATTTTTTAAGCAAGCAAATTTTGCAGATAACAAAAAGGTTAGGTATGCCAAGTCGAAGTTAATAGGTAAAGCACAAAGGTTTTGGGAGAATCTTGAATATTTCCGCTATATGAATTATGAACCTACTATTAGTGTGTGGGAAGATATGAAAGAAAAACTTTGTGATGAGTATTTGTCACCATACTATCGAGCTAAGTATCTACCCCAATCTCAGTGTGGTACTTTTCAAGTTAAAGCAAATACGATGAATCCTCATCCTCATCCCATTTCATGTCCCCAGTGCACTTTTGTACAATCTATCAAGGAATAAAAGGAATTATCTGTAAAGCTCAAGAAAGATGTTCAAGACGTGATTGCTAAGATGAAGCAAATGAAGACTGATTCAATTGGAAAACCAAGGATAATTGATCATAATGAACTTATTGTTGCCCCCATAGAAGACAGCATTGATGATGATATCTTGGTCGTGGAGAATCCTCAAGCAACCCCATAGCCTAATGTTGACATAGATGTACATGCCTCGACAAGTGTTGCTTTAACATGCATGCAAGGAAATGAATCTATTGAAGAGCAGCAAGGTGAAAAGATGGCGCCTAAAGAGAGTACTATGTTAGAGGGTGCACATGATGTGAAAGTTGAAGTTGTTGAACGTACTTCTGATCAACCCTCCATAGTCCTTGAAGATCTACACCTTGGTGAAGTCAAAGAGGTTAAAACCACAGTGCTTCCTATGGTTCATAAGGTTCAAGAAGAGATTATACTGATTTCACACATTGATTTTGTTATTCCAAATGAGTTTGATGTAGTGGAATTCAAGGTTTTTCTTTTCACTATGCTCCTTAAGGTGATTTCAGACTTGAAGCAAGTGTTATTTGTCAGCATCCTATTCCTTCAATGCTTTAAAACTCGAGGTCGAGTTTTCTCCAACCAAATGAGAATGATGCGGGAGATGCAAGAAAATTATTATTTAATATTATTTATGTTTGCAAGTCAATTGTATTTTTATGTTTTAGGTCCTATTAGTTTATTGGGTTATTAGTATTTTAATTTAGAAGTAAGAGTATTTTTGTAATAAGGCAATTAGGGTTTCCTAGCCAATTAGAATTAGGGTTTAGCAATCCTTTATAAGCAACCTATTGTACTCCTTGAGGAGATAGTTGATATTTTGATGAATGAAAAAATGGCCGTTTGGTCTTTCTTTGGTCTGGTGCTGACTCCAAGTCTACCCTAGGTGTTGACTCCTAGTGATTTCCCCGCTTGGTGCTGACTCCAAGATTAGTATTTTAATTTAGAAGTAAGGGTATTTTTGTAATAAGGCAATTAGGGTTTCTTAACCAATTAGAACTAGGGTTTAGCAATCCTTTATAAGCAACATATTATACTTCTTGAGGAGATAGTTGATATTTTGATAAATGAAAAAATGGTCGTTTGGTCTTTCTTTGGTCTAGTGCTGACTCCAGGTCTACCCTAAGTGTTGACTCCTAGTGATTTCCCTGCTTGGTGCGGACTCCAAGCAAGGCCTCTGTGCTGATTCCTAAGTCATATCTTTTATTTTTCTGTTATTTCAGTTTTGTTCTGATTGTCCTGCGTCATCAATACCCACCAAATTCTCCAAAATGAAACTTATACCATCTTTTATCTCACTGCGCTCTACAAATTTCTCACTACACATGTAAGATGGATTTAGAAATGTGGCAGCAGCATGAATTGGGTGTATTATATCCTCAGTATGCCTACGATTAACTAACTCCCATATCTGCTTGTATTTGTCTTGATTGCTATCACATTGTTGCTTAATTGCTTTTTTTGCCATTTCCATTGCTTCATATAAGTATCCTGTTGTTGACCAATCACTATCAACCAATCGAAGAACTCGAACCAAAGGTTCCAAAACTAGTAACACCTCTTTCCCTTGACTCCAAAATTCTGTACTTTAGATAATACTATCAACCATTTGACTAGTTCCCCTTTCGTTATGATTCAATTTTTTCCACTTAATTAGAAGATGCAACAAGTAACTGCAATTCATCTTGAACATTCAAAATAGATCGAAGCATCAAGAAATTAGAGGAAAACCTACTTGTACAAGGATGTTTCAATTCCTTATGGTTTGTGTACTCTCCCATGAGTTACAAAACGATACCATCCTTATACATGTATGAAACAATTGATTTTGCATCTCTAACTATCTTCTTCACCCAATCAACTTCTTCACATATATCCTTCAAAAGCATTTGAATGCCATAAGCAGCGCATCGGGTTATGTACAACCGAGGGTACTTGCCAATAAGCATGTCTCCAGTGGACTCAAAATTTGTTGTATTATCAATGATCAACTGAACAACTTTATCAGACCCAATTTCATCAATAACTGAAGAGATAATGTCTTTAATATATAATGTTGTTATTTTAGCCCTTGAAACTTCAAATGACTTCAAAAATATTGCTCCACTAGGAGAATATGCACTAACATTGATAAATTCTCTTTGATCCACATCACTCCATATGCTTGACATAAGAGTACAACCGATTATTGACCAAGAATTCTTCATTCTCCTAATATACTCTTCAACTTTGACCATCAAATTTGGTATTAACTTCCTTTGGAGAGTCAAATTAGAAGGAAACTTATATTCAGGACCATAATCAGCAACACCTTGCAC
Source organism: Quercus engelmannii (assembly GCA_029955605.1). Classification (NCBI taxonomy): domain Eukaryota; kingdom Viridiplantae; phylum Streptophyta; class Magnoliopsida; order Fagales; family Fagaceae; genus Quercus; species Quercus engelmannii. The sequence continues at coordinate 58,396,890 of JARPSG010000006.1, read as the reverse complement.
AAAGCGAATAAAGGACGTTGTTTGAACAACATCAAATGCTATGTTACATAGCATAACAAGTGGTGCAAGTAATTTGTCCACTACACTCTTATCTTTTTTACCGCACATCTTTGAATTGGTAGCTTGGCACAAATCTTTCGATATTGAACACGAAGTGGTTTTACTCTCTTTAGCATTGCTTGAACTTGATGCACTCTTAAGTTTTTTGTTGATCCCCCCAATTGCTCGATAAGCTCCTTTTTTAACATCTTTAGGCACACTTGTACAAATATCTATAGCATGACCTTTAACACTAGCCAAGTGATATTTAATCCTATAGGCACCCCCAGCAAAATCACGTCGACAAAAGTTACGCTTGAAACAGCCATCTAAGTCCTCAACGTAGCTCCAAAATCGATCTTTTTTTCTAACCATATTTCTTTTTCCTTAAAAAAGAAAAGAAAAGAATATTAGAATCAAATATAATTTAATCTAAAAAATGAATCTATAAATGAATAAAAAATGACTTTTATAATATTTCTTTCAAATATTAAGATATTTAGTTATCTCATTTTCTCAATGATACATAGATATAATATATAAAGCAGTCAAACTAGAATGCATATATAAACTATTATAATAAATAATAAAAGGAAAAAAGTGAAATTAACAATTTGTTGCAAGTAACAAGTGATCACATGATACATAAAATATAACTACAATTTATTAATGGTGTCTTCACTTTATCATATAATAGTGTAGGCCATACTTTGCCAAAATGGGCTTCCGAATTTAATTACTAATTAAGTAGTAAGCATCTCCATCTCCTCCCTCCCTAGACCTGTGGTAATTGAGGAGCTCAAAGATGGATAAGCTTCCTACCTTCGTTGTGTTAATAAACTAATTGCTCAAGAAAAAAAAAAAAAAAAAAGTCAATGGCATGAAAGACATTTCAGACAACACTTATTGTCCATTTGAGAATAATTTATTTAGTTTTTTTGCTAAAAGTACTATAAATTAAAAGTAAAAATAAAATAAAATAAGTAAATAACTTATGTGAAACCTATAATAATAAGAAAAGTGAGCAATAAGTTGGCTTATAAGTGCATTCCAAACAAACACTTACTCTTATAGCATGCAAATGAAGACGAAGCCAATGGACAACAGCAAGATGAAAAGAGCCTTGCTAGGTAGAAGAAAATTCACGGCCCTTTCACACCCACTCACAAATACACCTCACTTAGATCCCGCCATTACACAAAATAAAGGCAATTATGTGGGTTACGAACGTACTCTAAAGAAACTAGGGAAATCAACTTAAGTAAAGCCCCACCAGAATGTTGGGTTAAGCTAAATTTTGATGCAGCTATTAGAGATGAAAAAACATCTATAGTTGTGGTATGCAAAGATGATAAAGAAGTTTTATTAATGGCTTGAGCAGAAAAAATTGATCCAGGAAGTCCTATTCTGGGAGAAGAAAAGGCAGCTTTATGTGCAATTAGGAAAGCATCCCCAAGAAGACTACAAGAAGATCATAATGGAAGGGGAAGGAAGGGGAAGCTTGGAATATTATTGAGACTCTAATTAACTCAAACCAGCAGCCCCACTAGAGTATAGTGGCAGTTCTTGCAGATACAAAGGAGCTCATCATTAACACTTTTGAATCTTGTTCACCTCACTTAAACCGCACTATAACACAAATGAAAGACAATTATGTGCTTCGAGACTTACTCTTGAGAAAAGAATCTTGCAAGGAACAAAGAAAAATCCACAAGTTTTCACATCCACTTATCAATTCACGTCACTTTAGCCCCACCATAACACAACAAAAAGGAAACACTATGGTTAGAGACTTGCTCTCAAGAAAAGAGTCTTGCTTGGGACACCAAAATAAAATTCTCGGTCTTCACTCCACTCATGTATTCAACTCACCTAAAGCACCACCATCACACAAATAAAAACACAAATGAAAGATATTTCTATGCTTGCACACATACCCTTAAGAAAAGAGTCTTGCTAAATACCAAGAAAAATTTCCTTTGTTGCACTTACACCCACTCATGCCTTCGTCTCACTTATGTCCCATCAAAACACAAATGACAGGCATTTAAGGCCAACCCAAATTCTTTAACAGTGGAGCACTTTAGAGTGCGTAGTAATCGAGTAGATTCCAGCCTCTCGTTCTGTTAATAAACTATTTTTTGATAAATAAAAAAGTAAAATAGATAATCAATAAGATGAAATACTTATGTCAAGGTGCACTGCCCTGATAGCTTTCAAACGGAGAAGTAGTGGTCTGCAATCGGTGGGTTACCAGCAGTAGATTCCAATGGAGATATAAATCTTAATTCAAAAGAGGAACACTCATATCGAAACCGAAAAGAGAGAGGAAAACAAAAAACAAAAAAAACCGATAAATATTAAATACCACAGTTGCAAGATGGGAAGGAAACTTACAAGCTACGAGGATGGCAAGGGGCACAGTATATCTCTCTCTAAAAGTTCTGCTCTCTCTCGATATCTCTCGATCGATGGAATTATTTATTTTTAGTTAAAGAATAGAGCTTATCTCTCTCTAAAAGTTCTGCTCTCTCTCGATATCTCCGATCGATGCAATTCTTTATTTATTAAGTTATTTTCAGTGAAAGAATAGAACTTCCTGGAACGCAAATACTCTTTTTATGACGACACTAGTTTATAACGCTGCTTACCCGTGTTTTCATTCACTTCCACTTCTCACAAGGGTCAATTTGTTATTACCTTGACCTCTCTAACTCTCTTCTAGTATAGAATAGAACATTCACCCCCTAAAGCGCAAACAATTTGTATTTAGCTCCCGGTCTTCCCCTAAATAGCTAATAGATGACTTTAAAAAATCATAAAAAATTAAAGGGTTTAACAAGAGAGGGTGTGGAAAACAGTTTAAAATGAGGCTAAATACGAAATTTAAGATTTTTTTTCAAAATTTTTTTTAATCATTTAATATGGATGTAAGGACAAAATTTGGAACCCAGGCCCGCACTATATGGAATCCTGGTTCAAAAAGTCCAATGCAATGAATTTTGTGGAGTATGGGTCAAAGAACTAGGTTTGGATAAGTTAAGCAGAGGCTTGCATGAGATTAAGGAACACACAGACAAGAATAAAAGCTATTATGATGAATAACCTCCCATCCGAGAAGAAAAAGAATTTAATTTATGAATACAGATCATTACTTTAGGGTTCTTTTGCATGCTACCGTCTTCTCCCCTCTTTTTTCTAGTCCCTCCCTTATGGGGGTTTCTCTACATTATATAGACCCTTCCTCATCATCTAGGCTTTACACTTGTTAATCATCTGAACCCCTACTTGAGCATTCATCCCATTAGACACCTCTTTCAGTCTTTTGTGAGTTGTGGCAATCAGGATAACACTGTTCTGGGGTCTTTTCTACATTAATGCGGCCAGAAAAGTAGATGTAGTATATTTAATGTGGTAATGGCAACTTTTACTTAGATATTTTGGGTTTCTTTCTTTGTTACGTGTTTGGGGGGTGTGCTTCTGTGGTTTGAACATGCATTTGCTCCGGATTCTCAATGTTTGAGGAGGAATCCCTCCTTGGACCTTCTTTCTTTGTCTCCCATGATAAGGCTTAGAACGTGGATCACCTAAGCTACGTTGCCTCCTTGGACAGACTGGCGTCCTTGAACAGGCCCAAGGCCCAACTCGTTATTTTGGGCCATAGCCCCCACAATGGATATGGCAAAACAGGTTAAAATTTGCTAATTCAACTCAAACTTGAATTTTTTGAATAGACTCGAACCCAATTTTTTTTTTTTTACCTAAATAACAATTGGGCCAACCCAATCCCTTGTTTAACTTTTTTTTTTTTTCCTTAAAAAATATTTAAACTACACGTCAAGGAGCTATGAGCATAGACATAAAGGCATTGGCACTATCTACCAATTTAGTAGCCTCCAATGGCAATGGTCATGTCCTCATTTATTAAAAAAAAAATTCAACTAAAAGGAAAAAAATACAAAAGGAAAAAAACATCTACAAACACACATCTACACTACTCACCATCTAACACTAAGTTAAATACTAAATAGTAGAGTTAAATATTAAAATTAGGCTATGTAACACTAGACCCTTTTGTAGTTGTACTCTGGTTATGTAATGTATTATAAATCTAGTTTAAAATACTAATAAATATTACTATTTTCATGTGTGTTCTAATAAGTATTATTGTTTACTAAAAAAAAAAGAGATGTTTATCCCACATTGGTTGTGTGTGTCTAGTATTTGCTGTTTATAATCACAATCTACAACTATAAAGGTTAGACCCTTTTGTAGTTGTACTCTGATTATATAATGTATTATAAACCCGATTTAAAATACTAATATTACTATTTTCGTGTATGTTCTAATAAGTATTACTATTCAAAAAAAAGAAAAAGATTATGTAACTAATTAGCAAAAAACAAAAGTAATGTAGAAGAAAAAGTTTATATCATTAGTGAACCTTGATTTTGAAGTGTGTAAGTTTAATATATAATATATATATATATATATATATATATATATATATATATATATATATATTGCTCCTTAGGATCTATCTCTTTCTCTCTCTCTCTCTCTCAAGTTGTAAATTTATAATTATGAGCATTTTGGCTGTGAGTTATGAATATAAAATATTTTGTTATCATAATTGTAAAGAATTTTAGTCATGCTCAAAGCTGTCAAAATTGGAAGGATACAGAAAGTAGACAAGGTTTGCTGACCTGGCCCAAGCCTAAACTTTTTTACCCTGAATAAAAAACGAGTTGACTTGTGACCCAACCCATTTTTTAAAACTTTTTTTTTTTTTTTTTGGTAACATGATATCTATAAAAGAGACCATATTTAAATAAGTAAACATGTAAAATTTGATGCATATTCTCAATTTGAAAAAGAGTGTTAACCATAGTTAGGAGCGGATCCAAATTGGGTCCAAGGTGGACACAAGACCACCCTGACCCTAAAACAAATAATTATTATATTATATATAAATTTTAAAAAATTTATGATTTTTTTCCTTAAAAAAATTTGTGACAACTCTAAATTTTTTTAGGCCCAACATAATTAGACTTTGGACATAGTTTTGCATCAAACTTGGTTGAAGACTTAAGCTTCAACTCCGCTCAATTTTTTTTTTTTTTTTTTTTTTTAAATTGGATATGAATTTTGACAAATTCACCTATGGGTTACATTTTTTTTCTTATATATCTTTCATACTTGAAAATTTTCAAGAATATCAAAGTGACATCAATCAAATGTTTGAATTTTGAGTATTTGTAGCCTGAAATTAAAAAAAAAAAAAAAAAAAAAGAAAAAAAAAAGAAAAGTTTATAGATCAAACAATAAATTACATCCGATTGATATGAAATTTGACATGTATTTTAAGAACATAAAAAAATACAATTCAACGGCTAGATTTTGATCAAAATATGTAATTATGTTAATTTTTTTAGTGAGAGTTGTAACATTTGGCTAAAACTAATAATAACTTTGTAGTTTAACTAGTTCACACCTCTAACTATTTCTGATAAATACATCCATACTTTAAATCCTCATACTTTAAGAAAAAGGATTTGTTTTCAAATAATACTATATTAACGATATCAAAATCCAATGATATCATACAAAATACTTTTTCGTAAGCATTAACCATGGAATCATAAAAATAAAATCCGCATATGAAAATGAGTCTCACATTTATTGGAGGGAGGAGTATTGAACATTGTTGACTTTGATCTTCTGGATATACTCAATAATTTCCTGAAGATTACATATATGATGAGGTAAGATCTGACGGATTTAAACAAATTATTAGCGGCACTGGCGGCTGTGCCAATCGTTTTTCGTCTAAGTTGGTTGAAACAATCAATATTCAAAACAATGTTATCATTTCCTGGTATTGGTCGGCAAAAAGATAATGAGCTAATGGCGTTTTCGTAAATGTCTTGTTATTGAAAATATCATCTCATCCTTATCAGACTATCAGTAAAATAATGAACTTCTTTTCAAAAAAAAGATAATGATCAATTTTTAAAATTTTTTTTTTTTAGGGTGTTTAGAATGCTGCCTCTACTAACTATCCCCTTACCTATCTCCTTCCCTTTAACCCAGAGATACCATTAGACCATTTTGAGTGGTTATCTATAATCAGATAAAGTTGACTAGTGTGCAACCTCACTACTTAACGTTGAATAAATCTTCCTTGTCAGTTTGATAGATTAATAAATAAATAAAAATAAAGTGCACAATCCTCTCCCCTACATACACGAGTAATTCTTACTTCTTAGGTACTTCCGAAACATAGAGGATGGTGCTTCCTCTTATCACCAAGGATAGACTCAAATGGGGGCCCAAGTTCCCCTTGGGTCCAATTTTTTTTTTTTTTTTTTTTAAGTTATTATATATTTTATTTTGTAGTTGGACTCAAATTTCTTCCTTCAATTAAATAACTTAAATTCTAACTCTTCTTTTATTGTTTTAATGAGTTGTTTATATTATTTTTAATGAAGTAATAAAAAAAATTGAACATTTGATATTGGTTGTATTTTTGTAAAGTAAAGTGCTAAAATAGATAAAGTAGTTTTTTAAGGTACTAAAAGCAAAAATGTTTAGCAATACCATTGTGAATGCTCTAACTTCAACCAAATAATATATATATATATATATATATATATATTTATATCTAGCTAGCCTAGTATTAAAAAAAATATTTTGTTTTTGTTTTTGTCTTTGTTGGTAAATGTTTGCATCTTAACGTATTTAGAAACAACGATTTTGTGTATTTATAATTTTTAAATACTAGATGGACAACTATTTGGAGTTTTTTTTTTTTTTTTCTTTATACTATGGCAAGCTAGTTTAAAATTCTAGGTTCGTCCCTACCTCTCACATTTATGGTGAGATTCATCATGAATGTGAGAGGAGGAGAGCATCATTTCTCCATTCTTCGAGAGTACCTAAGAATTCCCCCTACCCCACACATACACACATATATTGCCCAAAAAATCTAAGCTACTTACTTAATTTTCAATACTCACAAAAGGTCTATTTAGTAAGCCTAACGCCATAGTGCTCAATGCATAGACACAAATCACAAACCTAACCAAAAAAAAAAAGTAGTGGATCAATCAATGAAATAGATAAGAAAAGTAGATGAAAAGAATTAAGTTTTAAGCTATTTCTTATATAAAAAAGACCCCCCCCCCCCCCCCAAAAAAAAAACACTAAAATTTATTAATGACTCACTAGGAACCAATCTCACTTCTCTTAAAATACTATACCACACTCTTGGTGCGATGATCCCTCTACAAGTTTAAGTGCTTGTGGGGGGGGCAAGGTAGGAGTTTAACTATCTAGGAAGAAGCTTCACACATATATACTTAGATTAGTTTAGATTAGAATTTCAATCTTGTATAAAAAAAAATTAAAAAAAATTATATATCATTAATTTTTCTTTATTTTATAAATTTGGGGGGGGGGGGGGGAGGGGGAAGGCGGGCGTGGCCCTTATTTGTCCAACAACGATGGCCCCGTAACTATAATCGCTAGGTGATTTCAAGTTCCCCCAAGGTCGACACCATATAATTCAGGGCTAACGCAATACACATAAATGGGGTATTTTATATTTAAATATCAATTAAACAAATTTAATTCAATTAATTAAATGAAGGTTAATTTTATGAATTAATACTAACCAAATTAAAGTTAATTTCATATAGAGAATAAAAAATAATGGTTTAAGCATTAAATTTAATTTTAAAAAAATTATTATTCTTTTAAAAATTAGGTTTACTTAATTTTAGATTAGGCGATATTAGATTTTGATTTTAGTGTTAAGAATGAGATAAAGACTTGTTGATATCTACCCAACTGGGGAATCAGGTAATTAATGTTCACAATCTACTAGGTAGGATATTACTTTACAGAATTGTAGTCTCAATACATTCCTAGCTCCCCAACCCCACAAAAAAAGAAAAAAAAAAAAAAGAGGGTTACGGTTTGAAATTGGGTGTTGCTTCTATTATTTTAAAATTTTGGAGACCTCTTTTGGGTGAGAAAAAAAATAGCACAACCCATTTTTATTTATTATTGTACAATTTCAAAAAATGCTAAAGGTAACTTGGTGACACATTAATTTGTGAGCTTTATATACATAAATTTGTGATATTTTTAGCATTATTCTACAATTTTGTGCCTTTATATAAAGGAGTAAAGCCATTCAAATTTTCATTAAAAAAAAACCATTAAAAAATTGTGGGCTTTGGGTCAACGCCTTGAGGCGCCTCCCTTCTCTTATTGTGTTCCTAGAATCTCTATACACTGCGTACAATTCTATCATCCTGCTTTGACACGAAAGCACTTGGAAAATTTTGTTTTACAATCAAACCGTCATGTGTAGAAGTTAGAACTTCACATCAAATATTCTTATTAAGCTATATATGATTGTCACTATATCTATGTTTCTTGCTTGATGAATAGTAGTCAAATTTGTAGCTCATTACAAACCTGATAACGATCACTATCTTGCCTATAAAAAAATTGTTTCTCTCTTTTATTATTTGCAGTGCAATAGGCTATAGAAAAAGAGAGGGAAAGGTTTTAGCAATGGTAGGTGATGGTGAAGAAGTGAGAAACAAACAGGTGCTAGCTAGAGACTACATAGATGACAATCCCAAAGAGACGGACATGTACTTTAACACAAGTAGCATAAGCTTGAAGGTGCCAGAGGGTTCAAAAGAAGTGTTGGTGAAGAACCTTTACTTGTCCTGTGAATTGTGATCCTTACATGCGAGGTATTAAGGCCAAAATCCCAGATTGCCTTTTTTATTCCTTTGCTCCCCATTTAGTAAGCTCATGCTCATAGCTCACTGACTCACTTTCTCTTGCATATATGTTGTATAACTCTCTTGCTTGACGTGGCAATGGATACACCTTTAAATTTGTTGTATTTAATTTGAATTATGAAATGGTTCAATTTGAAATAAAGAAAATTCTTATCATAGTTTAACTTGCATTCACAAATAAACCTTTTTTTGTTGTTGAAACATGTAGCCAATAATTGGGTATGGAGTGGCTAAAGTTTTGGAATCCAGGCACCCGGACTTCAAGAAAGGAGATTTCGTTTGGGGGGTAACCAAATGGGAAGAATACAGCCTCATCACAATGACTGAAAGCCTCTTTAAAATCCAGCATACTGATGTGCCTCTTTCCTTCTATACTGGACTTCTTGGTAAGTAATTTCCTCATCAATTGGGAAAAAAGTTTGTAAGATGGATTTGATTTTCAAGAAAATTAAAGAAACAAAATAAAAAGGATTTTACTTCATAATCTTTTCTTATGATTGGAATATACAATTCATGGAACTCTGATTAAAGATGAATTTGATAATTTGCAATGTAATTATTCATTTAAACTACATAATCTATCTTGTTCATGTCACTCTTTTTTGTCCTCTACACCATCTCCTCTTCTGCATACTAGCAACTATAGATATTTTCTTTTAAAGAAAACATTGACATAGTATATTTGTCTTTCCTATGTCACTTTATTTTGTTACAATGTGTTAAATGCTCTTTATAATTGGATTTACTTTTGCACATAGGTATGCCTGGTATGACTGCTTATGCCGGTTTCTATGAACTTTGCTCACCAAAGAAAGGAGAATATGTTTTTGTCTCATCAGCATTTGGTGCAGTTGGCCAAACTAGTTGGGCAATTGGGGTAATTGATGGGTTGTTACGTTGTTGGAAGTGTTGGAAGCAAAGAAAAGGTACATCAACCTTAATTGGAATCTTCTGTAAAATATTTGAAAAAGAAAAGTAGTAGGTATGCATTGTTCTGACAGGTGCTACCAACAATGTTGTTTTTATTCAATAATTCAATTAGATATTTGTGACAACAATAAAGTACACATAACTTGATCTTTTGATTATATCATCACCTTTTACGAACATCCATTTTGAATGAATTTGAAACAATAGTATATATTTTGTTCTTAATTCGAACTGATTTTGTAGGTTTGATCTTTTTTGTTTCCTCCTTGCATGAGTTGTTATTAATTTGTCTCTAGTTAGAAATTTAAAGTATTTTAACACAAATTTGCATAATGTTATGAAATCTTATTCAAATTCTCCAAGTCCTCACCCAGTTGTATGATTTTATTATTTGGACCAAAATTTTAAGTTGCTATGCATGCTTAATCTCTGTTTTAAAGCAGGGGATATAGAAACATGCTCTTTTTTAAAATGAAATTTCAACACTTGTCCTGCTTTTATCTGAACAAGGTTGATATGCTAAAGAGCAAGTTTGGATTCGATGAGACTTTCAATTATAAGGAAGACCATGACTTGGATGCAGCTTTATAAAGGTCAGTTTTGGAAAATTTGCATATAAATAATCTAAAAGAAATTAATGAAGCAAAATTTTTCATTATTAGCTATGAGGCAAAATTGCACTGCATTCACTAATTTATTCATGGTGACTGCAAATTGCATAACATTAAAGAATCAACGTTGGCAGAAACTAACATTTGATAAATATCTCAACAGCAATATCAAGGCTTAATTGTTACTTACAACTGCAAGAGCAACTTTTATAAAAAAAACTGAGAGGCACTGACTTTTTTTTTATGGTAATGATGTTAGGTGTTTTCCTGAAGGCATTGACATTTACTTTGATAATGTCAGAGGCAAAATGCTTGATGCAGTTCTCCTTAACATGAAATTCCACGGTCGCATTGCAGTTGCGGGAATGATCTCACAATACAATCTTGATCAACCTGAAGGCATAAGAAATTTATTATCTTTGGTATATAAGAGGATTCGTATAGAAGGATTTACAGTGTATGATTACTATCACCTCTTTCCCAACTTCTTAGACCTTGTGCTGCCTTACATTAGAGAAGGAAAGATAGCATATGTTGAAGACACAGCCGAAGGCCTCAAAAATGGCCCTTCAGCTCTTGTAGGAATTTTTAGTGGCCCAAATGTAGGAAAGCAAGTAGTTGTAGTTGCTCGGGAGTGATCGTTTACCTCCTTTAGCATATGTATTTTACACTTTTTTTCTTTTCTTTTTTCTGTGTAATACTTATACAGCACCATATATAGTGCTTCTCCCCATTACCATGGTGAAAGCCATTGCTGCTTGACAACCATGGTAACTTGGTAAGTAAATTCTCAGGGTTCAATATATTATGGGCTGTTTCAATAAGGAATGCTTGTCCATATGTGTAAACATTAATAAAATAATTGGCAAATAAACAAAAAAAATTTGTGACTGCTAAAATAATTATTACAGTGTTTGGGCAAGGAATTGGGTCTTGATTTGAGCCAAATGCTTATAGTCTGAATGTTTCTATGCATAGCGACTAACATCAAGGGTGGCATTTGTCTATTTGTTACTATTTCTCAAATTAAAGTGTTTACATTAATTAACAAGGGAGTTATAAACCTTTGTTTCAAGGGTAATATTGAGTGCTACAACCACTTCTTTTTCCCAAACAACTATGAAGTATCAACGTTTCTGCAGAGTCAACATAACTCTAATAATACTTTCTTTTGCTTTTGAGAAATAATAATGAAAAGCATTTTGGTCCTCAATGGGTTTAAACATCTTTACCTTGGTAGCCATAAGCTTGGTGACATTGAATATAATAGCTCCATAGCATATTTAGCACTTGGCAATAAACAACTCGGTTGTGTAGAGGGGTTGGATTGGTACTTGGTAGAGACTCTTCTCCCATCTGTGTTGTTCTATATTTATTATGAAGAATGCTACTGTACTATAACATGTGTTTTGCCCCAACATTTCTTTACTGCTAGTGATAAAGAATAAGGGAAGATAGAGAATGAGGGAATGAAAATGAAGGCAAAGTATGCCTCTTTATTTAGAGGGAAATTGGATTGGATGATGATTCCACTTGGGTTCACATTTTCTGATTACTGCAATTTATTAAGCTGACCCCAAAATATTAGGATTAAGGCTTTGTTTATTGTTGTTGTCCTTTGCAATTAGTTAAGGTACTTTGCACATTTGAGTGAATTATAGATCCCTTCAAAACCCTTTCACCAAGTTCTAGAAGCATACAATATGATAACACGAGTCCTTATTCAGTTGCGTGGAAGTCAAAAAAAGTTTTTAATAATCCTTTTATAAGTCTATCTTTCAAAAACATACAAACTGGTAACTTAAATTCAAATGAAGGTATCGAGGGGTGACTTTGAACGCAGTTAAACATATCTAAAAAATTATTTCCTCTATTGCATATGGTTAAAAATTGTTTAAGGAATCAAAAATTTCTTAAGGGATATTATTTAATACATTAGTTTTAAAATAAAAGGCTATAAATTTTCTAAACTATTCCTATTTGTGGGTACTCAACCTCAGGTTCGACCTCAGGTCTGACCATGTGTGGGAATTTCCACTGTTGGCCTTTGGAAGCCTTATTGGTTTTGTGTCCCACATCGAAGAGAACTTCCCCCACTTTCTGCCTTATAAGCTCTGAAGTAAAGGAGTAGTGTACCAACTCGGTACCAACTAATATAACAAACAACAAAATTATTTCCTTTTCCCCTCTTTGAGCAAATTCAATGGGTATATTTCAAATAAATTAGCTAAGTACAATAACCAATATAAATAAAAATTTCAGTAGCAAGTAATTTTTACATGGAAAACCCTTCAATGAAAAGGGAAAAACCACAGGACCTAGTCCAATAAAATCTTCCACTATAGAAAATGGGTTTACAACAATATTCCCAAGAGCAAATGCTAGAGGTTACCAAGAAACAAAATTGAATCTTGAATTACAAAAAATTATTCATAATGCTAAGCATTGATGTGAAAACTAATAGTAACTACAAGAAAAGATCTCTCCAACTGGTCAGCATTTGAGAAAACATAGAGGAACCTCAAGCAACAACACCAGTCAACATAGGGCTCCGTTTGTTAGGAAAAATATACTGAAACTTCATCAAAATCGGGAATTAAAATGACCTTCCAATTTTGGCTTGAAAGTGGTTTTTGTAGTTCTGAAATCTTCTTCTCTCTCATACATAGCAACTTTAGTTTTGCAAATTTTTCAACGAGGATAGCACAACTGTAAAGAGTAGATAAGTGTAGAATATTATTAGAAAATATAAAAACATAAGAAGTGATAATTCAAATGAAATCCTTAAAATAAAAAACAAAAGACTTTCTGAATTTTCTGAGAAATATTTGATGTGCTAATAGAAATTCAACCATCATGGAAGAACCACGATAAAATAGAGCTAAAAGTAGAAGATACACAGAAGCTATGCAGTAAGATATGTTAAATATGAATTAATGGTTTGTCACAAAACTCTATGTACATCATTAACCAAAGAATATGATAGTTTATATACAACCAAAAAAAAAAAAGAAAAAAGAAAGAAGCAGAGAGGAGAACAATCATGGACAATTAGTCGACTTCAAAGCAAAACACTAAAAAGAAGGAAATAGAGAGAGAATACCATTTTTTAAATGATTTCGACCTATGTATTACATAGGATGTATCAAAGGTTTATCTCAATTACTAGAATATGGGCAATCTTAGACCCTTTTGGGCTAAACTACATGACCTCTGATTGGGACAATCAAAGATCACTGGTATTTGTAATTTAGTGATGCAATGAGCCACTTCACCCTAAGCGGATACTAGAATCAGTAGCTTTTAACCCTTGTTTAAACCATTTTAGAGATCCCACCAACCAATGTTAATTTGAAAATGTAAATTTTATATTTGCATTTATCAACATGCCTACATTTGCGTATTAGCATTCTGCTAGAGGAATGCTGTATACTGTCAATAGTCCAATATTATTACAAGTCCCATTTAAGAGAGCTCTCCTAATTGATACATTTAGTTGGGTTAAGAGTGCCTCTTTCCGTGCTTCTCAGTTTTAGTTGTATGGATAATTAGTCACTGACATCTTTATAGAAATTGCAGGTGGAAAAGATTGATGGCTCCCTTGAGTTTCTTATTCTTGGTAAAGATGAATTGTGGGATGGTCAGAAATGAGGTTTTCCATGCATTTTGATTCTGTAATTTAAAAAAAAAAAAAAAAAAAAAATCCATTCTTTGTTGAGATTCTGGTGTATTGCAAAAGGCCAAAAGTGGATATTGACATATTGTGTCTTAATTGAACAACTGTTCGTTGCACTCTATCTCTTTACTAACGTGATGGAGATTAATCTAGCCTTTTTATCATTTATAGAAAGAAAATAGGTTATTTATTGTTTCATCAATTTTTGAATACAAGTGTTTGCTTGACTTCTGAATTAATCAAACATGTGGGTACTCCTAACATTTCAACTCTGATTCTTTCCCATTTTCTTAGAGGTTGTTGCTATGGTTAAAACAATTCAGGATATGGAACAGGTAGAAAAGAGGTTGATGCAGAATCAAGGAGGTTCCTCTCACAGCAGATATGCAAGCACCCTTCCTTGGCTTGATGCTAAGGTTTAGTTTTCTACAAGAGTGGAAGATGATGATGTGCATTAAAATGAAGTGGTTCATAATGATAGGAAGTCTTAAGAGTTTATTTTGAAGTTTTTATCAATAAACAAACTCATTAGGCTGCTAATGTGTATTACATACTATCGACTACTAGCATAGTGAACCATCAAACTATATTTGGTAGCCGTACGTTGTCAAGGTGTTGTAAATTTCACAAATAATTGGCTAGAGTCTTGTTTTCTTATTATATGGGATCTTTGGGTTTACAACATAGATTATTATGGGTATCTGGGACATTTTTTTACTACATATATTACTAATCTAAAGGGATTTAAATGCTATTTTGGGGTGTATTGTTTCCAACTAAACTCTTCATTTTTACACTAATATAGACTATAAGATAAAAATTGAAAGTTACACCAAATCAAGGTGGTCATTTCAAAATTTTAAATTTAAGGATATATTTACAAATACCCAGCACATTGGCAAACACACTGCACGTCCAAAATGCTAAACTCTTCTTAACACTAATACAGATTTAACAATCTAAAATTATGAATTTTATTAGCCAGTTCATAAATTTTATAGAGACAAAACTAAAAAACTATATTGCTTATTACATAAGATCTAAATTGCTAGAACATGATTAGTGTTAGATTTAATGAGTCCTTCCTCCAGCTAACTCATAGATTGTTAGTCTCTATAACTTAATCATGCCAGAAGGTCATATATGATAGTAAACCTTGAGAAGGTCAATAACACCATATGCACAAAATGACTTTCATATGAAAAAGGGTCAAACCACAATTCAGTGACTTGGCTATACTCAATCTAACTCTATACACTGTTTTGGCGATATATGAACACATGTGGAGTTGACACACACCTTTACATAGACTAAAAGTTTTTTTTTTTTTTTAATATTTATTTATGTAGATATGTACATTGGGTACAAAACACTGTGACTCTGCAAATACATAAACTGAATAGGGTCTTGTAAAGCACAAATTACAAAGTAAATTATATATACATATCCCAAATGGTAAAGAGAAAGCAAACCTGAAGTGCCTTGGCATTAGTTGTCATCAAGTTCACTGTTTTCTAAGATGCAACCTTCTCGTTAGCTTCAAAAGGTGAAAACCATATATTAATATATTAGAAGTAGAACCATCAACAACTTCAGTGTTGTCTAAAACTTTATAAGAATGTGAGTTCAACTTTGCTTGCCCTAGTTGAACTAGGGATCTCTTAACACATTAGCCCCTGCATATGATCCACTTAAACTGACCTCCCAACCCAAATAGAAATCAAATATCAACAAGACCTTCACCCACCCAATTCACACCTAAACATAGCAATCATGACCCAGCTCATATTAACAAAATCTATTGTCAAATGTCAAAGAGCTTTACGCACAAGAACTGATTCATGTACTGTTGCAGTTTCAGCTCAAGAAATTAAAAGGGCCAATCTATAAGTTAACTTTACAAGAGATGTTGAGACAAAGAATGTGTATGTTTTTATCAATGGGCATCAAAGCAAGCTCTAATAGCAACCATTTCAATATAGAAAATTTCCAAATTGCCATATAATTTTGATTTTGAAAAAATTCAAATGGAATCACAACTTTCATAATTGTTTTAGATAATTCACAAATTTCCAGTAATCAGTGTGGTTGGTGAGATTACTTTCCATCAATTAATTCAGAAGCAATAATCTATCCATGGGCGCGGTCTATGGAGGAGTATTAGAATGGGTGGGGAGATGTTTGGGCAGTCAGCATATTTGGTTTGAGGTTGGTGTAAGGAACCTATTCCTTTTGGCATAATTGTTGGTGTGGCAACCAACCAATGAAAGATGCTTTCCCTCTTGCATAATGAAATGGTCTCATATGTTGGAAAATGTTCAGAAAATGCTGTTGGAACAATGGAAGGAAGGAGGGCACAACTGGCATGAATAATACACTTATTGGATTGAATCAATATTTTATATACTAGAAGGGATTAGAAAATTGAGAAAATATACCAACTAAAATTTCAGTTGGATTGGGAGTGGATGAAAACTTCATAATGTAATTTTTCATCCAGCTGAACACAACAGATATGTGTTCGGGCAAAATATTTAACTGATTGAATAATCTTTTAGGTCTATTAATAATGTGGATCCAGGTGTTAATAATTCAGCTAAATAAGGATGGGAACCTGAGAAGAGTTGAGGTTTATTTTGCAGAAAGTATTTAAGTAGAGAAAGTACATAATCTTGGAAGACTAATTGCCCTTTCTCTACTCAGTAATGCAAAACTTTTGTTTTTTCTTTTGTTTCTTATAAATTTTATGAGGGTTAATGGACTTAAGGAGTTTTCATAGTCATTTATTAAAGGGGTCAAAGTGTGGCAAATATGTATTCACTATCTCATTTCCCTCTTTCATTTTTTATTTATTTTTATTTTTAAAGTTTGTAGTTATCTTTTAGATATTTGCTTATGGATTCTGAAAAATTTACCGAGAAACCTTGTAGGTGATATACAAGGAGTGAAGCTATAGTGACCTGGGCCTAAATTGATAGCAAAAGGCCAGGAAAATCATAGAAAAACCAGCATGCAATTTCAACCACTTCAGCTGCTGCTAATGGTGTGTAATCTTCACCCACCACACAAAAAACAGTAGAGATAAATGTTACAATTTTGAGCACCCAGATCTGATTGAGAGTACTGCCCTAATTATGAAAACACATTCAGTTTTACAATCTGTTTGAATCTAAGTTTCTTAAGTGCACAAAGACTAGGAAAGCTTTTTTTTTTTTTTTTTTCTTTTTTCTTTTTCTTTTTAATAGATAATTGCAATATATTAAAAATCCAAATGTGTATACAGGGAGTGTGCAAAACAAAGAAAAACAGCAAAGCAAAACAAGACTAGAAAATAAAATACACGAAACTGGCCATATAATTAATGACACAAAGGTAGAGTATCTAGGAAATCCATCAAAGAAAACGTGGAGAGAGTGGAGGACTTCAATCCCCATTCATAAAGAGTCTTCAGAAACAAAAACTTGAGGTTTGGTGCAGTGGACTCTCTGTCCTCGAAAATGCAGCAATTCCTTTCACCCCAAATGCACAAAGGCTAGGAAAGCAAAGGTATAAATTTGCAATTTTCTTTTGTAGCCATGAAAATTTTACATTTATTACTTTATCACTCTTAGATTTAAGATTATTGTGGTAAAGATGTTAAAATTTTTGTTATAGAAAGAACACTTTGAGTTGTTAACTGAAGCCCATTTGTGATAATTTATAATTCATTAACCTCAGTTTCCACCATAAATTAAAAAGAAGAAAAACAGTAAATTACAAATCAAAGTATCTATATGATTGACAGAACTTGCTATTATTAATGGTGACACAAAGGCATTTGGAAATTGATCCGACTAATGGCAAATAAATGACTGGAAATTACTTCATTATATCCATGTCAGCAATTAAAAGAGTCACATCAAAGGACATTTTACACTGTTCTGGCTAAAATGTAATAACATCAAAAGCACATTGCTGATATGCACATTGACCAATTATGAAGTAAATTATGTATAAATATCCCAAATGGTAAGAGAAGAAAACCTGAACTGCATTGGCATCAGTTGTCATCAAGTAAATTATTTCCCAGATGCAAACTTCCTGAGTTAGTCTTCAAAATCTGAGCAACGTGGCCACCTTGAAAAGGTGAACACCATTTATAGATATATAGAACCATCAACACCTTCAGTGCTATCTGAAATTTTAATTTAAATTTTGCTTGCACTAGTAGCACTGGGGATCTTCTCCCCTCCCCCCCCCCCCCCCAATGTTGTTAAAAGTGCTGAGCGCACTTAAGCGCAAAGGCCTTCTGGAGCCTAGGTGCAAAGCACAAGCACGCGCCTGATCGATGTGAAGCACACATTTAAAAAAAAAAAATTATTAATGATCAATACAACAATCAAGTGATCAATTAATCATATAAATTACAATAAAACATTTTACATAATTTATATAACATTTATATAATTCTTTTGTGCTTTGCAAAATATATGCAATCATGATATTTGATGGCCATGATTACAAAACATGGTTGAATCAAAATAGAAGTATAGAACCAAGAAGGCAAAGGCTAAAAAGTACTAGAATGTTAAGTAATGTTATCTTTGTGAGTATTTGATTTAGCATTTGTTTGTGTGGTTGTGGTTAAAAGTTCAAAAATATCTAAAGAGATAGGCTTAGGTGTATGGTAGCACACCACACTATTAGTTTTTATATATTAAAACAATGGCTTATATCAAATATATTTAGATCTAATGGCTAAAAATCAAATCAGGATTTTTTTTTAAAAAAAAATTTACAAAAAGCTCAAAAAAGCGCGCTTTGCGCTTAATAAAACGAAAAATCAGCAAGACCTTCACCTACCCAATTTCCTTTTCTTATGCAACGAAATTCCATTTTCCACAATAAATTCACCCTCATAAACAGAGCAATTATAACCCAGTCCAAATCAACAAAATCTACTGTCAAGTAGCTGATCCATGAACTCTTACAGTATCAAAATGTGGAGATTACAAGAAATGTCAAGAGAAAGAATGAGTATGTGGACATAAAGCAGGCTCTAACAGTGATGAATCCAATATTCCAAATTTCCCAATGTCCAGAAAATTTCAATTTTGAAAAAATTGCAGAAAGAAAATAGCTTAGCAAATGGAAATTGAATAGCAGCAAGACAATGAAAGAAAAGGTGAGTTTGTAATTAGTTTAGAAATCATTGGCTACATAAATTAGTTTGTAATGGACACTCTTGGACCTCCAGGGGCCATTTCCTTCAGCGCATCCTTCCTTTTAGGGAAAATGAAAAATTTGCAGATCCCAAAATGGGGTGAGGCATTGTGCAGAGCAGATGGATCAGTTCTGCAATCATAAGTACTGTATGCAGCTCTTGAAGAAAATTGCCAGTCTTCTACAAGAGCAGAACATTAGGGCCATCAGTAACATATAGAAGTACTTTTAACTGCTAAACAGAATTTTAACAACAATAAACAAAGTGTTATACCATGCAATGGCAATTCTGAATAACCATCTCATATGAAAAAACGCAACAGCTCACATACCCGACAAGCATAAAAGACGCAGGAGTTCATCATTTTATATGTAAGTGTGAAACCACAATTCAGTGATTTGACTGTACTCAACATAACTCTATACATTGTAGATATGCATATTGGCTATAGACACTCTGACTCTACAAATATATATAAACTAAATTTGGTTTTGTAAATCACCATTTATGAAGTAAATTATGTATAAATATCCAAAACGGTAGGAGGAAGCAAACCTGAGGCAACAGTTCCCAGATGCAAACTTCTTGCCAGCTTCCTGAGTTAGCCTTCGAAATCAGAGCAATCTGGCCACCTTCAAAAGGTAAAAATCATATAGAACCATCATTAAAAAAAAAAAAAAATGAAGTGTATGTCAACAAATGGAATGATTAACCTAATAAATTGTATGAGTAAACTTACCCACTATCCTGGATGTCAACAAATGGAATGTGGTCAATCTTGGACCCTTCATTGTCCTCCAAATTGGGGCAATCATAAATGATCAGCATTTTCAATTGAGTGAGGCGTCGCATGGCTTCCTCGGTGGGCAGATGCACCAAGTGATTGCAATCCACAATATACAGCTTTTGAAGAGAGGAAAGGCAACCCAAACACTCTGGCAAAGCTTCTATTTCAAAAAATCGCTGTATCCACAGAATTTTAAGGGTAATGAAGTATTGAATTTGGCCCAAGAGAGAGTGGGCTGACTCACACAATTTGAGCTTTTGGAGAGAGGGGTGGGAGTGTTGAATGGAAGTAGAACCCACACACTGGACACCTGGCCAATACCTCAGCTCAGGACATTCCCATACTACCAACTTCTGAAGGGACGCGCAGATGTGCAGTGAGTCTGGCAAATCTCTCAGTTCATTACAGTAACTTATGGTCAACTTCTCAAGGCATGGAAACACCAACACCTCACCTGCATCCTTCCACTCTTCTAAGGCAATCATCTCCACCAATTTGAGTATTCTCAATGCTGGAAATAATGTAGTGGTATTTCTGTAACTCCCATCATTGTAACTGTAAAACTCGCTTCCTATACTTCTTACCTTCTCCATTCCTATTATTTCAAGAACCCTAAGATAGGGTAAATGTCCCAGGGTGGGAACTTCTTCACATTCCGTACACCCATTCAAATAGATCTCAATCAAATTTTGATATAGCGACAAACCAACCCACCATGATGGGAATTTCTTTCCTTCATACCTTTCAATTGTTAAGCTTTTCAAATTTGGGTGAGGCTGGAGTCCTTCCAATACCTTTTCATCTTTATCATAGCTGTCCGCTGCTCTTATTGATGATGTCCAGTGTAATCCCAACTTGAACATTTCCTTTTCTTTTAATTTTGCACTTTTGGCTTCTTCCTCATCTTCCACCTTCTCTAGATTACTTATTTTTATTTCTCCCCTGAGATTCTTTAAAGCTCCCAATTCCTTAATCCGATAACCTTCATCTCGACCCACAACAAATATTGGCAATGTTTGAAGGCAAGTCAAGCGCCCTAGATTTTTAGGTGCTTTCTTAATTTCATCAACACAAATATGTCTCAAGTTAATCAAATCGCTTAGGTCTTTTGGAAGTTCCATGAGAAACCCTTCGATTCTTAAAGTTTGCAAATTGTAAAGCTTAGTGATTGAATTTGGTAAATGATTAATTCCAGTGATGTGAAGAAGCCTTAGATGTATTAACACATCAATTGATTCTGGCAGCTCTATCTTCTTATATCCATATAACTTTAAAACACGTAAGCTTTTAAATATTACTAATAATCTGTCGCCAAAGTCAGCATTCTCTAAATTTAATGTGCATAATTTTGTGAAACAATCACCTTTAAATGAAATTCTTGGTGTTGTTTGGCCATCAAATCCAACAAATAAACTTCGTACGTGGCTGAAAATACCTGAAGTTTTTGATTTTGAAATTAAGAGCACAAAATCATGTACGGAATCATGCATTCTATAGCTGATAATATTACCATACTCATCCCTTTTACCATTTTGTAAAAAGGATTTGTCCAATAAAATTTTAAAATACTTGTTACCAATATCCTCCATCAACATACTTTCTTTAGACGGTTCAAGAAACCCTTCAGCCATCCAATGCTGAATTAGTTCATCCTTTCTAATTTCATAATCTTTAGGGAAGATTGCACAATATGCAAAACACCTTTTTAAAGATGATATTGTAAGACCATCAAATCTTGACTTTAATTTTAGAAAGACACCATCATCATCATCCACTAAATCCCAACTTTTTAGGACACGGTATTCTCTTCCTATAACTTCTGAATCATCAAGGGAGGAGTCTATATTGTCTAGGCTAATCTTAGGGTTTGAATTCACAATTTTAAGACCCAAGCCATCTACTTTATTCAAAATATTTTCCATGACGGTCTTAACTTCATCAAAATTGCATAATGAAAAACTAGGTACCTGATTCATCATTTGGTATTTCAGGAAAGTGTCGTAGCTGAACTCATCTAGCACATTATCAACCTCATAAACTACATCTTTAAGCTCTGTTAACCAAATCCTCACAGACTCATCGCTTACTTGTCTTTTTTGAGCATCATATAACATGACATGAATCTTGCATAACGTGTAAAGAAGATTTTTCAGCTCCTTGTTCTTGGAATGCTCAGTTGTAAGTGAAAATACATTGGCAACTAGTCTGTCCACAATATCATCGAGGAAAATTTCAACTATATATTCTTCCTTGCCCTGCAAAAGAGAAATTAGTATGAAAAGGTTTCCAAAGTGTTAAAAAGGTATGGCTTTGTTAGAAATAAACAACTATGTTGGGACGAAACAAACACCTTTGTGACAATTATATCCATAATATTTGATGATGAAGATGAAGCTGAACTCTCCTTAGCACTGCTTGAGGATGATGAACGTTTAAGCTTTTTGTTAGTCTCTTGAGTTGCCCGGGCTTCTTTTTGAACTTCTTGAGACACGGCTACACATGCCACAGTGTCATGGCCTGAAACTCCAGCCAAGTGTGCCTTAATCCTTGTTGCACCTCCAGGAAAATCACCATGACAAAAATTACATTTGAAACGACCATCTAGGCGTTGCTCAGCATAATCCCAAAATTGATCTCTCTTTCTACCCATATTTCTTTTTTTCCTAAAGATAAATACATAAAGAATAAAATTTCATAACCGAATTAGAAATTAAAATAATTATATTTATAAAAGATAAAAATAAGTTTATTCTATTTCTTTAAAAATATTAGAGAGAGAGGCTTCACTTAATGATATGAGATAGACATATGGTAATCCACACCTTTTTGCCAAATCAGATCTGTATCAGTATCAGTTCTCAACAACTGTTACTATTGAGCATGTATGGCGTTTTGGTAGGAATCTAGTCCATCTTCCCCTCCCTTATTGTGGAGACAGATGATGGAGGAGATCCTTCCCTTTAATTGTGTTAATTAAACTATTTATTCGGCCAAAAAAAAGCAATAAAGCATAATAGACATGTGAGAGTGCACTTACTCCAGTATAATTAGCTTGCAAGCAAAAACTCTGTGAAAACAAATAGGTAGATACGCAGTCAATGGACGCCAGGAAGAGCGAGAGAGAGCGCGAGAGCGAAAACTCTGTGAAAAGAGCAAAACAGAGAGAGAATAAGAGAGAGAGAGAGAAGAGTG
Organism: Quercus engelmannii; assembly: GCA_029955605.1. Classification (NCBI taxonomy): domain Eukaryota; kingdom Viridiplantae; phylum Streptophyta; class Magnoliopsida; order Fagales; family Fagaceae; genus Quercus; species Quercus engelmannii. The sequence goes on along the minus strand of JARPSG010000006.1, from coordinate 58,373,627 downwards.
GTCTCGCAGAGTCGTAATTTATATTTGTTTTAGAGTTTTAAACGGAGAGAGATGCTGTGCAATACCTAGGTATTCCACCCTAGGTATTGCACCCCAATCCCATCCTTCCATTTAATTCAATGGTTAATTATTTTGACCTCTCACCTTTCCAAGTTGGCAATCCGCGTCTTACTTCTGTTTTTCTTGCCGCTTCCCAAAATTTGAGGTCTCTTTTGGTAATGTCGTTTAGGGGCGGTAAAATCAAGCCAAACCTATTTGTCCATTCAAATTTACCCACTTAAATGAGACATAAATTTACATAATTATTAATTGTGTTAAATAGATATTAACCCAATTAAACTCAATTAATATTAATGTTTATTGAGTTTTAATTGGATACCTAATTAGACTCAATTAAGATCCAATCATCATTTTTATAAATTATCCAACTCTAAAATGCCCCAAAACCACTAAAATTACCAAAATACCCCCTTAACCTAAAAAATGACCAAAATAACACATAAACCTAAAAATGACCAAACTACCTTTAAAACCTTTTAAAAAAAAAAAAAAAAAAGGACAAAAATACCCCCTTAAACCTAAAAAATGACCAAAATACTCCCAAAACCTACAAATTACCAAAATAACCCCAAAACTTACAAAATAACTAAAATACCCTCGAAACCCAGAAAATGACTAAAATATCCCTCAAAACCCAAAAAATGACCAAAATACCCTCCAAAACCTGAAAATGACCAAAATACCCCCAAAACCTACAAAATGACCAAAATACCCCTAAAACCCAAAAAATTACCAAAATACCCCCTAAAACCTAAAAATTTCCAAAATACCCCCAAAACCCAAAAAATTACCAAAATACCCCCGAACCCCCATAAAATGACCAAAATAACCTCAAAACATTACCAAAATACCCCCGAACCCCAAAAAATGACCAAAATACCCTCGAAACCTAAAAAAAGACCAAAATACCCCTTAAACCAAAAAAATTACCAAAATAGCCCCAAAACCTAAAAATTACCAAAATAACCCCAAAACCTACAAAATGACCAAAATACCCTCTGAAACCCAAAAAAATGACCATAATACCCCCCAAAACCTTAGAATTACCAAAAATACCCCCCAAATCTTGAAAATGACCAAAATACCCCTGAAACTTGAAAATGACCAAAATCCCTCTGAAACCTAAAAAATAGCCAAAATCCCTCTGAAACCTAAAAAATGACCAAAATAACCCCAAAGCCTAAAAAATGACCAAAATAACCCCAAAGCCTAAAAATGACCAAAATACCCCCGAAATCTAAAAAAATGACAAAAATACCCTTGAAACCCAAAAAAGGCCAAAATAACCTCAAAGCCTAAAAATTTATCAAAATAGTCTAGAAACCTAAAAATAACCAAAATACCCCCCTAAAACTATAAAATGACCAAAATACCCCCTAAACGTAAAAAATTACCAGAATACCCATGAAACTTAAAAAATGACCAAAATACCCATAAACCTATAAAGTGACGAAAATACCCCTAAACCTTTGAAATGACCCAAATAAACCTAAAACCTCTAAAATGGCCACAAACAACCTGAAACCTCTAAAATTACCAAAAATACCCTGAAACCCCTAAAACGACCAAAATACCCCTCAAAATATCTAAAATGACCAACATACCACTAATCCTATAAGATGAACAAAATACACCCGAAGCCTCTAAAATTACCAAAATAGGGGTTTGGGGTATTTTGGATGTTTCGAGGGTATTTTCGTTAAATTAAAGGTTCTAAGAGTATTTCAGTCATTTTGTAGGTTTTGAGGAAATGTCACTAATTTTTTAGGTTTTAGGGGCGTTTCATTAACTTCTAGATTTTGGGGCCATTTTTTGTAATTTTCTAGGTTTTGGATGTCGTTTAATAACTTTTTAGGTTTTGGGGATATTTCAATCATTCTTTAGGTTTCCGAGGTATCTTATTCATTTTTAGGTTTAGGGGGTATTTTGGTCATTTTTTATGTTTAGGGAGTATTTTGGTCATTTTTAAGTTTTAGGGGGGATTTGGGTAATTTTTTAGGTTTAGGGTGTATTTTTATCGACTTATAGGTTTAAGAGGCATTTTCTTCATTTTATAGGTTTCGGGATGTTTTGGTCATTTTTTAGGTTTCGAGGATATTTTGGTTATTTTAAGGTTTAGGGATTATTTTGGTCATATTCAAGTTTCAGGTTTCAGGGGTACTTTGGTCATTTTTCAGGTTTCAAGGGGTATTTCAGTTAATTTTTAGGTTTCGAGGATATTTCGATCATTTTTTTTAGGTTTTGATGGTATTTTGATCATTTTTTGGTTTCTAGGTTATTTTGGTCAATATTTAGGCTTCGGGGTTATTTTGTCCATTTTTAAGGTTTCGGGGGTATTTTGGTCTTTTTTAGGTTTCGGTGTTATTTTGGTTAATTTTTAGGCTTCAAGATTATTTTGGTAATTTTTTAGGTTTTGGGGGTATTTTGGACATTTTTAGGTTTCGGGGGTATTTTGGTCATTTTTTGGGTTTTTGGGGTATTTTGGTCATTTTTTATGTTTCGGGGGTATTTCAATCATTTTTTAGGTTTTGAGGGTATTTTGGTCATTTTATTGATTTTTGGGGTATTTTGGTTATTTTTAGGTTTCAGGGGGTATTTTGATCATTTTTTGGATTCTTGGGGGTATTTGGTCATTTTGTAGGTTTTGAGGGGTATTTTGGTAATTTTTAGGTTCCAGGGGTATTTTGGTTATTTTTTGGGTTCTGGGGGTATTTTGGTCATTTTGTGAGTTTCGTGATTATTTTGGTAATTTTTAGGTTTTGAGGGTATTTTTATCATTTTTTAAGTTTTAGGGGTATTTTGGTCATTTTTTGGGATTTGGGGGGGTATTTCGGTCATTTTAAGGTTTTGGGGGTATTTTAGCCATTTTTTGGGTTTTGGTGGTATTTTGGTAATTTTTGGTTTTGGGGGTATTTTGGTCATTTTTTGGGTTTTGGGGGTATTTTGGACATTTTTTAGGTTTCGGGTGTATTTTGGTAAATTTTAGGTTTCAGGGGTATGTTGGTCATTTTTTAGGTTTCGAGGGTATTTTGGTAATTTTTTAGGTTTCGGGGGTTTTTTAGTAGTTTTTTGGGTTTCGGGGATATTTTGGTATTTTTTTGGGTTTAGGGGGTATTTTGGTCATTTTTTGGATTTCGGGGGTATTTTTGTCATGTTTTGGGTTTCAGGGGGTATTTTGGTCATTTTTTGGTTTTTGGGGTATTTTGGTAATTTTAAGATTTCAGTGGTATTTTGGTCATTTTCTATGTTTTGGGGGTATTTTGGTCATTCTTTTGGTTTTGTGCGTATTTTGGTAATTTTAGATTTGAGGGTATCTTGGTCATTTTTTGAAGATTTTAGAGTACTTTGGTCATTTTTATTTTGGTGGCATTTTGGTAATTTTGATAATTGGGTAATTGGATAGGTTAGGATTTACCCATAATAATTGGGTTAGGTTGGATTTAGGTTAGAAGCAATTAGTTAAATGAATTTTAATAGGTAAATGGGTTTTATATACCCAACCCAACTATGCCTACCCCAAACCCACTCAAACCCACCCATTTGCCACTCCTAATGTCGTTAACATCTCATTGGAACAACATTATACATATTTTCACATACTTTTTCAACAACACATATTTTAAAAAACTACAAACAACGTTACTTAAAACTCTACCTACCAAATGGACCTGAATTTCACTGAAACTCTCATCTCTCTCACTTCAACCGGGTTCTCTCCCCCACTCTACGTAACGCTCCACTCTCTCAACCTCCACGCTCTCTGCCAGTCATCTCCAATTCTAGCATACCTAACTTAGGCTCATCAGCAAAAACAAAGAAAAAACAATAACTCACCATCTGAGATCCCGACCCCCAAACACTCACACCCTTTTTAAACCCAAATCAGAGAGAAAGAGTAACGGCTGGGGTTTGGAGAGAATCGGGTGTAGAGAGATGTCGATGCTTTTCAAACCCAGATCAGAGAAATTAAGGGTTAGGGTTTGGAGAAAATCAGGAAAGAGAGAAGTTGATGCCTTTACAGGTTTGATCTATGGAGGGAAATGAGATTGAGAGACAAAGAAAGAGATTTTGGTCAAAGGAGTGAAGAAGCCACCATCAGAGGTGGTGGTTGTGATGAGCCAGCCATGTCGATTTGGTTCAGAGACTTGGGCTTGTTTCAGAGGGAAATCACCACTTGATAGGTTTTCTTTATCTCTATTTTTTTTATTATTAATTTTGTTAAAAAACTCTGTTTGGTCGCTAGGAAAGGAAGGAATGTAAATGATGGTGTCACAATTTTGTTGATTGATTTATTGGTGCTGAATTTAATTCTATTTTTTCTTTTTTTTCTTTTTTTTATGTTTTTGGTTTTTAGCTTAGGAATTGAAATCAAGTCTTATATTGCCTGCATTTTTGTCAATTGTTTAAAAATGCTTAAATCGTTGTAATGTGTATTCAATGGGCTTATTATTAGGTTCGTGATGATGAAAGTTTGAACCTTCATGAGCTATTTGACCAAAACATGAATGTTCAATACACTGAAAAGCTTTCACAGAAAAATTTTGACAGCATATATTTCCATTAGGAGGTAATTACATAATATTTACTTTAAAGACTTCTTGCAGATGTGTTGTTAAAAAGGCATGCTTTTATTGTGTTGAATGATTCATATCGAGTGTCACTCCTTAGATATAGAAGAAACTAAATGAGTAGCACAGATAAGCAAATTCTTAATTATACAAAATTTACTTTTTTAGATTTTCAATTGTCCTGGCATCTCCAGAAACTGCTACAGATACAGATCGTTAGCCATGAAGTTTGTTATTTATAATTTCTTTGATAAAATTGGTTCTTTAATCTTAGTCTTTTTGGATTTAATTTGTAGTCACTTCGGTTACATGTTTTTTTAATAATTTGCATTACTTCCACAACTTAACTGAAAACCATAACAGCTCATTACTGTGCTTTGGATATGGCTAAATGTGCTTTGGGTGTTGATTTTGGGGTTTATGGGTTTGAAAGATTTGAGGTGAAGAAGGTCGGGGTTGAAAGGGTGTGATGGATCATGGAGCACACAGACCTTTTATTCTAGTTACCTTGGTTGTCAATGGCTATCAACAACCATTATTCTTCTCTGAAATTTAGTTGTGTATAAATATTATATATCTATGTTTGACAGCAATTATATTTGTTCTGAAATCTGATTAAAAATGTATGGTACTAATTTTAATGCCACTTTGTCAACATTGGTTACATTGATTCTTTTTCTTATGAGATCTTTTGTTGCTAAATTTGTTCTGTATTTTGTGGGATAAAAGAAAAATAGACTAAACAATGATATTATTTTTGTACCTAGCTATAAATTCTGTAGCTCTCCCATATTTCTTGTTATGGGTACATAACTATAAGTTCTGTTGTTTTATTGGTGTCCAACATAAGCTAATAGTTTGTTAACTTGGGTTCTCTTCTTATTATCTTTTTTTTTTTTTTTTTTTTTTTTTTTTTTTTTTTTGAGGGAACTTAGTATCTTTGTTATAGTTGATTTGATTGGCTTACTCAAAGAACTTGGGTATACTGAGCAAATGATTTACAAATTTTTACAAAAGCAATTTAGCTTTTGAAGCTTTTGTACATTCACACTAAATTTTGAGTTTTATAAGTTTTTCTTAGGGAAACATTGGTGTCTTGAACTGGAGCAAAACATTGAATAAATTTGCTAGTGATATTCAATAGAAAATAAAAGCATTGTGAGAACTCACAATAACTTGCAATTTATTTTAAGGAACCTTGCAGAATCTTTGCGATGGATTTCTCTAGTTGGTTATAATGTCTATACCCAGTATTAAGTAATATTGTTTCTTTTTTTGTTTACAGTCCTTATTACTCTAGTTCTTTATCTGGTTGAATTTATTTTTGTTAAAGATATCTTGCTTCTAAAATTTTAAATTCTCGTCTATATAAGTCTGCCTTTTGGGTTAAAAAACTTTTTCCCCCCGTGGTGTCTTTGTTGACAGGTATCATAGAAATTCTTTATTCCTTGCTTAATAACTTTGTTTTGTTTAATCTTGCAGATGTGCCAAGCCAATACCAGATAAGTAGTACCTACCGATTTTGTGGCACTCCACTTTACAATGAAATATTAGAGAGGTTAAAGAGTGCCTTCATGAGTTTTTTGAAACAAGGTATTTTTGGGATCCAATTGAGCAGTTAACTCTCTTTTTCTGAATTGGTAGTGACAGCAAGGGAAGGGCTGCCAGAGTTGCACCGCTTGAGATCATCACAGCATTTGATCTTGAAACATACACTTTTTCCCTACCTTTTTTTCTAGAATCTTGAAACATACACCTTTTCCCTACAATTTTTGCTAGAATTATGTATTTTGGTGCTAGAATCCTGAAACATACACTTGTATCGAAGTCTATATTTCAATAGAACCCTTGTTGTTGTGGTTTTGTAATCAAAGTGTATATTTCAATAGAATTTGTACATTTTTAGATTTTTTTTTTTTTTTTTTTTTTTTTTTTTTTTTTTTTGAGTTCAGTTTTAAGATTGCAAGATTGCATTTGTCACTAAAATTGGTTTGTTGTCTACCAATTTTGATGAGGGAAAAAAAATACAAATTAAAGATGATAAAGTCTCTTACCATCATTTTTTATGAAATCAAAACTACCATTGTTGGCTTGCTAACATTTCGAAAGATAAACCACAAGCATCATTATAATTATTAAAATATTTAGAAAAGAATAATTACATTTTATTCCATTCTCTTGGTTAGGTTTTTAAATAAATGAATGGGAACACTCATGTGACAAAATTGGACAATACAACAGTACAATACATCTTTTGCCTTATTACCTAATTTAAACTAGACAGGAGGTAGCATATGTTAAGAGTGAAACTTCACTAAAATTGAACACAGCTCCCTTTATAACTTCGAACAATAAGATCACCACAATGAAGAAAGGTAAGGAAGGGTTTTTAAGACTTGTAGAATTCAGAATTACAAAGTAAATGAAATCTCTCATTCATTCTACCATGAACTAACAAATTTAGCTTCATTCAATTGAGTAAGAGCATGTAAAAGAAATCGGTTATCCGTCTTCTAAACAAGTTCTCTTCAAGGAGCTTCTAGAATCAAGCACGTATACGTGATGAAGCATAAAAATATTAATAACTTGCATTTAAAAAATGAACAAGATTTGGTACATGATATTGCATTTAAAAATATTAATCACTTGCATATATAAATAATGTTTGGATTAGGCATTTGGATTCAGACCTAATTATTATTATTATTATTATTATTATTATTATTATTTTTTGTGAGTGTGTGTGTGTGTGTGTGTGTGTGTGTGTGTGTGTGTGTGTGTGTGTGTTGGGGGGGGGGGGGGGGGCGCTTTCTTTAGGGGCTGGATAACTACATCCCACGCTAAGGTTTATTTAGATGAAATGTAGAAGAGAGTTTATGAACACAATAAAATGTCACAACATGTTTATAATATTCTTGTTTTCAATTACGATGTGTCTTAGGGTATAGTCATTATTTTATTTTAACATATGATGAGCTGACATCTTAACTGTTGTGCAAATATTGTGACATGTGACCGTAGAACAACTTAGATGTAGAAATGAAGTACTCGTGCCAACTAGTTTTGCTAAGATCAATTTTTTTTGGGTATGTTTTGGCGTTTGGTATGATGGTAAATACAAGTCAATAGAAAATGTATGGAGTTAATGAAAAAACGAGTCCAATAGAGTAGGAGGTTGTTTTTGGAATGTCACATATCATTATTCAACAACAAACCAATGCACAAAAAACAAAAATAAAAATCCTATATGGGCGATCAATTTTGTGAATTCAAGGTTTTATTCAAATAATTACTTGGAATTATGAGAAATGTTAGTGTTTTTTTTGTATGCAAGTCAAACTACATTTAAAAAATAAAAAATAAAAAAAGAGTTTCTTATAGCTCATTCTTCAGGGTCGGAATGTCCAAACACAAAAATGAATCAGTATTGTGCAAAATATTTTTTTTTAGAAAACAAGTCATCTTCCAGAAATTAAATGTTTTTTTATCAAAACAAATGGAGTGTTAAAAATTAAACAAAAATTTTATTGTCACACAAAATAAAATGTAAATATAAACATTAGTTTATTTTCCTAAAACACTCTATCAATTAGAAATATTAAAAAAAAAACAATCAATATATAGTCATCAACATAATAACTTCAACGAACAATACATTCATAAAGGAGTAGGTACTAAGACTATTTTGATTATTTAAGAGGTTTTAAGGTTATTTTGTTCATTTGTAAGTTTGAGGGTAATTTAAATTATTTAATAAGTATTTTTGAGTGTATTTGCCATTTTTGGCTATTTAAAGGCTCATTTTTGTCAATGGCTTGCACGCTTGTGAGATTCTTAGACGTACTGTTTATGTCATATATCTAGCTCATATAATTGAGTTTGAGGTGTGATTAGTATTAAGATAATGTTTCGTAACCCATAACCAACCCGAAATTTTTCTTGACCATAAAAATGTCAATATTTAAATAAACATCATTGTCCAAGGCGAGGCAAAGAGAAGGAACAAAATGGTTACATTCTCAACCTGCATCTTGAGCTGAGAAAATATTGAACTTAGCTTAAGGAAGAAACTAGGAGTTTATGAATTTGGACACAAATTCATCAATGTTCTTGTCCGAATTGCCACCCTCACTTATAGCCTCTATTGCTAAACCCCTCCATTTCTTAGCATTCTCTTTCATTTCTCTCCCTCTCTCTCCCTCCATTACTTCTCTAATGCAAAACTCAATCTCTTTTCTTCCCAAAATACCATTCTCACCAACCTTAGACCTCACTCCCATCTTCCACACATCCTGAACAAACTTGGAATTTGGAATTTGATCTGTCCATTGTGGCATCCCCACTAAAGGCACTCCCAAGCTCAATGCCTCTAAGGTTGAATTCCAACCACAATGTGTTAAAAAGCACCCAATAGCTTATTTGCCAGCACTTCCAACTGGGGGCTGCATTGCACTACCAACCCTTTATTTCCTACATCTTCCACAAACTTTTCAGGGAGCTTTGCCTCCTCTGAACCCTTAACCACCCACAAGAAATAAAAATTGCTTCCTTTTAAAGCAAATGTCAATTCCTCCATTTGCTTGTTGCTTAAATTGGCCATGCTACCAAATGACACATAAATAACAGATCCTTCTGGCTTAGTGTTGAGCCAACTAGTGCAATATGAGTCTAATACAAAAAGGTTCCCATAATCTTTGTCATTTTCCACACGGTTGTCTAAATAGAAAGATGGAATTGTTGGCCCAATTGGTAGTAATCGACAGAATTTAGACATGGAATCCACCACCTGATATGAGAAAGGACAAATGAACAATATAATCAAATTTCGGCTGGTACAAAGGTTATAGAAACATTCTATATGCAAATGACTCATGATCAGTTGTAAACTTGTCTTTTGCTGCTTGGACATATTGGTATAAATAGTCACAAGTCACAACATCTGAAATGTAAAATAGAAAAGCAAAATCTCTCAAAACATATATATAATGTGAATGACAATCCAGTTAAGGTGAAATTGTTTACTCAAAAGAAGAGTAACAAATAGTAAATTTCTAACAATATGGTTATAAAATTGACGTTATTCTATTACATAATTACTCACCTCAACCTCTAGCTCGTAGAAGTTGTTGACAAGTACAGCATCAGCTTTCTCCGAGTTAGAAAATTGATTTACCAACAGCTCAAGGTAAGATGGGTACGAATTAGACATACTAATGAAAGATGGCATGTCTTCAAGCTCAAGTACAGGTAGACCAGGAATTGAGATGGGTGTGGAAGTAATTGGTAGCTTCAATAGTCCACGATGCACTTGATAGTATATGAAATTGACAGCACAAGTTTGGGTAAAGAAAGCAGCACCAAATAGACCAAAATTTTTAGCTACTTCCAAAGCCCAAGGCAAAAAAGGGTCATAGATTATGCAATCAATTGGGTTTGCACAGTAGCGACTCCAGAAATTTTGTCCAGGGTGTTCCTAGACAAACCGGAACAGTAACCTACCCTATTCCACTCTGAAAAAATTTCAGGTCATTTCGGTCTGTTTCGAGATGTTTCAGTAAATACTAGCCAAAATCCAAGATTTGGCCAGCATGAAGTTTGTGCTTAAAAAAAAAAATGTTCCTAAAACGAAAACAAATTTGCAGTCCACCAAAAAATCTCAAAAGGGATAAAAATGAAAAGAAAAGAAATGAACAAAGGTACCTGTACACATGGTTTTCAGACCCGGACTGTTCAATGAATCGTAAAAAGAAAAAGTTCAAGATTTTTAAGGTCAAACCGAGGTCGAACCATGATGATGTCATAATTATTTTAATAATTTATTAATATAAAAACAATAAAATACATATACAAAATTTAACAATTTTAATTAAAATAATATATAAAGAGGTTAAAATATACTTTAATTAAAGAAAAGATGATATTTTTTGTAATTTATTACAAAAATGATAAAATATCACTTATATTATTTAAAAATTTTCAGAAAATTTGGAGAACCTAATGAATTTTTTAACTTGCTTTTACTTGTTTTCAATTTTCATTCATTTTCTCTACCCGGCCCCACTCCCCAATACTTTTTCTTCTCATTCTTATCTCATTCACGTGTTTCCCTAGCCTTATTCTCTCTGGTTTTTATTTATTTTTATTTTTTATAAACTATTCTCTCTAGTCTTATCATTTAACAAATCCCAATATTCTCACATTCAAAACTTCATCCGCATCGTCAATTCAAAATGATATCTTTAGTTTTCTATCTTCTCTCTTCTAGAATGCCTACAAAACATCTCTTCGAACATGCATGATTCTACTTATATTCCAGAAAATCTAATGCCACTGTAAGTTTGCTCTCCATTTTCCATTTCTATATTACTTCATTCTCTCTAATCTCTGCCTTTTTCTCTCTCCCTCCCCTCTCTTGGTCTCTCATTAAACGGTGAAATCCAGTGATGTGGTTGACAAACGAGATGAAAGTCAGAGATTAATAATTATTTTGATTTAAAAATCTGGTTGGGGTTGATTTTGTTTAGGATTGATGTTGGACTTTTTTTTTTTATAGATTTTAGTTCAAAATTTGTTTGGCATAAAAATGTTGAAGGTGTTTCTGATTTTGCTTGAGGGTATTCCTATTATTTTTTTTTTATGGGTAAAAAAATAAAAATTTATAAATTATTATATATAATTTTTTCTTTCTTTTCAGGTCAGGGTGTTCCTGGGAACACCCTGAACCCAATGTGGCGTCGCCACTGGGTTTGCAGTGTTCTTGTGCTTCGTAATGATGTTAGCTAGTGTTTTTGAGCCTATAGCTACCATACGAGTGTGATATTCTTGAATGTTTTCTGCTTGGGTGAACCCACCTTCATCATAGCCATCTGATATTGTATCAAATTGGAGTGAGCCTGATGATTGGGGTTTTATGGTGTTGTGGATGAAAAGGGTTGTAGCTAGTGTAGCTTTAAGCCCTTTGGAGACCAAGCGTTTAGAGAATTGGAGCATTGGATTTATGTGACCTTGGCTTGGATATGGTAAAGCTAAGACATGGCCTCTGTTTGCTTTGTTTTCCATCTCTCAATTGGGAGCTAGCTTATAACTATAAGTTTAATTTCTTTGTAACTTGAGAGCTGTCTTAGGAAGAGAGTTGCATATCTTGCCATCATTTGATGAGCCCTATTTGTAGAAGGAAGCTAAGGGGTTGCTTGGTTTAAGTGTTTTCATCATCTAATACTCAGTTTTCATCACTCAATTTCTGAATTTTGTGGTTCCCATAGCAAGTTGCTTTGTTTGGATGAGTTTCCTAATTCAATTTCCGTAACTCAATTCTTAAAAAAATGAGATTGAGTCACGGAAAGTTGTTTTCAATTTCTAAAAAACGAGTAACATGGCAATATTGTAAATACATGCATCTTTGTGGGACCCGCGTCAGGGACATGTCTACATTAAGTCCTCAGCACCAACGGCTTTCACTGTCTCTCTTTCCCCTTTCTCTTTCTTCTTTCCCCTTTCTCCTTCTCCCAGCAACAAACCAACATTTCTTCATAAATTTTTTACTCCTTTCTCTCTTGTCCTATCTAAAGAACAACAATACCCAGGCGAAGATCTCCATCTAAAAGAAAACCCAGAAACCCAGCAATTGTGAAGAATGAAACCCAACAACCAAAGACTACTCGAATCTCTCCATTTGAAAGAAAACCTAGAAACCCAGCAGCAGCTGTGAAGACCGAAACCCATCAGCTAACCGAAGCTCTCCCTCTGTCTCTTGTGAAGATCCATCAGACAGAAACCCATTAGCTGCAGACCGAAACCCATTAGTTGTGAAGACCCATCAGACCGAAACCCATCAGCTGTGAAGACCGAAGCTCTCCCTCCACCAGATTTGTATAGTTCTCTCTATCTCCTTGGCAAGATCAAAATTTTTTTCCTCTCTCTATCTTGTGGGTGCAGAGTTCGGATTTGAGATGTGGTTATAGGGTTTTGATTTTTGAGACATAGGTGTGTGTGTGTGGTTCAGATTTGTGGTGTGGCTGTGGTGGGTTTAGATCTTAGATGTGGGTGGTTGTTATGGGTTCAGATTTGTGGTGTGGGTTTGGATTTGATTTGGGCATCTATAGTGCCGAAGAAGGATAAAAGCTATCAGGTTTAGTGCCGAGGATGAAATGGAGTACCCAAGCAATGACACTCCTTGAGCCATGGACTTTGTTTTTAGCTGTTTTCAGGCTTGTATTTGATACTTGTATTAGAGGTCTACATCTTCCCCTGTTTCGGATGTGCCTGAACAGGGCTTATACGTTTTTCTAATCCATAATGAGGCTCTATATTTGATACGTTTTTCTTGATAATATTTCTATCCTTTACCTCAAAAAGAGGGTCTGTATTTGTGATTTTTGATTTGGGTTTTTGTGGGTTTTGATTTGAACATTTGTGGGTTCCTATAAGTTTATGTTTGTATTCATTTGTGTTTGTATGTTTATGACTGTTTGGCCGTAGGTTTGGGATAGGATTGTTCTTGTGAGAGTAACAGGCAATGGTGATTGAAGGGGAAGAAAATGAAATGAAGAGAGTGAGGGTGAGGCGGGTAGGCTAATAGAACTTATGACAAGGCTAATAGAACTTATGACAGGGTGCTCAGGCATGGGTCCCACAAAAAGAAAAAAAAAATTGAGTGATAGGAAACTGAAAATATGTGCCAAATAGGTGGGGTAAGAAATTGGGATATTTTGAGCGATGAGTGATGAAAACTGAGTGATCATTTTTTTTGAACCAAACAAGCCCTAAGTATGCGACTCAACATTTCCCAAAATAAAAAAAAAAAAGAAAAGATGTTTAGGTTTTCTCTTTGCAATTTCAAAAGTTGAGGCATATTTTTAATTTCGAGTACAATTAATAAGTGCTCTTTATTTTTTTTTTGGAAACAATTAATAATTGTTCTTAGAACATTTGTTAATAAATCATTTTAAGAAAAATTTTATACCACTTTTATGAAAAATATAAAATAATTTATAAAAAATTAGTTATTTTTTCTCTTTTCTTATAAAAAGTTTCTAAAAATATTATTTAAGCCAATTCCCTTGCAGGGCTTAATGAGAAATTATTCATCTACCCCCATCTTCTTCCACTTGCATTTGTTTTAAAGTTGGTTTTTTTATTTTTTTATTTTTATCTTTTTTTTTTTCAACTTTAACATTTACTTTTTTTTATTGACAACAATTTTTTTCTTTTAAATTATATATATATATATACACACACACGTAAAAAGGCATGAAAATCAATTTATATACAAACTATATTTTCTATTATCTCATTTTTCTTCTCAACCAAATTAATAAAAGATGTTTCACCTCTCTACTTTTCAATCTCCCAACCAAATAAAATTGTACTAGAAATTTTACACTTTTACTACATAATAGACAATCTCATGGTATTAAGATGGACAATATTAATACCATGAGATTATTATCTATCTTAATACTATGAAATTTTCTTTAAGATAGATAACAGAAAAGTTCATAAAAGACTGTTTTAATTAACATATATACAAGCCAATGACCATATTACCATTACATAAAGGTTACCATAAAATAAGGTACTAAAAGACAATCTTACTCTGTATATGACTTTTATATAATTTAGGTAAAAGAGTCCTTTACTCCTTTATGACTTTTTTTGTTCATAGCCTTTATATTTCTTGTTGTAACAATATCATAGACAATAACAGTAAATATTTTCTAGTAAGGGTCTTGTTAATGAATGTCCTAAGAGTATTTGTTAATAAACCATTTAAAAAAAATTAATATTACTTTTGTAGAAATTATAAAAAGCTGTCAAAAAAATCAATTGTTTTTTTTTTTTTTTTCCTTAAAGAAAGTTTCTAAAACTAGTTCATTAACAAATGCCCTTAGGGCATCTATTAACATTTCCCTTCTAATAATAAGCATGTTATGTTAGAACAAAACGGCTGATTGGATCATGGATGATCCTTTGTATAGATGCTTGTATGCATAAAAACAATAGGTACAAAACTGTTGGAAACCTATGTAGGACAATTTCATGGCAATCCTATGGTTTATGACTCTTTCTGTCAAAGTTCACAGTACTTGTAATAAGTTCAAAGACAATCACATGATAACTCTTTTCTAATGAAATGTGTTAAAATAAAGAGATGTTGGTGACAACTCTTTTGTAATGATATGTACATTGAGACCATCATTGCATTTAAATTAAAGTGTTTCTTTAAGTGTTGTTTGGCAAAAATTATTTTTACCAACTTATTTTACTATTCAGCTTATTTTTGCTAATATTCATGAGTTTCACTACACTTTTTGGTACTATTTATAGGTCCCATTTCACAATTTCAATTAACTTTTACCTTTATCTACAGTACTTTCAACAAAAAGTTTTCAGTTTCAGCAAAATAAGCGAATCCCAAACTTTTACCTTTACAACAAGGCATATTTAAATTCAAGTCTTTCAAATTGGAGAAGCTAAGCAAAATCTAATAAAAAATAGGGTTTTAAAAAGTTATTTAAAAACTACACTTTTTACTTTTTAATTGTCTTTCCGTAGTTTCAGTTCTTACTTTCCTACACTATGGGTGTGTTTGGATTCCGTTTATTTTGCTGAAACTGAAAACTTATTGCTGAAAGTACTGTAGATAAAGGTAAAAGTTAGTTGAAATAGTACAGTGGGGCTCATAAATAGTACCAAAAAGTGTAGTGAGACCCATGAATAGTACCAAAAAAGTATATGAACAGTAACATGGGACTCACCTAATTTTCAGCAAAATGCAAAAATCTTTTCTTCAAAACGCAATCTAAACGCATGCTATATATGTCTATTTGTCTATATATTACGTGCTTTGTCCCTGCCATTTTAATGTGTATGGTTTTTTATTTTTTCTATAGAAGAAACCTGAAACTTCCATTAAGAAAAAATGAGCCAAGACATGCAAAGCATATCTAGTAAAGTTATGAGCTACAGAGACAGAGTTGCCTTTATGACCAATATGAGAAAAACTGATAAATCTAAAAGCCTCTATAATATTTTTAGCATCTTGTATCAGGTGATCAAAGGAAGACATAGATATAGCTCTCAATGGATGATGTTTAATTGCACTTCAAAAAAACAAGATGGACACGATTCCTATATTTCTTTTGGTATATGATTTCCCCACGTAACCTATTGATGTGGTGGCTTGACGCTACAACAAAATATATTTTTGGCAACGAATCTTAGTGAGAAAATATTTTTCGTCACTGAAAACTTATATATAGCAACAAAATATGAATTTCATCACCAATAATAAAAAAAATAGTAACATTTGGCAACGAAATTTGAATTTTGTCGCTATTTGTTGATTTGAAATAAGGGCGGCAAAGGGAAAAAAGTGGGTGTGAATTTAATTAATCTATGGTGACGAACTATTTCGTTGCTAATAGTTTAACTTTTTAGCTACTAAAAGTTTCGTCGCTAGATGTGTTGCTAGGAACATTATAGGTGACAAAATTGATTTTGTCGCTAAAAGTACCCAATAGCAATGAAACAAAGTCGTCTCTAAAAATAATGACATAAATTTGGGAACTTTTTGGCGATGAAAAACATTTTGTCGCTAAAGGCCATCAATAAGTCATTGCTAAAAATATTAAAGAAAACTTTTAGGTGAAAACCGATATTCATTGCTAAAAGTAGCCAATAGCAACAAAAAAAATTTTGTCGCTAAAAATATTATATAAAACCCCCTTTTACTCTCATTTTTCAGAAATCCATGCCTTTACATCTCTCTCTCTCTCCCTCTTGCGCCATTTAGTCTCTCCACCTCGCCACTACCGATCCACACTATGTTGTTCACCCTTCCACCTCGCCACTACCATGCCGTTAACCTCCCCATCTTTGTCGATCGACATCGTCGCTGACCTGTAGCTCTTGTTTTTTCATCACCGCCTCCCTCCGATCCACACCGCCAACAAGCCTTTCACTCCTTTGCCATTGATCATCACCCTCACCCTTGCCTCGCCATCGAGCCTCTCACTCCTTCGCTACCAATCATCATCGTCACCCTTGCCTCGCCAACTCCCCCTTCCTTTCAACTCGGCATCTGTCCCTTTTAATGGGACTCTTCCAAGCTCTCCATCATCGCTAACTCGTATGTCACTCCAGCATTCCTCACATTTTATTTTTTCTTTTTTTAAAAAATATAAATTAGAATTTTTTTTCTAAGCTTCAAATTATGCTCTATTTGGTTGATCAGAATTCATTTGTTTATTTTTTAGGGGTTCAATTTAGTAAGTTTGTGAAGAAGAATGTAGGGAAAAGAAGCAATAGGGAGGGAAATTTATGATTTTTGCAGTGTTGTGCTCTGTTTGGTTGCTTTGGATTTCTTTATTTATAAAAGTGCTTATTTGTATTTTAGGTTCAGAAAATGTAGAGAAATAAACAATAGGGATTTTATGGTTTGGAATGTTAAGTTATATGCTCTGTGTGCTTGCCTGAACTTTTTTGCTATTGAGAAATTTGCTCACTTTGGTTGTTCAATTGAGTGAATTTGTTTGGGGAAGTTGCACAATGCCAAATGAGGTTCCAGAGTGTATGCTTCTTCTATAACATTCTTTTGTCTTGTTCCTATTGCTTCTTAAATAGTGGTTGTTGAGAGCAATATATGCTGCTCTGATTTATTTCCAAGATGGAATTGGTGAACTTGCATAATTAGCTACTTAGTTTAATAATAAAATCTCCATAAATCATAAAGAAGGAGGGTAGTTTGAATGTCATATTTTGATAATGGCAGCCCCGCCATAGAAACAAGAAAAATTACAGACCATCACTTACGCGTTAATACATTTTGTGATATGGAAAACTAATTTTGTTCTTTCCCATTCTGAGATGCATTATCATGGACCATGGTTGCGATAAAGTCCATTTGAAATTGTTGTTCAATTAAGATGGGAACCTGGTGGCAATAGAGATTTATCTGAGTTGTTATCAAACTAAGATGGGATTACAAGTTGTTTGCTACATAACATTAGTTTTTATAGCTTTTATGAACCTTATAGCTAATGTATCACTATTATCTATTGGTTAACCTTTGATCAATTCTTTATAAGTAACATACTCTAGTTTGTACTCTTACAACTGTTTAGAGGCCCTATATTTCAGATTTGGTTATGAGAGTCTATATGATGCAACGTAGGCATGTAGAAGCAGAATCTATAGCACAATTACTACAACTCTTTTACAAAACCTAAGTTCCACAAGAACACTAGGCTAGTAGGTAAAATAATAGAGAAAACCTCTCTAACAAGCTTTTATTAATCAACACACAACCATAATTAACCTCTCTATAAAGAGTATTTATAGGAATAGAATTTCTTCTACTCCTTTTAGGAAAAGAAATAATAAACCTACTTATACTTGAGAAAGGAAAAACAATTTAATTAGGAAAAGAAAAACAATTAAAATCCTAATTGAACTAGGAAAAATAAAATAACATAAAATATTAAAATATTTTATTCTTCCTTAACCAATCTACATCATTCTCTCGGGGTTGGGGAAATCTCGTCCACAAGTTTTGTGGCAATCTTCCACAATCAATTGGAACCTCGAATAATCCTCTCCATCCTATTTTTCTGTGCAAAACAAGACGAATTAATATGCTACTTATCAATCTTTTCTCACTCATAATAAATCTTGATGTACAAATTTTTATTCTTGACCTCTTTTGCCATGGTGGGATATATGAAGCAAGTACTAAAAAAGAATCCATGCACACATGCATAAACTTCATATTGCCTCCACCACAAAGATTACTTAAAATCACTTGTTCACGCCTCTTGTTGACCTCTATCAATTCTTGTTTAATAAAATCCTCCCAGAAGGGATCAATAACGTTTTCCATTAATATTTCCAAATTAATGTTAACTGTATTATCAAAAAAATTTGAGAGAAGCTCATCAACTCCAATGAAATCACAGTGTCTAATGTGTTCCAGTTCAAGCTTTAGTAGATTGAAACTTTGTTCATCAATTGAGAATTCATCTACTACTAAACAAACCAATTGTACCAACCTATGATTGTAATCAGTAAAATCAATAACCTTTTACTTTTGAATGTCGAAAGTCTCATCAATGGTGTGAGTTATGGGCTCACCTCGTATGTATATGACTGTATTTTTATCAAGCACAATCTTGTCTCCTTGACCAAAATCTTTAGGATAGTCATCATGAGTTGGTGGAGAATCCCAATTTATTGCACAAACTCTTTCAATGTATTCATCGTCCTCTTTGATATCGCAATCCTCCTCCTTGATATCGAGATCTTCCCCCTCCTCCTCCATATAACATGGATTTGGATGGCAGTTTTGAGGTTGATTTCCAACGACTAAGGCAGTGGGCTGCTTTGAAAGTGCATCAAACCACTCCTTTGTTCGTTAAAAGAATGCCTCTAATTGCGCATCACGTGCAACCTTATCGTGTTCATACACATCATCTATGGCAGCAAGTCTTCCCCCACGTGCTTCTCTTTGTGCCATGGGAGGAACCTAGCCTTGCTTTGATACCAACTGATGCAACGTAGGTGTGCAAAAGCAAAATCTGTAACACACAATTACTACAACTCTTCCACGAAACCTAAGTTCCACAAGAACACTAGGCTAGTAGGCAAAATAATAGAGAAAACCTCTCTAACAAGCTTTTATTAATCAACATATAAACATAATCAACCTCTCTATAAAGAGTATTTATAGGAATAGAATTTCTCCTACTCCGTTTAGGAAAAGAAATAATAAACCTACTTCTACTTGAGAAAAGAAAAACAATTTCATTAGGAAAAGAAAAACAATTAAAATCCTAATTCAACTAGGAAAAAGAAAATAACATAAAATATTAAAATATTATATTCTTTCTTAACCAATCTGCATCACTATAATATATGAAGTGAGGTTTTTAGTGGGAGCTATCAATGCAGGTTTCTTTCTCCCAATTCTTAAACTGTCACTGTGGTATTTCTTATGACTTCTTTGCTTTTGATCATTCTTTCAACAATCATGCACTTACAGAGGACTTGAGGACTTTATCCCCATTGCTTTCCAGAGGCAGTTTTGAGAAATTCAATTAATTGTGAGTAATGTATCTCTAGAATATAAGCAAACTATAAATGATTGATGACATGTGGCATTTTTTAATTGTTTAAGATTTATGTTTTTGATCAGTTTGTTTAAGATTTAGGTTTTGGGTTATTATCATTTTTTATTTTCCTAGTATTGACAGGTTAAACATTTTTTATTTGTTGTCACTTTGGAGCTTTTTGGTAGAGGTGTGTGCTAGCTTGAGTATAGTAAGAAATTTGTTATTAGATTCTTGTAAATTTCTATATTTTAATATTGATAATTGGTATTGTAGTGAGTTGCTGAGTTGGAGCAAGCAGATGTCTTGCAAAGTGTTATAAGGTGGTTTAAATTCATATTGAAACTTTTTTTTTTTTTTTTGGAATTATGGATTGAAAGCTCGAAAATATGTTAAAAACACAAGAGCTGTTTAGACCCCCAAATAAAAGTTACAGCTCGATAGATTTTACACTAACTTAATTCTAAGTGCGAAATAGTGTAAATGTGAGCGGATAAACAAACAAGCTACTCTAACATATATTCATATAATCATAGCAGTAAAATGAAATGTAAAAGAGTAAGGAAGAAGAATGCAAACACAAATAACATGCCGATCTGTTATTGAAGAGGAAACCGAAGAACTCGGCGAAAAACCTCTCCGCCATCCTCCAAGCAGTAATCGATCCACTAGACAATCAGTTGGGATACATGGGTTAGCAAGAGACCCTCCAAACCTAATCTACCCACTATACCTAAGCCCTCTAAGCTCTTACTCCAACAAGGCTTTTCAGAACCATGTCTTGTCTAGCTCTTCGAATCCCGCAACAAGCTCCATGTTGCATCTGCCATCCTTGGCTTCTTCCAATGCTTCCCAGCAACACTAAAAACACTTACTACACTGAAAAGGTGTGGATTGTGTTTAGGTACAAATCTCCTCTCAAGGTATGATAATGGGAGAGGGGAGGAGAAGAGGCTATAATGATTTCTCACTAAGGATGAGTATCTCTCTCTCAAAAAGATGGGTGTGTGCTGTAAAAAACCTATTTAGGGTTTTTCTTTCTGAATGGCCTCCTTTACATTTGTGGGTAATGAGGGTACATATAGCATGGGTGTAGGGTAAGCAAGTCGGACTTAAAAAACATCCAAGTAGAAAGTTTCATGATTGTCTCGCGGGTAAGGCCTACCCGCGGGACACTCGCGAAAACGATAGCCTGGCACGACTCTTCAACTTCCAATCATGTGCTATTCATGTGCTCTTTCACGGCTTAGCTTCTCGCGAGCTTCTCGCGAAATCCATTGATTCTTCATTTAAGTTTGAGTCTTCACCAACTTAATACTAAACCTAATATAATAAAATCCCCAAAAATACAAGGAACAAAATTAGAGCAATTACAACACTTTTTGTCATGGAATAAAACCAACATAAAACATAGTTGTAAATCATAACTTTACATGGATAGATATTGTTAAGTAACTTTTGTTTGATTATATTAACGTTTAAAAAAAAAAAAAAACTTGTAAGCGTTTTATATTGTGATGTTGATGATTGGTATTGTGGTGGGTTGTTGAGCTGGAGTAAGCTGGTAACTTGCATGGTATTATAAGGTAGTTTAAATTTATATTGAGAGTGTTTCTAATTTTTTGGAATTGTAGATGGATATTGTTAAGTAACTTTTATTTGATTATACTAACTTTTTTTTTTTTTTAATACTTGTAAGCGTTCTATATTATAATGTTGATAACTCATTTGTGGTGGATTGTTGAGTTGGAGTAAGCGGGTGGCTTGCATAGTATAATAAGGTGGTATAAATTGATATTGGGAGTGTTTGATTGTTTTATGTAAATTTTTTTAAGCATTAAGGTCTATATAGATTTGTGCATTCTTGAATGGGATATGACTTTATCCAAGTAAATTATAGACTTAAATATTAGAATACATTATGCATGAGTTGTCATTATTTTGCTGAAGTAACATTTACCTTATATTTGTAGTCCAACATGGATAAAAGTTGGATGACACTGGGTAAGACACTTAATGGCAGATTAAGTGAACCATATATTACAAGGGTCAATTCATTTATTAATTTTGGAATGGCGGTTGTGGACTCGAGTGGTAATATTTTGTGCTCATGTATTCAATGTGTGAGTTGCTATCGACAATCTTTTTATGTTGTGCATGTCCATTTACTTCATCGTAAGATTATGCAATCTTACACTAAATGGTATGATTATGAAGAACCTTGTGTATTGAACGAGAACATTCATAATAATGAAATGTTGGATGGTGATCATATAGATGGTATTGATGCCTTGGTAGGTGACCGAAGTAGAAGGGAACCAAGAAATGCAAATCAAGATAAGTAACTGCGTAATTTTGACAAATTTAAGGAAGGTGCAAAGTTTGAGTTGCATTGATTATACTATATTGAAGTTTGTTATTGAAATGTTGAATGTAAAGGTAATAACTAACTTCAGTAATAAGGGACTTGATATGATGCTGGAATTGTTAATAAAACTTTTATCGAAAGGTAACCTGGTTGCATGGTCAACTTATGAAACGAAGAAGATATTATGTGACTTGGGCATGTCATACACGCATATAAATGCATGCAAAAATGATTGTGTGCCACTCTAGAAGGAAAATGAAAACCTTGATAAATGTCCAATGTGTGAGCAGCCTAGGTACAAGGATACACATACTTATGGTAAGAAGTTTCCTTATAAGGTATTGTGTTAGTTCCTATTTACACTGAGACTAAGCAGATTGTACATGTCAAGACAAAGATCTAAGGATATGTGATAGTATATAGACATACGTGTGGACGATGGGATAATGAGACATTCGACTGATAGTGAGGAGTGGAAGGAGTTTGATTTGCAACATCCTGATTTTGCCCTTGAACCTCACAATGTGAGGTTAGGGTTGGCTACAAATGGATTCAACCATTTTGGGAATATGAATAACAACTATAGTATGTGACCTATCATACTTATCCCCTATAGCCTATTGCCTTGGCTGGTTATTATGAATGAGCCATATTTTATATTGTCCTTACTTATTCCTTGTCTCCATCAACTTAGAAATTAGATTGATATTTATCTAAAACCTTTGGTTGATGAGTTGAAGGAGTTGTGGGAAGAAGGTATAGAAACTTACGATGCCTATAGTAAAGAGTATTTCCAGATGCGTACAATTTTGTTGTGGATAATACATGACTATTCTAGTTTTGGTAACGTGTCTGGGTGGAGGATATAGGGTTATGGTTCTTATTACACTTGCAATGATGAACCATATTCAGAGTCTTTGGAAAGTAAAATTGGATTCATTAATCATCAAGCTTATTTGCCTACGGAACATCGTTGGCGAAATAGTCGGTTGCATAATGGTTTATCAGAGAAATGGAAGAGATCTTTAAAGTTACGAGTGAGAAAGATACAAGAGCAGCTAAATAGAATGCCAAATATAATTTTAGGAAAACATCCAAGTAACAAGAAGAAACCACTCATTGGGGAGCCGAATTAGTCAAAGGTAAGTATTTTGTACCAACTACCATACTGGAAAAATAAGAAGTTTAAGCACAAAATTGATGTCATGCACGTAAAGAAGAATATTAGTGAGAGTATTTATGGTACTTTGTTGGGAATTGAGGGGAAAAACAAGGACACAAACAAGGTATGGATAGACTTGCAAAATATGAACTTTAGGCACCCGTTGCATTTGAAAAAACTTCCCAATGGATCATATGACAAGTATCGGGCTTTCTTTTTATTAAAACCTGATGAAATGGATGGTTTTTATGACTTTTTGAAATCAATCAAGTATCCTGCTCAAGGACCCTAAAGCGAAGTGACTTGGAGAAACTAGAAGAACGTATAATTCTCATACTATGCAAGCTTGAGAGATTCTTTCCTCCGGCATTCTTTGATGTTATAGTCCATCTTGCTGTTCACTTGCCTCGAGAAGCCATCCTAGGAAGCCTGGTACAATATTGATGGATGTACCCAATTGAAAGGTAATTAGATCTATTGATGCATCCATTAATTGTATATTTTCATTAAAACCTGACAAAATGGATGGTATTTATGACTTTTTGGAATGTATGGTAATTAGATCATATGACAAGTCTTGAGCTTTCTTTTCATTAAAACCTGATAAAATGGATGGTTTTTATGACTTTTTGAAATCAGTTAAGTATCCTGCTTAGGGACCCTAAAGCAGAGTAACTTAAAGAAACTAGAAGAACTTATAATTCTCATACTATGCAAGCTCGAGAGGTTCTTTCCTCTAGCATTCTTTGATGTTATGCTCCATCTTGCTGCTCACTTGCCTCGAGAAGCCATTCTAGAGGCCTGGTACAATATCAGTGGATGTACCCAATTGAAAGGTAACTAGATCCATTAATGCATCCATTAATTGTATCTTTCCTATAGAAAAAAAAAATCAATAAATTTAGCTACATATGGTATAAAATACATAATTAATCATACTTCCAATACTTTTTCCTTGTAGGTATCTTGGGAAATTGAAAAGATTTGTTTCCAACCAAGCCCAACCAGGAGGTTCGATTGTAGAGGCTTACATTCTTAAAGAACGTATTAACAACTAATCTTTGCATATTGATGGGATCGAAACTATGCATTATCGAAGGAAAAAAAAAATGAAGATTTTGGTGAATCTAGCAAATGATTGTCAGTTTTTTTACAAACAACCCAACCTATAGGGGTAGACAGAATGATGACAACTTGTCTCGTGCATTGTTTGATATTGCTCATTGGTACTTGTTGTATAATAGTCCCGAGATAAAGCCTTATTTAAAGTATATGATGTCATATGCATATAATGTTTGAGTTGTATTGAATATTATTTGCAATACTTAGTTGAATATAAATCACCTTGTTTTGAATGGTGAAAGCAAAAACACATTGCATAATTTTATTAAAGAAGCCATAACTCAAATACAACAACAAGATTTTCCCAAGTGGTTCAAAGAACGTGTAAGACATTTTGAATTTTATCACACACTAAAAAAAAATTAAACATTTATTAAGTTGTACAATGCATCCAACATAGGGGAGTGTTTGATGTCCCAAAAGTCGGGGATGGAGAATCCAACGCATTCCAACAAGAAGCGATTATTGATATTGTCCCTATCAATGTTAAAGATAATATTGAGTATTGTATGGGTGATGTTGAAGCTAAGGTTGTTCCTGAAGGTGAAACTTCAAGAAACGCTATTTAAAATGAAGAGGGTGACATACTTGATGTTAATCTTGATATAAATTATGAAATGTAGAATTCATAACAATTGTCTTAAAGTTTTGTGCTTGTCTTAATCTTGATATGGATATCAATGTGGATTATGATATGTAGAGTTCATAACAATTGTTTTAAAATTTTGTACTTAACTTGAACTTGATATGGATATTGATGTGGATTATGATGTATAGAATATTAGTAAAAATTATGTTAAAGTTTTGCACATGTCTTGATTTTCATATGGATAATGATGTGTAGAATATTAGTAACAATTGTGTTAAAGTTTTGCACTTTTCTTGATCTTCATATGGATAATGATGTGGATTATAATGTGTAGAGTTAGTAGCAACTGTTTTAAAGTTTTGTACTTATCTTGAACTTGATATGGATGATGATGTGTAGAATATTAGTGTACGGCACCGAGATCTCAGGCCCATACAGGCCCCGAGCCCAGTCCCAATTGTACAGCGCGGGGATCCCAGGCCCATACAGGCCCTGGGCCTAGTCCCATACTGGCTTTGGGCGCAGGCCCAGTAGAAAGGTCCAGTCATCCTGCGCCCTCCCTGGAGCTTCCATAAATACACAGACAAGTGTAGGGCGTTAAGTTCCAAGAGGTGATCGGTCAAACGTTCCCGGTCAAGTATATGAATCGTTCCCGGGAAAATGTGGTATGCACAGGAGACTGAGTTGCCGAGCATAATCGGTCCAGATGAAATCAAGTTCCAAGATCATAAATGCAGCACCGCCCTCTCACCTAAACATCCACTTAAATCAAATAATATTGGACCTTCAATAGCACAAATGGTGGCTGTAATCATAATCTTCCCACTAACCTTGGCTATAAATAGAAGAAAGTTGGGAGAAGAAAGGGTTCAGAAAATTGGAGAGAAAATAGTCAAGTGAGTGAATATCAACAGGGCGTTGCTTTGAGTCTCTCTGCCGAGAACGACCCATAGTAGGAAATCCTCAAGCCCACTACAAATAAATTGTGAGCCCAAGTGATCTAAGGCCCAGTAGTCTTATTCTTGGTACCTACAATTGGCACCCACCGTGGGGCTCTCCTACAAAGCAGTGGTTCGACTGAGACTCAAACGACAGAAATGTCTGAGGAGTGTTCAGGAGAGCGTGCACCGAGCGGCTCCATGGGATCTTCTCGGGGGTCAATGTGGAGGGAGAGAAGGCAGAAACGGCGGGAAGATAGGGAGCACCCAAGAGGGGAGGAAATGTCCGGATTGGGAGAGGGGTCGGCTCAGACACACCGGACGGTTTCAGACGTCTCGGCACAACGGCAGTATGACGAAAGGGACCGAGAGATGGAGCGGTTATGCAGACTGGTGATGGATTTAGAGCTGGAAGCAAGGGGTCGGCGACATGAAAGGAATCGCAACCCCCAGCAAAGGAGAAACCAGGGCGAAGGCTCCAGCCGATCTGGTACGCAGCCATCCCGAGACCGATCGTGTTCCCAAGAGTCACACTGGCAACCCCGGGAACCACGTCATCGGCGGAACCGTTCACGGTCGCATGGTTACGATCACCAAGGATCAGAATCGCCGGAGGAACGACTGCACCACAATGCCGCCATGGACGCCATGAGCCGAGCCTTGCGGATGGCGGCCCGGTCACCATTCTCCGATGAAATTGAACGGGCTCCAATGCCGAGCAGATTCACACGACCACCATTCAATTCGTACGAGGGGAGGACAGACCCCGTGGAGCATGTTAGCCATTACATCCACATGATGTCTTTGCATGCGCACAACGATGCATTGATGTGTAAAGTGTTCCCCTCTAGTCTCGGCTCTACTGCACTGAGATGGTTCAATAGGCTGTGGAAGGGTTCTATACACAGCTTCGCCGAGCTGATTCAAGAATTCGGCAACAGGTTCGTGACATGCAGCCGAGTGCAGCAACCGGTTGACGCGCTACTTTCCATGAAGATGAGGGTCGGGAAAACCCTTCGGAGTTATGCCGGCCGATACTGGGAATTCTACAACGAGATTGGGGGAGGAAACAAGAAAATTGCAGCAAGCACCTTCAGGATGGGGCTCCCTGAAGATTCTGAATTACGAGAGTCACTGACGAGAAGACCCCCCGAGGATATGAGGCAACTGATGAGACGCATAGAGGAGTACAAACGCCTGGAGGATGACCGACTGCAAAGCAGGGGGAAAGCTCCTTTAGTGGGGAGATCTCGGCAAAGCATTCTGCCGACGAAATCGAAAAGAGACTTCAGAATGCAGGAACCAGAGGTGCAGATCGACGGGGTTAATGTAGTGTTTAAGGAGCCTGTGCACAAGATCTTGGAACGGATAAAAAATGAGCCATTCTTCAGGTGGCCGAGCAAAATGGGGGGCGACCCATCTCGGAGGAACCAAAACCTATACTGCACCTATCACAGAGACAAGGGGCACACCACCGAGCAGTGTCGGGTGTTAAAAGATCATCTTGGACAGCTAGTAAGGTCCGGGTACCTGAAAGAATTTGTAACAGATTCCATTGACCGAGAAACCGGGCAGGGCGCCCAACAGAAAAGGAATCCCCTCCCACCACCCCTGGGGATAATCGAAGTCATCCATGCCGCACCAAGAAGGGCAGCAGCGGCAAAAAGGGTGTTGACAGTGGCCTGCACGGATGGAGAATCATCCAAGAGGAAAAAAATTGGACGGCTGTCCATCTCGTTCGGGGAAGACGATTTTGAAGGGACGGTCCAACCCCACGACGATGCTTTGGTGGTGACAGCCCGGATAGGCGGATTCCTGGTGAAAAGGGTAATGATTGATCAAGGAAGTGGGGCTGACGTCATGTACCCGGACCTCTTTGAAGGGCTCGGGTTAAAGACCCAGGATTTGGCAAAATATGACACGCCGTTGGTCTCGTTCGACGGGAGAGCTGTAATTCCCGAGGGGCAAATCTCTCTCCCAGTGGACATGGGAGGCAAGGGAGTTATGGTTACATTTATAGTAGTCCGATCATTCGCACCATACACTGCAATCCTGGGAAGGCCATGGATTCACGCCATGGGGCCTGTTCCGTCCACCCTTCACGTGAAAGTAAAATTTCCTACTGAGAATGGAGTTGCCGTGGTAAGGGGGAACCAACAGGTGGCGAGGCAGTGCCTTGTCGCCGCGGTCAGGTGGGAGAAGGAGCAGCTCGGTTGAGCTGAGGAAAACGAGAAAGACAATTCATAGCAATTACAGAAACCCCAAGGGGAAACGGGGGCGGACGTTGCCGAGGAGGTGCTGAAGGTAAGAATTCTCCCAGATACTGACAGATATTTCCAGATAGGTACAAGCATGAATGACCGGGATAGGGTAGAGATGTTGTTGTTCCTATTACAGAATATCGATGTTTTCGCATGGAGCCCGTATGAAGTGCCCGGCGTAGATCCCGAGTTCATTGTCCACAGACTCAACGTGGATCCACTATTCCCCCCGAAGAAGCAGAAACCGAGAAGAGCGTCAAAAGAACACGTCGATGCAGTAAACTTGGAGGTACAGTGGCTGAAGGAGGCTGGGGCCATAAAGGAGATATTCTTCCCGAAGTGGTTGGCAAACACTGTCGTGGTGAAGAAGAAGAACGGGAAATGGAGAGTTTGTGTGGATTTCACAGACTTGAACAAGGCATGTCCCAAGGACCCATTCTCGATGCCCAAGATTGACCAGCTAGTAGATGCAACATATGGGCACCCGAGGATGAACTTCCTAGATGCCTTCCAGGGCTACCACCAGATTGCCTTGGCACTCGAAGACCGAGAAAAGACAGCATTTATCTCCCCGAATGTAAACTATCACTACGAGGTCATGCCGTTCGGATTGAAGAATGCCGGGGCTACGTATCAGCGAATGATGTCGAGAATGTTCCGAGAAAAAATTGGATGCACGGTTGAAGTTTATATTGACGACATGGTGGTAAAAAGCAGAATCGAGTCACAGCATACCGAAGATCTCCGGGGAGTGTTCGAGATACTTCGTCGGCACAAATTGCACCTGAATGCCGAGAAGTGCACTTTCGGAGTGGGGGCTGGTAAGTTCCTGGGATATCTGATCTCTACTCGGGGAATAGAAGCTAACCCCGACCAAATAGAAGCCGTGAACCGCCTCAAACCACCAAGCAATCCCAAAGAAGTGCAAGTGCTCACTGGAATGTTAGCCGCCCTGAACCGATTTATCTCCAATTTTGCCGATCGCTGCCGGCCGTTTTATCAGCTTCTGAAAAAGTGGAAGGGGTTTCGATGGGACGAGAGCTGTGATGAAGCTTTTTGAGAACTAAAGGAATATTTGGCAAAGGCGCCGAGGTTAACGGCCCCAGAACCCGGGGAGGATCTGTTTATGTATCTTGCGGTTACCGATCATGCCGTAAGTGCTGTATTGCTAAGGGACCGGGGAGTGCAAATGCCGGTGTATTACGTGAGCAAAACCTTGGTCGATGCCGAGACAAGGTACCTGCCTCTTGAGAAGTTAGTTTTGGCTCTGGTGCATGCCACGAGGAAGTTACCACATTACTTCCAGGCACACACAGTGTTCGTCCTCACTGAGTATCCGTTGCAGACACTGTTGAGAAGATCCGACTTCACAGGGCGGATTGCCAAATGGGGGACTCGGTTAGGATCGTTTGACATTAGATACCGACCTAGAAGCTCGGTGAAGGGACAGATTCTCGCTGATTTCATCGCAGAATTTACACCCAAGAATGAAGGCAAAGTAATCTGTAGTGCGGAGATTCGCCCGTGGAGATTATTTGTGGACGGCGCATCAAATGCTATGGGGGCCGGGGCTGGCATTGTCATAATCACCCCTGATGGTATACGACTAGAACACTCCTTCAGATTGGGGTTCAAAGCCTCGAACAACGAAGCCGAGTATGAAGCCCTACTGGCCAGGTTGAGGGCAGTGTTGCACCTGGGCGCGAAGGAAGTAGAGATCTACTCGGACTCTCGGCTGGTTGTCTATCAGATCACAGGGGACTTCGAGGCTCGAGATCCCCGAATGAAAGCTTATCTAAGTACGGCAAAGCAGATTATCGGCCAGTTTGGAGCGGTAAAGATATCCCAGGTATCCCGGTCACAAAACAAGCACGCTGACTCTCTTGCCACGTTAGCCTCATTAGCTATCGAGGACACACCGAGGCTTATCATGATAGAACTTGTAAGGGAGCCAAGCATTTCTGTGAAGAGTGTTCCCGACCAGGCCAGAGTAGAGGTTGCGCAGGTGGCAGTGGCTGGTCCATGTTGGATGAACCCGATCATAGACTTCCTTGCCGAAGATAAAGTTCCAGAGGATGAGGCCGAGGCCAACAAGATTCGACGAATGGCTCCTAGGTATTGGCTGTCTTCGGACCGGAAGTTGTACCGAAGGTCCTTCGCAGGCCCTTACCTCTTGTGCCTACATCCCGAAAGAGTCAAGGAGCTTCTGACCGAGCTGCATGAGGGAGTGTGCGGTGGGCATGCTGGAGGACGATCTTTAGCACACAGAGCGATGACACAAGGGTTTTGGTGGCCACAGATGTAGAAGGATGCCGCCGAATACGTTTGGAGTTGTGAACAGTGTCAAAAACACGCCCCAATGATCCATTAGCCTGCAGGACGTCTAAATCTTGTCAGCAGCCCGTGGCCATTTGCACAATGGGGGCTTGACATCCTCGGGCCGTTCCCCCGAGCAACGGGGAACCGCCGTTTTGTGTTGGTGGCTGTAGATTACTTCACAAAATGGGCTGAAGCAGAAGCCTTGGCTAATATCCGGGATACCGACATGAAAAAATTTGTATGGAAAAACATAGTCACAAGGTTTGGGGTGCCGAATTTACTAGTGACAGACAATGGGCTACAGTTCGACAGTAACGCTTTTCGGACCTTCTGCAGCGAGCTCGGTATCAAGAACAAGTATTCAACCCCGGCTTACCCACAAAGCAACGGCCAAGCTGAAGCAGTAAACAAGACTATTCTGAACGGGCTCAAGAGAAGGTTGGATGGAGCGAAAGGAAGATGGGCAGAAGAGCTGCCCAGTGTATTATGGGCCTACCGCACGACCCCTAGGAGATCCACGGGGGAAACCCCGTTTTCTCTGACATACGGAGCAAAAGCAGTGATACCAACCGAGGTGAGCTTATGCAGTGCACGGGTCGCCGGGTTTAACCCCGTACAGAACACCGATCTGATGATGGAGCATTTGGATTGGTTAGAAGAATGCAGAGAGGCCGCGACCGTACGGCTTGCCGAGTATCAGCAAAAGCTGGCCCAAAGGTACAACCGAAATGTAAAGGGTAGGGAATTCATTGCCGGGGAACTAGTGTTAAGAAGGGTAGTGGGGAACATGCAGGACATGGCTGCAGGGAAGCTTGCTCAGAGTTGGGAGGGACCATACAGAGTCACAGCCATCGCGGGTGCAGGGGCCTACTACTTGGAAGACCTCGATGAGAGGCCCCTCCCCCGACCATGGAACGCCAACAACTTGAAGAAATTCTACGCATAATCATCGGTGTAAGCCAGAACTTGTACTCCTTTGAAATTAAGAGCATGATGAACTTTTCTTTTTATATGCTGTTTTTGACACCGTAACCGCGCACCAAGAGAATAACAAATAAATCTCTAAGGACAGAAACCTGGTCCTCGACTCGATCAATATCGCCGAGCAGGTGGAAACCTTACAAATAAATCTCTAAGGACAGAAACCTGGTCCTCGGCTCGATCAATATCGCCGAGCAGGTGGAAACCTTACAAATAAATCTCTAAGGACAGAAACCTGACCCTCGGCTCGATCAATATCGCCGAGCAGGTGGAAACCTTACAAATAAATCTCTAAGGACAGAAACCTAGTCCTCGGCTCGATCAATATCGCCGAGCAGGTGGAAACCTTACAAATAAATCTCTAAGGACAGAAACCTGACCCTCGGCTCGATCAATATCGCCGAGCAGGTGGAAACCTACAAATAAATCTCTAAGGACAGAAACCTGGTCCTCGGCTCGATCAATATCGCCGAGCAGGTGGAAACCTTACAAATAAATCTCTAAGGATAGAAACCTGACCCTCGGCTCGATCAATATCGCCGAGCAGGTGGAAACCTACAAATAAATCTCTAAGGACAGAAACCTGACCCTCGGCTCGATCAATATCGTCGAACAGGTGGAAACCTTACAAATAAATCTCTAAGGACAGAAACCTGACCCTCGGCTCGATCAATATTGCCGAGCAGGTGGAAACCTACAAATAAATCTCTAAGGACAGAAACCTGGTCCTCGGCTCGATCAATATCGCCGAGCAGGTGGAAACCTTACAAATAAATCTCTAAGGACAGAAACCTGACCCTCGGCTTGATCAATATCGCCGAGCAGGTGGAAACCTACAAATAAATCTCTAAGGACAGAAACCTGACCCTCGCTTCGATCAATATCGCCGAGCAGGTGGAAACCTACAAATAAATCTCTAAGGACAGAAACCTGACCCTCGGCTCGATCAATATCGCCGAGCAGGTGGAAACCTACAAATAAATCCCTAAGGACAGAAACCTGGTTCTCGGTTAAACTCAAATTTCCGAACAGGTGGAAACCTAACAAGCGAATACTCTTAGGACGAAAGCACGATTCCCGGTTCAGCCAAAGCCTGATGAAAACCTAACCCTTTTACAAATACTAAGTCAAATAGCGCTCTCAAATTACACAAAGCGCCGCACAACAGGTTTTCGGGGGTACCATTCTATTAAGCAGCCATAGCACTGGCGTGATTCAAGCAAAACACATAAATAGATATAAATTCATTCGACAAATTGAAACAGAAAAAGAAAACGGACTACTAATTAAATAAAGACAATTGTTCAGTCACCACATCCCGGTGACGTAGGCAAATAAAACCAACAAATTAAAGCAATTGTTCGGTCACCACATCCCGGTGACATAGGCAAATAAAACTAATAAAATAAAAATAAGCTAGCAAATAAAAGTAAAATTAGCTGGGAGGTTAGGTCGGCGGTGTCACTTCCTGCTAGATGATCAGGGGAAAAGGCGGATCCTCACCGAGAAGCTCCTGCACAGTCGGGATACTGGTGGCTTCCATTTCCTCGGGCTCGACGTGGGCATCGATTTGCTCAACCAGCTCCCTCATACTGGCCGTTTCCTCCTCGTCAATAGCCACCGGGGCATCCTGAGCAGCAGGAGCGGGGCTCGGGAATGGAATTTGGCCGGGGTCTCTTAGATGCGAATCCTCAGGAACTCCCATTGCTTGGAGAGCGGCAAACCACCCGACCTCAAAGCCCATATTTCGAGCCCGAGCCACCACCGGCTCTACGGAGTTTTCGGCATCAGCAAAACCGACATCGTACCATTTTTGCTCCGCGGCAACCAAGCCTGCCCTGAGGTCGGCAATCTCCTCGGCGTTGGAGGTGTTAAGGCTGATGGCTTGGGCTAGCTTAACCTCCGTCTCATTCTGCTGAGTTAGGAGCTCGGCATACCTTTTCTCGGCCAGGGACCGGTTCTTCTCTGCAGTAGCAGCCTTTTTCTCAGCAGACTCAGCGGCCTTCAGCTTTTCCTTAGCCGTTTTCACCGCCGCCTCCCGCGCCTCCTTCTCGCGCTCATTCTCCTCGGCAAGCTCTCGTGCCCGAGCAGCCACAATGTGGGCCATTTGAGCAGCCTAGCAAGCACAAAGGTTAGAAAAGAAGTAAAAGGAAATCTATATGAAGGACTAGATAGACAAAAGAATTACCGCAATGGCGTGCCACTCTAACCGGCGCCCCACAGACTCCTCGGATCCTTCCTCAAAAGCATGCACGTCCTCGGGAAGCTGGAGAGCTTCAGCCAAAGATTGGGCAATACGGCCGCCCTTGCCTTTATCCCACATTCGAATGCAGGCGGTTGAGGGCAATGGCTTGCCGTCCAGAAGGATCTTTGGCTCCCACGCTGGAGCCACTTGGGAGGAGGACGCGCCCCCCGTGCCAGCTTCGGTTGGCGGCTTGCGGATAACGATTCCACCTGTTGGATGGGGAGGAGTCTGGGCAGCGGCATCTCCCGGGCCCGTGGAAGGTTGATCGGTAACTTTTTGCTTCTTTCGGGCACGTCCGGCCTGCGTGGAGGGTGAGGGCTGAGGCGCTTGACCCCGGCCCTGGGAAGGCGGTGGCTGATTGGATTGCCAGGCACTGGGCACGAACCGTTCTATCGACATCACCTTCCTAGATACCATCCTTCCCCTAGGCTGGATAGCTTCAGCTAGCAGGGCAGCCGCTTCTATCACTTGTTGTTGAGGCACGGCGGCCGGATTCTCGGGAATGGGCTGCTCTTGCGCT
The DNA here is from genome assembly GCA_029955605.1 of Quercus engelmannii. Lineage (NCBI taxonomy): Eukaryota > Viridiplantae > Streptophyta > Magnoliopsida > Fagales > Fagaceae > Quercus > Quercus engelmannii. Next base: position 58,339,390 of record JARPSG010000006.1, on the reverse strand, counting down.
TGGCCTTCTTGCTGTATGGCTTCGTGGGCTATCTCCCTGAGGCGCCGGGATGCTTGTTCCGCGGATTCGTCTCGCAAAGGAGCTAGCTCGTCCGCGCAAGTATACCGCCGACCAAATTCCCTTGCTTCCCCGGTTGTAAGATTCGGTGGCAAAAAGTTTACGTACCGGACGTCTATATACGATAGCAGGGGGCTGTCAACTATCAGTGCCTGCTTGAAAGGCTGCCAAGTAGAATAAATCGGTTCCACTCCGAGGATTAAGTGCGAGACCCGGAGTTGTCCGTCCCAATGCACGTATATCTCAGAATGGAGGACGAAGTTTAAGTCTTTGGTGTGGACGGCTCTGAGGTCCTGCACAAACACTTTGCCGTCTGCAAAAGATCAGGTGACACATTAGTCTATAATAATAAAATTTTTTACTCCAATAAGAAGAAAAGGAGAGGTGGAGGAAAGCAGTTATATGAAGGGGATGGTACGAACCCACTTCACGCTGCGTAAGGGGGCAAGGGATATCCCCGGCAAACCAATTGCCGCGCACCCTAACGAAGTCCCCGGCGGAGTTCCTGTTTGAATCAGGTAGGCATGATATCAGCCGTACCCGTGCATCTCTTGTCTTTAGGTAATAACTGGTGGCTTTGCTCCCACAGAGCCTATACATTTGGTTAATGTCATGGTGATCTAACTGTAAGTTAAAGGTGTGGTTCAACTTACTGACACAACTAACTACCCGGTAAAAATTGGGGGGAAGCTGGTCAGGGCACAGCCCATAGTAAGTGAGTGTGTTTATCAAGAGGGGATCTACGGGGAACCTGACCCCACCTTCTAAAATGGACATCAAAGGGAAGAAGGCTGTACCCTGCCCTCGGTGGAGTTCAATATCACTCTCATGGTAGTAAGCCACATCCACGTCATTGGGAATGTTAAATTTATTCCTAAAGGTGGCCAAAGCAGCCGGGGATTCTAGAAGGTAAGAGTAACCCATCTATAACGCCTAAAACTACAGAAGTGAACTCAAAGAAATAAAAGCTGAAGGAACAGGAAGGGGAAGAAAAACTTACTTTGGGTTCTAAGGAGGAAAAGAACATTGGGTAAGCAAGCGCATAGAAATGTGGTCGGCAGAGAAAAAGCTCTAAAGATCAGAGGCGAAGGAAAAATAGAATGGTGTTCAGAGGGAGACTATTTATAGAGTCAAAAAGAAATGGGGGAAGAAGAAGCGCTTAATCAAGCAGTAAATGGGCACAGTTTACGAGCAACCCAGCGAATGCCAAGCGTAACCAATCCGCGCGCCGCTTCGGTTCACGAGCCGTCAGACAATAATGACGACTGCGCCTGACGCCGCGAAACGGCGCGTCTTTTGAGATGAATATTAATAAGAAGTAACAGTCATAATTCCCAGGCTAAAAGACTCTCGAGGTCAAAAGGCCCAGGCAGCTCCTTGATTCTTCTTGGCGACCGAGTATGAATCAAGGGGGGGCTATTGTACGGCACCGAGATCTCAGGCCCATACAGGCCCCTGGCCCAGTCCCAATTGTACAGCGCGGGGATCCCAGGCCCATACAGGCCCTGGGCCTAGTCCCATACTGGCTTTGGGCGCAGGCCCAATAGAAAGGTCCAGTCATCCTGCGCCCTCCCTGGAGCTTCCATAAATACACAGACAAGTGTAGGGCGTTAAGTTCCAAGAGGTGATCGGTCAAACGTTCCCGGTCAAGTATATGAATCGTTCCCGGGAAAATGTGATATGCACGGGAGACTGAGTTGTCGAGCATAATCGGTCCAGATGAAATCAAGTTCCAAGATCATAAATGCAGCACCGCCCTCTCACCTAAACATCCACTTAAATCAAATAATATTGGACCTTCAATAGCACAAACGGTGGCTGTAATCATAATCTTCCCACTAACTTTGGCTATAAATAGAAGAAAGTTGGGAGAAGAAAGGGTTCAGAAAATTGGAGAGAAAATAGTCAAGTGAGTGAATATCAACAGGGCGTTGCTTTGAGTCTCTCTGCCGAGAACGACCCATAGTAGGAAATCCTCAAGCCTACTACAAATAAATTGTAAGCCCAAGTGATCTAAGGCCCAGTAGTCTTATTCTTGGTACCTACAATTAGTAACAACTGTGTTAAAGTTTGGCACTTGTCTTGATCTTGATATGGATAATGATGTGGATTATAATATGTAAAGTTAGTAGCAATTTCTTAAAGTTTTGTACTTATCTTGAACTTGATATGGATATTAATGTGGATTATGATGTGTAGAGGTAGTAACAATTGTGTTAAAGTTTTCACTTGGAAATTGCTTGATATAAATAATAAAGTGGATTATGATATGTAAAGTTAGTAGAAATTGTACTTATCTTTCATGTCAATATATAGTTCCAAAAAATGCTCAAAAAGCCAAATATACTCACAATATACCGAAGTATGAGATGGTACGATTATATAGAATGAAGTATAACCAAGAGAGAATTGATGCTTTAGGATTGGAGAATTTGTCAATTTCTCTAAAGGATTTTGCTCAGCCCAGTTGTGCAAATGGGAAAAGAAATAGAGCTAGTGTTGTGGTAGATGATGATGATTATGTACCACCTATTGGTGATGATGACAATGATGATGAGTCATCTAATTCTTTAATCCATAAGGTACTATATATGTGACTTATTGTTTGCTCCAATAGACGTTATTGTTATTAGAATGGCTAGATTAGGTAATAACTTTACTGTTCCATTATTTGTAATAACTTTATTTATCTATATGTATGTTTGTTAGTTACAGATGGCACCAGGACGACTAACATGCTTGCGAGGTGAAGTCTTTCCCAATGGTCTTATCTATGGTAACATCATTGGAGCCACCTCCTGAAGCAGATCCTTTTTCCCAAAATTCTTCTAGTGTGGAGGCACAGCCTACTGGCACTATAACTAACACGACTGGTAATTATATAGAACACTTCACTTAATTACAACTTCATCTCGTCTTTAGTTTTAGCAATGAATTTTTCCATCACCAAATATAGCAAAATTATAAATAAATAAATAAAATTGGCAACAAAATATTTCGTTGCCAAATATGGAAGAAATTTTAAAAAAAAATTGTTTTGGCCACGAAATATTTCGTCACAAAATATAGTTGAAATTTTTAAAAATGGTTTTGGCGATGCACTTTTTTGTCACTACATATAGCCAAAAAAATTTTAAAATGGTTTTGGCAAAGAAATTTTTCATCGCCAAGTATGATTTAATAAAATAAAATACATTAGGCGACGAAACTATTTCGTTGCTAAATAGTGTATTTAGCAAGGAAAACATTAGGCGACGAAATGGTTGTGTCGCCGAAAGTTTTTTTTTTTCTTTTAAACTAGTTGGACCTTTTGGTGATGAAATTTTTCATCACTAGGACTTTTAGTGATGGGATATTAGCGACGAAACTAATTTCGTTGCCAAAAAACAGATTTTGTCGCTGAAAGTCATAGGCGATGAAAAATTGGACTTTTGGTGACAAAAATTTTTGTCACTAAAAATACATTTTGTTGTAGTGGCAAATTATGTGCGTGTGGGAGTGCATAGTCCTTGTCTTGAAGGACTTGGAAACCAAGTTCTTGTTGGTTTTAGTTTGATAACTTAAAAAATCCAAGTCCAACTTGGAATTAGTTATTGTACATATTGAGTTGTGCAGCTCCTGTTCATGTGTTAGAGAGATGGATATTGTTTAGAGTTTTCAAGCTGTGAGTTTGTTCTACAAATTTTCAGGTTTCTTTAGTGATCAGGTGTTTTTGGTAACTGAGAGCTTTCAATTTAGATGTATTTGGTGTTTAGATTTGTGAGAGTACCATTTTTGTAATCTCCTCCTTTTGTTAATGAAGGTTTTTTTTTTTTTTCTCTCTCTCTCTCTCTCTCTAATAAAATATAGGCCAAAAATTGAACCATCTAAATCTTTGTGTTTCCGATGTGATTGTTTCTTCTATTTTCTATTTTTATTTTGCATAAACCCATTGTTATTTGGATACACACATAACAATTAGATATTTAGGCTTCCAATATTCTCAACAAATTGGTGTCAAAGTTTCCGCTTTTACAGCATAACCAAATCTTATCCTAAAAATGTTACAGCATGGTCGCATTTCATCACTAAAATTTTTGTTCTCTTTTTCTTCTTTTGTGGGGGCCGGATGACTACATTTGATGCCAAGGTTTATTTGGGTAAAATGCAAAGAAAAAATTTATGGACACCACATGGTTATAACATCCTTGTTTTCAATTATAGTGGGTCTGAGTATAATATTTTATTATTTTATTTAATTTAAAACAACTCAGATGCATAAAATAAAGTACTCAATGAGTCATGCCTACTAGTTTTGTTGAGATCAGTGTTTTGTATGTTTTGGTGTTTGATGCAATGGTAAATACAAGTCAACAGAAAAACATATGGGGTCAACGAAAAACTACTCTGATAGGGTGGTAGATAGCATTTGGAATGTCACATATTCAACAAACCAATACAAATAAACTCCAATTACCCAAAAAGAAAAAAAAATCCCAACCATAATTTATCTCTCTCGTCTCCTCACCATATCCCTTTCTTTAAGACTAACCATTGACCATGCTCACCATCATTGACTTCTTTCCAAATATCAAACAATCAAGCAAGTTATACTAGCAATTTAAAAAAAAAAAAAAGTCCCTAAATTTTGTATTCACAAATCCAAAAATATTGTTATATAGCTTGAGTAGTAAAATTTCTATTAATGAGTAGCCAATTTTTAGAGCTAGTTACATGGTCACTTCCATTAAAAGTTTTTATGAGTTTAATCAAGTGACCCAACTATTTTCCTATCTATCGTTTTATATATCTCTTTTAAATTGATAAGTTAGACCTTTATCTATTACAAAAAATAAAATAAAGGAATTGTTTGTATTAGTTCATAATTTGACTTATATATATAATCTATTTACCCATTTAAGATGTTTAAGACAATAAACAATAGTAAGTTCCAGTTAGTTCAACTAGTAAAGTCTTTGATTGTTTCAGGAGCGTACGTCATTAGTTGAAACTGTAAAGTTGTGATTTACAACTATTTTGTGTTGGCTTTAATTTTGTGCCAAATTTAATTGTAATTATGTTCAATCATGTTTACCCTATATGTGGGATTTCATTGTATGGGTTGTGTGTGAAAGAGAGTGTGAAGACTCAAGCTTTTATTGAAGACTAAGTGGATTTTGCGAGAAGTTTAGCGAGATGTCTTCTCGCAAAGTGAGCCACGTGCAAAGCACATGACTAGAATGCAAAGAGTCATGACAGCTGGTTTTCGTGAGTAATTCGCAGGTAAGGCCTTTCTGCAAAATATCCTTGAAACCTATTTTGCTATTTTGATATATTTGCTACACCCTATCTTCACCCACATTATATATACCCTCATTACCCACATATTGTAAGGAGTGCTTTTCAGAGAGAAAATCCTAGTATACACACTTGAGAGTTAGAGATTGTTATATCCACAATCCTCTACACAATCCTTTATGGTTTTCCTCATACTTCTACCTCTCCATATCCATATCCTTGAGAGGTTGATAGCCCAAACACTTACCACACCCAATCTGAGTGTTAAGTGAGGTTTTGGTGCTAAAGTGAAGCATTGGAAGAAGCCAAGTGTTGGTGGATGCAATCGGGTTGAATTACGGGATCTGGAAAGCTAGACAAAATACGGTTCCGAGAAGTCTTGTTGAAATAGGAGCTTTGAAGGCTTAGGTACATTGGGTAGATTAGGCTTGAAGGGTCTCTTTCTATTCGTGTATCCAACTTATTGTCTAGTGGATCGATTTGCCACTTGGAGGGTGGCAGAGAGGTTTTTCTTCGAGTTCTTTGGTTTCCTCTTCAATAATACATGCCGTGTTATCTTGTATTTGCATCGTTCTTCCCTACTCTTTTAGCTTTTATTTTATTGTTGATATATGATGAATATGGCTTAAAGTAGTTCTCTTGTTTGTTCGCTCGCGTTTATTCTATTCTGCACTTAGTTAAGTTAAAATAAAATCAACTGAGCCGTAATTTTTAATTTGGAGGTCTAAACAACTCTTGTGTTTTAGCACAAATCCGAGCTTTCAATTGGTATCAAAGTAGGTATACTTGTTGTGGTTTTATTACCTAAGTGCGATGCTAGACCTCATTTAAGATGGAATGATCTCAATCCCTAAATGCACCTCCCTACTTTGATGGGAGCAATTATGCATTTTGGAAAGTCCGTATGAGGGCATTTCTATGTTTTATTGATGATAGTGTTTCAGACACTATCGAGATAGGATGGACTAGGCCAGAGGCCGCCAAATCCGAATGGGATAAGGCAGCGCTTACGACAGCTAATGCTAATAGCAAGGCTTTAAATGCTATTTTTTGTGGTGTCTCTCCTGACGAATTTCACAGGATCTCTCATGTTACAATTGCCAAGGAGGCGTGGTAAATCTTGGAGACGACTTATGAGGGCACCAAGAAAGTCAAGGACACAAAGCTCCAAATGCTTACTACCCGATTTGAAGAGATCAAGATGAGTGACGATGAGTCATTTGATTCATTCTATGGGAAGCTCAATGAGATAGTGATCGCCAAGCTCAATCTTGGTGAGAAGATTGATGATGCTAAGGTGGTGAGAAAGATTTTGAGGTCTTTATCGGAGAGCTTCTATGCAAAAGTCACAGCTATAGAAGAGAGCAAAGATTTGGACAAGATCAAGATTCAAGAACTCATTGGATCTCTCCAAACATATGAGTTCGGATTGCCTTCTCACAAGTCTAGCAAATCACTCACTCAAAACCATCAATGAGAGAATGGATGACTCTTCCGAAGAAGATGATGTGGAGAAAGAGGTAGCATTCCTTGCAAAGAACTTCCAGAAATTTCTTAAGATGAAAAACAGTGGAAAGTCTTTTAGCAAAGGAAAGTTCTTATCCTCTAAAGGTGATAGGAAGGAGTTCAAGAAGAAAGATGGGAAGGATTCTCAATCCCTTCAAGGAATCGTGTGCTACGAATGCAATGGTGTAGACACCCTATTTCGTTCTTCGATTATAACGCATACCTTTTGCGAATGTGTCCCCCCAATGATGAACTAATTAAAGGACGTGCATAACTCTCTGATCTCTCTCTCATTTGACACTTTATTATTTTATTTTTCAACTCCTTTATTTATTTATTCATAATTTTTACTATCAATCTTTATTTTAAGTGCATTTGAAGCTACATTTTTTAATCCATACAAGCTTGTCTTTTTTTTTTTTTTTTTTTTCTTTTTCCACAAAATCCTCAATTTTTGAAAGCTATATCCAAAAGATTAAGTTATGTCTCGCAAGCTCCTTCTGTTGATTTAATTTTTTTTTTTAAAATTGCATTTTATTTCAAATATATTGGCAAACCCAACTTTAGTGGTCAAAAAGAAAAGGACAAAAACAAAACAAAACCGAATGGTGAGACGTACATTTTGGATACAGTGGACAGACACCTCCCACACTAAGCAAGTCTGGCATGCTCTCAGCTGCACGATTTTTGTCTTGGTTGTCATTCCATTGTTCCAGCCGGGCAGTAGAGTGTGTGCAAACAAAAATGGATAGTAGGGGCATGGATTTTTGAAAAATTTGAAAATTTGAAAATAGAGAGTGGAGACCATATAAGAGGAGGAAAAAAAAGAAAAACAGGGAGACCATTTTTTTGTTTTCCACTGGATTCCAGAACTAGGATGAACCGATCTATTTCTCATCTCCAAAAATCATTTTCATGAGACCTCTTTGCATTCTAACTTTCAAAAAAGCTTTCGAAAAACACACAAAAAAAAAAAAAAAATATTGAGAGATTGAAATTTCTTGGGAGAAAACCCAGTCCTGAGGGGGGATAAATCCCACACTGTACACGGCTAGTTCAGCACCTCTCCATCAACCATCACCTTTGGAGCGTCACGTGGTGGGAGGACCATCCATCAGAGAATGCCGTTGTTGTCGCCGTTTGTCTTAGCGGAGTCACCATCATACTCATCCAAGGGTGCTGGGTATGTTTTCAACCTTCCCACTCTTTATTCTTGCGTGTTTTAGTGGTTTGAAGCTTGGTTGCTTTGCTGGGTATTTGCTTTTTAGTCTGAATGTTAAAGCTTGAAGCTTGGCTATCTTGTGAACAAGGAACAAAACTTGGTTGTAATAAAAGAAAGCTTTTTTGATAACCGGTCAGAAGTGATAAAAGAAAGCTAAAAGTGAAACGTAGGGTTAAATCATGTCATGTGACTTCTTAAAAGTTGGATCCATGCATTGAAAACTTGTGATGAAAGCATAGCTTTCTCTTTTTTTACTTTGTCCACCTTAGCTAATCTCTACATGTTGCCTGGTCCCATGTTGTTTCCAACAACTTCCATGATTTCGGTTTCTACAAACAAAATAAAAAATATATACTTTGTTTTGTTACTTCAAATCAGAGGCGAGTTCATGATTTCGGTTTCCACAAACAACAATAAAAATATACTTTATTATTATTACTCTTGTTATCATTCTTCTTCTTCTTCTTCTTCTTCTTATTATTTTTATTTTATTTTATTTTACTTCAAATCAAAAGTAAGTCTATGTTCTCGGTTTCCACAGACAAAAATAAGAATATGCTTCATTTTTTTTGCCAAGTCCATGATTTCAGTTTCCACAAACAAAAACAAAAATAAAAAAAAATATTTTTTTTTACTTCAAATCAGAACCAAGTCACAAGCCAATCTGATTAAGCCCACTCTTTTCTTAGAAAAAGTAATCCCACTGGTTCCCTTAAAATGAAATCTTTATATGTTGCTCAGATCATAACTTGGAAGAGTTTAAGCTTACACATGTTTTTTTATCCTTGGCATGCTTGTTAATTTCTTTGTCATCATTTTATTTTGTTATTAACTTGCTGCTTCTTTTTATTATCATTATCTTGTCTTATGATTTAGCTTTAGGCCACCATGTAATAAAATCAACTACTTGCTCGATTTGGTGTAAGAATTCGATCAATAATATTGTGCCTATTGAACAATTAATTGAATGTCAAATAGTCCTTACTTGTTTAGTAGAGACCGGTAGACATACCGGGCGTGCATGAGTGCCTTATACCTTCCCATGGCGTAATTTGACCCCCGAAGTTGTCCTTGGTGGACGTAGACCATTTTTCTTATCCATTGAGTCAATCAAATAAAAAAGAAAGGGTTTTTATTTCTTGTATTATTTTCCCTTAGAAAAAATAATAAAATAAGTGGCAACTCCTCAACTTTTTTCAAACTCATGATTTTTCAAACCCATCCTAAAAGGCGTCACATGGCCGTGTCCACAAACTGGCGACTCCCGCTGGGGACTAGTTAAGAGGGTCAAACTCGAACATGAGTAGGGACAATTTTGTTTTTTAATTAATTGTTTGATGGGTGCAACTCTCACGTGCAATCTTTAAATTGAAATATTGTGGTTTGCTTGAATTGTCTTGCCCTTTCATATATATTTACATGTTAGCTACTTTTGTCTTCTTTAACTATGTGTTTATCTTATGATGGTTGTGCGCATGCACGTGAGAGTAATGGCATGGTGGATTTTTGCGCTTGTGTGATTGCATGGCATTACAAATGGTAGCAACTTGGTCGACCCCTTCCATGTAACAAGATTCAATGTAATTAAATTTTCCTTCTAATTGCCGTCTCCCTTGTAATTCACTGATATCATATTGTATTAATTATTGGCCGGATCACGGTCTTTGCGTTTACTCATGTTTGCTTTTCGACCAAGCCTACCATTTGGAATCCAGTGATACATTCTGGTAGTATGTTTATTTCTCCGCTCGTGTGATTTTTTTTTTTTTTTTTTTTTTTGTTTCCTTTCTTTCTTGCATGCGTTTGTGGGCTCGTTCATATCCCCATGGTTCCAAACAACCAAGCTTGGTCGCATTATGTAATTCAATTCTTTGGGCTTTGATGTAACATTGCAATATCTATGTATTACATATTCGGGTTGTAATTACATTAAGTGGCCGGGTTGAGGCCTTGATTGTATAATTTGTTTGTTTCTCGACAAGCTGGTTGTTTGGAACCTGGTCATTAGCTTGGGCTATATAGTTATAGAGTTATACTAACTTTTGCTTCTCCTCGAGCAAAACTCAAATTCACTTTCCCAAAAACATTGAGGTTGCAACACCATCAGCGAAGAACGACCAAGCTCTTTAAAACTCATAACATATCATGAACAAGCATTCTTAAACAACTTACAATTACTTAGTAAGCATTTTCACTTGAAGATGGAGTAAACTAAATATGTAGACCCTCACGGAAATAAACACTCAACTCTTATGTGTTTAAGGGTATGTGTTTCACTCAAATTCATTCCAATGGAAATGATCTACCATAGGCTTGCATATCTTCTCATTCTCCACCATTGGGATTACATGCATAACACGAATCATGAGGACTTTTCAAGGGTTGTAACGGGGTTTAGAATCAAGGTGGAAACTGTTTAGGAATGTAGCTCAAAAGCCATCGAAACTAGTGGAGCAAAAATGGATCAACTCAAGCTCGAATATATAAGACATGTAAAACCAATCACGCCATTCAATAACTTCCACCTTTGTATATATCACGTATAAACAGACCCTTTTCTTGGAATTTTAGGAGGAATTATGAACATGGACAGTTTGTAACATTAAAAACAATTCCTCCATCACTTCCTCTTTTTTTTTTTTTTTTTTTAGCCATACCACAAATCTAGACACCCCCACACTTATTTCTTGCACACCCATACATATCATAATGATGAATAATGCTCCACTAGCTCTACAACTTGGGTAAAAGCATTGTTTTTTGGGTTTAAAGCTTGTAACGTGGATTCACAATGAACAAAAAAAAAAAAAAAAAAAAAAAAAACCAATAAAGCTCAGAGGGGTTTAACAAAGGGAAAAATTAATTACAAGGTAGGCTATTTGGCTTATGTAACTTATAACAAAGAGGGCCTTAATCATGTTCATGCATGCATGTGTCAATATGATCTCGAAGAGAATCAAGGCAAGTTCAAGAGAAACAAATCCATGGAAGAATATCTCACATAAAAGAATAATGAGATTGATATGGATGTGTCAGTCTAAAGGCTCAAAATCTCACCAGATTTTGTCTACTAAATTTAGTCACTACCATTCTCAAGAAAAATAACTAGACCAATTAATTCTAAGCTGGAAGATCACTTATTCAAAAATCTCATGACATGCACAACCAAAAATCTTTGAAAACCACAAAAACAAAGAACAAATATTTTTTTTTTTTTTTGAAAAATACAAAATTAAAACACAACCTAAATCCCCTCCCCCACACTTAAAACTTAAATTGTCTCCAATGTAAGGTGGAATGCGAAGAAAAGGCAAGAATAACCAAAATATAAATGTGAAAATAAAAAGAAGAAAAAGAACGAACTACCCTTGGATTGCCTCCCAAGCAGCGCCTTTATTTATTGTTGTTGGCTCGACTCAATGCTTCCTTCTTCAATCAATATAAATCACATCCTCAAGGTCCAATTTTGCCACATTCTCTACTTGTAAACCTTCATGGAAAGGCTTAAGTCTATGGCCATTCACCTTGAACACTTTGGAAGTTGCTAAATTTTGAATTTCAATTGCACCATGGGGAAAAACATTAGTAACAACAAAAGGTCCAATCCAATGAGAATGCAACTTACCTGGAAACAAACGAAGCCGTGAATGGTATAGAAGGACCTTTTAACCAACTTTAAACTCCTTCCTAGAGATCATCTTGTCATGAAAAACTTTCACCTTTTCCTTGTAAATCCTTGCACTCTTATAGGCATCATTGCGAATTTCCTCTAACTCTTGTAGTTGCAACTTCCTGTGTTCTCCACTTTCATCCATCATCATGTTGAAACTCTTGATAGCCCAATAAGCCTTGTGTTCTAACTCAACTGGAAGGTGGCATGGTTTCCCAAACACCAACCGATAAGGTGACATACCAATGGGCATCTTATATGCAGTCTTATATGCCCATAAGGCATCATCCAAGCACAAACTCCAATCTTTTCTACTTAGATTGACCGTCTTTTCAAGGATGCACTTGATCTCCCGATTTGACACTTCCGCTTGTCCATTAGTTTGTGGATGATAGGTAGTTGACACCTTGTGGGTCACATTGTACTTTCTCAGCAAAGTCTCCACAGTTTGATTGCAAAAGTGGGATTCCAAACCTGGAGAATATGTTAGACCTGATAAAATTAGTAACAACTTTAGAATCATCAGTCTTGGTAGCTTTAGCTTCCACCCATTTCAAGACATAATCAACAGCAAGAAAAATATAAACATAACCGAAAGATACAGGGAACTGTCCCATGAAATCAATGCCTCAAACATCAAAGATTTCACAAAATTGTATGGGAGTTTGTGGCATCTCATTCCTTTGGGATATATTACCTGTCTTTTGACAATGTTCGCATGACTTACAAAAAGAATATGAATCTCAAAATAAAGACGGCCAATAGAAACCACATTCTAGCACTTTTCTCGCCGTCCTCTTAGCTCCAAAGTGACCTCCACAAGCATAAGAATGACAAAAGGTGAGAATAGAAATAATTTCATTTTCAGGAACGCACCTTCGTATCACTTGATCTGCACAATGCTTCCATAAGTATGGGTCATCCCACACAAAGTATTTGGCATCACTCTTGATCTTATCTCTTTGAGCTTCAGACAAACCAGGAGGTAACATATTAGTAACCAAATAATTTACAACATTTTCATACCAAGGTAATGTCACACTCATGGAGAACAATTGCTCATCAGGGAACGTCTCGTACAATTGAAGTTCATCCTCCACATGAACCAAACGACTCAAATGATCTGCAACACGATTTTCTGTCCCTCTTTTGTCTTTGACCTCCAAATCAAATTCACTCAAGAGAAGTATCCATCTTATTAATCTTGGTTTTGCCTCTGTCTTCGTCATCAAATAACGAATAGCTACATGGTCAGAGTAAATAATGACTTTAGTACCAAGCAAATAAGATTGAAACTTTTCTAAAGCAAAAACAATAGCTAAAAATTCTTTTTCAATAGTAGAATAATTTCTTTGGACATCATTCAAAGTCCTTGAAGCATAATAAATGGCATGAGATGCTTTTCCAATTCTTTCACCCAAAATAGCGCCTACTGCATAATCACTTGCATCGCACATTATCTCGAAAGGAACTTTCCAGTCAAGGGGTTGGATAACTGGAGTAGAAGTCAACAATTCTTTCAGCTTATCAAACGCCTTTTCACACTCCTCATCGAATTGAAAAGACACATCCTTTTGTAGCAACTTGCGTAGGGGTAATGCTATTTTGGAGAAGTCCTTGATGAACCTTCGATAAAAACCTACATGTCCAAGAAAAGAACGAACTTCCCACACACTAGTGTGATAAGGTAAAGATTGAATAGTATTAACTTTAGCTTTATCTACTTCAATTCCCCTAGATGAAACAACATGACCCAAAACTATTCCTTGTTCAACCATAAAATGACATTTTTCAGAAATTTACATAAGGTTTGTTTCTATGCATTTTTGAAGAACAAGTGTAAGGTTATCCAAACAATTATCATAGGAGTCTCCATAAACTGTGAAATCATCCATAAAGACTTCTATGAGATGCTCAATATAATCTGAAAATATGCTAACCATACACCTTTGGAAGGTGGCTGGGGTGTTGCAAAGGCCAAAGGGCATGAGACAATATGCAAAAGTCTCGAATGGGCATGTAAAAGTCGTATTTTCTTGATCCTCCGAAGTAATTGCAATCTGAAAATAACCTGAATAACCATCAAGGAAACAATAGTAAGAATGACCAGCCAACCTTTCAAGCATTTGATCAATAAAAGGTAAAGGGAAGTGGTCCTTACGGGTTACAGCATTTAATTTTCTATAATCTATACAAACCCGCCACCCGTTCTGAACACAGGTAGGAACTAACTCATCATTCTGATTTTTCACAACAGTTATTCCAGTCTTTTTAGGAACCACTTGAATCGGGCTAACCCAATTGCTATCTGAAATAGGATAAATCACTCCAATTTCAAGAAGTTTGAGGATCTCCTTCTTCACTACATCCATCATAGGTGGGTTCAATCCTCTTTGCGGTTGACGGGAAGGTCTTGCTCCCTCTTCAAGTAAGATACGATGCATGCATGTAGACAGGCTAATTCCTTTAATATCTGCAATTGTCCAACCAATAGCCATCTTATGCTCCTTAAGGACCAACACAAGCTTTTCTTTTTGTAGTGCACTCAGTTTACTGGAAATTATCACTGGTAATGTTCCTTCGTCTCCAAGGAACATGTACTTAAGGTGACTAGGGAGAGGCTTCAAATCTGGAATGGGGGCCTGCAAAACAAAGGGCAAAGGCCTTTCATTAGAAATTGGTAATGTGATATAAGGAACGTTACCTGACTGCTATAACTTCAGAAAATCATTCAATGCTGCAACAGTTTCTTGCAAATCAGTACTCAAGGCTAACTCCTCATTTTCTTTCTCAAGATGCCTACTAATGGCAACTTCCATTCCATCTTTTCCATCAAGTTCAAAAACTTCCTGTGCTAAAGAATCAATCACATCTGATAGTTTTTAGACCCCTTAAAAATACAATTGGATTAACCTAGGTAACTAGCCAAGTTATTACTTAGTCCAAATTCCAAATCTAGGTTATCACAATCAAATAATCATACCATGTATAGTAGCGGAAAGATAAATAATACAATGATATGATCACCCAGGAAACTAAACCGATAAAAACCTGGGGAGGATTTAACCTAGCTATCCTCAAGGTAAACCTGAATCCATTATGAAAGAATCAAAGTTGTTCAATAGGACCTAGACCACTAACATCCTATTGCTACCCACCAGTAGAAATTTACTGACACGACCACGTGCAAACTCTGAAATCACGGACTCCTTCTTTTTTGGATTCTCCAGTAAGTACAAGCATACCCGCTTGTGTTTCTTTAAGTTCTTATGGCAGCAACTGAATGATCATCAAGCTCTTAAAGAAATCTCCTTCTTGATAATCCTAAGCTTGTGTAAAGGAAAGCTCCTCACAGATCTCAAAAGGGATTTACACAAACAGCAATATGAGCAACACTAAAACATGGCTAGGGTTTGCCTTATATACCTGGGGCAAATTACAAAGCCCTAAACGTTTTAAAATAAAACAGGGCTGAGTTGAAATTCTGCAGAAAACGCATTTGACCCGATTTTTGATTGATCGAGCCTAAGCTTTGATCGATCGAACCGCGCCGAGAAGCATAATTAATTTCTGCATCAGCTTGTTCCAACTTTACATAAAAGAACCAACTTTGAGTAAGTCTAAACATGACTAAACATCTTGTTTTGATCATGGTTTGCCAACAAAACACATTAGAGTTCCAAATACATAAAATCCTAAGTCTTTAGAATCTAACAAACTCCCTTTTGGCAATTCGTGACAAAACACAACTAAAAGCTCAAAGTTTACAAAAAAAAGCCCTTTACAAAAATAATTCTCATAAAAACAAATCCAATCCTAACTACTATCCATCAGTTGCAAGTGTAGACAACAACTTAATTGAATCAACCTGTATATTTCCTAAAACACTAAACAAGATGCATAACTACATGTGTGGAAAATACAAATAAACAAAATAAATTATTGATTTCAAACAACACACAATAAAGACATATATCAATGAATAACTCATAAATATAAATCAATAAGCAGTTGAAACAAGAAACATATAAAGCAATAAAAGTATCTCCCCCAACATGAATAGCCCAACAAAAATATGGCAAGAGCTAAAAAAAAGTAAAATACAATGTGAAGCACCTAAATACAATCTAAACTCCATAAGCTCCAACCAACCAAAAATGTTCTTCCCCTGAAAACAAAAACTCTAAAAGCCCAAATATGTACTCCCCCTTTTTGTGACGGAATGCCAAAGGGCAATCAAAATCCATCATCAAAAGGAGGTGGCGATGAAGATTGTCGAAACTATGCCAACTCTACATGCAAAGCATGGATCTCATCAAGTACGTCCACCAAAATCTGTCCATGAGCCGCCTGAATAGTCAACGTACGTCGGATGTCTGAAACATCCAAAGTAGTCAGTGGAGGAACATCAGCATCAACAGTAGCAGCACCAAATGCCTCAGCCGTATCAGCACTTGTAGAAGAGGGAGGAGGGGGAACAACACCAGATAACACACCTCTAGGATGCGTAGGACCTACTCTTAAGTGAGCAGCCCTCTTCTTAAGGAAGGGAAATTAGCTAGACCAAGAAACAACAAAATCCTATGAATGAAAATAAGATGAATAAGAGCATACACTTCAGTAGAACTCCTACGAACTTCATTCGAAGAACGAAGAAATAGATATGGAAAGCTGATAGGCACACTAGAAACAAAAGCGTACAAAAACACACATCACTCAAGAGGGATGGTGTGAAGATGAGAAATAGTCCACAAAGAATGACACACGATCCTAAGGAAAACATAGGCAATCTCAGTAAGCTCAGCAGACGTGGTCCCAGGATCAGAACCCCACTAGATAAAAGACCCAGTGATGTATGACATCACGTCATCTAAGGGTGGAGACTCCTCATAGGGATAGACAGGCTCCCTAACGATCGGAACCTCAAGAGCATTAGCCACTACCCGAGGAGTAATGGTGAACTCAATACCTTATATCCAACTCCGAACAAGGGTATTGGAATCATAAACGTGGCAAGAGAGATTTGAGAAGAACTCTCTAATTAAGGTAGTTGGGGGTGGATGATCTACCTCTAACAAGGACAGCCAACCTCTACTCTCAAGGTTTGCCCTAATGGTAGGATCTACCTCATCTAATACAATAGAACGCTCAGCCCAAATCTTACACTTATAGTTCAGTTTCTCATAAGCTTTTCTGCTTTTGTCATTCCTAAACAACTCACTCCTAGAGGGATACTCAAAGGAAGTGGAGGGGGTCCTATGGGCTCTAGTCTTCCTAGGCATGGTGCTAGGATAAGGAGCAAGACACAAAAAAAAAAAAAAAAAAAAAAAAAAAAAAAAAAAAAAAAAAAAAAAAAAAAAACAAGGGCAGACTGTAAGTTAGCACAAAAACAATATAGAACAAACAGCTATATGATGCATGAACAGTTAATATGTCATGATGCATGCTCTAATGTAGTGAGACTAAGTCCAAGTTAAGTTCAAATACACAAAATTGGCTTGAGCATAGAGTTTTTAACAAAAAACCCCAAAATTTGAAAAACCACTTGTTCAATTTGTAATAAATTGACAAATTGATCATTACACATGAGAGAAAACAGATAAAAATGATCAATTACATCAAAACAACAAGCCAATTTAATCAATTAAACCTAATTTGAACAAAATCCCCAATTCGGGTTCAATACAAGCCCTAGAATTTTTAATTTTTCACAAAACCCCAAATTGATCAAATTAACCAACGTAGCTCATGAATATATCAATATAGCAACAAAACCCATTGATCAATTTCACAAAATAAGGCTTGATTAACCAAAAACCCCAATTTTTGCATAGTCCAAAAATGTACCCAAAAACCATGAAATAATGCATGCAAACATAAAAAACAATGCAAAAGAAAGGGTAATATGAACATACCGGCTTATGGAGAGAGAAACCTTGCAAGAAATTAGAAGGAAATTGACAAAAAAATTGTTGTGGAGCCTTGCCGAGTCGGAGAGAGAGAAAAAGTTTTGAAAAGTTTTTGAAAAAGTGGTTTGAACAAGTCAAATTTGATTTTTTAAGAACCTGATTCACGAGTTTCCATTGATCGAAAGACAGTTTCGATTGATCGAAACAAATAGAGGCTTCTTTAAAAATTTTAAAACAATTTCAAATCAATTTTGATTGATCTAAAAACAGTTTGGATCAATCGAAGCAGACAGAGGCTCCTTTAAACATTTTAAAACACTTTTGATTGATCGAAAAAATAGATTGGATCAATCGAAACAGACAGAGGCTCACAAAAATTTTGAGAAAAAAAAAAAAACACAGTTTTGAAAATAACAAAGACACATTTTAGAAAAACCTCAAAGCATTGAAATGGATGAACATAAATGCATAACTATGTGATGATATGTTTTTCAAAAACAAAGTTTTAAGCCCAGTTTTCCCAAAATTAAAATTTCTTACATCCTACATAAATTTTCAAGGATCAAATCAGTTTTGCATAAAACTCAAAGTATTTGCAAACTTGGTTGGTCAGACCAAAGACACACACAGTAATATGTACAATGTTTAGCAAAGAGTAACTCGTGTAGTGTGTGCAGTTAGCAAAAACTTGAGATACATGTGAGGTGATATGTGTATAGCAATTAAACACAAAGTCTACAAAATTCATCACATAGAATTTGAAAGAGACTATTACCAAAAGAGTTACATCATATAACTCTCACATGTCCTAGATCATAAGCTTGCAATCATGTAAGTTTCTTGATTTTGCCTCATATTGTACACACAAATTTTAATTATTCAGAAACTTATTAAAATAGCTGGGATAATGTACACACCAATTTTATTTGATTGATTTAGCATTAAGTTCAATAATGTACACACCAATTTTAGCATTTAAATCGAGGCTACACTTTGTGATCTTTTTGTGCATGTGCTACACTTTCTCGAGTACGAAATCTTACGATATGCACTAAGGTATTCATGATTGGCTGGTGAACAGTAGTGAGATGGTTATTTATGCCTTTCTCTAAAGGCTCAAGTCCAACAGTCAAAGACAAGTGACTTCAAGATCAAGACAAAGTGATCAAAACCATAAACATCTTTTCCACACAACATGCACTACAAAG
This sequence comes from Quercus engelmannii, assembly GCA_029955605.1. Lineage (NCBI taxonomy): Eukaryota > Viridiplantae > Streptophyta > Magnoliopsida > Fagales > Fagaceae > Quercus > Quercus engelmannii. Next base: position 58,320,541 of record JARPSG010000006.1, on the reverse strand, counting down.
CTTCAACCAGAAGTACAAAAAGTAAGCTCATCAAGGCTGAACAAGGTACAAAAGACATGTTATGTGAAAATAAATTGACCAACCTTGTTTTCAAAAACCAACAAAATAGTGCAAAACACAATTTGATTCCTTTTTCTCCTTTTTTTTTTTTGTTATTTAAAAAAATAAACAAAAACAACCTAGAATGAAATGCATGAATGTTATGCAATGCAAATCCTAGAAACAGAAAAAACAAAAACCAAAGAACAATGGTCACAAAGAATATCAATGAAGCACAAGGACTATGTCAGAAGGACTCAATTAGATTGAGCCTTTTGCTTCCAAAACTTTTTAGATGCACCATGAGTATTGGAGTTCTTATTCACATAGGAATGATTACCAACTCCAAGATTGGAATAAAAGTTTAGAGCCTTTACCAATTCACCAATGAGTACCATAGGATCTTATGCTTGAGGTATAGGTACTTTTGGTTTGTTTGCTCTCTTAGTAGCTTGCAGCTTGTAATAGTTTGGACAAATGTGTCCAGACTTTCCACAAAAATGACAAACCCATGCAAGCTTATCGTGTGACTTGTCCTTAGAAAGGGTAGGCTACTTAGATTTAGACTCTTTCAGATCAACCCTAATCTTCCTATGAGGTGTAACTTCTAAGGGCTTAACAACCTCACTCACAGGGGGTTCAGAAGAAGATGAAGGAATAAAGATAGTGGAATTGGTTGCAAACAAATTGATGCTTTCTACAAAACCTAACCTAGTTTTGTTAGAAGGAGACTTTTGAACACTCAGCATATGATTAAGTTTGGAACTAGCAGACCTATTAGATTGTTCTCTAGCAACAGAAAGCTCATGTTCCAAATTCTTAACTTTATCAATTAAAAGCATGTTCTCAGTCTTCACATTATTCAAAAGTTCAGTAGCATCAAACAGTTTAACAAGCAAAATTTTCTTATCAAACTTAAGAGATGCAATTTTCTTCAAGCTTAATTCAACATTCATAACATCCTTTGCAACAACTTTACAAAGTTTATTGTAGGTTTCTTGAAGATCTGCGTCCTCAGAGAGTCCCCATCAGAAGGGTTCTCTTAAGCAGATATGCTTTCATTGACTACAGTAGTAGCAGTGAAAGCAATGAAGTTTTCATTTTCGTCACAACTAGAATCATCATCAGAAACTTCACCATCACTAAGGGTTACAGCCATAGCCTTACCCTTAGACTTCAAGTAAGTAGGACATTCAGATTTCATGTAACCATACCCTTGACATCCAAAACACTGAGGACCCATAGAATTATTTGAAGATTATCCCACTTTTTCTCTAGGTTTATCAGTGTTGTTAACCTTAGTGGGATCATTCTTCCTAAAGTTTCTAGGTTCAACAGTGTTCTTATCTCTTGCCCTTCTGTTGTTGTTTCTAAGGAAATTCCTAAAGTTCTTGGCAATGTAAGCAATCTCTGTAGCAGAGAGCTCATCATCAGGTCCATCAACATCAACATCATCAACTGACTTAAGAGCCATTGATTTGGATTTGCTAGTCCTAGGTAGATCCAACTCATAGGATTGAAGAGATCCTACAAGTTCATCAACAGGGATAGAGTCCACATCCTTGTTCTCAGTGATGGCAGTCACCTTGGGTCTAAAATTTTCAGTCAAAGATCTAAGAATCTTCCTAACAATTTTAGGTTAATCACAGATTTCACCCAATTTATATTTAGAATTAACAATATCATTAAGTTTAGTATAGAATTCATTAAAAGATTCATCATCAGACATTCTAATGCTTTCAAATTTAGAAGTTAACTGCTGTAATTTGTTGATTTTGACAGCCTTTGTACCTTCATGCACAGTCTGGAGGATATTCCAAGTAGTATAAGCAACCTTAACATTTGAGATTCTCTTAAATTCCTCCATAGAAACAGTGTTAAAGATAGCATTCATAAATTTGCTATTGAATGCGGCTGCTTCTTTTTGAGAAGTTTGCCACTCACTAACAGGAGTAGTGGGCTTCTCCCATCCGTATTCGACGGAGTTCCAGACTCTCTCATCAATTGATTTCAAGAATGCTTTTATCCTTACTTTCCAATAAGCATAATTATTCCCATCAAAGTGAGGAGCAATAACAAGAGAATGTCCATGTTCCATGACAACAGGGGTCAAGGATCAGCTCAGTGATCAAAAGATCAATAACAAGAGAGCAACCTGCTCTAATATCACTTGATAGTTTTTAGACCCCTTATATAATTGGATTAACCTAGGTAATTAGCCAAGTTATTACTTAGTCTAAATTCCAAATCTAGGTTATCACAATCAAACAATCAT